>JABFER010000030.1:0-692123 GCA_013618295.1 Fusarium armeniacum | reverse complement strand
TTGGGGGGGAGGGGAGGGGGGAAATGCAGGCCTTCACCGGGAGTTTAGTTAGCGTACCAAGTACCCCCGACTGTTGGCAGGTAGGCACTGAGCTGTGCTGTACCTGCCTTTCCATGGACCCGAGGAGGCTGACTTCGGGGTGTGAGTGAGTGAGTGACTTCGCACTGTAATCAGCGTTGAGTTGTGCACCCTTTAAATAGTGCACACCTCGGAAAAGAATAAGCTCAGCTGCAGGTCTAGACGGGGACGTTTTTAAAGCTCACCTAAGCCTTTTATCGTATAATCAATCAGTTATTGTGCGCTAAGTTTATTGATGCTGATGTTGCTGCTGCTTGAAGATGCCATCACGGAACAAAAAACATTACAATCACAGTGACGCTATGGAGCATAGCACAGTGTTTTTGTTAGACCACCGTAGGTCAATTAGCCTCCCAACCATTCATCACTCACCGTCCGGTGCAACGAATGGGCCTTTGTGCCGGTAGTGAAAGCGGGGGTAATTGGACAGCCTCAGCATAGCAGCAGAGACAAGCCCCGGGAAGGTTCAAAGCAAAGACCATCAAAGGGTCAATGTTTCTGGCCGGAGGGATAAGGAAGACAATAACCACTGGAATTGAACCGTGTAGCAAGCAATAGCCCAGAGGCCGGTCACAAGTAAAGAATGGGGCCGAAATAGGAGGGAGTTCCATAGATAGGTAGGTAGAGAGCCATTGGATCTGTCCCGTCTGCACGAACGCTGAGCACCTAGCAATTAGGCCTGCCCTGGCCAGAGGCGTATTGGATGGAATAACTCGAGCGTCATTTCGATATACCGTGCGATTTTCGGTGGTTGCTGACTGTCTGGGCTTCTTGGCCTCGGGTATTAATTAACAGTACGGACTCCATCAAATTGCCTGGCCGAAATCACATCACATCACATCAACTCCCATCCATTAACGATACGCCGTACAACACGAGTTCATCATCATTGATTTACAAAACGCTCCAGCTCCGTCCGGGTTGCCCTCAAGGTAGGTCAGTCAAGGTCAAGGTTACTCCTGACCCCCGGCTAGTCTAGCGCTGTGTCAGTATCTACAGGGGGAGCACGATGGCCTAGGGACCCTGATTCTGCTAAGAACCTCCCCCCTGAAGGTCCATGTATCCACCTGTCCATCCTTTCTCCCCAGGCTGCGGATTGGACAAATGACCTCCTGGCCACTCAGGATCCATGCCTAGCTCAGGCTTTTGTAGCGCGGGTACGAGAGGAACAAGTCACTTTGTGCGTCACATGACGTGATATTCTACTTGGAGTCTCCGTATATCCAATCCAAACTTTCCGTTCCTGAGAGGGCGGGTTCAGGATTTCGAGGGGTCGGTCCTCTAATTCCCCTCAAACTTAGGACCCCTTTGTTTGATGGTATTTCTGGACTTTTCGGTGCCACGACATTGACAGCAGTAGAGACGACGAGACAGGCAGGTCGGCAAAAATAGCAGAGGAGAGGAGACATAGATGGCTGAAGATGAAAAAGCCCCGGACATGTCCGTAAGTGGGTACGGTTCCTTTTTTCCCTTTGCTTGAACTGCAATGCAATGGTTTGCTGAGATGCAGCCTCAAAAGGCCGACTTTGTGGGGAAAATATGTAGATACTAAAGATACATTACATGCTCAACTAACCAAAACTAAACTGTACTGATGAGCATTTGTGTGTGCGTGTGTGCGTGTGTGTGGAGGAAGTGGAAAATGGTCTAGCCTCCCTTTCATGATGCATTTCTCAGGTTATTGATGTATGGTGATGATACTTGAGAGAGAGGCGTCTCCTATTATTTCTTGGTTTAGAGTAGTAATTACACTTGAGATCATCATGTCGTTTGTTGATGTGTCATCTCAACCTGAAGCAAATGTCCACAGTTTTTCCAGGCAAAGCCAACGGATATTTCTCCGATTAATAACAAAAGCAACAAGAACCAACGTTTACGTCAATCCAACTCGATACGATCAATCGAAGTATAAAAAGCAATACCTGAATCAAGAATGGAACCAAACCTGCCCGCGGCCCGTGTGCTTCCCTTCCCCTCTGAGCACTGGAACTGATGTTCTCATGCCGCCATGCCAGCGCATTGAACGAGACGGCGTTATGTGGTCAAGGTTAAGGCCAAGGCTTTAGGGTGTAGGTGCAGGGGTAAATGGTGATGATCATTGGGCTCCTGGAGAGAGTTTGAAGTTTATTGCTCCAACGGTTTACTTGCATTCACTTCAGCCTCTCTTTCTCTCTCTCTCTTCACGCTAGCTTTACCAAACTATCGAAATTCTGTATGTAGATATGCATAGATCTTAAGAGTTTAGCGCCTACCTTGTTCAGCTCAGCCTGAGATGGTTGATATGCCCAAAACAGAGGATTTGAGGTCTCGTGATGCTTTCAAGACTACTGGACAAAAATGCTCCACCGCAAGTTTACGGATACGCCTCGTTCGTATCGTTACAGCAGCAAGTCTTGACGGCGTATGAGATATAATTAATTCTCCTTGAAAGTGTCTCACCGACGACCCAGCCTCTTACTCTTTCATTTCTAGAATACGCGCCATCGTCATACCTTTGAGGTCTCCCTTTTGACGGATCAAAGTTTTGTTATCCCTTTGCAATTCCAGGAACATGATTAATACCAGCCTCATCATTATTGAGGGTGTCGATACAGTATAGAAATAATCCCTTGCTCGTGCGGAGGACCGAGCTTGGCTTATACTAACTTATTTATTAGTATTGCTTATTCTGCCGATGACGATCGTTGGAACTGTGTTATGGTGCATCGTATTCCGTCTCGTCTTGTCTGGTAATACGATCTCTCCCTGTGTCTATTCCTGGCCTCGCCACTGATTCCCTTCGCTTCTCGTTTCTGGACACGTCTTTTCAATCAAAAGTCTCGTCTCGGGAGATCTACCACCAGCCTCAAGCCACATTTCGCTGTGATACTGGTATCACATACGTTTGTTTCCTCGTGGTTTCGTCTTTTTTTTTCTTTCTTCAGCTCGTGTTTTTATTTACTATCCTCTTTCCTATCCACCCAAGCCCTCTTCACAAAAACAACTCTTACCGCAACAGGTACAACCACACCTTTTTTCGAAGTCCCTAAATGTCATCATACTTACCTGTTTAGGCCTTGTCACAGTGTGCGTTGTCACAGCCAGTAAAACGCTCTGCCTTGACTTTGTTTCGGCTGAAAAGTAATGCTGACTGACTTCAAGCTGACGAGAGGTGGCTTGTAAACTACTTGCCGACTGCTGAAACTCAATTGCTCTTTCCTTGTCTCGACGGATACCGTAGCTATTTTGGTAAGCGGCTGGCTGAACTGAACCTGCAGGTGGTTTTCTTGTCAGCACTCTCTCTCTGTCTCTGTCTAAAGAATAAAACATGCACTCGATGATATGATCAACGCTTCGACACGGAAGGCTTCTTACTTTGACACTGCGACCGCCAACATGCTCGTAGCCGACTCTTTCTCATCAGCTGCCACGGCTGCTATCCGATGATATCGGACGCCTACTCGTTTGCGCGTGATCTGAAACGGAACAAACGCGATGCTCACAATTCATGTCGTTTCCGACGGCTATTGCCACTAATATTTTGTGTGAATGACCAAGTGGTCGGTCAATCGCATCAATCGATGAAACGCAGACTCTACTTTCGTGCGACGATGCAACCAGTCACGATGCGCCCGATAGACGCACTCAAACGCCTCAGTGTGTGCACATGAGGAATCAGCCATGGCAATCTACTCTATCTACGGGTTGCTGCCGACCAAACCGTTTTTTCGCAACGTCTTGCTACAGGATCATCATGTCGGGGATCCGACGGCTCCTCAAGATTTTTGCTATGTATATTTTTCTATCATTGGCTCGATTGTTACCGTGTTTTTGTCGCTATCCGTGCCAGATGCTGGGAATCAGGCTTGGCGATCAATTTCTAGATCGCTCGCATGCATAATCTCGAGAGATGTTTGCTTGCAAACGGTGGACAGAAACTACATGAAAGGAGCAATTTCGTCTCCAAACATGCCGATATCCTTACTTCCGCGCGCATCAGACCATTCACCTGCACAGATTGGCTGTATGGAGGCTTCATACAAAAGGACAAGTATCGGGCTCAGGCAAATGGTCACCCGAACGAACTGATATCAAATGGACGCTACTTATTCATTTCGATGGGAGTCGTATTGCTGTTTCTGTCTTTTTGAATTCAATGATGGAGACAGGGTGATCAGACCTCTTCATCCATCTGAATGTTTGTCTACCCAGAAGCTTATCATCCCGCCTTACTAACAGGTAAGAATAGCAAGTACGGATGGTGGACTCCCGACAAGCAAAACAGTGCTATTTGAATACAAAACGCCGGTTTTCGACCCAGAAGATAAGCGATGCATTCCGCCGCGCAAATGGAGATGGTATAGGGAAGCCATTCCCGCAGCACATCTGTCTTGTCACCAAGACTGGCCACTGGTCGACTTGAAGCGACTATGGGGTCTAGTCTGCTACCAGTCCAAGCCGCTGCTCTCTGATGAAGCTCGAAGAGTAGCCGTCTTGGCCAAAGAAGCAGTCGGTCAGACCAAGTCGGCTCTCCAAAAAAAAAGCCAGGATGAACATAGAGGCCTTGCTCTCCTCACAACCAGTTCCTCGACTAATCCAAAACGGGAGAAATGTTCTTGCCTCTTTCGTTATCAATGCTTCCAACCCCATTTGGGGGACAGATGTGGTGTTTGAAGGCATTCGATACGTAAACTGTCTGTCGAATGAGCGAGATGGCAAAGACTTTCGTCCGGTAGCAATACAGAGGGAAGGGATGCCTAACGCAATCTACTTTTCGTCTAATCACCTTGGCGTGATATCCATATTCTTTACCGAAACTATCCTTTCAAAACAGGAACGGCCTGGTATTTGGTGGAGTTGCCTCATAGCAAGTAAAAAACATCACTTGTTGAAGGGGTACAGTGATGTAAATGAAACAATACCCAAAGCTTCTGTTCTAGATCTGACATGGCCAGGGCTTCAAGATTCGTGACTTGCAACTAGTGGAATCACAATACATCGACGGAAGCCCGGCCATCAAGTGGTCGGTATTGCCACCAAAGCCAGGGGATGCATGGTTGGTGAACTTGGACGACAGAGCTCACCCACCTTCTTACTTCAAGTTCTTGGACTGCGGCAAGCTTGGGATCACTGGATATTCGGCGTGTATGGTCGATGGGGATCTTGTAGATCTACATTGCCATACTGAAGACGAGGATCTTATGTTCTACCGCGAAGGTGGTGGTGATCGACTGCACGCCGTTTGGCTGTATTTCCCCATCGAACAAGGCGAGCGAGTCTTTGAAGTTTGGCGACGGCGGAAAAAGCCTCACTTTTGTCGAGATATCCCCATGGTAAGTTTAGATGTTTACTGCGAGTCTCTCAAGTACTGAATAGTGGTTGGACAGCTGCGAACGAACAAAGGACGCGTCTTCGTTCTAGGAACACACGTTAACCAGTACGACGTCAACAGCAAATACGACCGCCTCACCTCATTTCCGACGGCAATACATGCTCGCTTCTGGTTCAGCTGTCGCGAAGGCTGCGTCGATTATCTAGCGTTTGACACTGAAGACAGACGGCACAACAAGGACCTGTTTCACAGACAGTTGGAAGGTCCCTTGGCGCTGTGCTCTTCGGGAGTAGCGATTCAAACTTTTGCTACATCGGCGCCGCTGAAAGATATAGTCGAGGTTGTGCCATGTAGGTCATGGGCGCCCAGGTCAACGGGGATCGTTGGGCTTTTGTTTACGTACTCTGATGGGCATCGTGAAACGGTCGGACAGATAAGGCTCGACCATCTTCTTGTACCGATGCAGGTCGAACCAACAGGGGATATGTGGTTGGGGGTCAGGGAGCTCTCCTACGGTACGATTGTTGAGGCGATGAGATTGATACCGTCGAATGGATACACAATCTATGGCGGGAACACATCTGAGGCCGGACTGCGTTGGTACCGTATTCCATGGCGAGGTCGACTGGACTGGTTCTTTTGGTATGGGCGATGTTTTGTGAGCCACCATGCACAGCCTATCCCAGATCAGCATGTCAGTAGGATACTCGAGGTGCACGGAGGGAGGGAATGGGAGAGGGAGAGGGCATCAGGGCATCGGAGACGTTGATCGCGACAAGCATAAGAGACGAAATGAGTAGGTCAATTTATACTACTTAGGTCAGACCTTTTAGGACGTTATTCATTTGGTATCCTAAATCTTAGATGTCAACCTTTCTGATACTCAGTAGGAGGGAAGTGCCGACTTGCGTTTGAAGCCTCTCTACATAGGGCACATCATTTTTCCGTTTATTAAAAAGTTCATATTTATGCTGTATAACTTGCTAAGCTAATAGGATTCTCGCTCCGTCTTCAAGTTCCATAACATCATCCGCCCTGGCAGCTTTCCCACCCCAGATAACGGTCCCCGTCCCATCAACCGCAAAAGCACCTGCCTCCTGCCACTTATTCCCCATCGTTGTCAGAGGCCCATCATCTTCCTCCTCTTCTTGGGCTCCGACAGCCTGAACATTAGTCTTTGGCTTGGGCTTCGTCTTGCCTTGTATCGCACCCGCTACCTTTTCGCCAAGCCACCCCGTCTCTTTCCAGCTCTGCACTTGCGTCGATGGATTTAAAACATACCACATACTACTCGTGCCTAAACCCCATGCCGCATACAGTGCTCGATCTTCATCGACTATCACGCGCACGCTCCATGCGCCGCCGAGAAGATCTACCCACTTCTTTGTCGCTTGCTCTGAAGCGTGCGAAACGGCTATACATGTTAGTGCATCTCCATAGCGATTCGCCATTGTACGAAGATTTATAAAAGTTTTTTGTGCAACTATTTCTCCATTAGCCTTTGCTCGTATGTGAAAAGGGAATTACTTACATGCACAGCCAACACAGCGTAGAAAGACAACCAAAGTCCTCTTTCCAAGCCTCAACTTTTGCGTCCTATCAACGGGGGCTTTATCTCCGATGCCAGGTACGCGTCCGACAGACACGGCAGCGGGAGGCGGCGTTAGCCACGGCTGTACTGTCAGAGGTAGAGAGCGGACCGACATCCATGAAGACCAGCTCGAGTCTGCGTCATTGTCGGATGGTGAAGGAGGGTTTTTGCGGAGTTTGTTTGGCTCACGCTTCTCAGTGGGAAAGGAGAGTATATCGCTTGGTATACCGGCCTTTTTGAGGGCGAGTTTTGTAGTAAATGATGAGAGCATGTTTTTTGAGGCTGTGGCTTACGCACCGAGCCAGGGATTAGTCAGTATTAAGAACAGATAAGTTATAAAGATTAAGTGAATGCGATAGAGATCAAATGTACTGATAAAGTTGTTTTCTTGAGCTGTTGTAATCGTTAAAAAAAGATGAGACGTGGTGTTGAGTTGAAACTCCAGGGGGAATATTCCCGGTGACGCTAGTAGGGGTTTGGAATGGGGGCGAATAGTGCAGGGTAACGCGAACGGCAAAGCTTCAACGACATGGGAATGTGGACAACGGGAATAAACTTCAGCCGCTCTCATGGTATCAAAAAATTGGCTGCTAGAACCATAAGAGACGAAAATAATGAGGTCAGTTTATGCTACTTAGGTAAGACCTTTTAGGCTGTTTATTCTTGTGTCCTAAAACTCGTTGATATTGGGTGGTCCACTGTCCAAGCGAAACTGAGAAAGCGAGAAGGTGAGAAACTGACTCAATGGACAGATTGATCACTGTAGTTTACGCATAACGACTAACTGACAATGTTTTTACACCGAGGGAAACTTGACAAGCTACTGGGTTCTAGAGAAGTTAGGCTCTGGGATTTAGGATATACAAATGAATAGCCTAAAGGTCTGGCCTAAGTAGCATAAACTGACATAGTTATTTCGTCTCTTATGCTCTTGATGACTCCCAGCTAGCTGACTGTATGTTACGTCTTCATGATAACGTAGTGGCATTGCCTTGACTCCTTACAATATCCACCTTCCCATGAGCCAGAGCCATACCAATCTCATCATCATAAGCCTCATTACTGTCGATATGGGCCACGGCACAGTGATAGAGATTGAATTGCCACACAAGACGCCCTGTCAGGGGTACCTCGAGGTACTCGTAGCCCTCGCAATCGATATCGATTGGCTTTTCCACACAAACGCGGTCGATTTTCGAATCCATATTATTCGAGTCCTCTTGCGTTGTAAACACTCCGCCAAAGCCGGTAAGCCAAATCTTGTCTGAGAGAACCTCTACAGTGTCCCCGAGATGATCTGGGCGGACCTCCCCGACGCTCCTTTGACTGCCGTCGGCGTAGAAAAGCAAAAGCCCTACGACTTCCTTCTCCGGCTCGGATCTTCCCCAATGAGGTTCCCAAGGCCGGCAGGCTCTGAAGCTTTTGACACCCTCGAGGGAGGCCGATGTCGTAATGCTTTGTGGGATTGATACATCATAGGGGTCTGGGGCTGGGAGCGAAACTGTGATTTCCCTTGTTGTCGCAGTCGTTAGTTCAAGACCGAGCCATGCATCAAGGGAGGTGGCCGATTCGAAAGACGTCCAGCACTCTGTTTGCCCGTTTTTGGAGTAAAACATTCGTGCCTGACCTTTTTCTGGCAAGGTCGCAATAGCCGTGTAGGTGAATTTCTTCAATCCGGTTCTGTCATCCCTAAGCCAAGCAGAGCCTGTGTCGGAACCAAGTACATGACTGCGTCCCTTACTTGTGCGGAGCTAGATAGAGTGCGGTCAGCCAATGGACTTTAAAGCGGCATCAGTGTGTTGGAAGAGTTGGTCGCTGGGATCATAAGAGATCTGATCATTAGGTCAGTTTATGCAACTTAGATCAGATTCTTTAGACTGTTTGTTTTTGTATCCTAAAGCTTAGAGGCCAACTCTTCCGGTACCCGCTGGAGCGGTTCTCCCAACTTACTATAAGCACATGCTTGTCTGCGATACCTCCCCCGTCAAATAAGGATTTTCCTGAACGAACCCATAGCTCGGAGACTCGCTCATCCGAGTCGATGGGGACATAAAATCCGCAACGGCCGTGCTGATCAAATTCGTCAATATGGGCGGTGGGCGGATCCTTCGTCTTGAGGGTGACTATGCCGCGAATATGTGAGTCGATCGTGTAAAAGTAATAGCCACAGACGCCAGGGGAGTTCCAGTCTACTGCTTGGATGGCGTCGTAGTAGCTGAGGTGTCGGTTATAGGTGCCCCAGATTCTAGGGGGTTGTGGAAACGAATCTAAGTGTCGGGGAAACACAGCCCAGCGTCTACGCCTCCACTGGGGTTGGCTGTATTTGGTCTTGGTTACATCAAAATTGCGGAGTTTGACGCCCTAACCGCGTTAATGAGGGAAATGAGCTGGAAAGTTTTACTCACATCAGTTTTCCACTGAAGGTAGAAGGGTGCCTTCTGGTGGCGGCAGCAAATGGCCCAGTGAAGCCCTGCCGCACGATCGATTGAAGGAGGCTCATCGGATTCTGTGGCAATGATTTGACGTATTCCTCGATAGTCCTCGGCAAAATAGATGTTGAAAGACTCACTCGTCTTGTGACCGGCTGGCAAGAGTAACGTGTCGTCTTCGGATGTTTGAGAATAGGACAGAGATTGGACATGTCGGAATCCCTCAATCTCGACATAATGCACCCACAATGCATTTTCGCCATCAAAGCAAAGTTTCCCCCGATTATTCGTAAGTGTGATGTGCTCAGGCTGGACGTCTCGAATGATCTGTGTTGCCCGTTCTCGTGTACAGTAGCCTGCGATGTTCTCGTAAATCTCCAGAGGGAGGCGGTCCCTCAAAGCAAGCTGCAAGTCTTGCACAATTGAACGTCGAATCCAGCGATGACGGCGAATTACCATAGACTTCGGGGGCTGAATGGAGTCAGATGGACCACCGGCCACCTTGTACACGCCCTCAAGCTCCATGCCGCTATCGATGGGCCTCCCCCAGGCTTCAACGCATCCCCTGTGGAATACTCTGTTGCCAAAAAACATTTTGCCACCAATATTAGATACGTCGTACCTATCTAGAGAGATGCCTCGAGGCGATCTCGCCTCAGAGTCGTCTGGAGATGAGTCAGCTTAGTATCCCAATAGTATAGGAAGAGGAGGAGGAAGTATAGTAGTTCTAAAGTCTAAAGAAACGAGAAAATGCTGTCTTAGGTACCTAGGCAAGCCTGCTAACATCCTAAACCCCCTCCTCCAGTTAAGTAAGGTAGACGAGAAAACTCACAATGCATCATGAAGTCACCGGGCGCGAAATAGAACCTGCAAAGTCCGCAGGTGGGATCCAATTCTCGGCGTGGCCAAGCATCACCATCGTCGGATACATCACTAATCGACGAGTCGAAAGAGACCCAGCTAGGGGTTGGAGATGGGGAGGCCATGTTTCGTCGACTGGGTAGGTTGGTGTTGTGAAAGAAAGAAGAGAGGGAAAACATAACATACACGTTATTGAGTGGAAGTTGAGTGGAAGGAACATGGTGGACCTGCCTGCACGGAATCTCCCTTCCTGCTGTTGCCAGCTGGTGCCAGCTGCCCAACTATTGCCCGAGATTTAGGATATAAAAATAAAAAGACTAAAGGCCTGACCTAAATAGCATAAACTGACCTACTTATTTCGTCTCTTATGCTCCTAGCGGCCAATCTTTTAAAACCCTGATGCGTGAATCGACAGTGTTATCAGGATTGTGTACATCGTATCTGTGTAGAGACGCCTTGGGGTTGTAATGCATCTTGTAGCCACCGGGCGGAAATAGAATCTGCAATCTATAGGTGGGTAGGAATAAATCTTGCGAATGGTGCATAGTGTTCGATGCGAACATAGAGAGAGGGCAGACCGTTCTGCTTCAAGTCTCGTTCAATGCTGTCCACGACGCTTGGCCATTCGCTTTCCTTCGAAGTATAGTCCACAGTGATGAAAATTGTGATCGGATTTATATTCCATCGGCGATCGGTACCATAGTGAAACAAATTGGTCGAGGTTTTGCGGCCTTTGGTTCCAGCCGCTATCGTCGTCGTCGTCTTCTTCAAACTCATCATCAGATGATGCATCATACGGGCTGAGATGAGAAGTTAAGGCGAACCGAGAGAGCCGTAACTTTTCATCAAATAAAGAAAAAAAGAATGGAAAAGGGAAAACAGGGAATACACGTTGTCGACTGTTTCCTTCCCGGCTGTTATCGGGTGTTGTCAGCTACCCGTCACGGCAATTGCCAAGGGAAGCACAAAAGACTTGAGGCAAAAGCTTAGGAAACAGGCACCTGCCTAGAAGGATAAGAGGATAAAGAAAGACGGTGTCTGTTGTTATTTGTTCTGTTGCACGGTGGGCAAAGTACCTACCTGTACTCATCCGTCTTCGTGGCACGTCTCCTTCAAAATGATACACATAGTGGGTGGCAGAATGACCTCTAAGCTTTGGGATACAAAAATAAATGAACTAAGCCCATAGTCTAAGTGAAATAAACTGATCTGAGAGTTATATCGTCTATATTTCAAGCGGCACGCTTCTGTTTCTGATACCCTGAGGCTGAGGTACACCAAGGACTTCCGATAGACGACAAGGACTCGGCTAGAAGCGCCCGAAAGTACTCGTCGCCAACGTTCACACTATATCAGAGTCATACAAGATCTGGTATTGTCTAGGGTGACTGGTAGTTCCACAGTTTGATGCAATTTGTAAGCTCGTATTGTCGTTGGACAATGGTGGTCGACGATTCAGCTTTGGGGAGCCAGTTCCAACTCAAACTGCGGTTGGTCCTGGGCTGATATTGTTGAACAATGCAGTGTCCAAGCCGGTAAACAGCATTGCGATAAATATGATCTTTTAGTATCGAGCTGTTGGGATTTTAAAGGGAAGAATTGGGCAGTGTCGTCGTTACTCAAGCAGACCTGACGCATTGTAGAGACATCACCAATATTAACTCAACAGACGACACGCAACAAAACCACACACTTACTCGATTACCGTTTCAATTAGCAAGAACAACTGACTAAAAAGAATTGGCAGGAGACTGACTGTCAATTGCGTGCAAAGTCAAGGACTAGTGTCTACGACAGCTGCCTCATTTCGACTACACTCCATTCACCAGTCACTACATACATGCACCAAAAAGAGGAAAAAAAGAAAGCCTCGCATACGCTCGCAATCGAATTTATATAGGAACAGCCCGATGCGGGGGTCGAACCCGCAACCTTGAGATCGCGTACTCGTAAGAGTCTCACGCTCTACCGATTGAGCTAACCGGGCGTGGCTCTTAATTTGTTGAAAGGCGGGGAAGCAGGTACGTCTTGTGAGGGGACATCACGACATTGGGTCTTGGTGTTGAGGGGCATTTCCCAACGAGAAACTTAAATTGTATTCTTCTTAATGGGGAAATAAAGTTAGTCTTCTCGGCCTGTACACCGTGTAATCTCAACGGCATCCTGGAACTGTTAGCAAAAGATACTCAAGGTAGTGGGGATGAGAAGACTTACAGGGACACCTGTTGGCTCAAAGCTGTGAACCAATTTACTCTCATACACCAGATTCGGATCACCTTCTTCCTCATTGAGTTTCTCTTCTCCTTCCCTCTTGAGATACTGTTTCGCTGTCCTCTCCGCGAAGCCATCCTTATCACCGTTTTGTCCCTTAGCAGCTCTCTTCTCAGCGACACTGCTCCTCACATATGCCAGATACGGTGGGTTTCCAGGCTTGATGACGTTATCCGCCGCAAGCACACTGCCCGGTCCGACAAGACCGAGGCGCTCGCAGAGCTTGAGGTCGCTTGTGTAGGCGGGCTTGTAGTGATCGAGGAACATGAGGTCGATCTTTTTCACGGTGCCGTTCTTGTGTAGACGCTTGAGGCCAGCGTCGCTGGGACCGACGATGACACGGGCCATGGACGACAAGCCTGAGAGGTCGAGGAGAGAAGTTATCACTGCTGCAAATTCGGGGTTGCGCTCGAGGGAGTAGTAGTTTGTGCCGCCTGCTTTGCGGACGGCGTTGGCGAAGAGGAGAGTTGAATAGCCTACATAGCCACCGAGTTCGACCTGCACCAGTTTAGCATTTCCCCCCTTATCCTAGGGAAGATTGAGTATACCATGACTTTGGGCTTCACTTCGGCAATGAGGTCTGTCACAATCTTGCCCTTGTCCTCGCCGACGTTCATGAGATACTTCTTGGTACGACCAAACTCATCAATGGCCTGGAGCACGCGCTCCGGAGAATCACGCAGCTCATCGATATCGGATCGACCGTAGATATAATGCAAAAGCTCAATTTCTCTTCCGTCGTCAAAGAAGGTATCTTCTTGCTCAACGTAAGCTTTGTTCTCGTCAAAGGAAGGCATCTTGAATCAACTCTGTGTATATGTATGAATGAATGAATGAATTACAGCAAAACTGTCTCAGAAAACTAGAATAGAGGGGTAAACATTGAGTTATATGTACGCTGACCAAAAGAGATGGAGGTAAACAAAAGGAGTCGCGTCACGTAGTGTACCCGTCATTCATTCCCCCTCAATTGCTGCAATTAGATGAATCTGCATATGAGACTTCCGTTGAGCTCTTTCGAGTGCCCCACGTAGGACCCCGAAATGGGACATGGCTTTGGGGTGGGGGTTTGGTGAGGGATGGAAGATTCCCATGACGCGCACATGCAATTCTATGCTCACTTTATCATTCGTTCGTAACACCGACTGCTTAAATGCGAGATGAACACGATATAAGGTTAACTAGTTGAAGGGTCTATCAAGTCGAGAACGTTCCTAACCTCGCTAAACCCCTACCTGATACATAGATAGCTTCACGGCCGTTGTGCTCAATGTCTTGAACAGCACATGCCTACATGAAGTGTCTCACTTCAATACACCGCATCGCATCCGTCTTCACCCTGTAATGAACTTGTATTACCAGTATCACCACTCGCCAATTACTACTGTCCCTACACCCCTCCCAAAGCCTCGCATTTAAATCAGAAAACAATTTCTCCATTCCGTTACCGAACAACCTTGAAAAGAAACCTTTCCCATATAATCAGACCTGAACCGAACCCTTTCCTGAGAACCGGTACAAACGAGAGACGTGAAAGATAGAACACCCAACCTTAAACCATCCTAAACCCCAAATACCCCTTTTGCGCTTTTTTTATATCGTTTTTTGTTGTGTTTTCGCCGTATACAGATTGACACACTCGCCAAACCGTGGGCTGTAACCGATCCCTCGTAAGTGCCCTTCCTTTCATTTCCATAGCCATGGAATGCACGCCGACAAATCGAATGCCTCCATCGTTGAATACTCCGAACGCGCCGCTCAGATGATGCTAACACATGCCGTAGTCGATTTCGCAGGCTGATCGGTCGTCGTAAACAGAGTGAACGCCGTAAGAACCGCCCTGTTGGGTATATAGTTGCCGCTCCCAGATTCGTCAAGCTCCGAAGCTTGCTGCCCCAGCGACCGCGACAAATTCCATCCTGTCCAACGTTTTTACCCCCGAGATATCTTTTCCCGCCCTCAAAGCATAAATGAGACGAAATTGGACGCCTCTGTGATGTTGAAATACAACTCCCATATCACCAGGTCGTATCCTCCAGCCGGAAAACCAGAAAAACAATGTCAACTCCATAGTTGATGCCGTCCCTTCAAACACCTTTACCCTTGATTGCATCACTCGAGTCTGTCCAGACCCCAGCATCCTTTAATGTACGCGCCGTCTTGAACTCACGAAAAAGAGTCGTCAAAGGCCGGTCCTCGCCGAATTCCCTGCCGCAATGCACGTGTACCGCTGCGCCTTTCCCAATGCAACGTTCAATTCCCAAATCAAGTTGTTGCTCCTCATCATCATCAAGAATTTTCTTTAACCCCAGACGCTAGCAGGGGCACCGAGACCAGACGACTGACCCCAAACACCGTTTCCGCGTCCCCAACCACCAGGGGAGGCTAGGGGAGTGGTCGATCGCTTGGATGAGGCCGTGTTTGTGGGCGTACCAGAGGGGCGGGTACCGATGGGAGCAACAGAGGCACCGGCCTGGTTAGACTTGGAGCCAGGCGTCATATCCCGAGAAGGAGAACCACCAGTCGGGCTTGACGTGCTAGTGCGGCTCTGGGCGTTATCAAAAACCTTGTTCGCGGGTCCAGCAGCCTGGGGGCTAACAGTGCTGTGAGGGCGCGAGTTTGGTTCGGTAGGGGGCCCATGAGCATCACCAGAAGAAGCAGGAGTACCCGCATCACCGGTAGGAGGACCACGACCAGCACTGTCATAGGCAAGGGGCGAGTGGCCACGGAGGCTTGAGGGTCCGCTGGGGATGGGAACACCAGTGCGAACATTTCCAGTCTCATCGACGTATCCTGCCTTCTCAGCAAAAGGGCCTTCACCATAAAGGGCACTTCGCTGGCGGGCAATCAACTCTCGCGTCTCCTCCTCGGACATGTGCTTGCTGGGTGGGAGAGGCACTTCAGAAAGGACGGCTACGTAGAAAAGCTGTTAGCCCATGCTCAACAAACTCGATAATATTACATAAGTGCTGCGAAAGGTTTTTGAAAGGGAAGAAACACGAGCGGCCATAACCACATTATTTTTCTCTATATGCCATCTTGTTTCTTTTCGATAGTTGAATGTGCTACACAGTAGAGGGAGGCCTACTTCGTTGATATTGCTGCTCTGTGTGCAGGTTTCGAAGCTCACGCTCCCGCTGAGCTGCCATCCGTCTCTTAGCCTGCATGACCTGCTCTGCCTCGTTGGAGCCTCGTGAGGGTTGATGACGCTGGTTGGCGTAGAAGTTTTGAAGGTTGGGACCCTGAGAGCCACCGCGGGCGTCATCAAAGTTGTTCACCGAGTGAGGGCGAGAGCCGGGGGTATGATGGGAACCACGCGAGTCTGTCGATGACCGTTAGTATTTTTGGTTCCAACGCCTCGCTGCACCGGGACGTCCGACATTGTCGGGGCCTCGGGCGACATTTAAAGAACGCTGGATCAAAGACTCACGGCGACCGCCCATTCCATAACCCTTGCCAGACTTCTGCAAGTTCTCATAAGCCCGGTCGACCTCTGTAATTGCGAATTAGCTTATATTCACGCCATCGGTCGGGTTGAAGTCTTTTCTGTTGAGGATGCCAACTAAATCACTACAAACAAATAGATCGAAGTAGTGATCGAATGTAGCAAAGTCGCTCCAAGACGGTTTCACATACCATCGAATTGATAAGAGAAGGCATAATCGTCCTGGGGCTGGGGACCGCTGGCGCCTGAACGAGACAAGTTAACACGATTCTGGATCGACTGATTTTTGGATGCTGGCGTACCTGCTCGAACAGGAGTGGTCGAGCCCTGATGTTCCCAGTTGTTCTGAGTCTGCTGCTGGGTCGAAGACGACCACTGAGACTGAGGGTTGTCGTAGTAGGACATATTGTATGATGTTCGGGTTCGAATGGGGAAAACCGGGATAGTGTCGATTCGGCTCGGGGTATCTCAAATCTCGCACTAAGAAAGATCTATCGAGAAAAAAATGCGTGGTTAGCCTGGTGTAATTGTGATACCAGATAACGACAGTCTGCGACGGGAGAATGCAGCGCAAAGCGACGTTGATGTCACAACAAGGGCAACAATAGGAGGTGGTGGAGGAAATTTGCCGCCGTGCGTGGCCGACGTCAAGATGCGCAGTATCGGCCGGCCACCTAAGACAGGGATCCATCAAAAAAGCACCACCCAAAATCTCGCAAACGCCCCTCGTCGCAACACGTTGACATATCTCCTATGATCCTGTGCGTCGCCAGATCGACTCACCAAAGACAAGAAATTGAGTTAAGCTTCGTAAATGACGGATGCCGTTTTGTTTGTTGAAGAAACCGCAAGGTTTAGTCGCCACGAGCCGTTCCTAGTCGGGAATAAACGACGCGAGGGTCTCGGAGGGACGGAAAAAGTGCGAGGAATAAAATCGCAAGAAGTCGGTGACGAGACTGGATGATACGACGGACCGGGGAGACGCTATCGAGACCAAAGCCGCTGCAAGGGCAGACGGGATTATCGAGAGGGTGGATAAATAAAAAAGAGGTACCGTAAAAAGGTAAGAAGGGAAAGAGGAAGGGAAGAGGTGGTGGTTAAGATGATGAACGAGTCGTCGACTTGGTCAGGGCGTGACGGGATAGGTTGGGTTAGGTCGTCAAGATGGGGGGAGAAAAAACCAGGGCCGAGCTTGGAGCGAGAAAGGAGAAGGAGCGAAAGCACTCAAAATGAGGAAGTCACGTAGTTCCGTCGGGAGTGGTAGTGAGTGGACAGTGGACAAGTGGAAGAACAGTGGGCACAGGCCATCAAATTAGGTGACCTTTTGGGGCATGCAATTGGCAGTTGGCAGGTGCCAGACGCTGTCGAGGCTTGCGGGTAAAATTGAGTAGTACTTGACTAAAAGTACTGTTTTGGTCACGGTATAGGATCATGATCGATTATAGCGGGGAATTCAGGTGACAGCCTGGTCAGGCTAAAGAGGTGTGTACTTGGTATCAAAGTACCCCTCATTCGACAGAACAATCTACCTGCCGGTTTTGAGGTTATTGACCCTAGGACTTGCTTTGCGATCTCGGGATGTTAATCAGAGACATACATGCACTGTACATGCTACGGTCTGTGATCGGGTTGGTTATTTTGATAAAGAAGCAAAGCTGGCCTTGATTTTTATTTGTTTCACTTTTTTCCACTTCCTGCTTTCCCCGATCAAAACCCTCCCAGTGTAATGCAATACTGTCTGGTACATTTCCCAATACTACAGCGGGTGAATCAGTGAGTACATTGAGTTATCCCCCCTGGCCTTGCCCTGGTTAAGTGCTAAATGGTGGCCCGTTGTCCGTTGAACGCCCAGACGCCCCGTTCAATCCTCTTTTGATTCGGTGACGGGGCTAATAACGGAGTGCGAAATGACGACGTGTGGGGGGTGCCCGTTTCTTCGTTTCTTGGCCTTTCTACCAACAAGCAACGCTCACGGCTCACGCTCCACGCTGCCAACCAAACATGGTCTCACGATTGTGGGTTGCCAGTGTAGTCCAGAAATGAAGACACTGTGAAAACTCCCTGATCGAGCATGAGGTTATCATCAACTGCCTACGCATACCACCTCGGTATATCGAGAACAGGCACCAATCTCGAACATTGTGCCCAACCGAAGCTACAGTGCTTTGCTGGACCCCTAAACATTGCGCCAGTGCCTTTCCCCGGGCATATTTATCCCAGCGTCTCACTAATTCTCGGCTGAAGAGCATCGCGCCATTTGCGGCCTTGCAAGTCCCCCAAGCTTCGCGATCTTCCAGGATTTCCAGGGTCTTGGCCTGCTCCATGCTTCTGTTAGAGGACGCAATCCCCTATCATCAAGCACGGTTCAGGTGCCACAGATTATACGAAGCTAAAAGGATCGGTTAGGGACGCACCTCATCTTGCAAATCTGGCGTTCGAGGCAGGTTGTTAATGGATTGCAAGGAACATACGACAATACATCACAAATACACACAAATCACAATGTTACCAACGAAAGTTGCACTGGAGCAGGTCAATTACACTGTTTGCAATCCAAGCTAGCGTTTCCACCTCTTGGCAGCTGATTCCTCTCTCATTTCCTTGATTCGATTAAAGCCTTATCGGAGTTATTGTCCTTTACATCTCTAAACGAGCCATCATCTTGATATGGTGGATACTCAAATTACCTCGATTAGAGGCTTGCCCCCTTTTCCAGGATATTGACCTGGCTTGACCCGTGCTTGGCCTGGGGCACTTTTAGCGGAGACAGCTTTACACGCCGCTATCTTGTTCTACGATGTTCCGCGTTGACCATATTCACCTGCAACACATCTCTAACATTGACATCTGCAACATGAAAAAGCAAGCATGTTTCGGAGACTCCCTTCAGGTGCCGGTCGTGGGTTGCAGTTGACGTCTGCAAGTCTACCCAACCACCATGACCGTCATCTCGATGACGACTGAGCGTTAAATAGCTTGCATAATGTCAATGGCACGTTGTGACTACCCAATGCAGTACAGAGTACAGACAGTGTCTTTTACAAGAGGATACCACGCTTAAAAACACTCCGGCGGGTCGTATCCCTGCGGCATCAACACCCAGCCAGAAGAGGAGCAGCAGTCATCAAGTTGTAGTCCATCAAACTCACTGAACAACCGGAGCAAAACAAGTCATATCTACAATGCCTGAGCACTGTGTCGTAAGCTGAAATGGACGCTTGCCCACGAATTATTTGCGGCGTTCGGGCCGTTGCTCGATTCTCTCGCAGGCGGATAATAATTGTCAGCCCAAAACGGACCATTCAAATTGCCCTCCACCACTTTGACCACCCAGTCACGGCGCATGCCAACATGGTTCGATTCTGATGATACCCTGGCGGTCATTGGCAGTGCTGAACATATCTGACGTCCTCATTCTGCCTTGTTTTATTGCACTGCACCTTTGCTTTATATCCTCCCTTTGGGTGCGATCGTGGTATTGTTCTTACAAGACCAGCATTAGTTCTCGGTCCGGTAACCCAACGGCACTTGTGACCACGGAATTACTTCCGAATACTGCGATTGTCTGCAA
Source organism: Fusarium armeniacum (assembly GCA_013618295.1). Lineage (NCBI taxonomy): Eukaryota > Fungi > Ascomycota > Sordariomycetes > Hypocreales > Nectriaceae > Fusarium > Fusarium armeniacum. Next base: position 672,566 of record JABFER010000030.1, on the reverse strand, counting down.
GATTCCATTGAAGATTCTTAGGCTCGCGCTGTCTAAGACATGATATGAGACATTGTTCTAGATGTGGTTTCTCCGTACAGCTTGGTATGTGACTTCTCTTCACATCGGCTGTCTTGAGTCAAGATGCCCCGAATGTCACTCAATCATGAACACGGCTCTACGAAACGTCCGTCCACTGTTCAGCTGCTGACGAGATTCAAGTCAGTAGCCTGAACAGCAGGGATCTAAATGGATGGCCCGGATGGATGGGCGCAGTTATCCAAAAGGTCCACCGTCGATGGAAGTCCACCTGTCATTGCCATTGTCTGCCGCTTGGCTACGCATTCAAAGCATGCTCACGTTGACTGGTGCATTGCTTCACAAGCCTTTTGAGATACAGCGCCAAGTGTCTTATTTGGACCCCCGCATCGTGAGCTTTCTTTCCAGACGTGGGGTATACGGAACGTGCTGTGTTGGCGAAACACACAATTATGAGTTTGAGTGCGATGATGCAACATGATCATAGCGACTGGACAATCACATTTCCCTTTTTGTCTCTACACCAGACACTGGGCTAGTTGAGCGTTTTATCGAGCCAATACGTGGCTAAGGTATGGATCCCAGCTTCCAACTTGGGCACCCAGTTCTCTTTTTGGGTTGTCGGCTAAAGGCCTCCAATCTTGAACTTCCCCAGACTGTTCGTTTCGGCTATTGGCTGGGGTTTCCGCATGCCGGACTCGTCACCACCTGCCCTGCAATACTCAACGCTGGGTGGCTCGTTATTCTGCAGGTGTCTCTGATGGCTGAAGCCTTATCAAAATGCATCATATTGCAGAGGTCTATGCTTTAGAATCGTAGTAGGTGTCCCAGCAACCGATGTGTTCGTGACTTTGTAATAGAAACCGCGAGCGTCCGACATCTCGGTTGATGTGAGATACCCCCACCCGGGAGAAAACCGGTTACTGCCCAGAGGTTGATATAAGATCTGACTGTATATGTGACGGATGGGAATCGGCCTCCGCGCAACCAGGATGATGTGTAGAGATCCCTTAAAGCCAACAAGGCGCTCCGCCTACCTCGTGATATCTCCAATCGCACCTTTACTGTTCTCAGATGGGCGATTGTCCATACCTACGATCAAAGGTCCGTCTTTGCAATTGTCGTCGAAATACGGATCTTCAAATCTCTCTCCGTAGTACTCATTCACAAGATAGATGGCACCTTCACACGTCTCGGAGCTTAGCGACCCTGTAATATGGCCGCGAACTGCAATTGTACCATTGGTCATTTAGGCGAGTTCATTGGAGCTATGAGGATATAACTAATGCAAACCCCAAAGTAGCTAAGAGGCGAAGCTTACCCAGTCTGAACGGTTGTAGTGACTCTTCCCGATCAAATGAATATGATGGAGGCATATTAATATCCTTCAATTCCTGTTTCGAGCTTGTAGAAGTGTATATAAATATGAATCTCTCCCAAGACTCAGACAGAATGATATCGTTTTCTGGCATTGTGTCTTAATTTGACCAGTCTTGAAAGCTTACCAGCACATACCTAGCAGGGCTTTGGCGTGTACACCTCTCACTTGAGCTTTTGTTTGTATGTAGAAAGTTCCGAGACATCACGGCCATCCCACTATACGGCCCCCTCTTGAACGTGGGCTTTCCACCTTGGATTATATTGACTTGGATATATGGGGCACCAAATGTTGTTGTCGACTTTAAGCCAGTTGAATCGAAAAAGTCCCATGTTCCCATGTCGATTCTCCTCGTTGGCCAGGAACTCACGACAATGCCACCACAGCTGATTCTGTCAAAAGATAAGGGATCGAGAAGAGAGATATGATTCTTGATAAACTCAAGCTCGTCTTAATGGACTTTCAGCGATATCATTATGGAGCGCACAATCATAAAACAGAAAGAAACTGTCTTTCGAATTCTCGCCCCCTGTCTTACTAATCGTGGGTGTTTTTGAGACATCTTTGCTTCCACCACGGACGCTTTCCTCCGTATTTTCGGAAGCTGCCACAGTACAGATATTGAGGTACGAATTACCGTATACGTCTTGTATGGTTACAGCCTCTCGTTCCTAGTCGTCCAGAGGATATTTAAATAAACAGTGTGATTCAATCCGCATAAAAGATAGGCCAAGCTACAGGATTCTACCCATTTGAGGACTGCTTGACCAAAGCCAATCCATTCCTTGCGCTCAAGTGGAAATATAGGCCTATTATTTCTAGAGACAAGGTATTGAACGAGAAGAACAAACGTTTGGTGAGTGCCGATATGGAAACACATTAAAGAGAGGACGTCATAAGTTCAGGTAAAGAACCCTGTATCTCTACGCTGTCAAGTGTCCACGAGTAATCCTCCTAGCCATTTTAGAACATATGCCTCCTCAAATATCTAGATCCTGTAATTAGATTGCCGCGTTGTGACAGACCCTGGTACATATCTCCGAAAACATCTCAACCTGAGGTTCCCTCGGGGGCCGTATATCGGATCTGGAGCTGACACGATATTTGAGGTTTTGTTGAAATAGGACTCGCCTATCGGGTCTGGGTCAGGATCATATATTTGATACCTCGTGAATAGGCTTCTGGGGCTAATTTGGACCATCTTTTCTAACAGTGCAATGCGTTCCAAGCATTGGTTGATATACGTCTTGGTGTTTCTCAGTTCCTCTTCTAATCAGCCTCTTGAAGTTGGGAATGGATAAGTGTCATGAACCGCATCATCATCTTGCCAGTTGTGGGGGCGAGCGAGATGCATCCGCTCCTCATCGCACGTGGAAGACCGTAATACTAGGGCACCATCCACTTCAGAGCCTTCCGATCTAGCTTGTACATTTTCTGTCTGCGAGGAAGGTGTTAGGGAAGTCTCTTCTTCAAACCCATATGTAGTGTCTAGTCCTACTGCATCCACCAGTGACATTTTTGTTAAGTGGGTTTCGACAATCAAGTTGGATACCTCTTCCTTGATATAGTGTTTACGCAAGTATTAGAATCAAATCGATGTTACAGGCCATAGATGGGAAACTCACGCAACACCATCACTTCCGTCATCTCCATTTTCAATGAAGTCCAGGGTGTGAAAGGATGGACCCAGCGTATGCTTCAGCGAGTCGAGTGACGCTCTTCGTGAACATATTTTGGCTTTCTCAAATAGCCACTTGAACTTGTCTTTCAACTTCAAGTTCTGTTCGGACGGGAATGTCAAAGGTATGAGAATGTTTTTGACGCTTTCAATATCGTTCTTCAAAAGGCAACGGTTTCGTAGGCAACATCGACAACCTCAACTATTATGTTACGTGTCTTGCTCAGACGTTATTTTGGGCTCGTTGAGTATTAGCGATGCGGCCTTGAGGTCTGTGTCGAGTCGAGATATCTCGGCTCCGCCAGCATCTAGGTGACTGGCGATTGTCGAGATCGCTATGGCAGTTTTGAAGCCTGCTGAAATAACGGTGCCAATAGTGGCGATGAGACCGATGACTTCTGCCATTTCAATGTAGTGGCAGATTTATAGAATGCAAACAGACAAAACCTTTATGGCTACTTTGTATATAGCGACTCAGCCTTTCTTTAGTAATAGCTCAGGCAGTCCTAGTTTTAGTATAACCTACTTACTGATATTAAATACCCTTGCTGTATGGATTCTTCTTCAGTCTTTGGACGAGGTGGCACTCATGTCTCCCTCATGGAGTCGATGGCATGGGATCTACTGCTGCCTGAGCGGCTGGTGGGTGATAAATGGGTTCTTCTCAAAAGATGCTGTGCAGAAGTTCCCCCTGGCTGGCCTCTAAATCAGATCAGCATACTCCGCTCAAATTGCTTTGTTGGAGACCTCGCACGTCCCTTAGAAACTCTTGGCTGGTGACGTGGCTTGCAAATATATCAATGCCTAACACCAGCTTTGATTCCTATTTGTTATTTTCCTTGTAATGGAGGAGCTGAAATGCAGCAGCGACAGTCCTAATATATAGTGGTTCCATGTGATTTCCCAAGTATAGTGTTGACTTAGTCCTCCAGTCTATAGCTTTGAGTCATGATCCCGATATAAGATATCCCCAGGTACTTTGGATAAGCAAGGGCGTTTGTTATTCCTTACTGCTCCCTCCTATCCGTCATTCAAGTAACTCTGCCTTCATTATTATCTTCTATTCTTGCTCTGTATAAAGTCAAAGACCAAAGCGCAAAGCACAAACTCAGATTTAAAGGGCTGCAACAAGATGGCACCCTCCAAGCCTTCTACAAAAAGCGATGGAGGGTGCTTTGGTATTTTGTCGTGTTGTTTCCGAACACAGCAGAAAGACCAGCGCCTTCTCTTGGAGAAACAAAAGCTGGCGGCAGGAGCGACGGCTAGTCCTGCCCAACAGTCACAACTGTCAACCAGTCCCTCAAGATTATCTCCAATCAGCCCTATAATTGGTCCGAAAGATAAAGAAGAACCGAAGGACTTGTGGCAAGAGGCATTTGATCTACTCGATGACACGTCCGAAAAAAAGTGAGTCGACGCGGATGTCATTTCATCTGGTGAAAAGTTCGACATCAACAATTTGATCGGCATCATCGAGAGTCATGAGGAAAAGTTCAAAGAGAAGTCTATCAAGATCACCATCAGCAACCGGGACATATTCTGGAGGGACTGCGCAAAGAGAACAGTATCTTGCATCAAGGCTTGTGGAGATATTGCGATGCCATTTGCCCCCGCGCCCTCTTCGATTGTCTGGTCCGCTGTCAAGGTTTTGCTCAATGTGAGATCTGCAATTGTTTCATCAGTCAAGCTGGCTAATCTGTATTTGCAGGCGCACATCGATCAATGCGAACATCTTATCGTCATTCTTGGATGCGCTGAAAAGGCCTCGAGGTTGGTCAGAATAGGGGCCATTTGTGACCGAGCCTTCTTGCAAATCGGCCTGAGCAAAGGGTCTGAATCGTTCGAGGCGATGCGTGCAGCCTCGATCAAGATGTATAAAAGAACCTTGCTCCTTCTAGTCTATACGAAGAAGCAGCTGGCCGAGACGAATGCAATAACTCAATTCTGCAACGCATTATGGAATCCAGGACAAGCTGATGGATTCATTAAGGATCTGGAAAACGCTAAACAGGAACTGAATACCTGTATGCAAGTTTGCAACCAGGAACAATCAGTAGCTCAGGATCAAGAAGTTCAAGAGCGTTTACAGAGTCTTCAAGAACGGATTTGCTACCTCGACAGTGGTGTTTCTGAGATCCTTGGGAATATCGAAGACCAGAAGATGAGAGAAGCTCTCAACTACATCAGCGACATACATATCGGCAACTAACACATTGAGAGGACAAAGACCAGAACGGAAGGAACTGGCAAATGGCTATTAGAAGATAAAGCATTTTGTCAGTGGGAAAACACTAGCTCATCCGCCTTACTCTGGCTTGAGGGACATGGTAAGCTAGTTTCCAACGACTTTCCCAATATCTCATTTGCTAACGGGTGCTAGCTGGTGCTGGCAAATCAACACTTGCATCTTATGTTTTGGATCGTTATTGGAGTAACAACAGCAGGAATAACGTGTATACTGATGAAGGATTTGCCTTTTTCTACTTTCGAAAAACAGATCAAGAAAGCGGAGACCGGATGCTTAGCGTTTTAAAAAGCTCTGTTCGACAATTGGTAATTATTCCAAATCATCCTAACAAGATGGTTGCTTTTTTGATCAAGCGTTATCAGGAAATGGACACAAGAAAACAACCATTTGATAAGAACCTTTGTGAGGAAAGTCTTTTGCAGCTCGTCAATCTTCTTCCCCGAACAGTCATCGTTCTCGACGGTCTGGATGAGTTCGATAGAGAGGATATGAAAACCATTATGGAAATCATGGTCAAGCTCCTTAAAGAATGTCGACGCCCACTCAAGATCTTCATATCAAGCCGGGACAGGTCGGATATTCGAAGCAGCCTTTCAAACGCCGGAAGCATGCTAGCAACAATCGCCATCGCCGACAAGAACGAGCCGGACATTGAGAAGTTTGTCAAACAAAGAGTAAAGGAGATCGGGCAGGGTTGGGGACAAGAGGTGAGAGATGAGGTTGAGAAAAGATTGTGTACCGAATCTGTTGGAATGTATTTATCCCCCCTTGCTACTATACGATTTTCACATGCTTACTATTTCCCCAGGTTCAGACGGGCCTTTCTCCAGGTCGAGCAGCTTAAGGACCTGGGATCCGATAATGACATTATGAACAGGATAGGAAAATTACCCAAAGGCCTTGAACAAGCATATGATGAGCTCTACAAAAAGGATGATCCTGTCGATCAGATGTACCTCAAGCGAGCGGTGCAATGGACCATGCACGCCTTTCGACCGCTGTCTACAGAAGAATTATTAGCTGCAGTCCGGCTCGAAACCAACGATAATAATGGCGACATTAAGTTGAGAACTTTGGGTAGCTTATCAGAAAGAATTAGAAACTCTCTGTCGCTACCTCATTGTCAAGGACGTCAAGGGTAACTAGAAATTTCCTCATGCGTCTGTACAAGAATACTTCCTTGACAAATACGACGATTGGGCTGTAAAGACTGGCAAAGTTGAGATGGCTAATTTGTCACTCTTGTTAGTCAGGGAAGCAAACCGTGAACCCCACGATGGTCGCTCCGTCAAAAAGTACCATGACACGGAGGCTCAAGCCTCTACCATTAGTACTGGAAGTAAAAGCGTCAGGGCAGATCCTGTGGGTTCTCTTCGGATGTATGTATCAGAGTACTGGTTCTTACATGTCAAAACCATACAGTTTGATATCAAACAGTATCCTAAGATCTCTCAGCTTCTGAAACACTTCTTGGTCGATGAAGAGAAGCAGTACCAGAACTGGACCAGATACTACACGGCAACTACATCAAGCCATGATGGAGTGGTCATGATGAGAGATCTTCAACCCACCAACGTGACATTGTTGGGTCTGGTTGTCCCTGGCATACTTCCAGCAACTATGCAGTGGGGACAGGACCTTCTGGAGTCAAAACCAGAGCACACCAACAACCTAGGCTACAGCATTCTCTATCTGGCTGCAAAATATGGACACAACGCGTTATGCGGTCAACTCATCGGGCTTGGCAGCGAGATCAACAGAATTATAACTGGTTCAACCACCGCGCTACACGAAGCATTGAGGGAAGGGAACAAGACCTGCGCTATCACTCTCTTGCAACATGGAGCAGATCCCAATTGGGCAAAAAAGGGCATCCTCTCTGTTGCGCTATCGTCAATTGTTATGATAAGGAGCTGCTTGACTTTCTGTTAAGCAAGAAGGCTAGTCCAAATGCTCCTTGCTCTTTTTGCCCATTCTATTGTCCGCTGATGGCGGCGGCGTACCAAGATAATACAGAAGCTGCAGTAGCCTTGATGGACGCCGGTGCGCGAGTCGACTTTCCTGGCGGTGAGCTTGGAAATCCGCTGTTATGTGCAGCGTTGAGTGGTTCACTGCAGGTTGCCAAGCTTCTCGTCAGTCAGTCGTGGAGCGGATGTCAATATCCAGACTAGAGAAGAATATGGCGGTGTTTTGGCTGTGGCGCTTTGCAACGGCCAAATCGAAATGTTGGTATATCTTATCGAAGAGACTAATGCAGACCCCTACAGAATGATCTTTGATCTTGCTGTAAAGAAGCCGATATGTATTAGCTTCCACGAAAAACAGCGAAAAGAGATGGCGACATATCTCTTTAAAAACCATCATCTTGAAGTAAATGACTCTCGACTTCAGGAGATAATTAATATGCCTCAACCCAAGACTGCTGAAGTAATACAAGAAGTAATAGAGGTAGCAAAGCAGAACAGAGCTGGGAAATAACCACTATTAGATTTTCTGCTAATTTTAGAAGCAATCTTACATAGCTTTTATCAATAATAGGCATGCAACCTAAAAGTAAACCTAGAGTCAATTTCATAATGAGTGCCTGCTAGACCAGTCTACTGAAAAGCAAATTCGCGTTGCTGGGCCGTTTACTTGTGCTTTTGTACTGTGTGAGAACAAGGTTCATACTCGTGCCCTACATTTTTTGATCTGTACGTATAACGAAAGCGTTACTTTCGATATCAATTGAGGGGAATTAAACCCCGAAGGTAACATAGGAAAGTTGACGGTTTAGAAAAGCCATTCATACGTCTTTGTTCCAGTACTAAACCTGGTATCAAAATCCAAGCTCTAGAAAATTACAAAAACTCCTCCCTCGCCAACAACAAGTATATAAAAAGTAGTACTGCAAACACCTATACTATATTCCTAAAGATGCGCCTGGCTAAAAGTAGAAGAAACACAAACTATCACCCTATACTGAAAGAAAGCCGAGGAAACCCTTCAATAATCAAAAAGTTGAAACGCGTCCTGGTTGTACTCAATGTGAACAAAAATCCGATAGAAATCCCACACAGCAGCATCACAAGTCTCACTCTCAGCATGTTGAAGCAAGGCGCTCAGACGATTGAAATAAGAACCGCAGTTTTCGCATCGAAAATCGTCTTCATGGTGATGTCCGGCTGGTCCGTACTCTTCATACCAGTCCGACACCAGGTTCTGGATAACACGAAGGTTGGCGCCTGATTCACAAGTGCCATGCTCAAGATGAAGCATCATGGCTGAATTAGAGATGAACATTCTTGGACATGCGAGGCATTTCATGTTTTTCTCCTGGTGGACTTTTTCGTGCTAGAGTGGCTCAAGTCAGACATTTTATGAGACATAATGCAAGGGGTATCAACTTACATTGATGAGATTGGACGGGGAATCAAAGAATCGTTGACAAGTTGGACATCGATTATGGACTTCTACGTCATGCTGAATCAAATCCTCTTCGTCGTAAAACAACTCGTTGCACTCTAGACAAGCATTGTGAGATTCTTCAAGGTGCTGATTCAAGTCGCCTGCGGTCTCATAGTCGGGCTGGTGGTCGCAGTGCGTACAGACGTGATGCTTGTACGAGTTGGTGACGTGCTGTTCAAGAGCGGCGACATGATTGAAATGCCTATCGCAGCGCCAGCAGTACGTGTCGTGATGTTTGGCGAGGATGTGCTGGTCTAGAGATGTCTCACAGCGGAAATACCGCTTGCACGGTGGACAGTAGCTGGAAGTTGAACTGTAGCTTGACGCTGTGTCTCCCGGGCTGGCGCTATAATCTGATCTCGGGCCTGAGCCTGAGCTTGTTGCGGAAGAGATGGAATAGTAGCCTCTGGAATGATGACGCATTTTTGTTTTTCGGGGGTTACAGTGCGTATGTGGTTACGCGCCCGCTGCTGGTGGTGGTGCGGCCTGATGCGTAATTGGCGCTTGAGACAAAAACTTATGCGCCCCCTATGGGAACGTGATGCTTTGTAATGGGCTGCTGTATTACAGCGCAGTCAATTGATGCTGTGGGTTTTGACGACGAAAAGATCATGAATTCGTCCTTCGTAAAACCTTTCCATACGGTAGTTTATTTAATTTATCACGGTTGTTAGGGGAGAACAAGACTCGCCACTTATGATTGGTCACCTGTAGTCCACTTTAGGGGTCACGCTCAAATTAATGTCAATAGATGGAACCAAAAGAGAAAAAAGAACAAAGAGTCTGCTTTCTTTGTTCGCTTCGGTTACAGCGTCTTGGCGTTGGCTTTTTCTACTTGTAAAAATTCATAACCAACATGACAAACAAGACTCAAATGTGAATACAAACTTGTTTCATGCGACTTTAATGGATTGTTATGCAGGTAATTAAACTGAACTCAATCAAGAACCAATGACGAACGAGTCAGCATCGTACCACGACAAACCAAAACATGCACCAAGATATAGGGTAGTATTATGGACATCGCTACAATGAAATCTCACCAGAACATCGACCCTTGACAAGCCTAGCATCCTTTCCAGTCAATCCATCAAAATACCCCAACAAAACTTCCACAGGAACCATGTCCATAGCTCCCAAGTCTGGATGTGATGACTTGAGCGTCTTTCCACTAAACAAAACTCTCACAAAATACTTCTCGCCCTTTTTGTAAAGCTCAAACACGACCTCACTTCCCATACCAGGCCAAACCATGACGTCAATCTGAAGAATACTCAAAAGACGACTAATAGAACCATCGTGTGCAAAGTTGTGAAGATATAGAATATCTTGTTTGCCAGACATGACTTGTCTGAAATGACTAGCCAGTTCGGCGACCCATACTCCCCACGATGTGGCGGACGCAGCGAGGGAAGCAGGTGCATCACGGTACATCTGGGAATATTCCCATTGACCAAGTCTGTACACCGTGTTGGCAAGCTTTTGGTCAACACATGTAGTCGAGTTCTTTCCATCGACGAGCTTGCAAGGGAAGGGTTTCGCATGGCATTGTCGGGCAGACAAATTGTCATAATAATGATCAAAACTCTCATGAAAGCCCTCATCATCAGCTGGAACGCCAGAGATATCATCCAGAATCTTGTATAGATTCTTGGTCTCGTCAAGATGCTTTTTCCACTCCGCGTTGGAAGATGACTTGATAGCACTAGTCAACTTGCTCCCAACGCTACACTTGTACTGCGGTTCAAGACTGTCCACACCCGCCTGCTGGATATGAAGCGGGACTGAATCGGTGGTCTGGTACATGCCGTTGATAAACATGCCCGCGACTTGGCTAGTGATTTGGTTGTTGGTGACTCTGAACTTGACCTTGCTTCGCCAGTCTTCCTTGCGGCTAGGAATAAAGTTTAGAAGGTCGTGATATACTTCGTAAAGATCTTTGCCGTGTACCCATGAATCATCGAGACCTTCAGCTGTGATTTGGGGAAATTGACATGATCCGATCCATCCGGAGGGGATGAAGGGGTTGATGTCAGATATGAAACCTTTCCAGTACCCTTGAGCATTGGGCTTAGGTTGATCGGTGAATTGTCTACCAAAGTAGTACAAACCCTGGTTATCGCAGTTCCATTGGTATGGCTCTACAGGAAACGCGTTGCTTGCGTAGGGAGTGCGTTTGTGATGTCTTTGGATCTGGCCTTCAGTAAGCTCATTGATACCTCAATGGGGGAGTAGACGCGATACTTACAACTTCGACATATTGAAGCTCATATTCCTTCGAAGGCTTCTCATATTCTCTCTTTCTCGCATGAGGCATGTTACACCAATTATACGTGCCATACTTCTCATCAGGTGTAACCGACGAGTCAAAGATAAACCCATAAGTACCCTCTCCATTAATCGCACCACTAAGAGAATTGACCTTGTTCTCACTAGGAGGATACCATTTTAATTTTGGGTCAGAGCCTATGACAGCTGGTGTTGCTGAGAGAAGGGCTAGAAGAGAACCCTGACGTAGTGAGCCCATGTCTGCGTATTGTTTGAGGCAAAAGAATGTGCCAAAGAGAAAAACTGCTACTAGAACGAGCAGCCTCGCTCTACAGCGGAACCGGGAGAGCGACATTTTATACGAGGGTTGATGGGAGGGAAAGATAGTGAATGACCAGGATTGAGAACTCGAGTTGGGAGGTCAAGTTGGAAATTACGCGGTTTAATTGGAGCACGTGGAGACGTGACTGGTTGAGACATGCCTGAAAATTGGGCCCTTTGAGCCGACTGCATCTTGGCTTACTACACTTGCATATCGACAAATAAACGTGCTTCTAGAATCAACATCTTTTGGATAAATTGCTCAGTCATGAATAATTCTCCGATTTATGTCGCACTAGTTAAAAAGTGTTCGGGGTGATACATTGATGTTGAGTCCGGGCAGTCCGCATAGTTGTACAAAACTTGACATCACTCGCTCAGGAGATAGAACCATCTAGACTGTCACTCTACAGCATTATAGATCCGCTCTTGAGTTATCTGTCGTTGCTTGACTTATCCTGAGCTTAGGTGTTGAGTTTTCTACCATTTCCTAGTCTATCTAAAACCTCGTCGACTGTTGAACTGAAATCGTATATTGACCAACAGATGAATTTCAAGAATACGGGGCAAAAGCACGTTTACGTGCGTCCTCACGAACCTCTTTCGGGGTCTTACCCTGTCTGTTCTTGCGATGCATGAATTCTGAAGGTGACATATCCACTATGTCCTCCCATTTCAACTGTCCATACCATCTATGATTAGCAGCGAGAGATAGCAGCGTGTCTCCACTAGCAAAGACCTCACTGAACTGATGTATCAGCTGCATTTCCTTTAAAATGGTTAGGGCCCTCTGCGAGCCTGCCATAACAGCATGAGCTAAGGCGGTTCGGCCGAGCTTGTTTCTGTGATCTTTGTGTACACCGGGGCAATGAAACAGAGCGTTGAAGATGTCACTATCCTCTCCTGAATCATAACGGTCTTCCATAGACGCAGCCATGAGAAGAGCGGTGTCGCCCTCGAGATTCTGTACATTGACATCCAACTCAGGCCTTGATAGTAACAGTTTTACTGATCTCGAACCCATATCAGGGCACCGAGGGTACGCCCAATGGAAGCTCTGCGTTTGCCTGCCCTGCAAGAGCTTCATGAGAGGCGTGTTGCCATCATCGTCAGAAACGTTTATGTCAACGTCGGGGTGGGTAATGATGAGCTGTATTGTTTCCTCGTCTCCTGTTGTAGCAGCGCTGTGAAGGGCAGTCCGTCCTTTTCCGCATCTCATATTAACATCGGCGCCTTGACTGAATAGCAGTCGTATGGCTTCACAACAGTTTGCTTTGGCAGCGAGATTCAATGAACTGTTGCCATCTCGAAAGACACGATTGGCGTCGTAGTAGGGTATCAGAACCAAAGCAGCCTCCTTGTTTCTACTTGCAAATGCTTGTTCCAGGGGCGTAGATCCCTCGGCACCCGCCGGAAGATCAAGATCGACGTCTGACCATTTTGTCAGCTCTTTGAGCACTTCGACTCGTCCATCTTTGGCAGCAAGGCATGCAGCGTTTTCGCCCTGTTTATTCCTGTAATTCCTTTGTGCATGATGAAGCAGGAGCCTCACACATTTCAGGTGACCATTAGAAGCTGCAACTAGTAGTGGAGTCCAACCATTGCACTTGCGATCCGGATCAATGGTTGGCAGTTCCAAAAGAAGAGAAACTATGTTCTCATGTCCCTTCTCTGCTGCAACGTAAAGGGCTGTCAAACCTGAGCTGAGGGCCAGATTCGGATCCGCCCCATGACTCAGGAGTATTCTGATCATGGAATCATCGCCCTTCCCAGCAGCACAGATGAGAAGAAAGAACCCGTCTTCTATGTTAGGGTATAGAAAAGGGCCGCGATATGAAGAATGCACCACTGATATTGAGTCCGACACATCAGTTTCATCCGCTTCGGAGTCGTATCTGTAATCGTCATCTTCTTCCATATCACTTGTCATTCCCTCTTCGGGCCTCCTAGCAGATGGCTGGTGGTTCAAGTCGAAGTCGTTGACCGTAAGAAGTAATTCTACTAAGGCGTGGCGGCCTTCTAGACAAGCCTTTCCAAGTGCTGAGGCTAGACTCCCTGCTACATCTCTTGCAAGCAAATCGGTCGCCAACGTCGCTACTGAATGAAGGTTCGAGAATGTCAAACTCGCACTAACGTGAGTTTCCTCATCTTTGATGGCCTCGTTGAATCCTTCGGTGCATCGAGAATGGTATGCCCAATTCATGTTGGCATATCTCCAAAAGGGTGGCCACGACGCTTCAACACTTTTGTCGAACCCTGGAGCTACAGTAGCCAGTCCGAGGTATTTTATGCAAAGACGTGCCATTGTTTCATTGGCTCGTGGGAACAACTGGGCCTGGTGACGCTCAAAGTATTCCTGGGCCGACTTGTGTACGAGCCTGACGATGTCGCTCTCCTTGTCAACAATTATCAGACCGGCACACACACCTGCGACGTCCTCGATATCTGGAACGTTATCGTCATCAATGGTATCGCTGTCTGGCTCGACAGACAATGCATATACCAAATCTGCTGTGCGCAAAGCCTCCCGGGCGAATATCAATATGAGCAAAGCTTGCTTAGCAAGTGCTTCGGATTCTGGACCTAGCCCAGCGATTCTCATCATGGCATCTTGGTATGCACTATCGTAGGCATCCGACCCGACCGACAACTTGGCTAGGGAGGATCGTAGGGCCTTTGGGGACTTTTTGTTCTTTAAAGATCGCAAGTGGAGTTCTGCGAGAAGGAACCTTGTTCAAGGTTAGCCAACAAACCGGCCAACTCATGTTGTTCATAGGAGTGAGTCATTTCAGAAGTGGGAGTCTGAATAATGTACTTACATTCCTGAACTGACTTCAGTGATCCTTTCAATGATCTCGATCTGAAATGTTGGATCCCTGGCAATAAACCTTGGCAATTGGAAGATTGAATCGTTCAAAAACTGGTGGATGTCTTTGTCGCTTCCTCGAATTTCCAGAGTTGTTGCCCCATGATCGGTAAATTGGTTCTGTATCTCTGGAATGTGACGAGATGTCACGAAAAGGCTAAGCTGACAGACCCTTTGTAGCTTGAGGATCTCTGTAATGAAAGGTCGGCTCACTTCTGTTGGGACTTCATCTAAGGCGTCGACTAGTAAAGTGACTTTCTGGAAGGAAATGTAGAGCGTTTCCAGATGTTTTATCGTTTCGTCTCTCAATAGGGCTTGTTTGGCACTTTGTTTTCGGCGACATTGTGACATGATAGCGTCAGGAATATTTGCAGCCTGCTGAAGAGAATTGCGTAATAAGCTGGATATCAGGCCGTGGACATCCTGATCTGGTGCTTGGTATGTACAGTAGACGAACGTATTGAGTACGTCCGGTTTGTGCTGTGTCTGTTCCTGCAGAGTTTCAAGCACAATGGCCGTAGTAAAAGTTTTGCCGGTTCCTGGGTCTCCTGGACAAAACAATATCTTGCCTTTTTGTTGCTCCCAGTTCCGGTACTCTGCTGAGTCGAAAAGCCACCGTCGTGAGTTGGCTTGGAGTCTGCTAACCAGATGATTTTGCTGCGGGATGTAGTCGATTGGGCTTATCCAATCCAACATAGCTTGCGTTTCATCGCTGTCGTTTCGGCGAACGAGCTTTACAACGTTGTGACTTGTTACTTGGTCGTTGAAGGCGTTCAAAAGAGTGATCTTGGACGTAATCTGCGCTCGTAGGTCGCTGATCTCGTCGGGCTCCCACCTCAACCTTTTCCACAATCTTTGTGCTGTTCTGCTCTTGCTTGTATCCGATATAACAGTCCATTTGCTCATCAGACTGTCCAGCTTGTTAAGTAGATCCTGACAGGTATCTATGATCTCGTTGAAGTTGGCAGCATGCTCTTCTGACATGTTATCCAAATTGGCGTAGGCATCTTGTATGACGATTGACAGCGACCGGACGTCTTGATTGATGCTTTTGAATTGTTCAGGTGCCCCAATGAAATCCTTCCGGATCTTGTTAGCCAGTGCGATGACGGCGAGCACATCGCCAACAGAGTAACCGAAGCTCATATTGGAGTTGGACAGGATGTAGAACGAAGATTCAGGTTCGGGTCGAGCGGACTTTTATTTGATGGGCATAGGAGGTAAAAGCACAGCCTGATTAGGCTGTGGCCTGGATGCAGGGCAGATTTGGTCATGTTTGGTCATGCGCCCACGGCAGAAAAAAATTGCTTGTTGGTCTGACTTGCTGGTGCAGGGTTTTTACCGGTGGTGGCTGAGCTGAACATGTCGCTGCAGGATGGTCTCAGGTATGCAACTGTGCATGAGGAAAGTGGGTGCGAGGTTACACGACATAACGAAGTGGTGACCTGAGGAATAAGGCTACAGCCTATTCCAATACTTCATCAAGATGGATGTATTGAACTCTATGGACCACGAAAATTCGTTTGCATAACTGCACCAAAACATAAAAACACTGTCCTAATCAAAATTGCCCATTCATTACGACGCCCTTTCTTCCTCACTCAGCCCTGTCCCAAATTTACCATAGCCTATTACTTGAAGAACCTGTTCTTAGCCTTGGGCACAGGCTTCGGCTTTGCGGCCCTTTCCTTCAGGAAACGCTCTTCATACAATGCAAGGTCTTCTCCATCCTCATCTCGAGGTGGCCATGTAGTCACACGGTGATCACCATCGTCGTCCACAAATCGTCGTAGATATTGACGACCTTCGCGGTTCAGAGGCTCCATGGGCGCACGTTCAAATCCCCTGGTATTACCCTCGGGGTGATATATAACTCCTGCGACCCCGTAATTATGACCAGATGGTCTCTTCACTGCAGCAACTCCCCGAAAGGCACCTGGGTCATTGGGCTCTTTACGCACTACCCGGGCCCTGTCGTTACGGTGAGGTGCCTCTTTCATGAAGGGCGTGGTTTTCTTGTCCATGTTCATACGGCTGTTGATGGGGACCTCGTAGAGCTGTACTTCCTCAGTGCGATTTCTCTGTTCGAAAGGTTGGAAGTTTTGGCGAATCGTGTCATTGGGGCCTTTTTCTTCGTTTCCGTACTCATGAGGGTATCCGCGTTTGTTGTTGGAATTGGGGTCAATAACGACTTCTCGGACCTGTTGCTCGACCACCGTGGCTGGTATTTCACCACGAGGAGTGAAGTATTGCTT
Organism: Fusarium armeniacum; assembly: GCA_013618295.1. NCBI lineage: Eukaryota > Fungi > Ascomycota > Sordariomycetes > Hypocreales > Nectriaceae > Fusarium > Fusarium armeniacum. The sequence continues at coordinate 656,087 of JABFER010000030.1, read as the reverse complement.
GAAAATAGTTAGCATGGAAAACGTGATGCTTTAAGTGAATAGGAGGCAGAAAAGAAAGAGAAAGGTGATAATTAGCTATAGATCGTACATTCTTGCTCAATTCCTCATCCGGATGGCAAGAAATATTCCGTCCGAGTTCAGATACGAGGTATATATACCCGGCTGAAAGAATGGAATAAATGCTAAAAGTGCTAGGGTGCCGATACCACTGGTGACTTTGATGGTATACAAACTGCTGCTCGCGAGCCATGGGAGCCACTTCACGGTATGACAGAATATCAAGCCTGACACAGTATAAAAAGTCTTGCTGACTCCTTAAAACAGCCGACAGATTCGATCTTGAGAAGGAAAGGCCTGATGCTGAAGAAATAGCACACGTCTGGTTAAACTCGGCGGCTCTTGTTGCCAAGCTCTTCCAAGCAGATCTGCTTGATGGTTATGGTTCTATGTGGGTATCTCATGACATGGTGAGAACTTTCGAAAGACGAACGCAAGGGGACATCACAAAGCACATTCTCAAGCAATCACAAGTTCTTGCAGTTGCGAACCATATTATCTTCGCTGGCGATGCTCTCACTAAGGCTTTTGAGAACAAAAAGTTCACCGAAAGCCGTGAGTTAACCGCAGAGAAGTGGCAGAACTGGACTTCCAAGCTCCAAGAGATGGCGGATGCTGTTGATGAAGATGCCAGATGGGATCTCAAGGAGCGGCTACAAAAGGCTCATGATAAGATGGTTGAGATGCAGCAGGCACTATAGATAGAGGAGACAGTGTTTTTGTTCTTGTTTAACGCGCGCTTATAGATCTCGAGATGTTGATTGGATCAAGAAATGGCGCAGCTATTGGTAACTGTATGGCTCCGCCTCATATGCGATATCTTAAAAGGCTCTAATTAAATGTCTACATCCTCCCTTGATATTTCGTTTTCCTCCCATCTGGAACAGGCCTGTTCACTCTGTACGAATTTCCCAACTTGCATTCATATCAAGTCTAATATCCTGCTATTTCATTGACCGTCATTATGGCCAGTACGGATAAAAACAAAACAGAAGAACGACCACGTTGGCTCATCAACATTGAGAACAGCATAGAAGAAGAACTGGAAGACTTTCCTTCAGAGCCACGATATTTCTAAATAGTTCGTGACCTTTTACTGGGTTCTAAAGATAGCGAAGCGGCAGTTCCAGATGCTGTGAACAAATTCTACCAGCTTTACACGGACGGAGCGGAGAATGAGCAAAGAAAACCGCCTGAATATGGTGCTGGCTTCAATCTCAACATCATTACCGATGTTGTGTTTCAAGTTGGGCGAGACGTGTTTTACACGACTCTTTAGCATGATAGACTTGCGAACTTTTTGATTGGTATCAAGAAAGGCGCTGCAGCTGAGTACGACGCAGAGGCATGAAATCTGTTGCTCTTTTGCCAATCCAAGTGTATTCTAACATTTTTTACAGGAACCTCATTTTGTCCATCACGGTTGGGGACTAGAAACGGTTGCAAGCGAGAGTTGGAATGCCGGACATGGTATGTGATAGAACTTGATCCTGATCATCCTTACTAACCTGTTGTTAGTTGATACCTTCACAAAGAATCTCAATAAGGAGCCAGAACATATGTGGTCAGAAGCCTGGATCAACACATCCGCGCTCATCTCAAAGCTGTACAAAGGAGGTCTTCTAGACTCAGACGGACCCATGTGGCTGTCATGGGACTTTGAGATGGCATTCGAGAAACGTACCAGTGGAGATGTCACTACAGATGCAGGCCGTCAGGCTCAGGTATTGGCTCCAATCAACCACATAATCATTGCGGGAGAGCTGTTTGTAGATGAAGCAAAGGCCAATGTTAAAGGCAGGAAGTTCCAGCTTGATGCCGCAAAGTGGAGGCTTTGGGCTTCCAAGATAAAGGAAGTCGCTGATGCTGTTGATGAGAGTTCGAGATGGGATCTCAAGTCGCGGGCTCAGGAGGCATACGAGAGGATGGTTCAACTGTATCCTGAGGCATTTGAGTGATAGGCGTCGAACACAAGAGATATGTGCCAAGGATTCCTATGACAGTGGCTTATTTACTTAATTTTGCTTTACTTATAAAGTCGGATTTAAGCTGAATTGTACAATCGAATTTATAAATCAGTAGTCTCAGTTTTCATTGACAAGAACATATCGAAACCTCGGCTTTCCTGCCTGAAGATCCCTCAACACCTCATTGGCCTCTCTCATTGGACGTTCCTCGACCCATGGCTTGAGATTCTTATCGGCTGCTAATTGGAGCATTTCACGTATCTCGTCAGGAGTCGCAGTCGAAGTAGAAGCAAACCTCCCACGAATTTGTATCAGCGAAAAAATGTTGATTGGGATTGGCTTCTCGGGTGCCCCGACCGAAACCATTGTGCCGTCCACTCTCAAAAGTCCTAGGTACTCGTTCCATGGCATCTAACACGTGTTAGTAAATGTCAAAGCAGTGACTGAGAGGGTAAAACTTACGTTGGATCCATCAGCTGTGTTGATGATCAAGTCAAACCTCCTCTTGTTCTTCTCGGCCCAGCCCTCTTCACCCGTGGCAATATGCTCATGTGCTCCAAGAGCAAGAGCATCGGCTTTCTTATTAGAACCTCGTGAAATAGCTACAACTTCAGCGGCATCCAGAGCTTTGGCAAACATGATACCGAAATGGCCTAATCCACCAATGCCGATGATAGCAACCCTTCGTCCTTTCGCTCCGAAGTACTTCAGGGGTGCGTACATGGTGGCTCCAGCGCACAGCATTGGAGCCGCATGTTCAGGAGCTACACCCTGGGGAATCTTGATGACGAATCTGGAAGGACAGCGATGATACTTTGCGTAACCACCGGTAGATGGAGTTCCGCATCTATGTACGCCGCCGTAGGTAGGAATTATCTTGGAGCAGTAATTGTAAAGACCGTTGGCACACTCTTCGCATGGACCATCGCGTTGGAAACAGGCGTCGCTGTGAGCGCCTACGCCGACTATATCGCCTTCTTTGATATCTCCTTCGGCTTTGGACCCGATGCGGGTTGCTACGCCTACAATTTCATGCCCAACGACAATGGGATAAGTCGTAGTTCCCTGTGCTGTTAGTAGGTGGGCTGTAACGTTGATAGTAGGGCTTACCCAGCCATCTTTTGAGGTGTGGTCGTCAGTTCCACAAACCCCGCAATGAGTGATACGAATCTCAATATCCGTTTCTTCGAAAGGCTTCATTTCATACTCCTTCCAGACCAAGTCCTGCTCCGTTGTGGACTTTTCAGCGACCCAACCCTCAAACTTTTGTTGTGCTGCCATTTTGAATTGTAGTTGCTGCTTTGACTCGAATTGCTAAATTTTCCGTGATTCTTCTTGTTCTTCTATTGCCGTCTTATGCGTGTCTTTTGATTACTTGCCAAGACCTTCATGCATGCCAATGACGTCGACTTACGGTTAGGATTTCCAAGAAACTCTGTCAACAATTCGGAATTAAGCATTTTAAATCCAAAAACTCCGACCCGTTGTATGCATGATGTCCTAGCTTATTTTTTACTCTAAGAAAACTCGCTTTCGATCTCAAACAAATAGCTTCGAGTGAAGCCGGACGTAGGGAACCACGACGAAGTCAGAAACAGTACCAGTGATGAAGTTGCAAAAGTTCCATGTGAGGGTCATGACTTGGAGCTACCTTTCAGTAGAAGAAGGGTCAGGCTTGGTATTAATTAGTATATGTTGAATAATTGATTAAGTTGAGTAAATTGACAACTGGAAATTATAATGCTATGATATAAAGCATTTGATGGATCCCCCAGCATTAAATATCGTACATTTCCGCGGAATTGATCGAGCTAGGTTATAGAAAGGAAAGATTGACACAATAAGACATTTAGATACCACTCTAGCTGAATAAGACGTACGCTATGCCCAGTTGGTTCCGATATACCTCTTGGTGTCATCCCTCCGCCCAGCTTTACAATAGATAATCTTGAGGCCTCCTTATCTGATTCTCCGGATTTGCTTCCAGGGCCCATATAACAGACGCTCTTTTCCCTCTCAAAGTTAGATCTCCACTTTCTGCTTTCACTATTTCCACCGCAAAGGTGATCGTCATGTATACCAAGATCCAGAATACTACAGCCGAGAGCCGGCGGCTCAAAAAGCTGGAGCACGACCGAAAATCCCAGAGGTTGGCGCGTGAGAGGACAAAAGATCGCATCGCGCAGCTCGAGACTATGGTGGAAAACCTTCGACAGGCCGACTCTAGCGCGAGAGTAGCCTTGCTGATGGATCAGCTAGGTCGAGTCAGAATGGAAAGGGATGCACTATTACGAGTGCTCCATTCACTGGATTCCAACATCCGTCATCATATTGGTGACTCGGCGACAAGCGAGCCTGCTTCAGCTACGCGACCTGAATTACCAACGGACGCATCAACGAGAAGGTCTTCGTATTCCACGTTGGAAGAACCAGCAGGGCCACCAACTGTTACAGGGGTTTCTTCAGAAATGAGTGACTCTACAATACTGGAAGCATCGATGAATCCTCCTCCAACCAATCTCTTTGCCTACAACGACTGGTACTACTCTGCCAACGACTCACCATACCCAACGATCATGGGTATTGATAACTCATTCTTCGAACCGAATCTGAACTGTTTTGCACAAACATACACTTGTTCGCAGTAATTCTTTCTATGCCTTTCCCGAATATCGTGGAACGGATTCTCGACGGTTCGGGTACTACCCGCATCTCATCATTCAACCAGGCAATTGCATGCCTTCCTTGTTTTGCTGTCATCGCCCCCCCTTTCCCCCTTGTGTCCAGGCTTGATCTCTGCTTGCACGTTGGACCGACCCCTTCATTTAGCGCACACGTATTGTTGATAAAGGAATATGATTGATACAAGAATTGACGACCTTTCCTTTTATACTCAATTTAAGTCAATAGTGTCTCTTGTCCCCATCCTTGTTGACTTGCAATTCTCTCATGACAATTGTGGAGACGCTGCCGCCTCCAGTTTGGCACAGCCTGTTCAGATTTGATCATATTAGTTGTCTCACGACCAGTCTTAAAACCGATAGAGTGGCGATCTTCGTGACCGTTGGAGATTAGAAAACGATAGTCGCATCTTGGGTGCTTGGTACATACTACACTAGTTCAAGTGCTTGAGCCAGCCGCGTCATCAGCCCAACCGTCGGACTCATTGACATGGCTCAATCACCAGGGAGCTTGATCTCTCCCTTCCAGTTGAGGAAAGGATACTGGACTACTATAACGATGAACGTTGAGTTTTGATCACCTCACTTATTGGCTCCATTCGCTTTGCAATACATTTATCCACCAAGTGCCATGCATGCTTGTTTACACTGCCAATGTCACTTATTTTGCAACCTTGAAGGATCAGATAATATCCAGACACTCGTTCTAGGGTTCATGCGGTGTGACAGGCTACGCAGAATAGCTTGGCTATTGAGCGAATGATGTGCATACACCAACTTCGCTTAGGTATCAAGATTCTAATTGGTTGATGGTTCTTGAACTTCAGATCGATCATCTGATATCCGCAATGAACCGATTATTGGATGAATTAAAGTGGGAATCTGTCATCTAATCTACTTTGGTAGGAGTCGCCGTCTTGGCTTAGACCCCTGCTCAGCTGGCTTTGGAATCTTGAAATGAGGTCGATTGATAATAGCCGAGACATTTTCTTGGGTTTCTTGAACACGAAACCAATCATAGACATCGGAGCAGTCCTAGGTAAAATACTTAGTAGTAAGGCACAAGTGATTGGATACGTTAAATTGATCATCCAGTTATAAGAGACGGCCTATACCTCCTAGGGGGGAACAAGACTTCGGACGCTAGTAGGGCAGATTTAGGTGGCTGACCTCCGAGGTCTTATTTCCCCCGATGACCTTCCAACCAGTTGTTACCAGTTTTAATTAAATCCACACGAATCATATGAAAACCCCCCAACAGCGGCCATTGGCAGGCTGGCGTCTGTCAGAACACATATTACAAGAAAGAAAAGTAGATCCACCAACTATCCTGACGGAAAAAACTGTTGTTTCCACGCCCTCGAAGTCCAGTTAGATATAGAGAGAATACAGCAAAATACTCGCAAAAGCCACTACCTTGACAAGAGTACCTCCAACTATCTTGCCTCCAGGGGCATTTCCTGTGACTACAATAGCCGTTGGATTAACCGATGTGGCTGCACCAGATAAGTACGGGGAAGAAGGCGACTCCGATCCCACTTCAGCTACAGCTCCTGTAGGCACGTTGTCTGAGCCATCCACGGTTTCTTTCTGCGGGACGGTGCCTGCCGAGGATGTAGGAGCGGCCGGAGAATCAAGAGACCCGGGGTGTTTATGAATAGCTGGGTAATTGCTTTCCCGAGACCCCGCAGGTGCACTGTGCTCTGTATCTAGATGGCCCGAGTCTCCCGGGACCCCGGATTGTTCAGGGTTGTTGGGCAAGCCAAGGCCTTGTGGAGACTTCCATGGGGATGAAATCTCAGGGGGGGATGGAGACTCAGTCGGCTTGAGACTCCCATGAACAAGTGTTCTGTGGCTGGTAGTTGTAACAAATGCAGTCAAAGTAACATCTGAGCTGACAACCTTGCGGCTTTCCCCACCGGCTAATCCTTGACCAGCTGTGGCTGACTCGACAGGAAGAGTCAGGATTGTAGTAATCGCGTGCTCACCGCATGAATGACAGACAACGGTGGTTTTAGTGAAACCAGGAGGACAATCGGCTGAAGCAGGACGCTGACACTGAGTCTCAGCACAGGGGGCAGTGATAGTATAAGTGTGCAGACCCGGACCATCTGGACCGAGGGTGGGAAAAGCAGTGGTGTAAATGAGGGAACCACCACCAGTCACTTGGCTATGGCCCCCGACGGTGGAGGCAGGATAGATGCTCGACAGTGTGATAATGGGCAGTATGCTTGTAAAAGTGCAGTTGTCCCTGTTTGATACCTGTCTTGGTACAATGGGGAGCCAAGAAGCAAGACCGACGGCAGGGAAAACAAGAAGAAGCGGAGTGAACAGCATGATTGAACGAGTAAAGCGATGGTTTGAATGATTGAAGCTTCACCATTCTTGTACCGTCTGATGGAGTATTTATGTTTATTTCTTCCTAGGGCGTGTTTTTATTTCCTTTTGCAAGATCACGCATTAGGAGTGAACTGTCCTCTCAACAACAATCTGATCACATTCATCTCAACAAAGCACGCGACACCTTCGCTTAGGCCTGAAAGGTTTGTTCACTTTGCCTACGTCCCCAAGACGTACATGGAATGACTCCTGCATTGACGCATGATGCCATTGGCATCGTCCTACCACGACAGAAACTAAAATCTAGTGATGACTGGTGTTCGTCTGAATCATGTATCCGGACTGGGAAACCAACTCGTCTCTGTTGAGGTCAAGAACATCGCTTGGAATTCTGAAAAGACAGAGAAAGCTGAAAACCATCACTAAAGGAAAATTGAGTTGTCTCAATTCCCTTTCTTGGGAGGGACAAAAACTCTCCCTCACAGCTTTCAGGCCATCTCACTCCACCATCACAGCCACTACCGCTCTGATAGTACCCCTTCTTGGGTAAGGAAGTTAGTATTTGGGGATTAGAGTTGACGCAAGTCATAGTTCGATGTCTTATATCGCTTGCCTGTCAACCTATAGGCTCTTCAACACTAGTCATAATGCCACATGAGCCGTACTCGAGACCCGAGATGCACAGCGAGATATGCTTGTATACTGACATGATTTCTCTCGAGGAATTCGATGGCGTTTGAAGAGAATGGATAGGTATTTCCCGGTGGCCTTTCTAAAGCATCTCCGAGACCAGCTCAGCTGAAAATGAAATCACTTTGGGTTTTTCTTCCTTTCTTCACATTCCAGACCTACCAACACTCCCTCTCATCAAGAACGCGACGGACCTATTCAATAAGACAAAGTATGGAAGCAAGGTCTTAGTCATGGTATGTCTGTGATATCCTCGCTTTGGACATGTTGGGCCAGGCAGTGTATGGTCTCATGTCTTGTGTGGTCAGGAGTCTCGTCATCCATAAATATCGGAGTCTCTGCATCTGTATCTCGAAATTTCCTACATTATCAGCACTATCATTTGCTTTAACATCTCTCCCGAACAACAATCGTTCATTATTCGCCCATTTTCGCAATGCGTCTTTCTCATTGTCTGCCGAACCTCCTGGCCTTGTATGGCCTAGGCTCAAAGGCTCGAGCTCAGCGCCCCAGGGATTGCCCTGACGGGTTGTCTGTCGTAAACATACAGCCTGAAGTCATCATTGGGCTCCAGCCTATTACCATAAGCTCCGCGTTCAGTGTCAACACGGTGCTTACAGTTGGAGGTACTACGATCCCAATTACGGGTGCCCCGACTACCTTGAACACCTCATTCATTCTTACGAGTACTTCGACCAGATTCTCGACTGGGTAAGTAACTATTCTTGCAATTTGGATCCAAACATCTGATGTACTTTGAACCAGCGGTCCCGAACCCCTCTTTACCGGTCCCTACACTACCATCACGAGCCATGACCCCGGATCCTACCCGACTACTATTAGCCAGCTACCCTCGGGACTAGATCCGACTGGAACCGTCATCGTCGTCGATCCGTCTGAAGGATCTAGCGATACCTTCAGTGGCCCTTACACGACTCTTACAAGCAAAGGTCCTGATGGAGCCAGGCCGACCACCATGACTTTCCCTCCTTCAAGCCACGACCCGACCGGAACCGTCATCGTCGTCAATCCGGCCAGCAGTCAAGGCAATACCTTCACCGGGCCATACACCACTATCACAAACACTGGACCTGCTGGAAACCGGCCAACCACTCTGACGTTCCCTCCTGGTACTGGTAGCACTGGGACAGTCATCGTGATTACTCCATCTAGCAGTCAAAGCAACATCTTTACTGGTCCGTACACAACACTTACCAGCACTGGATCGAATGACTCTCGACCGAGTACTTTGACACTTGCCCCATCTGTTACAGATGGCAGTGGAACTATCATAGTTGTCGAGCCACCAAGTTCTAGCACTGCAAGCCGTCCTTTTACTGGTCCTTACAATACGATTACTGGAATCAATACCAATACAGCCGGGACGACAGTAACGCTTCCTCCTTCAGGTACCGATTCTACTGGCACAGTTATCATTCTTGAGCCAAGCACAAGCACGGAAAGAAGCTCCTTCACTGGGCCTTATACCACAATCTCAGGCATCAATACTGGGAGTCTGACTGCAACGCTCACACTACCCCCCTCAGGGACAGACCCAACAGGCACGGTGATCGTTCTTCAGCCTTCATCATCACCCGCAACAACTAGCTTTACCGGTCCTTATACTACTATTACTGGAATCAATACTGGTACGGGAACAGCCACCTTAACCTTGGCACCATCCGGGACAGACTCAACAGGAACAGTGGTTATACTTGAGCCTTCCGCTTCTCGCCCTGTGACGACCTTTGCAGGTCCGTACACTACTATCACAGGCGTAGGTACCGCAATGACTACTATCACCCTTCCCCCTTCTGGAACAGACTCTACTGGTACAGTCATTGTGTTAGAGCCTTCCACCAGCACAACCTTTACAGGACCATTTACTACAATTACTGGTGTCAATACTGGGACCGCCACTGGAACATCAACAATTACCTTGCCTCCTTCTGGCACCGACCCTACCGGCACGGTAATTGTCTTACACCCTTCATCTTCAGCCTCTGATACAATCTTTACTGGACCGTTTACTACTATTACTGGAGTTAATACCGGGACTGCGACTGGAACTTCTATTCTTACACTGCCGCCCTCTGGTACAGATACCACAGGGACGGTAATTATCTTGGAACCTTCTATTTCAGCTACTAGAACATCCTTTACTGGACCCTTTACCACCATCACCGGTATCAACACTGGAACAGGAACTGGAACCTCCGCTATCACTTTACCACCCTCTGGCACAGATCCTACTGGAACTGTCATTGTGTTAGAACCTTCATCTTCATCTCCTAGTTCGACCTTCACAGGACCCTTTACTACAATCACGGGCATCAACACAGGTACTGTAACAGCAACCCTAACCTTGGCACCATCTGGAACAGATCCCACTGGAACTGTCATTGTACTAGAGCCAAGCTCCACTAGACCTGCGACGCTTAGCATCAGTCCATCTAGTAGTACCCCTGGAGCAGCCTCATCAACTGCTACTTCCTCTGAGGCTTCACAAAGTCAATCGGGCCTTGCTACTACAAGCTCCAGAGATGCCGCTTCAAGCACTTCGGATACTTTGACGGATATTGGAACCAGCAGTTCTGGTTCTGTCGCTACGACCACTTCTGTATCTACTGAAGAACAATTGGAGACTACTTCATCTGACTTGGGGTCGTCTACGGCAACATCTGAGGCCCTTCCTGAGACTTCTAGCGATTCTGCCATCAGTAGCTTCTCGGAAGGTAGCAGCCCATCTGGCACTATGACATCCTCTGATGCACCTGAGACTTCTGCAACCGATGTGGGGGTAACCACTACTTCTCAAGACGTGACATCGGATGTAACATCGATATCGGAATCATCTGTGGCTAGTTTGACCTCGACAGGTATCGATACATCTTCTATAGAAGAGACTTCAACTGGCGTCGAAATCAGCTCTACAGCAGCTGCTGAGAGTACTGGTGTAACCTCTGAACCCGAGTTACCCGCTTCTTCAGATGAAGCTACTAGTTCCTCTGTAGCCACTCCAACAACACCCGAGCCAGAGACATCCTCCGCATCCGAGTGCATCCCGTCTGCAACTTCTATATCATCATTCTGCGATGTCGCTCTCCCAGCCAACTGCGAAGCACTCGAGACAACCAACGGCGTTCTTCTGGTCCCCGTGATTGCAGCCTGTACTGTAGCGCTTGGTCCCTATGCAGCTGGAAATATCGCAACCTGTCTTGCAACAACACCGTCTATATTCACTGTTGGAGCAGATATAGCCGACTGCATCCTCACTGCGCTAGAAGGAAGATGTATCACAACTCTCCCCGATTCATGCACAGACCTTGAAGGTTCCAATGGTCTTGCACTTGTTGCGGATGTTGCTCTTTGCGCTGTTGCTCTCGGCCCATTCGCAGCTGGGAGTGCCGCAACTTGTCTTGCCACTGGCACTATTACCTCATCGACCCAAGGAACTAGCATCGTAGAATGCTTGCGAATCGCCTTCGGCTTCGATTCAGGTACAGGAACCGTCACTGGAAGTGCTCTGTGCAGCAGCGAACCAACATCAACTCCACAAGAACCGGTTTGTGCCACGATTCCTGAGCCTTGCGCAGATTTGGCAGACACAAATGGCCTTGCTCTCATCGCAGCAATTCCTGTTTGTACAGCTGCACTGGGAGGTTTCGCTGTTGGTAATGTCGCGACCTGCTTGGGAACGAACCTTATCACTCAAAACAGTTTGGGCGAGACTGTCGTCGAGTGTCTTGAAGATGCTCTTTCTGAAACGTGTATCACGTCGCTCCCTGAGCCATGTTTGAACTTGGAAGGAAACACAGCTGCTGAGCTTGTGATAAATCTACCTCTTTGCACAACAGCTCTTGGTCCTTTCGCCGCTGGAGCAGCGGCGACATGTCTGACTTCAGGCTTGACTAATGGCAACTCAGTTGTCGATTGCCTCAACAACGCCCTTTTTTAACGACACAGCTGGAGCATTGTCGACGACCGTTCCAGATTATCTTTCATGAAGAGATAATATGCTGGTTTTCTGGATGGTATTCATGTTTAAAATATCGGAATTGATCCTTTCTTTCGTATTTCTTTTTGTCTGAGGAGGGGGTGGTAGCCTCAACACGATCCCATCTTCGACGTAGTAATGCCAATCGTTAGGGTCTGTTTTCCATATGAGCTCGAGATACTAGCCTATCTACTTAAGTTTTAGTAAATTAATTAGATGTGTTGACCTAGGCTTTAATATGTACCGGTATAGAAAGATGAGATAGACGACAATTTCTTTCACTGGTGTGAGCCAAGACCTTGATATACCTGGTTTCCATGGTTAGCTAAACGGAATCTTCTATATAAAGGCCTCTTCGAAGTGTAGATCTGTTTTAAGATCACGATGGCATGGTAACCCGCAAACAACACGACAGAATGTTGGAGAAACATCTCTCCTTCGATTGCTTGCTGATAAGGTGAACCAAACAAGCTCTCATACGAACCAAAAAGGAAGTGGGCAATGGAAACAACTATTAGGCTGATCTCTTTGATGTAACCATCCTTGCTGTTATGGCTTCTCGGCGTGTTCCATTGTCTCTATATCCTTTGTTTGAACCTGGATCTGGTTTTTGGCGGCCTGATTATTCTCTAAATAGTTCAAATGATTTTATCACTGCTCACCCCGAAAACACATATAAAGTTCAGACCGACAGCTTAATAAGGAATCACGTCATGTTGATCGCGCTACTGGACAGAGAGAATAAATAACTAAGCGATTCATGTATTGCGTTACCACTGTCAAACTTGGAATCTCTTCATAGACTGACTAGCTCTTCTCTTTTTCTTTTCCCTTTTCCTTGGACTTCTTCGGCTGGTCCTTGTACTTGTCATAGCATGATTTGCATTGAGCTCCCACCCTGTCCAATCTTTGCCCACATCTCGTGCAGTTCCCCTGCTTTTTGTAATTGTCTCTCCTTTTCTTATCAGTGCGGTTACGACTTGCTGCGCACCGCTCGCATCTCGTTCTGTCCTTTATGGCTGGGCGCGAACAATGGCTACATTTACGAGGCGTATCTTGCTCATTTGACGGTCCTGGCTCATTAGGTCGCTCAGGCTGATCCGGCTGGTCCGGATCCTCAATGGGGTTCAAAAGGTCGTCGACGCTCAGCATGATTGTGGTGGATGAAGATGGTTGTACCTGAATGTTAGTGTGAGTTTATCCTTGCTTGATCCGTTGTTCTGTTGTCCTGTGTTTGATGATGTATCCGAGTCCAGGCCGACTGTTCGTTGTATATATAAGTGGAATATTGCTCCTTGACTGTTCAAATCTCTATCCTACGATCATTTTGTCACTGTTGTCTTGAATCCGTTCTGTTAGTCACTCCGGAATGTCATGCAGGTAACAGTGATAGGTAGTCTGTAGTCTTAGCAGAACAAGCGTTCAAAAGAAACAGTTCATCACTTAGGAAAGGGGCTAGTGAATCAAGAGAGAGGCATTGCACTGAATAGGTCATGTGTTTCTCTTCGCAATTCCAGATCAGTGCACATTGCGGCAGTTACTGGAAGATGTTTATGTGATTTTGCTGCTACAACGGAATCCACGAAGAATTGCTTCCCCGGCCATCTCACTATCCTCCGTCAGACATGGTTTGCGAGGGTAAACTTCAAACATTCTTCCTGGGTAGAGGCTGTTCCAATCCCATCAATTTCAGTTTTACAGCCGACCTTGCCTGGCTAATGTTGACATTTGCTAATTATCAACTTTTAGTACCCCACCACCTGTAATAATGCCTAGTTGTGAAAGCTCGCCCAGTGCAACATGCCTCGACCTGCATCAGCTGCGATATTAGCATACTTAACATTGGACAACACATGGCTATAGTGAGAGCGTACATGAATGGAAACATTCCTTCACCGCAAAAATCATAATGTATAACAAAAATAGTAGCACCGCGTCGTGCTGCGGGGAAAGTGTCGCTGCTCCTACCTGATGGGTCGGGAACTCACACGGTGAGTGAGCTGACTACATACACTGAGCCCGTTGTTTTGTTTATACCCTCCTTATTAGAATATAAAGTTCGAGGGGTACCGTGTCAATGGAGACGTACTTCACGATGTGTGCTACTGCTGACAGTTCAAAATATTCCTTTCGCGTGTGTTGACGGAGGGAGAGGGCTATGAATAGGACACTGTTGAACGCGCCCAGCTTCCACGGCTTGCACAGCCCCTGGATGTGTCCATTGATAGAAAACGAAGTCATCGAAATGAAATCACTCCGTTGCTACTAGGACTTTGCAAGCTCTTGGGTGCGTAAGATAAGCTGTTTGAGAAGCAGATGTGTCGCCTTGAGTGGCTTTTCCAACGAAATAATCCACGGAGCTGACATCTAGCTCGAGTTATACGAGTTCTGAAGAATGCCTCCATCTCATGGAGGAGGTTAGAAATTTTGTATAAAGTCCGAAGAACCATCCGACAAAAGAAAGAAGTCCTCATCACAAACACCAGCTCGAGAATCACTCAGACACATCAATCCCAACATCTCAAAAACACACACCCAACACACTATCAAGCCTTCATTAAAATGCGCTTCTCTTCTGTCCTCCCTATCTTCACTCTCATCGCTGGCCTTACCAACGCCGACCCCACGGACGAAGACGTCACCCTTGAGGCCCGCGACGCAGGCGGTATTGGCCTGCTCAAGCTCGACCTCGGGAAGGGAAAGTCCTACACTGGTGTTGGCAAGCCAGGCTACTGCTACAACCTGCCTTACAACATCAAGTATTTCAATCTTTACTCTGACAAGACCAAGTCTCTTGTTGGTTGCTTTGATTGCAGAGTCTACACTGGAACCGACTGCAAGGGCAGTTACGTCAGTCTCGAGGGCCAGGAGAAGGCTTTCTTGGCCAAGGGTGGCAAGAAGCCTCACTACAAGAGCTGGAAGTGCAAGTGTAAGGAGGAATGGTAGAGTGATGCGGCAGAGAAATTTTGCTTGACGTGATGAGAGGGTCTCCCACCACACTCGTTTAAAAACATGGCTATGGCGGCATACCGAGTCGGACGACATTCGTTTTGCATCACTTTCTTGTGTTCTTTTTTCTGATATGATCTATATCCATTCTTTTACTCATACAATATGATAGTAATGTATTGTCGATGATCTGGAATGTCTAGTCGTGATGAGCACTGTCACTGTGACTGTTGAAGCCAGTGCAAGGTCTAAGAGTGAGTGAAAGCGTCTGAGCTGTAGGGCTAAGAAACAAACATCCTAAGAATCTTGATCTAAATTACACTGTAAGCCGCTGGGCCAAAGGATATAGCTCTCCATATAACTATGATCCGGCTGCTTGTTAAGATCTATTTTACTAATCTCGTTGTAAGCCGGTTCGCGTGTAGTCAGGCTCAAGGACTGTTGGGAGCAGGAGGTCCAAACTTAGCATACTTGGCCACACCATCGAGCCTGCTGCACTCTGAAAGACTTGATATTCCAGCCTGAAAGGCATGTTAGCGAGAAAAGAGCGGTCCCGCTTAATTGTCCCGTCGTAAATGGGCAAACTAGGATCTCGAACATTGGCCCTCTTCATTATCTCCACCATCAATAGCCAACGATTTCCCCAACCCGTACCACACGACGGATCATCGCACCAAAGGATTCCCTTTGTGTTTTCGTTCAAAATGGGATGAGACGGGTTCTCATCCGTATCGAATGTAATGTTTCCAAGCCAGCCCATGTTGTACCTATCTTTGACGGCTAAATCCATCCAGACACGCAGGACGATATAATTGTTGTCGTAGAACCAAAAGTAACGTGCTCCGCAATAGCGACAATCGTAACCGTGGTTATCACACCAACGTCGAGGCTTGGTTGTGTGCATAGGCGGCTGGTAAATAGGTACGCCGGAGGATGGGAAACAACGGCATTTGTCCGATGGCAACGATGCCACAATGGCATCGAGTTGAGTAGAAACGTGCTGGCAAAGTCCATCGTGGTGTATTTCCTTTAGCTTTTCCAATAGCCGCGCTTTCAACGCCGGCATTCCAGGGTATTGTGCAGGGTCAATCTTTACCAAGGCAAAAGACCTAGAGTAATGCAAAAAGCCGCCTGTATTCTCGATACGTGGCCGATACTTTTTGAAGGCCTCTCGTTCGCTGGAATTCATCATTTTGGAGGGAACATGCTCCGGGTGGGAGCAATCAATGTGAACCTCGTATTCATTCTGCCCCTTAACCTTGCCTGAGACTTCGAGATGTTTGCAAAGTGCAAATTTACCCTGTAGGGCCACGCAGACATTTTCCTCTCTATCGCGCTGAGGGAAAAGGAGTTCTGGATGTTCGGCCATGCATCCGATGCAAAGGATACGTTTCCAGAGTTTTCCCAGTCTTTTTTCTAACTCGCCTGAGTCGAAAAGCTTGCCACATGGTCCGCATAAGGATCCTCGTAGGAAAATTCGCTTGATCTTCCGTAGCTTGTCGCAGTTAGATCTGGAAATGTGACAAGCTCCATTGTTGTGCTGCAGAATATCCCAATGGAACCATGTGAACTGAAAGTCGGTCAGGTTACGCAGGACCTGGTAGGTTTGGCGGATCATATAGAGGGAGCTGTACGGCATAAAAAGCATGGTACGGAGTAATAGCTCGGGCGGTAGTTGCAGAAGTCTAGACTCCAGGTTTTGTCGATATCCTGGTTTTTGGGGCTTGAGGGGTACTGGAGGACCTGCATCTTCTGGCACTGGTGTTTCTAGATAAGAGACTTTCTCTTTCTCTTCATCAGCTCTCAAAACAGGAATGTGATAGGTGCCCCGTCTGGAACAAGATTGATCTTCCAAGCACTGAGTCCACGATCTGGAGACCTGTGGCTCCGGTACGAAGCGTCGCGTTTCCGCCATTTCTTATGGTAAAAATTTCTGCTGCTTATGTCGAAACTTCTGGCTGTTTGTTTTTGTGTCGTAAATCTTGGAGGCGGACTTTGTTGGTACTTGATAGGACTGGACGTGAAGGTTGTTAAGTGGAGGAACGAGGAGGTAGAAGAACAGAGGAAATGAGCATAATTTATATAATTGTTCGAAACTATAAAAATAGAGGACCCATTAACCAGTCTGATAAGCTTTGTGCTTATTCTGAGAGAGTCGGTGTGTTTGATGCATTGGCCATGATGGTTTAGAGTGTATTAGTATTGTACTTTTGCTTTATGTAACCTTGTATGTCACCATTAACAACCTCCTCAAAGTTAATTTAGAACAGTGGATGTCCTTTCCTTCGGTAAGCTTCCACGCGCACTCCCATATTTCTCCGCCTACGGATTGGCGTTTGTGTGACCTTGACAGGTATCACAACATCAGATGGGACAATACTATTTTCCGATGGCCCAAAACTCACACTATTGCCAAGAAGTAGGACCTTTACCTGTAGCTTGGGCGCTCGCTTGGCTATTCCTGCAAACAAGCTTTGAAATGCCGTGAACCATGAGAAGCCTTTTGATGGTAGAAGGTTGTGGTCTACAACCGCCAAGTCAATGACCAAGTAAATTTGAGTTTGTGTTCGAAGTAGCGCGGAGCCAAGGAGTTGAAGCCAGTCTTGTTCGACGTTGGCTCTGTGAAACTGCGCACATTGAAGAGACATTGCGCTCTCGGTTGTGCAATCCTGAGATAACTTGAACGCTTGGAGAATGAGATGCTTGAACAAGTCCGTGCTTGAAGCGCGACCATCTGGAGAGTCATTTTGGGGTCCGCGCAGAGCCCATACTACAGGTATGTTCTTGGACTGCAGTTGCTGGATGATGTTGATACAAAACTTCCTAGAGGCGTCCCGTGCGCGAAGGCCGCCTTTCACAATGGCCACTCTCGACTCGGGTGCCGTAGACCAAACTTGTAGCTTGGGTGATTGCCAGAACTGATTCGTTGTCTCGTACACTCTGACACGGTCATGTCGACTTTGTACCGAGACGTTATATCTGAAAATCTCTAAAGGGTCGCCAAGCTTTCCGTCTCGTATATGTGACATGATCTGTGAAAACTGCAGGTCTGACAGCCGTTGGTTTGTGTCCAAGTATGCACTTGAGTGTAAAGCCTGTAAGGAATCAAGCCTGGCGATGATATCTTGGTTCGTCTGAGTAACGACACTTGATGAGTCAGATTGGAAACTGTCCAGTTTCGCGGCAATAGAGTTTAGTTTGAGGCTGATGTCCCGGATCTCGACACGAGTACTCGCAGCCGCTAGCTGGTCAATCTCTCGTGAGTTGGCTGTGATATCTTCAAGAAGGTCTTGATATCTGAGTTCGGGAGGTCGAGTAATGCTATGGAGAAGATGGCGCAGCGTGCCTTCTTGGCACCATTCATGAGCTCGAATAAAGAATCTCACAAGATTGGCGTAAAGATTGCTGACTACTTGTCGAATGCGATCGGTGGGGTAGAGAACCGTGACAAGCTCGACGCGTGGCAAAGAATCTGCGATCTGTGACAGGGCCTTCGATATTATACATATTGTCGCCTCGTGGTTCTGAGCAGACTTTGCCTCGTCAGTTACTCAACAAATAACGTACTGAAAGGAGCAAGGGCTTACCACCAGTAGTAGTTTCATGCCCCCCCAGGCAAGGGACACATACTCAGGATGATGTTGAACCAAGACGTCCATAATATTGCCACAGTGATGGATTTTGGAAGTGATTCTTTGGAGCCATTTTCTGGCCTTGGGAAAACGCTTCTCGTCTGAGTATCTGGCAAATGAGTCCCATGCAAGGGTTTCTATATCCTTTATGCTGGAGAAGCCTTGTGATAAGCTGACTTTCTGAGGGTCTTTCGTCAGATCTGAAGCAAATCGTTTCAGTCCTTCCTGGAATGCAAGCTGAGCAGCTGGAAATGCAAAGTTGCTACCAACAGTAAGTCGAGTACTAGCGGGGTTTTTCGAGGCTGACTTACGAGCATGAACCCTGTTTCTCATGGCTGTTTGGTGAGTACCAAGTACTCAGATAGTCTGAAATAGGATGATCCATCGAGTTAAGCGAATGACCGCATAGCAGAACTTGAAAGATGTTCACGTTGAGAGCGGCACATCAACGCTGAGTTCAGCCATGTCAATGGGCTCCTTCAGTCAGCATAGCCTCAACAGGCTCCGGGATGCATGAATGTAAGCTGCAGTTCGCCCGGTTGCCTTATGATAGTGGCGGAGTGTGGATGAGTTGTCAAATACCAGGATCACATTGTCCATCCAATTGTATTGGTCCATTTCCCTGCGTAACATGCATTGCGCTTTGGCTTCTCATATCTGCGCCAATCAAGCCCGTCTACAGAAAAGCAGGAAAGGATTATGAATGGTAAGACTTGTGGTGTTGCCTGGCTAAACCCCACCTTCCCTTGACAAACCTTCATCCGTGCTTTCTGGCCGGTTGCCTCCCTGTTATTACTATTCATGAATCAATCAACGACCACTTGCTATCTATCGCGTACCAATAGTAGCCTCTTCTTTAGTGCTCTTTCTCGACCCTGCAACCGTGCGCTGACCGCTGGGTAACTTCGGTGGAAGCATCACCTTCCGTCAAGACTCTCAGCAAGCCAAAGACAAGCCCCCTCAACGACTGATTGAGCTGGGTTCATGGGCCCCCAATATACGTATCGAAAAGAGAACAGCGACAAAGGATCATCTCAGCTCAAGTGGTCTACTTCAGTAACTCTACAGAGCAACAGGTCCCAAGCTCCCGCACCCAACGCCTTGACAACAGTCCTAAGGGACGAAGACAGTCCAGAGAAGTTTCCAGGGTCGAAAAAGGCCTCTAATAGAGAAGAAGTTGACGAGACTGTCGGAAACCATAGCGTCTCGAATAGCAATGATATAAATAAAAGCGACGCCGTGGACAACGATACACATATTGACGACGGAAGTGAGGGTAAATCTACAACACAAACTGCAAACTGGTTCCCAGACATCGAAGAGTATCGGCGCAATACATCCGAGTACGTTGGTGCCGAAGACAAAGACCTCCCCGGTACCGAGACTACCTGGAAATTTGCTCGTCATATTACCATCTCGCGAGATCAGACACAGGCGAGTGGCTTCGACAAAGACCTACTTGCTCCGCTTCTTAAACGAGACTTGCTCGCCGACCAAATCGAGAAACGGGAGCAACTGGTGCCACTGGTGCCACGACTACGCCGCCGGATTAAGTCCAAGCTCATTTCCGTTTCCGACCCCGCTTCATTTCAAGTTCTTGGGGACCACCACATGCGCCTTATGCTCCCTTATGAACAACAGGAACTTAAACAACTTCTGATGGCTAGGCAGGAACAAGATACGGATTTGGGTCCCAAAAACTCCGACAAAGACAACGAAACATTATCTCTGTCAACCACACGCATGGGACAGGTAGACGACAACGGCAAAAAATCGGCTCTCGCAAATCACCTTCAAATAGCCCATATCCAACAGGAGATTGAAAAGCTTCGGAAGATACAAAATACTCTGAAATCAACTACCTGGCTTGTGCTGTGCAAGATACAAGGCGATGAGACCACATATCTGGCAGACCCCTCCTGGGCGCCGAAGCAAGGGCAAGAGCTGTGTTTTAGAGGAAACTCACCGCTAGCCAATGAAAGTGAATATCTCATGCATAGACCAGATGCGGCTTTTGTGGTGTACAAACATTACGAACCCACGTTTCAAGCCAAAGATGTTCGCAGAGCCAGAGAAGAGGGTCTCGTAATGCCATATCCCAAGCCTGCTCGGGAAGTCGTCAAACCACTATCTGAGCAGATGATTTCTGCGCTGGATGTATTCGTTGACTTACATCCGACCTTCAAAGATAAGTTTCCGGGTTGGAAGTCCGGCGATAGTATTGACTCTCCCTTCCTATTTTGGTACTGCTATCGAGCCGCCACCGATCTTCAAGACATGGCCGAACCGCATAGGAAGCAGATGACATTGCTTACAGAATGGATTGATCAGAACTACAGCAAAGTGCATGATGAAGTTGAAAATAAATTCTCCCAAGGATATGTGTCCGAGTCAGCAATGCCGTTTTTCATAAGGCCTGGCGAGGTCTTGGTATCAATGGACGAAAGAGGCATCAGTGGTTATATCGCAGAGTCGTGGCCTTCTTGGCTTTCCACCAATTATGCAGCGCCCACTCACCCAAACGGACCTCGAAAGGTGACACAACGCTGGTCAGTAATTGTCTGGTCATATGGGTATGACGGACGTTTCTACAAACACTCTACGGTTCTCAATATCAACCTCGAGTTCGACGAGGAAAGCCCGGACGCGAGCATAGCGAAGCTAAACATCTTACCCATAAGGTTTAGCAATGATGACTTCCGACCAAAACTCGAACGCCGAGGTCAAACTATGTGGGCTTGCAGAGGAAGAAACCTGATAGCTTACAAAGATCCCAACGACAATAGCTTGTCTAGTGTAAGTTTTCAATATTAAAAGTCTGATGCAATCCCTTCTAACACTCAACAGGAAGGAGAGAGATATATGATCGACTTCAATACATATAAGCAACTTCATCCAGATCCACACAAGCCCAAGGTACCATCTTCATCGCTGAAGAATTCCCACCGCAAAGAAATGGACCAGTCTCTTATGGAGTGCGATGAACCACCTCAGGGAGCTGAGTTATTCGTCTTTCCCAGCACTGTTGTTGGATATAATCTTCGGCAGAAGAAATGGCGTAAGTGTTTTCATTGTTTTGTTGCATGGAGAGTTCATATCTATCTGATATACTAACTGGAATCCAGATGACCTCCAGATTGACTCGATTCGGGAAGTGCATTGGAATAAGCAAGCCTTCAGACACTTGGTGATCGACGAAGAAACCAAGGACATCATACAGGCTCTTGTTACAAGCAAGCTGGAAACGGACCAGACGACAGATCTGATTCAAGGTAAAGGCAACGGACTCATCATCTTGTTGCATGGAGGACCAGGCACGGGCAAAACGTTTACAGCCGAGAGTGTCGCCGAATTAGCCGAGAAGCCTCTCTTCCGAGTAACCTGCGGTGATATCGGAACGAAGCCTGAGGACGTTGAAAAGTATCTCGAATCAGTTTTGCACCTAGGTAAGATCTGGGGTTGTGTGGTCTTACTTGACGAAGCCGATGTTTTTCTCGAGCAGCGTACTCTTACAGATCTTGAGCGTAACGCTCTTGTTTCGGTGTTCCTTCGAGTTCTAGAGTACTACGAAGGAATCCTGATTCTTACTTCCAATCGTGTCGGCACGTTTGATGAAGCGTTCAAGTCTCGCATCCAACTTTCTCTGCACTACGATACCTTGACCAAGTCCCAGCGTCGAACCATCTGGTCGAATTTTCTCCAACGATTGAACGCGCTCGAGAAGTCCTCGGTAGTCCAACCGATTGCAGACAGGAAGCGAAAGTATGAAAGCGAACAAGGCATAAACTTTGAAGACATTGAACGGCACTTGGCGGATTTGGCAGAGGAGCAAATGAATGGAAGACAAATTCGCAATGCCATCACTACGGCGAGGCAGCTGGCAAAGTTTAAGGGTGAGAGCATGACGTATAAGCATTTGGAGCATGTGATCAAGATTTCGAGAAAGTTTGACAAGTACATTGAAAAGGTCAGGGATAGCTATTCGGATGATCAGGTTGCCAGAGAAGACAGGATTCGATAGGGTGATGATAAAGTGAATTTGATACTTTTATTGACTCCTTCCTCTGATGGATTGTTAGTCCTCGTTGGTGGACAAAGCCCGTGAGAATACAAGGCAGTTTTTAGTTTGTCAGCTTGTGTGGTAGTTCGTAGTAGCAATTTTTCTTTTGAAAAGTCCAGCTGGTGTGGTTGAGTGCCCACGACACAGAGCAAGAGAGTGCTCATTTACGTAAAACTCACGATATAAAGCCCGCCTAAAGGTAAATGTACTTAATCAATGATAACAAAAAATGAATCGAATCATATTTTCTAGGCAGTAACATACATTGTTTTGGGATTGGCTTTCAACGACTGAAAAATTGAGGTTGTTGTTTCACTTACCCCAGACCGTCACATGTTACCCGAGATCGGGTGAAGAAAGATAAGATGAGTGGAGATAAGTCAAGGTGACGCCAATCGGCACTAGACCGGAGTTGGTAAGAGTCGCTCGCTTACTCAGATTATCAACGGATGCATGACCCACAGTCAAGACACCGAAGTCGCCGACTTGAACCTTTCACTAACAATTGCTGAGAAATACACAGTAATCCAGATCCAGCACAACCCCAATGACCGAACCAACGGACAATAGTGACTCAAGACCGTCAAGCGTTACGCCAGGTCGTACCCGTGTAGCGCGTGTCGCATGCAAAGCATGCCATGCTCGCCGAGTTAAATGCGACGCAGCAGAGAGTCAGCCCTGTTGGCACTGTCGCACGCGCGGCTCAGAATGCGAATTGATAGAATCGAAGCGTGGAAAGTATGTAGAAAATATACAACAAATTGGAGTCATAAAATACTTACAGTATTGTAGATATGTAAGACGGAGTAATGTTCAGTCTCGACAGAAGCGCTCTTCTAGGCGCTTGCAACAGACTCAAAGTCCGGCTCCTGATGGGGATGGAACTACGAGCGTTGAAAGTATTGCTGTCGCAACTCCTCGAAATAGCGAAAATGAGCAGCATCAAATGGGAGAATCAGATGTCATACAGAATACTCAGCAACAACCTCAACCAAGTCTTGCCCAAGTCAAAGACCGATCTTTTTTCCTCGGCGACTCAAGTAGTCTATCCTACATTGTCGAACTGATATGTACTCCAAGAAGTGGTGTCAGTGAACCAGTCAAGGTTCATTACCCAATCCCAGCATCGATAGTGGAAAGAGCAGTTGCTCCGAGCCGACCTCAGATTGAACCGTTGCGTTTACAAGACGCCCTAACACTTCCATCGAAGGAGATTTCCGACCGTCTTGTCCATGTCTTCTTCAATATCGTGCACCCTCCTTGGCTAGTTGTCGACAGAAAGTCATTCCTGCAGCTTTACCGAACAGGAAAAGCATCACCATTGCTCTTACATGCAATGTTTCTTGTGACTTTTATCTTCTGCGATGAGGCTCTCATTCGAGACGCGGGATTCAGCGATCGTGTTGCGGCCCGCAAATATCATTATCTCCGCGCCAAGACCCTGTACGATGTTGATCATGAGACTGATCGGGATGCACTCGCTGCTTCGCTTCATCTTTTAGGCTTCTGGTGGAATGGACCGGATGATCAGAAAGATTCATGGTTTTGGTCAGGCTGCGCAACATCATATGCCCAGTCCCTTGGTTTCCATCGCTCGTATGTTGTCTGCTCTTTCGCTCATAGTTTTTGCTAATCTGTTCACAGTACAGTTGCCTCCAGACTCAGCCCTGAGAAAAGGGCACTACGAAAACGTATATGGTGGTCTATATACGTAAGTTCAACTTTGCCTTCTGGCCCATATATCTAACAGTAGTAGACTCGTGATCGACATACCGCAGCATGTCTAGGAAAACCATGCAGAATTCGAGACGAGGACTGCGATATAGAACCTGTCACCGAGGCCGATCTCTACTTCGACGATGTCACAGACGACCCTCTCATTCCGTCGCAAAAAGAGTACCACACAGCATTCTTTATCGAAATGCAAAAGGTTGTTGAGATCCGTGAGTTGGTCCTCCGCCGAAACCCTGACATCGGCTAATAAGCCCTCACCAGTTGGGGATATCGTCATTGGAGAATTTAGTCCTCGCCGTCTTGCGCTAGAACGCTATGAAGTGTCTAATCTTAGAGCAAGGCTTGAGAAATGGGAGTCTCAGCTGCCAGAGTGCATGCAAAAGGCACCACTTGATGAGACGTTGGGAGCGGCGTTTTGGGCTACACAGTTGCACATGGCCTACCAGTAAGATGGCCCCACCAACCTTTCGTATGTTACTGATTGGAGACAGGAACTACTTCATCCTTCTATTCCGACCGAAAGCCATCGAAGACACGTCGCCAATGGAAGCTGAAAGAGACAAGACAGCGCGAGCTGCGGCTGATTATATCACGCGCATGACTGAGGATTTGATCGCTGTCGGAACGTTACGCTACACCCAAATGCACATGTAAGTCCGTACCCTAGCGTCTGCGACCAATGTCTGACAGCTCGAAGTATACCAGCCGTTTTCGGAGCCCTCTCAATCCACACACTTATTATCTGTCGGAAAGACCCAATCCGTCGACAACTTGCTGGTAACAAATCCCGACAATGCATTCTTGCTCTCAGTGAACTTGCAAAATCTTGGCCTATTGGTCTATGGATAACCAAGCTGTTTGTGAATCTCCTCAGACGACTTACAGGTCAAGGGTCAGCCTTATCAGCGGGATCGATAGTCGATGTGAGATCTCGCATTGCTAATGCCAATGGCGTCAACGAGGGTCCCGCTCTAGATCCCCCAAGAGGAGGAGGTAGTGGAAATCAGAATCCGGATGAAGGGATGAATGGGTTCGGTCAACAGGGAGCCCCGACAAATGGCTTTTTTGATGGGACTAACGGTTCCGCTATTGGAGAACAGCAAGGTAGTGATATGTTACAACAGCCTTTTGATCAGTTTGGATTCGATTCTTTCTGGGCGGAGGATACCATTGACGTGGACTTGCTTCTCCAGCATGGACTGTGTCCGTTGCTTCCAGCTGATTTTGGTCTCATGCCACCTGGTACATTTGGTCTTTGAGAGCTTCAAACTGATCCAAGAATTCAAGTTTATTTCTATTCTCTATGATATAATTCTATAACAAAAAGTATGACTTCTGTATGTACGAAGATGCGCGCCACCTTCTATCCAGCACTCCCACTGTCTCATTAGATATATCCACTGATGTACAGCATCTATGTATTTGAAGCAAATCTGCTCTTGGCTCTCAACTGCTTTCCATACTTGAAGAAAAGCCAAGGGAACGGCGCCATGGCGACCGTTAAAAACGCGAGCAGACTAGATGCCCATTGGTAACCAAGCTTTTCGTACATCTGAATACCAAAAAGAGGGAATGCCGCTGGCAAGGTTGTTAGAAACTTTGGTTGTGTATGTAAAATGAAGGAAATCTTACCAGCAAAAGAGCAGCGGGCGAAACTGTTGGCTGCCATTGCCGAGGCGGCGTATTGAGGATAGGCGTCGACCAGGAAGGTGAAAATACCCGTGAAGACGAGGAGCATGCTGAATATGATGTTAGTTGATATTCCGAAGTAAGTGCTCAGGGTTAACGTACCCGCATCCAAATACTCCAGAACCAATAATGGGCACAATCCAATGCACGCTCGCATATGTTGTCCAAGCAAACCAAAACAGACCAATGGGAATAAGCACCGCGCCAAGAATAGTCGGGGGCAATCTGTACTCCGGCTCACTGATAGCCTTGCCAGTCGCCTTCTCTTGCTCTGCTAACCATCGCATTCGAAGTTTAGCCCAAATTGGTGTGGAAGCCGTCGCAAAGATGAGACCAACACCGATACCCAAAAAAGTCATGCCGACCTGCCAGAGGTTCATACCGTGATTGTTGCGGAAGATAAGAGGAAAAGCGCCGAAGAACAGGTACAGAATACCGAGGAGGATGGCTGAGTAGAGATCGAGACAGAGACACATTGGTTCGAGAAAGAGGAGCTGGAAAGGTCGGAGAACAGAGATTTTGAGAGTTTGGAGGATGGGCTTTTGCTCCTCCTCCATTGGGGCGCGGTAGGCGTCGTTGCCTGTTTCCTTGCGAAGCTTCCTCGCTTTCTCGCGTAGTAAGATAGGATGAAACGTCTCAGGCGCAAAGAAAACAATGGCAACCATCAGGACAGCCGCCCATATGAGCATGACGTAGTACGTCCAGCGCCAATTGACATTATAATTGATAAAGCCTCCCAACAACGGTCCGAGAGCTGGTCCAATAAAGGGCGCAAGAGATACCAGACTCATAGGCTTTTGAATCTCGTGCCTTTCGAAAACATCACCTGCTGTTCCACCTGCGACACTGAGGAAGCTACTGCCTGCGAAACCTGTGAAGAAGCGCGCGATGATCATGGTTTGGATGTTCTGGGCGACTGCTGAGGGAATCGTCCAGATGATGAACAAGGCCCATGATACAAGGTAGATGGGTCGTCGGCCGTAGTACTCGCTCAAAGGACTAGTCAGAACGGGACCGAGCGCGATGCCTAGGACAAAAGTTGAGAGGCCGAGAGTGGCGACGATTTGAGAGCAGTTGAACTCCTTGTTCATTTGGGCGTATGTAGCTGTGTAAATTGAACTGGCGCATGTTCTAATGTCGCTCTATCAGTAAAGCCATTGTTTCTTTTTGGAAAAGTTGTCTTACACGCAAAGACTACCGACGCAAGCAATGGAAACAATAAGCCATTTTCGCATTCTCGACATACTCCTAGGACACAAGGGATCCTTATCGCCATCCCAATCGACTTGAAAAGATTTGTCGGAGACATGTTGGTTAGCAGCAATCTCTGTAGGTTGATCGCTAAGATCCTGAGAGGAGCGACGAGTATCACCCTCTTCTGCCATGGTTGTCGTGATAATGGTGATGATGCTTGCTAAAACATGTCATGGACTGACGTAGGTAATTTATATATAAAGAGTTGAGAAAAAAAAAGGGACTAAACAAATTTAACCGGCTCCACGGCACTGGAAAAAAAAGAGGATTTGTAATGACGATATCAGTCTGTTTTTAGACGGAGATAAGGAAGTGGGTGTGGGGAATAAGAGATGTCAAGATGCCGAGGTGACTTGGAAAGTCTGTGACGTATTCGTTGTGAGCAGGAGGGATCAATTGAGAGTCGGAAGTCCAATCCATCCATTCTAAAATCAAGATAAAATCGTTTCAGATTACAAACCAAGTTTATACCTTGTGTCGAAGGATATGCTGTATTTCTGGTCAGAATGTATGTTAGGCTGATGTAGTACCGATTTCGCCAAGACACTGAGGCTCTGTAGATGTGGATTTCTTTACCGCCACGGGCCAATTGACCAGTCATCATGGCTGATCTCGGTATTTCCTCACCTTTCACTATTACTTGTTGACAGACACTCACCACAATGGATAGTAATTTAGAGAAGCCAGTTTTATTCTTGTAAGGACACCCAATTACTCACAATTTAATACTGATGCTTTTGTCTAGTGATATCGATAATTGTTTATATTCACGCAGTAGGTCAGGTCCTTACACCTGTCATCAATCACTCACTCACCAAAGTCTACAGATTACAAAGTCCTAGAGCTCATGTCAAGTCTCATCGACTCTTATTTCAAAACCCATCTCGGTCTATCACCAGAAGAAGCCGAACGTCTCCACAAAGACTACTACCAGCAATACGGTCAAGCAATCGAAGGTCTCGTGCGCGAATATCAAATTGATGCTCTCGACTACAACGCCAAAGTCGATGACGCACTTCCCCTTGACGACCTCATCAAACCCAACCCTCAACTACGACAATTCCTGCAAGACA
Source organism: Fusarium armeniacum (assembly GCA_013618295.1). NCBI lineage: Eukaryota > Fungi > Ascomycota > Sordariomycetes > Hypocreales > Nectriaceae > Fusarium > Fusarium armeniacum. The sequence continues at coordinate 627,964 of JABFER010000030.1, read as the reverse complement.
TTGATACTTCAAAAGTTAGACTCTGGCTTTTGACTAATGCGTATGTCAATCACGGGAAAAGAGTCGTTGAGTTATTGGGCGTGGATGATTTGTTTGAGGGCTTGACGTACTGCGATTATACGAAGGTGCCGTTTGTTTGTAAACCGCAGAAAGAAATGTTTTTGAAAGCAATGAAGGAAGCAGGCGTTTCCGAAACTTCAAAATGTTATTTTATTGGTATGTTGAATTTCAATGCCAATGTATGTATTTTACTGACGTTGACAGACGATTCTCACAAGAATTGTGTTGGAGCACAAAAGGCTGGCTGGACGGCGATACATTATGTAGAAGAGGGTTTTCCTTTGCCCGATACACCGGCATCGCAACATCAGATTCGTAGTCTTGAAGAGCTGCGATCGCTCTATCCCGATTTCTTTAGAGTTAGGTAGTAGAAACAATACTATGGGAATCAACGCATCTGGCAAATACCATAGATTCCGACAAGATTGACCACCAAGAGATTACTGTTGGAGGGGGTCATATGTAAGTTTTGGGAGTTTCAATTGAAACGGTAAGTCCGATGGCATACGTTGGCCCTGACAGTACTGGTATTCAATTTCCTGAAACGTACCGACGGTACTAAGCCATGTCTCCATTGAGATAACTACGCATTCTCAACTTGCACTTTTCAGTCAGCCGCAATCATTTTGGGAGAGCTGAAAGTTGTGCCTCACCACTCAACTGCGATAACAGAGACTTTTATCAGGAATGTGACTTTGCCTCAGCTCCCCTGCATATTCACCGGTGGCATGTCCAAAATCTAGACCCCGCTGATGGACCAGGGTATGGAGAAGTCCGGTATTTCAGCTGCATGGGAATCTCACCAAAGTGGCTTGCTGAAATTCCCTAGTCCACTCACTAGCTCACCAAACTATTTGCTTGGGATGATTTTTTGCGGCACGGCACGAACTAAACGGGTGAAGCTATGGCCTTTTGTGGCTGAGCGGAGTTGAGACATAGAGTTCGCGACTCTGATCTATTGGACGCCTTTACGCTGAGAGTTGATATGGTGTTGCAACTTTGACTTTTGCGTTTTGGTTCAGCTGGGGGGATGAGGTACAGGATAAAAGCTCTTGAGATTCCCCAGGCTGACAAGAATTCATTACCTCACTCACTTCTCTAACTATCTGCATCTCTTTTGTCATTGACCTTATTTTTGTCAATACTCGTCACTGCTCAAAATGCCGTCAGCCCACGTCCAGGAGGCGATAGTTCCTGACGAATACGTCAAACTTATTCTCTGCTTCGATGGCACTGGAAATACCTTTAGCGGTACCAATGCCGACACCAACGTTGTGAAGATTCTCCGAAAGCTTGATCGCAATCACGACAAGCAGTACCATTATTACCAGAGTACGTAACCTTCTATTCATGGTCATTTTACACTCAGTCTGACAAGCACAGCCGGAATTGGTACCTATGATGTGAATGAGAGTTCCATCCACAAATCTACTCTCGGGGAGGTCAAGAGTAAGATCTCCAAGGTAATTGATCAAGGTTTCGGCACAACCTTTGACGCTCATATCATGGCGGGCTATCGCTTCCTCATGCGATACTATGAGCCCCACGCCAAGATCTACATATTCGGCTTCAGTCGCGGTGCCTACACTGCCAAGTACCTTTCGCGCATGATCAACAAGGTCGGCCTCCTCTGCAAGGGCAATGAGGAGATGGTACCTTTTGCCTATCGTCTTTACGCCCGTGCTCTACAATGTGAGAGCGCGGATCGTGTTGATGCGCAAAAAGGTAGAGCCTATGACCCAGGCGAGACTGAAGAAAGCCCAGACACTACCGACTCTGACCGATTGCTCAATGGTCATGGTCAGCCTAGCGGTGCACCCAATGGCCATGTCAACGGCGCGCCTAATGGTGTAGATGAAAACTCCGAGTGTACATGCCCGGATGAACCGAAGGTACCTACACCCGCCGGTGCGGAACGTACACCCGCAGCCACAGACCCCGACAGTGATGATGAGGAGGACAACACTACCTTCATGGCCGGCAATATCAAGATCAAGAGGTCAGACAAGACGAGGGCCGCAAGACGAGAAGTCAGGGCTTTCAGTCAAACCTTCTGCCGAAACGAAGGAGCAGACCCTACCAAGCATGAGAACATCAAGGTCTACTTCCTCGGTATGTGGGACTGCGTCAACTCTGTTGCAGTTGTCGAGAAGAGCGCACCCGCACCTGTCGAGATCACAGGCACAGCGAGGCATGTCCGACACGCAGTTGCTGTTGATGAGCGACGTGTAAAGTTCAAGCCTGCTCTTCTGGCACAGGATATCCGAATGGTCGTCGCAAAGGCAGCGGAGGCAAACACCTGTGTGAAGTGCCAAAAGAAGAAGAAGGATACTAGAACCGCGGAGCAGAAGCTGAAAGATGAGGATGAAGAGAAGAAAAGAATGGAGGATATCAGAGAGGTTTGGTTCCCTGGTAACCACGGCGACATTGGTGGAGGATGGCCGGCTATACCCGAGCTTGTGTCGCCAGACAAGCTGACATGGTATGCACGTCTTGGATATCTCTTCAACACCATGAAGCCTCAGAGGAACAAAGACGTGCCCGTTCTCAAGAACGATGATCTTCAGATGAGTGACATGGCTCTCGACTGGATGATCCGAGAAGTCACTCTCGTCGGCGAGGATGATGCGAAATCCTCTGTGCACTGGTGTCACACTCTTGAAAGGTTCAGAAAAAACATGGAAGACGAAAAGAAGGTCCAGAAGTATGTTATTGAAGGTTTCAAGCACGACACTCTCAAGTTCGGATACGGATCTTCCTTATTCAAAGTCATTCTCTGGAATTTTATGGGTAAGTATACATTACATATACAGGTTTATTAACCATCACACTAACTGTATCCTAGAAATGCTCCCTGGAATTCCCCGGTGGGAACTCAATGATAGGGTGGGCGCGAAGGAGGAACGAAGGGGCTGGGAATCATGGCGCTGGACTCCTAACTTTCGCAGCTACCGCGACATTCCGCGCAGAGCCATTCTTCACAATTCTCTCATCGAGCGTCTTAAGGCCGATAAAAATTATCGCCCTACAAATGACCATGGTGATGATAAGCCTTGTTTCTTTGATCCTGGCACGAAGGAAAAGGTTGTTACCAGCATGAAGAAGGCCGAGTCGCAGAAGCAGCAAGCTTTTAAGCTTTACAAAGATCCGGCCTGGGCGGAGCGCCATCAGCTCTGGCAACTTGATCCCCCAAAGAAGGAAGTTGTAGCTCGTATTTGAAATGTGTAATTGGATGCTACAGGCGTTTGGAAGGGTAATAATATTAGTTTAATTCTGGAAAGATAGTCAATCTGAGTGTATTAGAGTGTTTCGTTCTTCAAGCATGTTACAGATTACTGATATCTCTGGATGTTTGTCCGTCGGAGTTCGTAAAATGACCAATGATGACGACAAAATGTTTAGAAGGATTTACTTCTAAGCTTACAGACTGCTCGGACTCTATGCTGGAGGTTCGACATGTTGCATCTATTCAATCCTGCCAGCTCACATCAACTTCTCCTTCCATCTGTCGTATATTTCCTGGAAATCGAACAATTGAATTTTAGTAGTAATTCAAGCCATCAGATCTCTGTATAGTGATCACCTCTCTACATCATCCAGGGTTGATGACTGATAAGGGAAAGGCAACTTCTTATTTGCTCAACTTATATCCGTACCCCTCTTTAATAGGGGCTACTTTACTGCGACTATGGAAGGATGCTTAGCGTCTTATCTCTATCCGTCTAATCCTACCCTACCTACCTATTCTTTGCTTATTAATTTGCCACAGCCTCCATAAAGTGGCCCTTTTAACAACGAGCTACCATCGCTTAATTTCCTGGAAGTTCATAGTAACCTCATTATATCCTTCCACCTGTTTTTTTGTAAAGAGGAAAAAAAACCCACCGATCGTTCACTAAATGGAATCTCCAACACGCGTTCTGGTGACCGGCGGAAGCGGCTTCTTGGGCGGACATGTTGTGCGACAACTCCTATGTGATGCCGCGACTACAGTTGCCATCGTGAGTCGCAACCCAAAGGTTCCAGCCGATGTTCCGGATGAAGCGCGTATCTCTCTTTACCCAACCAATTTGACATCTCGAGACGAGATCGAAGAAGTCTTTCGAAAGTTCAAACCTCATGTCGTCATCCATACCGCGTCCCCATCCTATCTCGAAACCAAAAAGGTTCTACTCCAAACCAATGTTGATGGTACAAAAGCTTTGTTAGAGGCAGCAAAGGCGTGTAGTGATACAAAAGCCTTTGTCTTCACTTCTACCAAACTGGCTGTTATGCCGACACAGGAGCCCTTGTCGGAAGAGAATGCTCAACTGATTGACGAGACCAACGCATCCAATGACTACGCCTTATCAAAAGCTCTAGCCGAGAGGCTTGTCAGTGCTGCAAACTCAGATGATCTGTTTACTTCGATTATCAGGATTCCAGCTATCTATGGCGAATACGACAACAACTTCATTCCCAACCTCGTATCGAGCATGCGAAGAAACGAACACAAAATCCAAGTGGGAAACGATGCCAAGCTTTTCGAACTCCTCTATGCGAAGAAGGCAGCAGAGGCGCATATACTGGCTATGAAGTGTCTCCTCAACCCTGCGACTTATGACCAAGCCGGAGGCGAAGCATTCTTTATCTCTGATGGCAAACCAGAGAAATTCTTTGACTTTTGTAGAAGACTTTATGCCGCTGCTGGCAGTCCTGTCAGGCCAGAAGAGGTGACAAGTATTCCGCTGTCTGTTATGCAGATGATGGCGTCGACTACGGAATGGCTGTATTGGGTATTCACGTTGGGCATGGTACAACCTGGTTTACGGAGAGTCACAATAGATCATCTTGATGCGGGTTGTTGTTGGTCGTTGGACAAAGCGAGGAAGATATTGCGGTATGAACCTGTTGATAACCAAGATGAAGCAATCAAGAGTACGATGGACTGGGCTATGAAGGCACTGTGAAGATGAAACTCGGTCTGCTGAGAATAGATTGAGGATTCTTCGACCATAGTTAGAGTAGCTGAGCATGACATGGTCCTGATATTGACAGTATTTTATTCGAATTCTGCGTCGCCTACTTTTTTGGATAGGAGGAAACATCGATATGCGTAGTTGCATTGATTCCTTGTAAGTGTTCTTGAGACTCTTGGAATGTTTGCTGATCTCCTATAGTGGCATAAGCCGAAGCGCTACCCCCGGACCTGTCATCGGGTAGAGAACTGTGCTCCATGTCGTCCATTTCCATTTGCGTCAAAACACCAACGGGCTTGTTGAATTGGCGCTGACCAAAAGTCTTCAGGGTATTTGGGTCGCCGCTTGGCTCATCGCCGAGACGTACCATCTTGTTCCCCTTGGAGCCACCGCTTGACAATCCCAGTAGGGATGGGGCAAAGCGTTTGATAAGCGGCTGGAAGTGAACTAAGCTGGCGCAGATAAGTCCAAAGTTAGCCTCGATGCTGGACCAGATGGCCGCTCCATAGTTGTCCCCTATAAAAAATGTCAATATCATCCCAGGGCATCAGAAGCAGGAGTACTTACATGTGGGGTCTTTCGAGATGGAGGCAAGTTTCAAAGACTCAAGTCTAACCATGCCGGTGATGCACACGAATCCACCGACTACGAAAATGGCAATGAGGGCAACTCGTTGCTTGACCGGACGTTGTACGTTCCAAAGTAAGGGGATTGGTAGCGCATAGATAATGAGATCCTGTGCGATATTCAAGCCAGCGTTCGCAATGAAAAGAGCGGGTTGGTTGAAGCATTTGCCAGGCAGGTTGGTAAGCCAAGCCTTGCGAATGGGATCGCATTGAAAGATGCCGGCAATAGTGCACGAAAGGCCAGTCGCTATGACAAAAGCCATCATGACGTAGTTGAATATCCGGTAGTTCTCTTGTGGGAAGAGTCGAAGGTAGAGGAATAGGATCGACACTTTGGTCAACGACACGGTGATATAGTACAATGCTTCACCATAGTAGAACAGCTCGAGTGACGCAGCGTGGTTGGTAGTGGGAGGTAAATCGTCAAGGTGTTTGCCGAGGCCGAACTTTGTTTCTGTAGGCTTGTTAGAATATCCTAATCATGGAGAGTCGTTTGCTAACTACGTGGTGACCATACGTGTACACACGTCGACTGTGTAGGCGACAAGGACGACCCAAGACGCGGTGATGATCCAGTCATCTGCAGCTAGGCGCGTGCGCTGGACAAGAAGCCGTGTTAGTAATCTCGCAGCGACAACGATGGTGGACAGCGCCTGCATGACGGTCAAGATGATGATGACATCGTCGCTGCGGGACTCTTTCGGGCCAGAGTTCGCCTGACTTGATTCACCCGCCATATTCGTTGCTCCCAGAGCCTGATCAGCAGGCTTCCGGAATCTTTTAGCGATAATGGGTTGGGGAACAAGGAAAAAACAAAGGATCACAAGGTTACAGTAGATAAAGAAGCGAAAAGGAAAGCGCGCAACTGGCACCAGAAGATAGGCTGCTTAAGAGAGTTGAGCCAGATTCCATTCTCTTTGAGAGTAACATCGCAACTTCAACGCTGCAGGGGCTCTACAGAAGAAAGTTTATGATGTATCACTACTGCTGCGAGTTTCTGCATGTTTACGAGATAGCCTGTCTACTGTGAGCTGGCCCCAGACGGCATCCCTAGGACAAGAGTACTTAGATTGTATGTGAAATATCGTGTAAACAGATGTATCTTCAGTCATGGTCCTACCACTGGGTCCTGAACCCCGTTGATACCTTGTGCTGCTCATAGCCAGAACCTAAGTTGGCCAATCGTGTGATTCAGTAAAAGAGGATAACCACATATTAAGCTTTGAAGCCCCTGCAGCCTGTGGGCATTTTCCAGGGGTAATAAGGGGACCCAATCCTACCGTTAGCTGAGAGTTAGGGCCCAGGGGAGCGAGGATTGCAGGATACTTTACATACATACGACGTATACAAGTGAGTTCTTAAAAAAACGTGAAGAAAAGAGAAAAACTCAATGCTTAACGTTCATATAAGGATGACTATGAGACAGGCTAATAATTACTAAAGAGCACCTAGCCGTTAGATAAACTAAGGTAGGGCTTAGTTAGCCTGTAGATTAATTTCTACGGCGTCTGTCTAACTTTTATTATCCCCGCTTTTTTGCAACGACTCACCTGACAAAACAACGTCTAAACGTTTCGTTACGGGGCATGTTTAAATCTGTGTCTGCAGAAATTACTGCTCGTCGGAATCTCGGAACTGGCAAAGACCATCAGTTTGGTGCAATTGCCGACTCCCACTGCTGCCTTTCTCCACCCCCATGAAGTCCCAAGATGCTGTGAAACGAACAAGTGTCGTCCCAGGGTGTTACCATAGCGGTTATTGGTTGTTGCCCCTTGACAGGAACTTCTTTGCGGGAAATGGAGCATGTAGATCTGTTCACCTATGGGGTTTACAAAAGCAAAATTGCAACCCCTGACATGACTGTCGAGTCATGGAGATTGATGTGATACATTTAGCGATGCTAAACACTGTTGAGTTCTATTGAGTACAGAGTACCTACAACGATCGAAACTTAGGGTAATATGACCCATATCTTAGAATTACCTCTAGATTAGAATAGCAAAAGTAAGCACCGGGATCTCTGGAAATTGCTGAAAGAAGTTAGTATATCCATGGAACCCATGCCTCTTGGCGGGTATTTGTGAGCCCTCACTTGAACATGACATTCAAAAAACCTCCCCCGCTTTCTGTCAGATCTCATGTCAGCAAATTCATTTTGTATTTTCTCTCTTTTTTAACTTCATACAGCTCTTTTAACCCCTGCATTGTTCGAGCAAACACTGACCTCTTGTCGTTATCCAGTATGCCGATAAACTTCCACCTGAGTGATAACGAGGCCGGCATTCGAGCTGCCGCTGCTGGTTTCGCGGAGAATGTTTTGAAGCCGGCCCGCAGCCAGTACCTTGCACACACCGCCCATCATGAGCGCTTTCAGGCTACAAAGCCTGCATATGAGGCTGGAGTTGCCGGTGGTCTGATCAAAGGTCAAATCACACCCTCCATGGGAGGCGCAGGTGGCTCGCTCGTTGAGGCTGCCATCATGGTCGAGGAATGCTATAGCGTCGAGCCCTCTGCGGCGCTGACCATCTTTGCAACTGGTCTCGGTCTCACACCACTCAACATTCTTCAAAAGCCGGAGACCAAGGAATTTCTCGAGCCATTCCTATGTGGCACTGGAGCGCCCTTGGCCTCGCTTGTCTTCAGCGAGCCCGGTGGTGTTGCCAACTGGCTCGAGAAGGGTGGAAAGGGTTTAAATACCACAGCTCGTAAAGAGGGTGACGAATGGGTTCTCAACGGTGAGAAGATCTGGGCTACTAATAGTGCAGGCTGGGATTTCAAGGGTGCTGATCTGGCGTGCGTCGTGTGTCGTGATGTGACCAATCCACCAGCTGCAGATGCGGATCCCAAGGACAGCATTATGGTATTGCTGGTGACGCGAGGCGATCTGGATCGTAACGGGCCTGAAGCCTTTCAAGTCCTTCGTCAGGTCGAGACCATGGGGCACACTTCTGTCTCCGGGCCGCATATAAAATACAACAACGTGCGTGTACCTGCCAAGAACGTCCTCTGCGCCCCGGGTGAGGGTGCTCCCGTTGTACTAGGTTCATTCGATGCCAGTGCTGTACTTGTCGGTGCCATGGGTGTCGGTCTGATGCGCGCTGCTTTTGACGCTGCGCTTAAGTTCGCCAAGACACATGACTGCCGCGGTTCTGTGCCACTGCTTGAAAGACAGGCTGTGGCCGATATTCTCTCTGGCATCAAGATGGAGACCGAAGCTTGTAGGGCGTTGACATGGAAGGCTGCACATGCGATGGAAAACGGGCCGGGAGACTACAATGCTCGTCGGGAGCTTGCCCTTTCCGCCAAAATCTACTGCAGTGATGCTTCGGTCAAAGCTGTGACTGCTGCCATTAACGCGGTTGGAGTGTAAGTATCTGCAACTGTTAACAGGTCTTGTTCTTATGCTAATGAAGAATTTTGTAGCACTGCCTACGATAAGAGCCAGCCTTTTGCCGATCTCCTGAACAACGCAATGGTGCTACCTATCTTTGATGGAGGCAATGTTGGTATCCGGAGACGCCACATGCAAGAGCTGATGCTCCAGCCCACGTACGATGCTTGGGCCTCGACGTATGGACCATCTAGATAAATCAGCTAGTGCAGAATGAATTGTTAAACAGGATTTTACGCCGACATAGCAAAGTTTACCTTATATCTCTGACTTTGGTGAAGCTGCGACTCACGCCACGTTATGGATAATAATTTAGTTGTGAGTTATAAATGCTATAGGATAACAGATATTTTATCAACGACATCGATAAATTATATAAACATCATAGCAGTAGCTCAATGATACATATATTATCTTACGGTACTCGTTCTATGCAATATGTGAGTAGTGAGGTAATGGTCAGCTGATACAGAGTGCATAATGAGGCTGAGCAGCTGCAGAAAAGTCCTTGGCCAGGCCTCCAGAGACCTCTTCATCATCTCATTGTCAATGAACATGTCGTTCGGATATGCCGTCGGCGATGTCATCGCCGTGCTGGGTCTATTTGAGCGTATCGCCATAGAGCTGCGCAATTACAAAGATGCCCCTATGCACTTCCAGCAGCTTCGTGCCGAACTGGACCTTGTGCACAGCACCCTCAAACACGTCTTGACTTTGGAACCCAGCTGCAAAGAGGAACTTCACACCCTGGAGCAGATCAGAGCTATCGTCATACACTGCTCGCAGCCCTTGCAGGCCATGGTAAACAAGATGCGATCTAAGGAAAGCAGTTTAGGCCATTTCAGGTCAACAAGATGTCTTAGCGCTATTGGCGAAAGACTCCACTGGTCTATGATCGCGCAAGGCGATGTAGACTCAGTACGAAAGACGATCATGTCTCAAATGGCCGCTATCAATATCTTATTAAGTGTTCAGCAACTGTGTGCGACCCTCGGACATCCAAAAGGCCAAACAACTGATTCATGATAGGACTCGTGTCAAACATTTATCATTGCAATCCAAACGTATTGGAGCTGATCAATCGTCGGTGATCGAGAAGCACGCGAACGCCATAGCTGGACATGCTTCAAACATCCTGAAAATCGCATCGAGAACACAAGAGGCAGTCAACACTTTGACGGTCAACGCAGCTATCCAAGCCGATCTTCACTCAAATCAAAGAGATGAGATAAACCAAAGTCTAACTAGTATCGAGACAAATATAGTTCAACTAACGCAGAAAACTGAAAGAGCTTCAGCGATGGTACGTCGCCACGCCAGATTTGTGACTCGACATGTGAAGATGCTATACTCTCTCATGAAGGACTTGAAGAAATTGTTCAATTTGTACGACCCATCTTGCAATTTCGCGCTGAGGACGCTAATTCGGTCTCAGTCTAAGAAACTGTTCTAAAGAAATGCTTGAAGCCATTGGTAAAAACACGTGAGTGTCATAAGCAGAGCTTGCAATAACAAGCCATTAACGAAGTACTAGGCGCGCCTTACTCGATATCAGTGGCCAGCTAAAGCACATCATAAAGGCGATAGAGGCCATACCACTACATCTTACTCTTGACATCGTCCGGCTTGATGATGCTCATGGTGAAAGCTGGGCTTTGCCATTACAGGCCTGCCAGACTTGGGAAGTAAGTGCATATCACGTACAAGAGAGTCAAAAGGGAATTGCAACTGATGAGAACAGTCCTTTTGTGATCTACTCCGCAACGTTGTGTATACAAACGACCGACCTGGCGCAGGTTACATCATAAGAAGAATCGTCACCATCATTCATGCTAAAACTGGTAGACCACTCCGAGGAAGTGCTTGGGCTAGCTTTGTAAAACCAGGCTTTCATATCAAACAAGCCATGGTCGTCGAAAGATTTCGCCCCCTAGAGACTTGCCCTGATCCAACATGCATTGGGAGACCTGTAGAACAAGTGTTGGATTATGGTTGCCGTAAAGCCTGGTGAGTGTTTTTGGAGGAGTTGAATACAACCTCAAGACTAACAAATCTTTTCAACAGTACTACGTGTGGTCGATGTAACAACAAGTCGAGCTCCATTACCACTGATGATCTTATATCAATAATTTTCTACGCTGGTTGAACCAAGCGACAGTTCAGGATACATTCGCAACACCAAAACAAAGATTGGCCCTCAACTTCCTTCAATCAATGTCGAAGGAAAATCAGATAGATTTCGCAGGGTCACGGTAGTTTACCCCACGGAACCTGTTCGAAATATTGACGGTGCCTTCGATCGGCTGGATGAGGGCCTTGATCAGCCTGAAGCGCATGCCTTTATAGGTCTGGAAAAGATTCGATGGGCAGAGGAGGAACATGAATCGTATGCTGAAGGTTCACTATATAATTTGGAACAAAGTGTATTTTTTATTGTGAAATTACAAGACGCCTTGCTTCCGACCGATTTCCTCCCCCCCAACGCCAGCAATACAGCAACATCTTCCCTCTCTGTTTTGTTGTTTGATGTGTTGATGGAAGTGGAAGGAACAGGGAAAAAAACCGGAAGAAAGCCCGTCAGTTTGCATTATTTTATGTCCAGCTGAAACCTTATATTAGGGCATGAAGCAAAGGCAAAAAAAAGGTCCTGTGTGAGTATTGGAGTCATAATACTCAAAAAAAAGTGAAATTGAAGATGGAAACCTTATCATCAGGGATATAATTGGGAAATTGCCATCGTGTCAGGTTAGTAGATGAAGAGCCCGCCCTGACCAACATCAATGCTAACCCTTCTTCCAGATAGTCATAACGCTGAGTATTGGTATCTATTGGGAATGGCGTACATTCTGCTAGAAAGATACGTAAAGCCTTCTGAATCCTTCCGGAGAGCAGTCCTTTTTCGACTTGGATGTCCGTCGATCTGGATTTCAGTCGGCATCCTATACTTCCAATTAAACCAATATAGGGACTGTCTGTGTGTAATCCGCCGTGCTTTAAGGCTAAATCCATACACCTATGAGGCTGGGTATAACCTTGGGGTTTTGGTAAGTCATCAGATGTTTGGTCCAGGACTGAAAACCTATTTGCTAACTGTTAAAACAGTATGACAGCTGCGACAATCACCATCACGACAGCGCATATGCTTTTGAGAGGTGGGAAGAGCTTAGGCCAGGATCGCCTGAAGTTGACGCACGTCTCAGAGCTTATCGGGCATACGTTCAAGATTCGAACGAGGAATTGTTCCGTCAACACTTGATTCACGACATGATTGAGACCCCGCTACTAACACATTACGAGATGGCCGACGAAGCCCAAAGCGAAGATATTACTCTCAATCCCGTTCGTAATGCTAGGGTGCAGGAATCTGAGGACAGTGAGAAGAGTTCCAATTCGATATAGCACCATCAATCTCGATATTGGAATACGAACACGATGTGACCCATTTGAGTCAAGAGTCAACAAGAGTTGCCGAATAGACAGATATAGTTACAATTTATTCTTGATAACTAGAGGAATAACTCATTCCATAGACATACGAGTAAGCCCTTGACAACGAACGGAAATATAAGCTACCGATTCAAGCATCACTGCGTAGGATGCGCCACGCCAGGGCTAGTCCTGACGGTATCGTTCCTAAAGGCAGCCTTGTCACCATCAAAGCTACCCTCGCCATTACTGTGCTGAGTCATGCCAGTATGGCCACCTTCGATGCCGCCATTGTCCACAATAGGGGCGTTGTCGATAGTCATCTGAGGTGCGACATCGTACTTGCCATCACCACGCTCCAGTCGGTGAGCAGGGATGAGGGCATTGAAGAAGCGAGGTACGACAAAGGCACCAACGATGAAAATAACCACAATATGCATGAGGACGAAGCTGTAGATGTAGGGAGGATCGTTGCGGTAGCTGTTGAGGAACTTGGGGTACGCAAAGGAGAAGACCAGGGCGACGGCAGGGCCAGTGACATATTTGAGGCAGATGGGCCAGATCCAGTGAATCTTCCAATTCTTGCCGCCGTTGGAAATGACGTTGTTCAGGTCACGACGGAGTTGTTGACCCTGGAATCACAGTCAGTGGTAGTCAAGCAGAACAGGGGTGATACATACTGAGTAAAAGGCCGCATACCAGAAGCGGCTGAGAATGGTGTTTTTGCCCCAGAATCGAGGAGCAGGAACGGTAGGGGCCTTTCCGACGAAAGCTGAGATTAGAGAGCAAGCGATGAAGATACCAAAGCCAGCACCCGCGCCAGCAGCAGGACTGACAAGGTGACCAAGGAGGATACCAATGAATAGAGAGAGAACATAGCCACCGTTGTAGACAAAGTAGCTTACAAGACCAATTTGGTCAACGGGGTCTCTCCATCGGTATAGGGTACAGGCCATGTACGTTTCTGACCAGACAGTGACAAAAAGGGCAACGTCATTGACCCACATGTCGATGGCATCAAGAGTGAAGAATCCAAATTCACTACTGTAGAGGAGCGCAGTGACGGCACCCAGGATGATAACAGAAGTAGAGATGGCCCAGCGAGGGACTCGTTTACCCAGGTCACTGTCACAGAGAAGAGTGACGAGAACCTCGGCCAGGGCAAACACACAGGTAAGTCCAAGCAGAACCAAAGTGAGGAAAAAAAGGGCAGAGAAGAAGTTGGCGCCAGGCATCTGAGCCAGAGCTTGGGGGTAGTAGAAGAAACCCGAACTGAATGTTGACAAGGTCACGCCGTCAGGGTTGATGGCCAAGAATCCGACAATGCCCATGACAGCCAAAGCAGAGACGATCTCAATGGCCGAGTTGCTCAGTGCAATGATAAACGCATCTTGAACAGCGTTGGCGTACTTGTTGTTGTAAGAAGCGTATGATGTAAAATAGCCGAAACCAACACCAATGGAAAAGAACATCTGTCCAAAGGCAGCTTGCCATACACCGGGACCCTCGAGAGACTCGCTTCGCCACGTTCCGACATATAATCGGAAACCATCAGAGGCGTTGGGGAGAGACAGGGATCGGACAGCTAGGATGGCGATGAGGACGAGAGGAAGGGCCATAGTGACATAAATGACTCGCCCTGTGAGACCAACTCCCTTGAAGGTACAGAACCACACGATAAACCAAATCATCATGCACCAGCCAAAGGTCTCTCCAACGATACCGCGACCAGGGTAGGACTTCATCCCCCCGTCTTCTCCTCCGACAGGAAAAACGTTGCGGACAACGTTTTCATAGAAGAATTCCTCTGTGTCCTTACCATCCCAGGGCAGCGGGCTCTGAAACGACATGCGGAAATACGCCATGGCATAAGCCAAAATGGGTACATAGTATCCAACGACACTGAAGCCGTTAAATACCATGGAGAAACCAATACCCTTTGCTCGGTGATTGACGTTGTTCCAGGCGATGACACAGCCACCGCGATAAGCTTGACCAAGAGTGATCTCTAGGATGAGAATTGGAATACCGACGAGAAAAAGGGCGAAGAGGTAGGGGATGAAGAATTGGAGACCGTAGTTATTGAAAACGACTGAGGGGAAACGAAGAAGGTTACCCAGACCGACGGCACCACCCATGGCGCAGAGAACGAATTGAGATCGTGAGTTGAAGTTGTCACGACCATCTTCGTCCTTTGCTGAGTCTGGCGCCAGCATCAAGAAGATGCGCTTGGCCATACCAGGCTTTTTTCCTTCAGTGGCTACAGCCATACCGAATCGATAAAAAGTAAAAGGCTTAAAGGAAGGTAGGGTTCAAGGAATGATGGTATCTTCACTTAGAAAAAACGGAGTGCAAGTGAGATCTCTCCTCCACAGGAGTAAGAAAACGGTGGAGAAGGGTCCCTTGATATATACCAGACAGAAACACAAAATTAAGCATAAAGCAGATAACGAAAGGTCAGCAACTAACACTGTAGAGGGGCGAAACCAAGTAACATTCAAAAAGGCCAAGACAATAGCCAAGATGGCACAGCAGACCAATAGTCCCTACTCTTGGCGGATGAGAGCCACTAAATACTGACGCCAAGTAAATCTCACAACACAATCTCCCCTCTCGTGATTCGACTGCCAAGCGACAGGATAGGAAGGTAGAGAGGCTCATTCCAATTGTTGGTCGTGTATTGCAACCAGTGGCTGAGTCAAGGGGGAAAGCTACCGTAGGATTGAGGTCCGCCAAGGGAATGCCAATGCCATTATCTGGGGTAGACCTAGCGCTTATCTAGGACCTCCCGTTTTCAGCAGGCGTCAAGAAAGAAGGAAGACTCTCGGTTCTTTCCCCTACAGTTCCATTCTTCCGAGGCCGTGTGTATCCGATGCTGGCTGGTATCAGCTTTTCGTTAGTTCAGCTCTGGAGATGAGAGCCAAGGACTTGGCTTTTGCTTGGCTTTAATAACTCTAACCAAGACTACGGAGATACTAGTAAAGATAAAGCTTAGAAAGAGCTGACGCAGAATCCATATCTGTCTCTATGTCACGCGTAGCCGCCACTGCCGCGCCGACTCAGTGTTCCTACGCGATCATAGACAAGAAATAGCCAAGGCTCGAGATGAGCCTCACCGTAATTAATAAGGTTTTAGTGGATAAAGGGATGGACTGAACTGATTGCGCCCAACAATAGCCGTATGTAACCATCTGTATCTTGGCATTGTAATTGATCCTTGAGCATCAAACATTCCCTGCTAATTGAGATTCTGTCACATTGATTTACGTAAGACAAACGCACAAGAAATTGAAAATTCCCGACTTTTGTCTTTCATGTGAATGAGACAGGATTAAGTTCATGAGTTGTTGTTCTAAATCGTCTCCACGTTTGAAGGTCCACCTCCGCATTTTAACGGTAGGGAAAGTCTGGGGATTGCCTAGTATGGAAGATGATGACATTGAATAATGGATCATCGTGGATCTTCTTACCTAAAAGTATCCATCATGCTATTGTCTAATATACGTACTTGAAATGCTTATTCTCCAGATCTGTCTTGTCCATCAATCCCATCTCCCATCCTCTCCTCTGATTCTCCTCTCCCTCTATATGATGTTCCCTTCTTGACCTATTTCTCATCCATAGCAATACCCAGAGCCCGACTAGACTTGCCACCTGAATAGCAATACAAGTAAACATCATTGCGACGCCAAGCTCATACGTCGGCGCCTGGTTGGTCTTGAAGAAGAAGGGTCCAACGAAATTGCCCAGACAGTAGCCAATCAAGAGGATCGCATTGGTTGTGATCTTCTTGGTATGTCCTGCGGTGTTGGCCATTGAAACTGCCATACTCAAGGTCCATGTGGCCGTGTAAGAAAAGGACATCCAGAGACATGCCAGACGGGCGTAGGCGTCGCTGTGGGGGATGAAGTGAAGACCCAATACACCAGCGAGGAATGGAACCAGAGCGAGTAGCATGATTGGAATTCGAGAGTTTTTGATAGTTGAAGCTCCCCAGCTGTGATTGTCAGTGACGGCATGGTTGGAGACGTTTTTGTTGACTTACCAGGCTAGAACACAAGCGACCAACTGGACTGCACCAGAGGGCATTTGGTAAAGTGTAGTGGTAAGTGTACTGAACCCAGCACCTTTGATAATAAGACCTTGAAACTGTGATACTGATTAGTCGTAGCTAGAACCATGATGGCAAAAGACTTACTGCAGAAAGACCACCGTTGGGCGAATTACTCGTCAGAGCAAAAAGAAACAACAACCAAGTCTTCAAGTCAAGCATAGCCTCCCAAAATTGCGGCATCTTGAAATGCTTATTTTCAATGCCCGTTCCATTATCCTTGACTCTCGCAACAACACGCGCTCTCTCATCTGGCGTAAGAAACTTTGCTCGCATCGGAGCACCTGGCAGGCAAAAGAGAAGCAAAACGCCCCAAGCAGCAGTGATGGAGCCCCAGATGATGAAGAGTACTCGCCATGATGTCAAAGACGAGTTAATATGTCCGATACCAAAACTGGCAATTCCGGCGATGATGTATCCTACACCAGCTGATCCAATCCATATACCCATGCGTAGAGGCTGCTCGGTTCTCTTGTAGTACATACTAAAGAGGAGCATGGTTCCTGGGTTGATAGCAGATTCTAACGCGCCTAGGAGCGTTCGGACGGCTGCGAGGGCTGGGAAAGAGTGGACTGCTCCGTGAGCCATGAGTACAGCACCCCAAGCAATCACCTAAAAGCTTTTAGTAACTATAACCACCAAGAAAAATCAAGAAGCTTACCGTTCCAGACATAAAGTAATTGATCGGAAATCTCTGCAGAAACATACTCGTAGGAAACTCCCACACAAGGTATCCCAGGTAGAAAATCGCACCAGTCCAAGAAAACTCATTTCCTTTAAGACCGATATCCTCTCTGAGCCCAAACACAGCTGCATAACTAATGGTATTCTTATCAATCGACTGCAAAGCATATGTGAAGCACAGAAGAGGCATCAGTCTAAGATCCAACTTCCATCGTAGAGCACGTGCGAGTTCGGGACTCGTTTCAATGTCTTCTGCATTGTGACAGAGAGTCAAGGCTTCGGCAGTTGATACATCGTTTATGGTGCCGTCTTGAATCGACGAAGTATGCTTTAGATCTTCGGGGTACTTTTCAGTCGACATCTTGTCCGCTGGTTGAACAGAAGTGAGGAAACCATGTGGACTGGGTTAATGCTATGCGCTTTATACATATGTTTATCTTTGGTATATCCGACTGTTGATCACTTGATGTTGCATTGTTTCGCCCGCGGCAAAGTTGGCCCCTCCTTCACAAAGCTTATCATAGTTCGACGGTTATCTTGATCCTTGGAAGTTGGTATCAATAGAGGGTCTTGATGTAACTTTGTTAGATAGCATGTTCCATTCTTTAGTCCTCGCCTTCAACTCATCGGTCTTTGGTCCGGTTTTATCCTACGCATTTTATATCCTGATTTCGGATGTCTTGCATATCTTCCATTGTTTTCATACAGTCTCAGGAACTTTTGTAGTTCCGGGATATCTCTCAACATCTCCACTTGATAAATGCAGCTATCGTCATTAAACCAGGATATTTAGGTGCCGGGATCCTTGATAAACGCGGGGTAAGAATCGTTTGTATCCACATCTATCTTTGCTATCATTCTATCTTATCCCGCGGTTAACAAAGTTGCCCGCGGGGAACTCTGCAAGCGGTGCTCAGAATATCTTCCGAAAGAGGAGATAAAGCAAGTTGTAATCTCACAGGATAACAGACTTGTTAAAAGGGAATCTTGAATGAACTAGTCTGAAAGTCAACTCGGTTATCTCATCACTATGACTTCCGCTCACCCATACCAGTCTCTGCCCATTGACGAACGAGTCAAGAGAGTCTTGTCCAAGACCCCTCTGATAGACGGCCACAATGACTTACCACAACAACCAAGAGCATGTTTCCATGGTAAAATTCACAGTAATGAGAAATTCAATCTTGAAAAGGGCTTCGAGCGAGGAATGACAGATATCCCTCGTCTTAAACAAGGTACTTTATTCACTCCATTTCATTCACTTTTATTAATCAGAGTAGGTGCTGTTGGAGGACAGTTTTGGTCTGTCTGTGTACCATGTCTCCGGTCCGCCGAGGACTTTACAACGCCTGAATACTCAGACATGGCTCGTGATGCCATCGAACAAATCGACTTGACATTACGACTGGTAGAGTCATATCCCGAGACTTTTCAGTTAGTCAGTGGTCCTTCTGAAGTTAAGGATGTATACGCCAGTGGTCGTATCGCGTGTTCCATTGGGATTGAGGGACTGCATATGGCTGGAAATAGTATTGGTATCATAAGAGCATTTTACAGACTGGGTGTCAGATATGTAAGCGAACTTGATACTATTCCGATTGGATTGGCAAGACTGACATTTGCAGTGCACTCTAACGCATGTCTGCAACAATGCTTTTGCAGATAGCTCAACGTCCAAAGTAGGCCCTGTCCACGGAGGTCTGTCTGACCTTGGAAGAGCAGCAGTTGTCGAGATGAACAGACTCGGTAAGTGAACTCTTCCTTTCAGATAAACCTAAGCTAACCTTGTAGGCATGATCGTCGACATCTCCCATGTATCCGAAGATTGCGCAAGCCAAGTCCTATCTCTCTCCCGCGCCCCAATAATGTTCTCCCACTCCAACGCAAAAGGCGTCTTTGACTGCCCCCGCAACGTACCAGACCACATCCTGGACAAAGTCCCTTCCAACGGCGGTATCGTCATGGTAACATTCGTCCCAGAGCACTGCACTACGCGACGTTCCGATGCAAAGATGGAGATGGTTATAGATCACTTGTTCTACATTGCGAATCGTATAGGTTGGGATCACGTCGGTCTTGGATCAGACTTTGACGGGATTGCTAGTGTGATTCCTGGTCTTGAGGATGTGAAGTGCTATCCACATCTACTAAAAGCAATTCTTGATAGGGGCGCTACGGAGGAGCAGTTGGCAAAGGTTGTGGGGGAGAATATCCTTAGGGTTTGGGAAGGAGTTGAGAGGGTGAGGGATGAGATGAAGAAAGAGGGTGTCCTTCCTGTGGAGGATGTGTTCAAAGATCGTAAGTGGTGGCGGTACGATGGCTTTTATCAAATGGAGGATCCGGATCCTGAGGATAAGTTGGGGCTTGATTGGTACGGAAAACCACCACCAGATGAGGGTTTGTATCTTGTGGAGTAGACTTTACATATATCAGAAAGTGTTTCTCTCCGCAGTGGGGTACTTCAATTACAAGCCTGAGAGGCAATTTTCTATAGTGTACAGGTGGACACGGCTGGTACTATCTATCTAAGATACGTGGTCTCTCTAAAAACCGAATCTACCAATTTCCAGTAACGGTTGGTCCCCAACCCATCGATCCCCAATTTAGCTGCGCTATATCAACAGTAAGTGACGACGGATCTGCTGTAAAAAGCCCTGAATCTCCGATAGTCTGTCCGCCCATATTAAAAAGCATGTTGGGGTTACCAAATCCCATTGGCATCTGCATAGACACACCATCCATGTCCATCGCACCACCTAGACACTGATCCTTACCCTGCTCCTTAGTCTCCAAAGACATCTCCGCGACCTTTTCATTAATAAAGTCCACTATCTCGGGCGTGGTAGCTTCCTTCCCAGCGTTCTCATAAGCCTTCTTGACTGTATCCCAAGCGTACAATACAATATTGGTAAAGGGCCGGAAAACAGGAGCGGGCATATCCTCGTCTGGCGCTGATCTGGCAGCGTAATTCTCATGCATCACTTTCCATGCCCTCTCCGTCTGGTCAGAGAATGGTTGACCCTTCAAATGCTGGATGACACGGATGTATGCTGGAAACGGAAAATGCAGCTGGAGGAACCAGCGAAAGTTTTTAGTGAGTGGCGAGCTTGATAGTTTCGTGTCGCATTCTAGCCAATGAAGGGCCCATGAGACGGCAGCTTCTTGATGTTCTGGTGTGTATTCTGCAGAAGAGTCGAGGTAGGTAAGATAGTCGTTCATCAAGCGGCAGTTCATGATATTTGATCGCGCTGTCCACATTGTCATGAAATGCAGACGATTGTCCGGATCACAAAACCGAAGATATTTATCTTCCATCATCTTCTCCAGAGTAACATCACCACCGGGCGGCAACTTCTTGGCCAAAGGCTTCATAGCAGGATTTGTAAAAGCGAGGTAGAAAGGACTGTGGCGGTAGAATTCACCGATCTCGCCTCTCACAATAGCGAAGATGGCTTCTGTGGCTTGATCTTGAGCCTTTGGTAGGGTCTTTGTCTCTTCTCGAAGTTCCGAGTCGCTGACGTTGGTGGGCAATGCGCAGTCCCAGCTTGGGACCAGTGTCGACGGTTTGTGATCCCCTAAAGCACTGACGCGTGCGTCAAATAGTACAAGAGCCCACCAGAGCCTTCTCCTTAATTCCGCTTCGAGTACGCTGCAGCTGGCGTTCTTTGCTTCGCTTTGTATGCCGATTCGCTCGGCGATGCGGATAGCTATAGCTAGCATGGAGGAGACAGATTTTGGGTGGCTGGCTGAGCGGATGGAAACCTGATAGTCGTCAGTAAAGCTTCAGTAGCATTGGACATAAAACCGACCAGGTAGAGGAACAGGGCTGTCAAACAATCGCGACTGCCAGTTCTTAAGAAGTTGCAATTTGACAATGCTTGCTGGCACCCGAAATGATATCGCGTGGTAAGCTGGTCCTTTGATTGCTTGAACATAGTCTCACACTCTCTATGCGATAAGGTCAGGACAGCCACGCTGTAGATGCTGAACATTAAAGCTTCAAGTGTGGGCGATATCTCTTTCATATTAGACGCAGCCTCAACAATACGAGGTTGTAAAGTCGGGGTGTGAGTAACTTTGAGAAGCGGATTGGCGTTGTCGAGATATACCTGCCACAATCTAAAGAGATGCGCCGGTTCTGGGTGGAGAGTGTGGAGCTCAACGGTTGATTGTCGTGAGCCGAATAACATGTCTTGGTCACTGATAGCCATTTGATCTTGTGTGTTGTCAAAGAGATTTTCGTAAAACGCATCATTAGGATCTCGATACTGTAGTAATGTTAGTGGGAGACCTGACATTTGTTGTAAATATCACTTACTCCTTGGCGCATTGCCTGCCAGATACTCCTTCATGGTGGTTAGAAATGGGGTCACGGAGTAATTTAATGCCGACTTACTTGACTTCAGATATAGCCTCAGATCTATCTTGTGGACTCTCTGCCTCTCTCTTCTCGTCATCAGAGTAATAATCGTTTGGTGAGTTCTTTGCAGTACTGCTGTTGTCATCATGAAGAGGCTCAAACTTGACGTTATTCTGCTTCATCAACGTCTCGTATCTCCTCAAACGATCCAGAAGTTCTCGCTCTGGAAAACGCCTCCTTCTGGGTCTAGGCTGGGTAGCCGGCACACATTGCGACCCATGCTTAACACATGTCGAACAAGGAAAGGTGCGGTCGCATTTGACCTTGCGTTGCTGGCAGAGAATGCATGCCAATACTCGATGCGATTTGGGCCTTGAAGTGCCCTGCATGGATGTAGACATGGCGGGACAGTTCGGGGGCTTTGCAAGCCCGAGAGATGGGCTAGAGTTCTAATGGTTCTGTGAGTATATAAGAAGACAGCGGTGGAATGTGTAATTGTTGGGCTGACAGGGGAGGGAAGTGTACGTCTCGGTCTTTTCTATCTTCCGAGATGACCCCACTTTTCACATTCCTCATGGTATCGGACTTTGGAAATGTCCATGACCGACGATCAATTTTTACTACACAATCATGTTTCCCATTATTTAATTTCTGACATATATCAATGGTCTCATAGTCTTTGTTCCGTATGCTATTAACATAGTTCAGATGGTGACCATGATGCGATACTTTGTCATTGTAGATGCAATCACAATACACTGGTACCACAGCAAGCATATGTAGTGGATGGAGCATGAAGAAATTATCAATAGTCCCAATTAACAGTTTAATATATCTAGAATGTCAAGATTCCATATGGAATGGATCGATAATGAACAAGAAGTGTGAACCAGACGCATATCAGCGTCATACTTCCTCTGACGTCAGGACTATCCTTTACCTGACAGCTTCCCCACGAAGCCAACACTCAATTTTGTCATACCAACCATTTCTCCTCGAACACCTTGATAGACTCATCTATCTGTCAACAGTTGCCTCTCCAGTCTTCTACCTCTAATTCGTCAATCAAATTACCCCTAAAACACTACCACAATGCCTAGCTACACTGGGAAATGCGTCTGCGGCAAAGTCAAGTACAGCGTATCGCTAGACTCGCCAGATGATGCACGAACATCTTTATGCCACTGTGGAAGTTGTCGAAGAGCATTCGGTACCAATTTTGGTCTGACTACAAAGGTAAGCTACCGTGGCATATCCATGATATCAACTAACACCTGCACCAGGTTCCACTTGAGGGATTCAGTTACGACGAGGGAAAGCCAAAGTCTTTCAAACAAGAAAATGGCGTTATTCGAGAATTTTGCGATAACTGCGGCGCTTTCATTTGTGAATATGGTGTAAGTGATACTGTCCAATCTACGGTGCGCATTTGCTGAGAAGATCCAAGGAACAAGCTGCAGACAAGTTTCGATACATCATGTGGGGAACATTTGACGACGCAGACACGTTCCCTCCAAAGGGGGAGTTCTTTTGCAAATATCGTGCTGGATGGATGCCAGAAGTACCAGGTGAGCCAACATCTAATTTCCTTTGATGAATTCTTGCTGATATTTCCATAGATCTCTTTCACAAGAATGAAGTCAAGGAGTGATTTCAGGATCACGATAGCGTACATTTCGATGAGGTTGAACGATCTTAGCCACCGACTAATGCACGCCATGGCTTCTCTTCGTGATAATCCCTTCCGTATATCATCTCGCCCGGATGATCAACGAAGTGAGAACGTTATTGATCAGCTCAAGACTCTGGAAACCCACCGGGTATCCAAACTAGCGGCAGCAAACGGAAAGGCTTTAAAGTACACAAATAAAGAGTCTAAGAAATCTCAATTGGTAGCCTAAACTGACCTGATACGCTCTGATTCTGTATGACTAATCTTTACATCGCTTTACTTTACCCTTACGGGCACAATGGTAGCCCCTCTGAATCCGTGAAAGCTAAAATGACAATCTTCGTCATATTGTTCTAGTTCGTCCATAATCCAGTCTCCTGGCTCATCTGTACCCAAGGCACGATCCCACCGAGGCACGAAACCTAAATGAGGTGTCCAGGACACAATCTGGTTAACGTAAGGCTCGAAGGCCCAATCGCCCGAAGCGGCCCGGTTGGCGATTGCCAAAAATCACATACAGAGTAGTGGCAACACCGCGACGACACTCAACTGGTACCGGCAGTTTCAGTATAGAAGACAGGGATTCCGCCGACACTGCAAACTTGGTCATGTGATAGCTCGGTCCAGCCTGTACGTCAAACGAAGATCCGGCCCCTCTTTCGTTGAGTGCTCGATCGAGGAGACCCATAAAGTCTCGCCCAAAATTCTGGATTCTTTCATGGGGGATGAAGATAATATCGCTATCATTGATGGGACGTTTAAACTTCCAGATACGGCCCCGGCGTGTCCACCTGATACCCGGCTGCTGGGTTATCCATCTCGCTGCTATAACCCGCACTCCATGGCTCACATCAAAAGGCGGCAATGCAATGTCCACATAAGCGTCTCGGTGATTGAATGTGACATTCTAGGTCGTGGTGAGTCGTGAGTTGGTCCGATTCTGAATCACCGATCCCTTCTAGAGGTCGTTGTGACAATGATACCATATTCGTGGTTCCTCGAGCGATAATAAGAGTGCAAATTCCCATATCTGGACCTGGATCGATGGAGGGAAAAACCGAAAGTGAGGGAATGTGTAACCGGGAGGGAACATGGGATTCATTGTGAAATGAGAAGCCAATAATCTGCTGCAAGAACACAATAGTGTAGGTAATGCTGTTGCGGATCGATGTTTCGAAGCTGTATTGACGGACGTCGGGCTGAGATCCTTGTTGTTTTGGTAATGAGACTATCAGTGTTGAGTTTGTGGGAGGAACAGAAACAAATCAGATACTTCTGCCCATTTGTATTGGGAAAAGAGAGTCCTTTAGTCAACAGCTTCATCACAACTGCCGTTTTAAAGACAAAAGCTCTCAGCATTTGCTCCTTCGTGCTTCGTCATACTTCCTTCCTCTTCCCTAAGGCATTAGCAGTCCACACCAGCCACAAGAACCCTAAGAGACGAAATTGGTAGAACGGCTTGTTCTATTTGGATCAGACACTTAGGCTATTTATTCTTGTACTTTCAAGTTTGGCAGAGATCAGCTTTTCCGTGGCCTTGAAGCCCTTCTTTGAAATCACTAGTCAGAACAAAGCTCGGTTATCCTTCCCTTTGCTACTTCCACGTCAACTTCCTGTGACTGACAATGATGTACAGGAGACGATTTCAATATGAGCGAGTCTGAGAAAGAGCAAAACACCGTCACTTCAACCTGTGACGCGACTTCCAAGACCGTGCCTTAGGCAACAGAAGTGGTGGAAGAAGACGGCAAGTATGTCCTGGCAAAAGACAATAGAGCATATGTGCGCGTATGTTTTGCAATTTATTCAACAAGCTCAGTCTCAATCCATATATCGGCACGCATGGAACGGGCAAGAGTCGGCCGACATTCACAAAGTACAGCCTGAACAATGCAAGATTGTTTTTATCGATCTCGCCATGTTTTTCATGAGTGGTCTAGAAGCTTCCCGTCGCATCAGAGTATGGAAAAGAGAACAATCTCCGTCTTTGAGACGCTTGAGAAGACATCGCAGGTCGCTCGATGCCATTCTTAGATGACTTTTAGATGTCCATATGAACCTGGCCATGTTTTTCCATGAGTAATCGTCATTGCTCCCCTCATTTGGGACAAGTGCTAGATAAGCATAACTACCCTATAACCAAAGAATTCTTAGCGGACATTTGACATGACGTAGACTGTCGTGCCTCTCGATGTACTCTAAGCGCCTTTCGCAACTTTTCATGGCATATTGATTCGTTGTCAATAAAACGACGAAAAATTAGGAAAGGAACTGAATTGTTAATGAGACGAGCTGAGATGAACAAAACGAAACAAACGCCGACGTTTCAAAACGACGACGCTAGATGCCTAGCTTCAACCTCAAGGCGCCTAGTTCCAGTTCTTTGTACAGTGGAATCACTACGGCTTGAGACCCTGAAACCCACAAGCCAAGCACACAAGGGAGAAACAAGACTTGGAATGTCTGCAGCTTGAATCCGCCTTACCAGCGCCCGATGGTCAAGATCGGGTCTCACATGGGTTTGAATACACATCGAATCATTATCTGTCTCTCGTAAATCAATTCCGTCTCTGGTGAGTCAATCCCTGTCGTCCGTGCCGATGCCCGTCGAGACCTGGCTTGACTGGCTTGGCAACCAGGCTTCGAACCACTAAATGCTGACTGGTGACATGCACAGACAGATACGCGCGCTGGCAGCATGGATGGACAGGGACAGGCAGAATGAACGGGCTGAACGGGTAAAATCTACCGACTGGCGAGTCCCGACCCTTGTTGAAGCATATTTCTTCCTTTAAATAAAACTCAGGACAAGCTAACAACTCGGTGTGCAGTGGCGTTGCACAGCACTCCTTCAATCACATTGGTGGGCGAATGGCATCCAAAGCTGACCCATAGTCGTATCTTACTTGCATTAGACCGCAACAGAATTGGCATGGATCTCCGGGAGCCGTTGCATAGCCCGAAAGCTTGTCTTTCACACATTGGTTGCCGCCGACAAGGCTTAGGGCTGTTTTCAATTGCTTACTCACTCTCCAAGGGGCCATTCATTTCCAGAGCATCTCGCATACTTGTCTATTGACAGTTAGAAAAAAAACATGAATTTGCTGTGAATGGGTAGAAACCGAGAAAAAACTCCACTGCCCTAGCATGCTTTGTGGAGAAGACACACTGCTGTGAAATTACTAGTAAGCGGCAATATCCATCTCGCTGTCCTGGATTGATTAATGAGGCTAGCAGGTATCAGTATTGCAGGGAATACAATCCTACATGCAAAAGCAATGTGAGCGCAGACCGCAGCGCACACCAGGCAGACCATCGGGTCCGAGCCTAGTAGGGTTCAGCCGCTGGCAGGATTCTGTATTAAATCCTGCGCTTCTCCAGGCCTCGCCATTTTCCCAAATGTTCCCGTCCGACTCGACTCGACTCGACTCCATCTTCTGGACTACCGCTCGACATGTCCCCACATCAAAAACACTGGCTGATGGCGCCCTGGCTGCTCCTCGCAGCTTGGATTCAGCCCAGCTACAGCTCCGCTCTCTATGCCTACGCTACCGATCGAACCACCCAAGTCGGAATCCAGGATACCTCCACAGGCAAGATCTACTACAGCAACTGTAACAGCGAGGATACACCCATTTTCCCCCTCGACGAACCGAATGTCCTCGACACCGAAAACACACCACGTAACGGTACTGCGCTGGCGGCAGTCGGTTGGTGGGATACGCAAAAGATTATTGTACGCGGGGAGAACATATTCACAAACCAATAGTAGTCACTGACTTGGATACAGGCATCTATTTTCTGGCAGTCGGAGGATGGTGTTATCGTCAACGGATATTACGAGTGTGATATGGAGAAAGGAAAGCTGAACAAAGTCGGCGAGTATACCATCTCGTTGACTGCCGAGGTCGAGTCCGTCCACCCTGAATCGGGTCTTGCTGTTGACCTACTTGGTGGTGGTGAAGACGACGGATATCGTGTCTTTTACCACAACGCCGACAAGCAAATCATGATGATGTCGTATACCGATAACACCAACTGGATTGACGGAGGGACCGTGTCGCAAGATACCGCAGAGGGAATCGCCATAGGGACTGTCTGGTATGATGATAAGAACGCCAAGAACATGACGGTGGCTTTCCCCAAGGGTTCAGACAACGTCGAGACAAGTCGCTTCCAAAAGAGTGGGAAGTGGAAGCTAGGTATGCATCCCCCAGTGTTCCCTGCCATGACCTATAGATACTAACTGCATACCATAGCTGCATTCCCAGAAGAACTGGCAGGCACTTATACAAACAACACTGCCCCAGCTAAGATCCGCATGAGTTCCAACGAATCCGACTTCACACTACCAGGATGGAACGCCTCTCTCAGAGCAATCGGCATGGCCACGGATCGATCAAAAACCCGAAGTCTCTTCTACATCGGCGACGACAACGTACTCCGCGAAGCCATCGCTATACAAAACGACTGGCAAATGGCACCCAACCGATCCGAGAGTATCTGGCCTCTCGCCGACGACCCCAGTGCCGATTTGGCAGTTACGTACCAGCAAAGCAGGGGCATGACGTGGATGTACTACTGGTCCAACGGCACAATCATTCAGGCACACAAGAACATCACCAATGAATGGGAAGACGCCATAGCCCTGCCTCAAACAGTTCCCAAGAACGAGACTGAATCGGGCGATAAGGACAACACGGACAAGAAAGACGATACCACCACAGAGTCCACAGGTTTGACTACAGGTGCCAAGGCCGGAGTCGGTGTCGGAGTCGCTGCCGGTGTGATTGCTCTCGGTGCCTTGGTCTGGTTCTTTATGAAGCGACGACGCAACAAGCATGCTCCTGTTGCTCAGGAGGAAAACCATGTGCCTGAAGCTGCTGGTACTCCTATCACATCTCCTGCTCCGATGTACGAGAAGGATACTTTCAAGGCAGGCGACCCAACGTCACCCTCGGAGTTGACCGGCGACAATCGACCCGCCGAGCTGGATAACCCTGCAGTCGTTTACGAAATGCCAGGAGACCACACACATACACGATAGTAGTTCGAATTCTTATTATATAACAAGGCACTTTAATACATTACATTTATACCCACTAGGCTATGAGTCAGCCGGACGACCGAAATTCTTCATTCACGATGAGATGTCACATTACCTCACATCGATAGTCTATCTTTGGTCGCCATTTCTCACCGGTTCAATGACCTTGTGACTAACATTTGGACAAAGATAACGAGCCATCTCAGCCTATCTGCGCCACTTCAACAGAGGGTACAAAATATGAAAGAATTTATTCCAGCAACTAAACACTCCACGCCCTCATGATGATATGTCGCAGCAAAGTCCACACATGTCACCCACTTGTATTCTTCCCGTCCCTTCATTAGTACAGACTCTACAGTCTAGGCATTAATAAACTGCAGACCAAGGCCAGCGAAGAGTGCGACGGCTGGAATAGCTGTTGCTTTAGCACCGGATGTTGTCTGAGCTGTCTCAGATGTCTTGCTTGAGCCGCCTGTCGTAGTGGCTGCATCTGTCTCGTTGGTATCGTCCGTTTCGTCGGTCTTTTCGCTGGCTGATTCGTTTGTCTTGGTTGGCACCGCTATTCCAGTACTGTTGTCGTGTCAGACTAAACACCTCTACTGTCGACTCTGAGATCAATCCACTTACCTCTCGTTGGAACTGTCGTCGCTCTCCTTATCAGAGCCACCATCATCCCCCTTCTCCCCAAGACCCCCAGCTTCTATAGCCTCCTTGGAGCACTGCTTTGCATACGTCTCATCCTCCACATACTCTTGCGCATCATCACAAAATTCCTTGAAGAACATGATACAGTAGCGGTAGAATGCAGCGGCTGCATTGGTGGGTTCGTTCAGACTGGCATCGCAAGACGACATGCAAGAAAGAAAGTTGGCACTGCCGTCACCTGCGCACATACATGTTGCGTATGAACGTGTTTGGTAGTCGCCTGGGCAGCTCTCAAAGGTTTGGTCTAGACATGTGTCGCATTGATCTGTAGAGTAGGCACCGAAGAGGGGATTGGATGCGAGAACAGTTGTGGAGAGAAGAAGAGTAAGGATGATTGATTTAGCCATCTTGGAGTCGGGTCAAATGCTTTATGATGAAGTGTCGGATTGAATAAAGGACTCGGCAGTGAGTTTGAGTGGATGTAGGAATGGCTTCTTATAACAGAGTGCTTCAATACTGTGGCTTTCAGCTGAACATGTCACTTTTCGCTTCACAATTGATATCATTCGTCGACCCTGGGAGTAACAATCACGAGTTCTTCAGCCGCTGTTCCATATCAACGTCTCCCTAACAATCCCGTGCGTTCTAGACCAGGGGTAGCGCCACCAGCTGAACAATGCGAAAAAGGGTGCCTTCCAATGGATCATCTGAGTGACAGTCTTTGACACCCAAAGAAGCAATTGTGGCTTGATATACCCCTGAGTTATTGCATTTTTGGTGGTGGCTTTCCAACAGGTGGAGGGGTCGGGCGCGTATGGAACGTTGTCACATTAAGCCTTGGAGGGCTGATTCGAGACAGTCGGTCTGGCCTCGTAAATTGTCATGGGAAACAAAGATTTAACTTTAAGCTTATATGTACACTAGTGGTACTAAGCCAACAACTGATCAACGCCTTCAAGTACCATCATCAGTGACAATATCCACGACATAGCCAAGTATCATTTTCAAGTCATGTCTCCGACCGATCTGAGCGATTAGCTTCCCTCGCGTTAACCTGTCGCTTCGGAACAAGCTCAATAGTAGAGTCTCTCAAGCGTGAGGCAAGGTTTCCAGGATACCAGGTGTAAAAAGCTACCATGACCAGAAACATCAAGACCGTGTCGAAAACAAATGTCGGCCACTCCTTCTGCTGCAAATACCCTTCCTTGTCCATGACAAACTCGACAACTCTGAAGATATTCCTAACAAGTATAAGAGCGGAAGTAACATAGAGCATATTGAGATAAGCCTCCCAGCGAATTTCGACGGGACTATGTGACTGTCTCAAATGGGCTCTGAATCGTCTATGGAATACCACGCAACAGACCACGAATGCGAGAAACAGAATGATCTGTGCGATCAGACCGATGATGACGATGATTTTGCCGATATTGGCGAGTTTCTCATTGGCTAGCAATCCACCGCCGTTGCCTTGGATGTTGAATGTGATAAAATCTCCAATGACAAACAGACGCGTTGTCTTGCGGACAGAAATAAGAGAGCAATTCTCGCCGCCGACAGCTCTTACGATGCGAGAGTATACCATGTATAATGTCGCGGCGAAGAAAACGGGTGGAAGGAGGAGGAAGAGAGATTGCATGATGTATATCGCGAGGGAATCGGTGGCGTTCCATGCAAGGGCTCGAAAGAGATATCCAAGTACCTCACCTGGAAATATGTAAGTATCATAAGGAATCAGTGAGTGACATGACGGAAACTTACAAATACCACCGATGAAAAAGGGTACACAAAACCAATGTTTTCCTTGGAACATGCGCCATCCTTGGGCTGAATTGATAAGAAGAAAAGCAATTGTGAATGCAATGGAGCCTGGGAGACTGGGTAAATACTCCCAGAGGTAATAATCGCCTTTGTAAGGTTTTCGTACTGCCATTGAGATGCCAATATGCGTAAAGCGAGGAAATGGATTTCACAAAATATGTACGTGAGACGGATGAACTTGTTCTCATTCGAAGATAGATTCAGACAGCCACTGCCTTCTTATATATTTCAACGTCTATCCAGGGCTATTTTCTATCTACTAGCAGGTCGGCTTTGCTGACACGCGTGTTACATATCGTCTAACGCAACTCCAGGTTAACACTTTAACCTCTGGTGATAAGACACAACAGGTGGGTCTTGAAGATGAACACGCGTGTTAGCTAAGCAGATGACAAGGATGTTCAAGACGACCTTGCTTTGAATGGTCTAGTCAAGGCTTAAACTGGCGAGACTGTGCGCTGATCACTTCAGTTTATGGATTAGTGTCAACACTTGCTGACATCCCGAGATCCTTCAACATGGTCCATTTCTCGATTTTTAATTCTCCTGATTCTCAACACATTTGATCAATGCACAGAAGGCGGATCAGTCGTTGTTGTTCGATCGAATCAGAGGTGAAGCTTTCCACGTTTTCAGTCTACAAGATCGTTGTTCGTGACATAAAATATGCTTCGACGAAGCCATAAAAAGTCTAAGAAAGGATGCCTCCAATGGTGAGTGAATGAAGTCCCGGAATCTAGTGATGTTCTGTGCTAATGATACATAATCAGCAAGCGACGTCATGTTAAGGTAGGTACTTTGAAGAATGTCGTATTGTTTCATGACTAACACGCGTATCTCAGTGCGATGAAGGTCGACCAGCCTGCCTCTTGTGTACCATGTCAGCTCGGGATTGCAGCTTCACATCCAAAGAAGCGACATCATCAGCTTCGGAACTGTCCTCTAGAGAAAGTTTCTTTCCGTCTCATAACCATTCAACAACGACTACCCCGCCAAACAGCCATGGCACATCTTTCGACACAGCGGTCAACATGGAGCATATGGAACTCTTTGTGCATCTCCTCACAAACAGGGATCTATTCAGTCTAGGAGATAACGTCGATGACTACCAGTCTACCTTTGATACTTGTATCAAAGAGAGCGTTAAGGCACCATATCTTCTACATCAAATGTTGGCGTTTTCTGCACGACATTTAGCGGCGATACACACGGACAAGACATCTCTTTATCTTGAACAAGCTGTCAGTCTTCAAACGAGAGCTGTTTCATTGTTCAATGAGACCAGAAGGGAAGTTGATTCTTCTAACTGCGTCGCGATCCTTCTTTTTTCTGTAACGCTTGGTCATCATCTCCTGGCTGATGCGTTAGCTCATCGTGGTTCGGACGGGCTTGATGGATTTTTGGCTCACTATGTACAGTGTGTGGATCTAAATCGCGGTATATACAATGTCGTCGTCTCTGCTTGGCCTTTACTTGCGGATTCCGAGCTCGAACCTATTTTATCATGGAGTAAGAGGGAGTCGGCAAAAGAACCAAAAGGAACTGAATGTCTACCTATCACCAAGCTCGTAACCGAGTCCTCATTGCTTACAGATGAAGAAAAACAAGTCTGTCGAATTGCCGTTGATTACCTCCAACTTGGCTTCGACGCAATGACTTCCCAAGAAAAGGGCACTAGGTATCGTATGATCTTTCAATGGACAATGTTAGCGTCCCCGGATTTTACCTCTCTACTTTCAGCAAGGAAACCTGAAGCTCTGATTTTGTTGAGTTACTATGCCTTACTTCTACATTATGGGCGAGGACTATGGCAAGTTGGAGACGCAGGGGCGTATCTCATGGGTCTTATCGTGGACTATCTTCCACCGGAGTGGCACTTTTGGCTGGAGTATCCCCGCAGTATGTTGACGATCCAGAAATTCAATTGAGTAAATCGATACGTTTTCATGTTGAATACGTAGGTAGCTTTGAGTATGGGTTGGCAAGACTACTGGCCGTGGATCATGAAGCTTCGTGATTGGTGTGCTCGGATTATCAGGCTTCTTATTGGTCAATGATCAGGACATCAGGTTAGACTCGTTGATGGTTGATCTAAATGACGCCGAAATGCCGTGAGTTCAATCCTTCGGGCTCGTAGTTTCTTAAGTCCGGAATTACTTGTATGCTCATAGGGATTGCTTCTTCATTGCCAAGATCTGGAGACGTATTTAAAGGCTGACTCGGTTCCTTCTGGCAGGCGTATTCCTCATGAACCGCAAGCAGGTTATCAAATAAAAAATCTTATTGTTCAACAACGGAACGCACATTCACAATGTCTGACCACAAGACCTATTCCTTCGATCCATCCCGAGACATTCCTTCTCTTGATGGCAAAGTCATCCTCATCACCGGTGCCAACACTGGCCTCGGCAAAGCGACAGCTCTCGAGCTCGTCAAGCATAACCCAGCCCATGTATACATTACCGCTCGAAACTCAACCAAGGGTAATGCTGTCTTGGAAGAAGTAAAAAGTTTGGCATCTGAGGGTACTAAAGTATCCCTTCTAGAGTTGGACCTTTCTAGCTTCCACAGCATCAAGGCTGCAGCTAAGGTCTTCTTGGACCGCGAAGCCACACTTGATGTTGTTTTACTCAATGCTGGTATCATGGGCGCGCCTCCTGTTCTTACCAAGGATGGATACGAGATGCACATGGGCACTAATCATCTCGGCCACGCTCTGCTCTTGAAACTTCTCAAACCTGTCCTCGACAAGACGACCGACAGCCGAGTGATCCACTTGTCATCTGCTGGCTTCCGGCACGTCGCTGGTATAGAATTTGACACTCTCACATCCGCGACCAGTCCTACGCCACTCCCTCTTCGATACGCACAGAGTAAACTAGCCTGTCTTCTTTACGCCCGAGAAGCCGCCAAGCGATACAGTTTCACCAACATTGCCATCAATCCGGGAGAAGTTCAGACTGAGCTTTTCTCACGGGAAGCAGGAGATGAAATGATGAAGCATTTGCAGGAAAACGTGGTGCCAAAGATGGCGGGGCCTATTTCAGAAGGCGTAAAGAATCATCTTTGGGCAGCTACGTCGTCAGAGGTCAAAACTGGTGAGTTTTATGAACCTGTTGGTAAGACTGGAGGTCTGGAGGGCGCTGGGTTGGATGATGGGATGGCGAAAAAACTTTGGGACTGGACTGAGGAACAGTTAGAGGGCCAATCTCTATAAAGTATTTGTCATTCAGGTTGAGATGTGTATGTAGCCTCAACAGTCTTTAGGTCAGTACCGCTTTTTGTTGGAAGTAACACTTCCAACGACGTAAGCTTCACTAAATTCGGTCCCATTTCCTTCATAACTGAACCCAGTAGCTATCTAGGGCCTCTGCCTAACACTAAAAGATAGGGCATATCTCGCAACCACAATGAATTGCATTTGAAACTCCTAATAATAGAAGTCTTCCCTGACATGCTTAATAGAGTGCTTATGTCTAGTAAAATCGATGCTATCATCATAATCTGTATCAAATAACAATAAGATGAGGCTCAGTACCTGCGAATATTATCGTCTTGCCTCGACCTCGCCTCAAACTTGCGGCTTCAACCTCCGACTATTGTAACCGCCAGCACAGAGTCAGACTAAGATCTGATGTAAGTCCAGGTGGCAGTGATATCCATTTTGATCCCCGAATTATCAGATTGATCAAGGAGCGAGACCCAAATAAGCATCAGATCGACCAATGTTTAACGTCAGTCAGTCCCAACACTATGGCTAACGTGCTTACCCAAGACCAGCATACGCTTACTGTAAGACTCGTCGCCACATCTGACTTGAACGGGATGACAATATCGAACAAATTAGAGGTCACAATGTCTTTCTCGGTATCTAATTTCTCACTTCCTTCCGTTCTTGGTTCAGGACATTAGCTTATTCCCGTGCTCATTCGACGTCATCTGCCCTTTGCTTGATTTTCGTCTATTACCACCACGTTTGCCTGTTTTGAACATTTTATCCATCCGTTACTTCATACTAGTCTATCTGTACGCAAAAGAATCACTGTTACGCAGAAATCTTATTTCTCTACCATATTAGTCCCGTTTTCCGCGCCAAGAGAAGATTGTAGTGTACATATGGACAGTCTACAGAACTCCGACCTCTTCAGTCTCGTCCGCTCCTACGAAGGCACCCGATTTGTCGAGAACCTGGCCATTGAGCGACTGGTCAAGGATGTCGATTACTTCGACATTAGTAAAAGTATGTATACCCAGACATACTCCAAACAAACTACAGCAACTGATTGTGTGCAAAATGCAGACACAAAGTTTGATCCATGGAGCAACCCATCACCAGCCCTCATATTCATTCTCGATGGCGAAGTCACTGTTACGGTTCACGACAGTATATCCACTTCATCCTGCCACTCATCTCTACAATCCGAGTGCCAAGCCGTGTCCAAATCTCTCAAACGGAACGCATGTCTCAACTCCACCTCCCAAATCCTCGATATGCTCTCTAAAGACAATACCGATTCACCGATAAACCCCAGATTCGGAGAAGCAAGGGTTTTATACAAAGCAGCGACAGACCTGAAACTTGTGAGAATAAACATACATCAACCAGGCGGCATCCCTGAAGATGTACGCTCTCCCATGATCCAGGCTTTGCTACAAAAGCTGTTTCTCGTCACTTTTCCCGTTTCCGGAACTCATTTTGGCTTATTTGATCAAGTATCAGAATGCGAGATGAAGATGACTTCCCTTAGCAGTGACGCCAATCACGACAATTCGTTTGGCGACACTGGGCCCTCGCTTTTTAGTTATGAAGATGGTATTCCCGAATCCCCCTATAGCCCTCTAAACGATGCCTTTGCGGCTATCTATGATACAAAACCAGCAAGACGTCGCGTACCGTCTAACTTATCCACATCGTCAACTCCAAGACCGCAATCGATGTTGGGAACCGACCTATACAAAGAAGCCCAACTTCCTCTTCTGAAGAGTCGCAGCAATCCGAACCTAAAGTTAATGATCAATACAGAAAAGGCCCAGACTATCTCAAATGATGACGGTAACCTCGGTGTGTTCAAATCACAGTCTATCCTCTCCAAGACAGAGCGCAAGCGCCAGAGTATCCCTCAATTCAAGGAGAGAACACCTGATACCAGACGGATAAGAGCACAGGCTGCAAAAAGGGTCGTGAATATGCTTATACACCCTCAAGATCTTAACGTGCGTAGCAGTGAGTCGATGGATGCGACGATTATGGATGAAGTTGAAGCCAACATTGAGATACTCTCTTTTGGTCAAGGAGAGTATGTGACTCACCACGGGGAGCGATATCCTGGTGTTTTACTAGTGATAGACGGTACTTTGGAGGGACGCAATGAGGATAAGAAAAATACACCATTTGCAAAAGTAAGCATAATATTGGCTTTCCAAAAAGACAGCGCTAACGAGTACAGATCCCAATGTCAAAGATTAACCCAGGAGATGTGATCGGACACAGCAGTCTAGTCCAAAATAACAAGTCTCAGTTTGACTTCAGGGCCATAACAAAGTCAACAGTGTGCCTCCTACCAAGAACCTTTCTTCGGCGACTGACTGACATGTGCCCGCAAATGCTGGTGGTGCTAGCCGCTAAGATGCATCATCTTCTGCCTCCTTTGATTTCACTGATAGACTTCTCACTTGACTGGTCGACCGTTAATGCTGGAGGAGAAATTTACAAAAAGGGAGACGTCAGGTAAGTAGTACCTCTCGGTTGCAGCATCTCAAGCCACCCTGGCTGATACCTGGTAGTGATTGCATCTCTCTCGTCATTAAAGGGCGAGTTCGCATCAGCGAAGAGATCACAGCCACTGGGGAGAGCCATATAAAGGAGTATGGACCAGGAAATGCCTTTGGTGTCCTCGAGTTTCATACAAACCACCCAAGACCATCTACAGCTCATGCGATCCGAAAATCCGAGATCGCTCAATTACAAAGGCCAGCTTACCATAAACTCATCAACTACGCGCCCAATCTCGGAACAAAGCTCTGGGATAGTGTCGCTCAGGCACCTCGGACTGACCAGACTCAGCCGAATACAATGCCATCAGACCCTAATCGCCTTCGGACTATTGCCGTATTTCCGCTCTCTGTCGAAGTCCCGGTTACAAAGTGCGCAACACTCCTATCGTCCGCTTTAGTGTCACTCGGTATCTATGACAAGGAAAGCGTGTCGTTTATAGAATCTCACAGCGTGATCAGCGCTATAGGAGACTCTGTATTTACAGATGCTGGGAATAAATATCTGGAGGATTATGTCGCCCATGTCGAGCAAAATTCCAATTTATCTATACTTGTTGGAGAGACGGCAGTTGACTCGACGTGGAACGACATTTGCATTTCAACAGTGAGTAGATCTTCCCTTGACAGACTTGGTTTACCGAGGATACTGACTAAGTGCGTTCTTCATTAGGCTGATCTTATTATACTAATGGCTATGGACGATGCGGACCCGAGAATCACAAAGGTTGAAATGAAACTCGAGAGACACGGAACGCTGGCCCATAAAGTCCTTGTCCTTGTTGATGACGGAGAAGACGAATTCTGTCCTCAGGCTATCACGAGGCCATACATACAAGTAAGCTACCGATTTGGACGAGGTTATAAAAATCGCATTAATCAGATATAGGAGCGCCCCTGGCTTTCGATTCCTATTTCTCATATCGAGAGAGTCCGTCTCGCTGATGTTGACTCATGTCGTGATTTTGAGCGCCTGGCACGCCGCATAACTGGACGTTCAATTGCTGTTGTGTTTGGTGGAGGCGGCGCTCGCGGATTCGCCCACTTGGGTACTTTGCAAGCTCTTGAAGAAGAAGGCATTCCTTTCGACATAGTGGGTGGGACTTCTATGGGTGCCTTTATTGGCGCTCTATACGCAAGCCACGTGTCTATCGATCGCACAGTGGAAGCTGCCAGGGCCTTTAGCAAGGTATCGCGCTGGTATAGGTATCTTTGGGATTTCACGATGCCTGTATTAGCGTGGACTTCTGGTACAATGTTTACAAGCCATGTATCTTCGGCTATGAGCCAGGACCTGGATTCCAGTGACTTGAGGTTAGCGTTTTATTGCAACGCGACCAACATGAGTCAAGGCGGTCGAGGTCAGACCATGTACCCTCAAGCGCGGTCTCTCTGGCAGATGGTTCGGGCTTCCATGAGTATTCCACCAATCTTTCCGCCATTCGTCGTGGAAGGAGAAGGCGATATTCTTGTTGATGGCTGCTTCTCTGCCAATGTTCCTGTGTCCCCGGCTCTTTCACTGGGTGCTGAAGTTGTTCTGGCTTTTGATGTCTCCAACACTGCTGGCGCGCCGCCACCACAAACACTGGGCCAGTCAGTATCAGGATGGTGGAATTTTGCCCAAATGGTCTTCCCTTGCACGAGTTCACGAAAGCCGCATAGGAACTCGCCTCATGGGGCTGTGGGGTCAGATGGGGACGTATGGGGTTCGTTGCAGTTGCTCGAACTTATAACATTTTCTACCAACACGAATGAGATTAAGGCTATACAAAACACTCCCGAGTGTTTATATATGCTCCATGATTTGGGCAAGACTGGGACGTTCGACATGGAGAAGTTTGATGATATACGGGAGATGGGTTATCAAGGTGCAAAGAAATGGCTACGAGACCTAAAGACTTCTGGTAGACTGGACCATCTCGCTCTTCCGAGAGGTATAAAGAACGAAGGAGGTTAGTAGTGAATCTTGTGCGGAATTTTCTTTGGTATTCTGTTGTTATCATGGCCTTATAAAGTTTTGGGAGCAACCTTAATTCAGCTCATGCAAAATCATTGCTCGGTCTGCTAAGCAGTTAGCTTCACTCTTTTTCTCTCATACATATGTGACCGGAGAGACAGACAATCTTCAACCAACCATGTAGCTTCAACTACTCTTCGACCGTTTCCATCCGATATTCAATATGAAATAGTCTTGACATAACCTGGAGCTTGGTCCACAGCTTATCTCGGTATTAGACCTTTCCCCACACGGCAGAGACAAAAAAATCAAGCTAATTATAGTACCGTCAAAGCGAAGCTTAAACGTTATCATTGGTTAAGAAAGTCGAGCTCTCCCTTTTTTCACAGCCATTAACTATGGGGCGTCAAGTGAACCAATTGCTGTGCCTCACCATACTTTTTTTCATTCCAAGGCCCGAGCGGAAAATCAGCAGCCTCACTTTTTTTTTCTAATCTGTTCAGCATTTCCCTCCCTTGAGGGAATCTTGGCAAATGCTGCTCTCCCCTGAGATCATCTCGTATGCTGCTTTTTTACCCTCCATATCATCAGCCCTTGATGCTTGCTAGAGCTGACCACCTAAAAAGGGTTGGAACACTCGATTTATCTCCCAAAAGCCGTACTGCGGGGAAACGAAGGATTCGTGAACCAACTTGATTCATTGGTCACAAAAACAAAAAAGGTGAGATGAGATGAAGAATGAGAGCTCGAGCCAAGAAGCCATGCCATGACGGATACACACGTGGCTAGGTTTCAAATTGCCATGCATATGACAAAACCATGACTAACCTCTTATATAAGATAAAATAAGAAGACAAACCAATTTGTTGGAAAACGCAAATGCGTAAAAAGGCGATGCGCTCAAAGCATCAGGTTCTCGTCACCGCACCCATCCCAAGCCACGTGCCACCAGAAGCCGTCCTTGCACATATTCAAACCTTTACGCCCCTGTTGAAGCACAATGCAGTATTCACAAGCTTCTCCGAGATTCCACCTGACACGGCACGCGTCCAGAGCGAGCCCTTCTTTGGCCCGCCCAACAGCAGCGTCAGAAGTTTCCTCTGCTTCCAGCGGTTAGAGCTCGTGGCGGGTCTGACGCAGGATGAGTACTGGCCTATTACGTTTCTCAAAATTCACAATGGTATACGGGCGCGCGTTGACGCGAGGGCTAGTGTTACGGTGTGGATAGAGTGTCTTGTTAGGCAAGCGCAGGATCCAGGGACGCCGAGTAGTAATGGGACGCTTGTGGAGGAATGGGAGTTATTTGAGGAGGTTATCGTTGAGTCGCATTCGTTACTTATGCCCTTTGTTTCGAGGTATACTGAGTTGGCGCATCAGGGGATTTGTCAGAGGATTATGGATGATATTATTGAGAGTCGCTTAACTGGGAAGGCGTCTTAGAGAAATATTACTAATTGGTTATTTGGAGTTTGACTAATGAGATTATCCCGTGGGTAACAAATGACTGAAATGGCGGCGTTTGTGTCATGGTAAAAACTCGATACGTTTCAACGGTCCCAGGAACCCGGTTTTTGGAAGTCACTAATGAGACATTGGAACGCGAGATTTCCCAGCCATTGGATATAAGCAACTATTGAAAACTACACCTTATTCTTTTATTTATGATAAGTTATAATAGCAACAGGAACAATCGCATCATCTCGATATACAACCGCCTCTGGAAAATTCACTAGTCCGCCCTCGCTCGCCAAAACAGCTTCAACCTTGAATTAGAACAGTTAGTGTCCCGACGTCTCAAATCTCAAAGTAACATATTATGTTTCTTACACTGTCGTAGCCTCTATCAGGGCTCGTCCGGAACTGGCTCCCAAAACGTAAGCGCTGAACACGTCCGGGGACATATTTACACAGGAACATGGTTTTCAGCTGACAATCTGTCTCGTGATTTTCTGAAAACAGATCTGCTTCTGTTTTGATGTCAGTATGTACACCAACGATCGACGTGTAGCTTACTATATGAAGAGGTTGTCGTGTATATTCCCCTTCCAAATAGTCCAGGGACTTGAGTGACAGTCAGCAATATCTCACAGAACAGAAATGCATGATATCTCACCTGAATGGCTGACTTTGAACGAAGACTTGATGATCCCATAAACACCACACGCCTCGTTCCGACAGGTCGACAGACGCCCTCGTCTCTGTGTCTCGCGCCCGCAGCCAATATGACAATAGCGCTTTGTTCCATGAAAGGCATAGCGCCAAGAGCCGTGTCGTCTGGCTCTATATGAGTCAAATCTTTGACAGCGACGGGAAGTTGAGTATTCTTCATCGCTAACGGCAAATATGTTTTTTATACGTGGTGGGGGGCCTTGGGGACGTTCCCATTTGCGGTTGAAACGGTCTTCGACTGGTATTGTGTCAGATGCGCTTGCTTTGGGAGGGCTAGTTTGTTACCATCTCTGTACTTGTCACTCGATGGGTCCAGAAGGTAGAAATGCTTGATAATGTCAGAACAGGATCAGAGTACTTTGCTTGGTGTGGGCATTTACTGGTGGCCGAGGCATGTTTATATCCTTGTGACTTCCCAGATGAGGACAGGAGCGGTATGTCGACGAAGAGTTTCTGAATAGTCTTGAACCTATAATATTATTTTCCGATAGCGGCGTATAGGTTTCGTATATGGAGGCCGATCATCTGATGGGCTACCAAGATTGAGTTGACCTTAAAGCGAAGGAGCTGTGGGGGGATATATCGTTTACTCAACTTCCCCGGCGAAAACAAGTTGTTTACTTATAGCTATCAATCGGTGATGAAACAGAGACAGAAAACAAGCTCTGTTGTTGTCAAGTCTCTGAATGAATGATAAGCGTTGGCATGTGATAAGTCAGTACTACCTCGACCTATGCATCACAGGTATGGAAACGAGTTAATCATGTCTATCTGAAAAGCTAGGAAGGAACTAATCGTGTCTGAGAGCCCCAAATCCATCAAGTGCAGGAACCTACCACATTCATACATCACCAAGCCATCAGCATACCCGCGCCTGCCAAAAGGCCAAGGGTCACTCCAACCACACTCACAACACCTCCCCGCCCAACGATAGAACCATGACTCTCATCATCTTTCTTGTTATCACTTCCACCATCATCCGCGCTCTCCGTGTCCGACTCGTTGTGCACCAGGTACACACCAGGTACCCAAGTAGCATAGGCAAGATCCGACATGTAGTCGCCCCATATGCCAAGCGTTACCATCGACGTGCTGAAATCGCCGGTTGTAGGTCCTACCGACCTCCAGCCGGCGCCGTTCGTCTGTGTCACACCGTCCAGACTAGTAACGGTGACGGCAATATCATCGCCGGTAATATAGATCCTGCAGTGGTCTGGATCTGGCTGGTTACTCTTGGTAGGCTTCAGCAGACCCAGCGTGGACTTGCAGAATCCATTGATGTCGCCTGCGTAGCCGCTGTGTATTGTCAATTAGTGTCTTTTCATTACATGGCTGAACCTAAACCCACCTTGGACAGCAATAAGCAAGGGTCTCGGACTTGTCAAGAACGTTCCTCCAAAAGTCGGTGGGATGAAGCGGCAACGCTTGGGACTGCTCTACAAGTCTCTCAGTAAGGGCTGTCTCCGAGACGGTCAAGGCACCCGAGACGTCCATCTCGCCGCTCTTGGACCCGTGTTTCAACGTTGCGGCCGTCTCCCAGCCATCAGGACATACGAGTCCTGGTGAGAAATAGTGGGCGACATGTTTGCCCAAAACCGTCGTCTGCTTGATGACTGAGTCAAATTCCTTCCCGCTTGGATAGCAATCGCCCCAGGGTTTGGCTCTGCAGGAAGAGGACATGACATAATCCAGGTAGGGAGATGTCGCGTTAACGAAGAGTATGTGATCGGTGTTGGTGGTAGCTGTGCATGATGGCGGCGCTGTATATGTTGTTGTTAGAGGACCCAAGTTGCTGGCGGTGATGCCGAAGAATTCTGTCGCTGTGGGCATGTTTGCTAAGTGTTGAAGTTGGTCACCAACGCAGTGAATCCTTCCTCGAGATATGGGCGTTCTTATAAAGAAGTGTCGGCTAAAGTGGTTTTATTCGGCCTTGTGAATCGCCTAGAGTCGATAAGAGGCACAGCACGTACACCTCATTTCACTTAAATAAGAAAATGGTGCGAGCAGCACTCTTGGCGCATATGATCATAGCAGACAACCAATCAAAGAAGAGGATGCCCTGATGTTGGTTCAAAGACCCTTGAAGTTGAGGTAACGTTGACTGGGGATTGGAGATTTCTTAATAGGGAAACAGTCCTCAGGATAATCAATTTTATTCGAGGTGTTCAACGAGGGGCCAATATTCTCTGATCACTAAGGAGATCACCTCATTTTAACTCTACCTATATACTGAGTGAAAGAGTTATTATGAGCACACCCTAAATCTGCTGCAGTGAAATCGTAGAGAATTATACTTGTTGTCCCTGCAAACTGTAAGTCTACTTAAGCTATAAAGTCAAGAACAGCTGGTCATCCCATTTAAAGTAGCATGTTTAGATCCTTTGGCCAGCATTGAGCTCTCATCTGGATCAACTTATTCTTTAAGACGTGATTATTGTTGACGTGCTTATACTCAAAAGACTTATAAGATAAGAAATTCTTACAATAACACTACTGTGCCCAATTTGGTCTGGTCTCAATTAACCTACTAGTTTCTCACATCATTATTTGCCGCCTACTGAAACTAACATGATTACTGACTATCTATTCCAGCAGCCTTGGTACAGGTACATAATCGTTATATTAACTGCGTGAATTCAAACATATAAATTATATAACTCGTATGTATCAGAGAAATTACTGTTAAAGCCCTTAAGTATGAAATAGAGTGCTCAGGAGATCTACTCTGAATAGTATCAACCGACCTGCTGGCTCCGTCTCTCATGCTTCCAGTGGCTCTGAACCAAGGAACCATTATGCTCCCGCTAGATCGCAATCCGGTGAATTGAAGAATAGCTGCACTGGAGTTTCTGATCCTCTAGTCCATATGATCCTCGAGCCGTCTATGACAGGACTAGCTTTTTCAAGTCGATGGACCCTGTAACTTTCGGGAATCCATAAGACGGCCTTTCCGTCTAGCATGATCCAGTCTTTGCAGCTGTTTTGGACGAGACCATAGCCTCGGGGCGACTGAACCACTTCTTCTGTGTCGGTGGTCGTATTGAGAGATTCAGACTCGGTGTACAAAAGGGGTGACTGATACACCTCTTCTGTGTCTATAGTCGTGTCGTAAGATCCATACTGGGTGTACAAAAGTCGCTCATTCTTACTGTCAAAACGTACATCTCCCCTATAATCCCCGATTGGAATACTTCGTAAAGTGTCTCCCGAGCGGACGTCCCATATCTGAATGACTGGTGTCCAGCCGTACTCTGCGTTTGTCGCAAGCTGCTGACTATCAGCTGAGAAAGTGAGGGCCTCAATTCCGTGTAAGGTGAAAGACCAGGGTGTAATAGTGATACACTCCCAGGTGACCGTGTCCCATAGCTTGATCAAACTTTCTGGGCTCGAGAGATCACTAGACAGAACAGCAAGCCATCGCCCCGTCTTCGAGAAGGCCATTATCAATCTGGCCCAACCCTCACCAAAGTCGAGAGTTTGCAAACAACGACCATCAGAGGTGTCCCAGATTTTTATTAGTCCTGAATCACTCGAGGCAAGCTGATAAGCACTGCTAAACGTCAACGTTTTTGTCGGTAGTCCGTCAAGGCTTTTTG
Source organism: Fusarium armeniacum (assembly GCA_013618295.1). Taxonomy (NCBI): domain Eukaryota; kingdom Fungi; phylum Ascomycota; class Sordariomycetes; order Hypocreales; family Nectriaceae; genus Fusarium; species Fusarium armeniacum. The sequence continues at coordinate 583,666 of JABFER010000030.1, read as the reverse complement.
TAGTCTGTATGGACATGGGTTCGGCCGTTTCATGGTCTGAGTTCTGGCGTTCATACTTCTGAGCACTCCTTGACTGCTCATATTCAGAAAAGACCGCTTCTTTGCTATCATCCAACCGCCCTAGGACTTCACCGGTCTGCATGTCCCAGATCGTGATTTCCTTGCTCTCAGAAGAGGCCGATGCAAGTCGCCGATTGTCGTGTGAGATTGCCATGGCTGACACGCCCTTTGCATACATTTTCCTCAATGTATTTGTACCGTAAATCCTTATCTCATCCCTATCAGAGAAATAAACCGCGATATGGCCAGCATCAGACCAGCATAGATGTTGGGCGGGTACGGAGCAGGGTCCCAATCTACCATCGTGAGCTTTTGATATATCCCAAACTTTGATCGCGTCAGACATCAATGCCGATACAAGGCGTGAATTGTCACTAGAGATCGATACCGATTTAACGCCTCTTGTAACATCCACAGCCCACATCAAAACACCCGTATCAGTATTCCAAACGGAGATATCGTATATGTAGCCAGCTGCTAGTAATGTTTTATCTGTCGAAAGCGCCATATAGCGTATTTCATTCCGATCATCACTTTTGCGCTGAGCCTTCATCTTCGAGATCCACTGGCCAGCGCTACTTTTCCAAATCTCAACGGAGCCATATTGGCCGCCCGTTGCAAAAAGCCGTCCATCTGTTGACCAAATGGCTGTACAGACTTCATAATCTGTACATGTCTCCATCTTGTCGCCATTCAAGGTATTCCAGGTCACGAATTTTCGATCCTTGGATACAGCCGAACAAGCCATTGACCATCTGGACTTAAGGCCAGCATGGAGGTTCCTTCGGGGCATGGAAACGTGCGAGAAGAGACCTCATTCCTTCTATTCCAGATCAAAATGAAATTCTTGCGGAGGACATACGCCACAGTATAGGTGTCTGATGAGATTGCTATACCGTTGACCATAGACAGGGTTGGCTGATGTTCGGAAATAAGATTGCCTGTGAACCGATCCCAAATCGTCACGGTTTTGCTAATGGCAACCGACACAAACGATTTTCCGTCAGGCAAAAATGCAACATGACTTACTGGCCACAGGCTTTGAGTTTCACAAGTGTGGATGCATGTGCCACTCTCTGAATCCCAGAGCTTGACTGTGCTATCTGAGGATCCGGAAATAAACCACTGATCATCAGGGGAGTATGCTACGGAGAGCACCTCGTCCTGGTGTTGAACCAGAGTCTGTAAGCACGTATCCCAAGTCGAGTCTAGACCAGGTGCTACAGTAACCCATTTCGGTGCCTCTGACTGGAACCAATGTTTCACAATACTGTCTTTCGGGCTAAAAACGAGACACCCAGCATACAGTTGAAGCGGGTATTCTTCAATTGCTTCTATGTGATACATCAGGAATCGATTTGCATCAAGCACGAAGTCTTTGGTCGGTTCGTCAGCTGAGTTTGACTTTCCACCCCGTGACACATTAGTTTTAGCCCAGTTCAAGCTGTGGATGACTTACAAGTAACTTTTGAAGTTTTTGCATCGACTTTATAGCCTGTGGGATATCTCGCAGTAGACTCAGAGCCTCAAGCCAGAAGAGAAACTTCCTTTTTAGGAATTCAAAGATTAATGATGAGTCTTCCGAAGTTACCGAACCGAATCTTCCTTCCTCCACATCCAGTAAAAGGTGGTCTTGCAAATGATCGACCCAATGAATGCAGGAATAGTAAACGTGCAGTAGGGGATCGGGTTCAGGCGTTTTGATGTCCTTCTTGGCGACGCTAGGATCCTCCAAGTTGTAGATGTCGCGTTTCAGTACAGGAGACACCTGAAGCGTGTGTAGTGCGTTACGAAACACATAGCGATGCCGGTCAGTGATTCTAGGAAACCTCGATGCGCGGTCCTCAGAAAGAAAATCTACAGCAGATTGATGTATGAAATAAACGACTCCCTTTTGCAAGTGGAGGAATGAGCCGCATGACATGATGATTTGCTCCAACTCCAGAGCGTCCATTTCAGAGGCTATTTTAGGGTCCAAGATGCAACTCAGTTCCGCTACAGTCACAGGGCGTTTCACGACCGAGTTGGTCGCTAGTATTTCCAAACAAATCTCGAAATCCCTGGACTCGTTGCAAATACTTTCCAACATTCGATCATATAGGTTGTTGAGACCTGGAGGCGAGTTGTTGAGAATGGCGAAGACATGCTCTTTGCGGCAGACCGTCCTGCTTGATAGCTCCTTGCATACCAGAGCTACCCAGAGGAAAGTGCTCTCCGCGTTATCGGTAAGATGTTTGGTGACTTTTTTACAGATATCAGGGTCGTTTCGATAAGGGCGGTCTTTCTCCAGATCTTTAACCCTACTGTTGATGAACCTTTTGACTGCATCAGAGATGAGTTCGTCATTGAGTCCAAGGGTCAGTGTTGATGAGCTTTTTCCATCATGCTGTAGAGCCTTTTGTATAGTAACAAAAGGACGGCTCGAAACGATCAGCTTCGCGCGCGAGTTAGCTGATATATCGCAGATGAATTTGAGAAGCTCTTCACGATGGACCATGCATTCATCGAGCGCATCCACAATGATGATGACTTCATCAAGGCCTTCATCATTCAACACCGATTTGAAGATCTTCTGCAAGGCTTGCCAAGCGTTGTGGTCGTTGAAAAGCTTCTCACCACTGTCGTCATAATCCTCCCGAACGTGTGAGATCAGCCATGGATATTGCTTAATGAGGTAGAAAAGCAGACCCCGTAAAACACATCTCCCATCCCTCAGATTCTCATCTGTAGCTTGGCAAAAGAAGTAGCACAGCCGAGAGAAAGGGTCCTTCTCTAGCTCCTCAATGATACCACACAAGAGCATTGTTTTTCCTTTGCCGGCGTCCCCTCTTATCCATAGCCGACGATGACTGGGGTTGGCTTTCCAATCCTGGAACTGGGGATGATCTATCACCCAACTGTACGACTCTCGGAGAAGGGTTCCTTTCGCGCTGAGGATTCTTTCTCTGTCAAGGGAAGGATCCGTCTGCTTGAGGTGTTGTCGGCATGACTTGTTGTCTTTTTCGTAACTCGTTTCTTGTTGTTCTCGGATGAAGCGATGAATCCCCAACGAAATCTCCTTGAGGGTATTGAAGCGATTTTGCGCATCAGATGATTGCTTGCGAAAATGATCCACCATTACTTGGTTCTGGAACTTATTCACGTCTTCCCAGACTAGTGCTTCGGCGGCTTTGATGTCGTTGAGTTGACCGCTCCAATCGTCAACCAGAAAAGCGTTCCTCACGAACCTCTTCAGTCCATGCTTGTGAAAACAGCAAATGCTCTTGATTTGATAGAAAAGGAGTTTCCGGTAGAGCTCAACAGTATCCTTTTCGAGCTTGTGATGCATGTCCGATTGCCGACCCTCATCATCAACAATATAGTCCGAGAGGTTCATGTATTCTTGTATCTTTGTTGTAACATACGAAGGCCGGTACGATTAATTCCTGGTTCCTTGAAAGGTTTTGAAAATATCTCGACATGTCAGTTGTATTCATGAATCAGCATCAGTATGACTTACTTCAAAGGTCAAAGATACAGCAAGCCATGGCACCTGGGCTTGAGGCACAACCGGCATGATTTTATCGATCATTCCCTTGACAGGCATTGCCATGTCAAAGAGATTGTTGATTGTGTCTTGCACCTCGGTACTCCGTTGAGTTCTATTCAGCCCATCTTCGGCTGCCTTCCTCATCTGGTCCCATTTCTCCTGTGGCGACATTCCAACGATTCGCGGGTCATCTTGGTAGCCGGCTCGGGAGGGTATCAATTCCTCATAAACTTTTACAAGTTCAGGTTCTTGTTCCTGAAGCTCATGGTATGCTTGGTCCCAAAGCTTCTCCTGGAGGTTGGTCTTCGGAGACTGTGCCAGGTTCAGCGAAGACTTGCACGGAGCAGATGCGGTGGCGGTTAAAGGTGCGATATTTGGCTCAGGCGAGGCTCTCTGAGCAATGGGAGATGGTCGAAGATGGGTTGACGGTTGCTTTTGGCGCTTCTTCCAAAACTTGAAAGAACCGAGACACATTGTGATATACTACAAAGTGCAAGTGTTAGTGAATGAGGAAGAATTGAGAAGGGGCGGTGTTTCTTCGTCAGCAGACAGGTCGATGGAGTTCACGATGCAGGGAAGTCACTACGCTCAGATCATCTTCGCAGTTCTTGCCGTCTATGGATGTCAGTGCGGGTGCTCGTTTATTCAATTATGTCCAATAAAATATCTCCAGCGCATTTTGCTTTTCCAGCTGGTTGGCCTCACCAGTGGAGCGTTGTAATGTTTTCATTTGTCAAAGCGTCTCTTTTATTCAACCTTTCTGAACGATACGTATTCAGAAGTACAGTAGCCAGCTAATTGATAAGCTGTCCATTTCCATCTCTAATAACTGGAAGAGTATTGCGGCCAAATCCAGCTTCACAAAATTCCCTACGTTCTGAAACTCGACAAGACTGTGTTCCTAGAACTGACCGCGTGTACCATGGATGAAAAATGTCCTTGGACCTGACCATATGCTATTAAAATGGTTATGCAACGGACGGCCAGCCAAGGGATAAGATGACCTTTGATATCTCTCAAAGGTTACTGAGATACTGCCTGATCAGCATACACCTCACCCTCCATGTCATACACGACCTTGAAAACTTCTTCCTCGAGCAGTAGAACATCACAGGTGCAAATGAGCTGCGATGCATCGAGAGAAACACTTATAAGCCGTGACAATCCAATTTATTTACCAATTGTACACTATATCTCAAGTTATCCTTCGTTACTTCATCACCAACTCTCAAAAGTAGCCATCCAGTACGCCTAGACACAACAGAACAATGATATCCCAATACAAGCAATCCTCTAACCAATCCAATGCAAAATGCTAAAATGGTCTATTGATGTTTATCCGGCGTGGGCCGTGTTGTAGCTTCGAGCCAGTTATGCTTCCTCAGCTTCTTGCTCAGCGAGGTTCTCGTCTGAACCCTGCCAGTCATCACTCTCGAGTCCGTCTCGACGGATGAATAGTGATGACACCCAGCCCAGGATGGCTAGGCCTCCAAAGATACTCCAGGCTAGTGCCTCACCTTTGGGGCGGATGTTGATGGACAGACTGAAGAGTCCGCCGGACACGAAAGGACCAAAGCTGCGTCCGAGGGCAGAAAGAGTTTGTGCCATACCGTTGAGACTACCAAGGCTCGCGTGTGATGGCGCAGAATTTGTGATCTAAGGACGTTAGCAAGGTTTAATTTAATCGAGGTTCTCAAGAAGGGACGTACCAGAAGCATGACACTCGACAGACCGCCGACAGCACACAGATTTTTCAGAATCAACACTAGTCCAAGCTCAATGTACAGCCAGATCTTGCCGCTTCCGACACCGAACAAGGGCTTGTCATCGGCGTACCCAACCCACGGCATAAACAGCATGCTGATGCCAAGTCCCAGAAGAGAGATCTGGTAGGTACCCAGGTTACCCAGTTTGACCTTAAGCTGTTGGAAAAGGAAGGCTTGGAAGATGCAGCTTGCCAACCCTGCGATGCTCAAGCTGACGCCAATTCTACTAGGCAGCAAGTCGCGACCGGCGGGTGCAGGCGTAGCAGCAAAGATGGGGTACAAGCTGTTGAATGAGATGTTGGACAGCTGAAATACGAGGTAGGTGAACAGGACCAGAATCGTGGTTCGGCTGAGATCTTTCCAGGCGGACAGGGCAGGGTCAAGGTTGTTGTCGCCACTGTCAGAGTCTTCTTCGTCTTCGTCCGATTCGGATTCGAGCGCTCGACCGGAGGAGAGAAGAGGTTGGTTCTGAGATTGGGAACGAGGCCAGCGCGCGGCCCAAGAGGGACGTCGAGGAGGTGGGGGTCGCGAAGGAAACCAGGAAAGGATCTTGTCGACCCACGCGGGCTTCTCAAATGCGACCTGGGTTTTGTCTAAAGTCTCCTCAAACCAGATGCTGACCACGACGACGCTGACAGCTAGGAGACCAGCAGAAAGGATGTTGGGAGCCAAATAAGGGTATTTCTTGCCCATTGTTCCCACAAGTATGCCACCCAGAGCAGGTCCGGTGATGCTACCAAGCGAGTAGATGACGGGCAAATATGTGAACGCGCGGCTTTGGTTGGACCGATCCGTGACTTCTCCCAAGACTGTCGGAACACAGGCAGCGTTTCCATTGAGTAGGCCCATCAAAACGTGAATTACCACGATCTGCCAATACTCCTTACAGAAGCCAAAGACGCAAAAACAACCCATGAGCGCGGTTGTTCCCATGATCAGAACAGGCTTCCTGCCAATGACATCCGAGGCGTATCCCCACAGGAAGTTTGTTGACAGTTGCGCCAATGCGAATGAGCTCGCGAGTATTCCAACGTATAACCCTGCCTTTTCATCAGGAATCCCCGGCATATTGAGCACCATCTCGGGGAGGTATGGGGATATCGAGTTGAGCGCGGTCTGTTCGGCGAGGGAGAGGAAGGCCAGCAACAACAGCTGACGAACGGGGAGTGGTGTCTCTTCGCCATCATCTTCATCGTCGGAATCGCTCGCATTGGAACCTGTATAAGGCTGTTCGAGGGGAGTCTTTGGCGGCGTGGTGGGAAATGTCTGGTATCGATGGGATTGACGTCGCAAGTTGCTCAAAGTTGGGATCGGCGCGCCGGCGTGGAATGAGCCAGAGGAAGCCGTTCGCTCAACAGCCATGGCCCTCCTGGCGGCGGCATTGGAAGAATTATTTCGTGAGGGCGCCATGATGTGTAATGGCTATGTATGAATATGGCCGAGTCCTCCTGGGGACCTTGGAGAAAGCTTGTCGCTGAAGATCAAGGCTTAGTTCTGGAGAGTAGTGGTGACGTAGGGAGACTAGGAGGGAGGGCAAGATTTGCTATGGCGGGGCTGACACGAGCCACGATGCGATCGAGGCTTCAAACTGACGCGACAAGGGCATTTACTGGGTGAGATGAATGATCAGCGTCGAGTGAGAGATAATACAGATAGAGAGAGAGGTCTGCGTTGTGATGAGACAATTAAGATTGGTGATTTGTGCCTGTGGCTGGGAAGAAGCTTTGAACGAATATTCCGAAAAACGGCCGATCGCCCTTTTTTTTTGTCTGGTTTTAGGCAGGTGCAACATGCAGTCAGCTCAGTGCAGTAGGGGCAGCAGGTAACTGCAGGTGATGGCTACCGGGTTCCAAAAAAGTTGACCTCTGAGACCTGTGATACAAAAATAATCAGTCTAAGGTGTCTGACCTAACTAGGACAAACTGACCTAATTATTTTTATGTCTTCTGCTCCCAGCGTCCAATTTTCCTGCCACCCTGATGACGGCTACTGTGACAGCAACAGCAACCGCACCTTCTAAATTTGATCGCGTGAGAGCAAGGTACATGAACGATCGCTGATGTAATAGCGGGTTCATAAACCACATCTCTCCAATCAACAACAGCCGTTGGCATTCCACCGGGCGGGTTCCTCCGGTCAAACTCAATTGGACGGAGGCGAGTCTGTCATCCAAGTTTATTTTGTCTTTGCCTCGATGACCCTCTTACCCATCTGTCGATCACGATCTTGGCATTGATGAGCTTGTACTGAAGTCAATCCAACAATATCGACAAACAGAGTTTCTTGTTGCAGTATACTTGGAATAGGAAAATAAAGCAATATCTATGTAATAGTACGAGGAGAGGAGAAGGACGACATGGTAGAATGAAGTAGACGGGGACGTCCTCGATCTAGACATAATAGTGGAGCAACAACACCAAAAATGTCAAACTTGTCAATTACACTACCCTGGAGTAAACAAAGAATTGAAGGGATGACTAAAGACTCATCGATATAACGCGGGTGTAAATTACAAATCGATGTGTATGAGTAGCTCGTCGGAGCTGTTTCTTTTGCTGGATTTTTACTTGTATGTTGGACAACTAAAACTGTACACAACGTGACCAAAATTGTCGACATTTTCTCTACTCAATACGAAACAATGCTACACTAAATAACACAGGTATCTGATATTCCTCTACTCATTCCAAAGTCAGCATATTCCCCGGCATAATATCCGGATCTCCAATTTGCTGCACTATCGCCATAAACTCCTCTGATGAAATACCTATATTTTCCAAAAACTCCAAATCACTCGGCCCCTCCTCCAAATCTGTAACCAAAAGCCTCTCCGCATCTTGTTTCCCTGCTAACTCGGAACCTGCTTCATCTGTCACTGCTAAAGAGAGTGTCTGTAAACCTGACTGCTGCACTTGTGCGACGAGTTCCTGGCACTGCGATTCGAGATATACGAGCTCTTGTTTGCGAACTTTTGCTAATCGGTTGCCACGAGCGATCATGTTGTCGAGAAGTTGGTGTACTAAATGGCGGCTGTTTTGATCGTCGGCGACGCCGGGGAATAGAGCTGTTGCCATGTTGAGGTGGAGAGCGGCTCCAAAGGTGAACTCTATATCGTAGGGGAGAAAGACCTCTGTAGGATGTTAGAATAGATACAGAATTGAGGGAGAGTCGTGTTACCTAGAAGACTGTACTCGCTAGTCAGGATCTGGAGCGTCTTGACGGCTGATTTAATGCCTGTTGATATAACGGCTGCTGTCTGGCCAAGGAAGGCTTCCGAGTTTTCAGCCCCTGGTTGGCCTAGAATGTCGAGACGTTCTTTGAGGACTGAAAGTAGAAGAGGGCGTGTCGCTACTATTACACACTGCGTTTGTCAGAAATTGCCATGTAGAGTATTGGAGATGTACTGACCTGGTGATATAAAAGTGTTATGTATTTCGTACCGCGAGGCATAGTATCTACCGAATTCCGGAACTTCATCGATATTATCTTTTCAATCTCCTGTGCGTGATGTGCTAAAGTGTGAAGAATAGACTTTGTCTGTTCGAGGAACTGTCCAAGTGGTGTTTTCTCCGGCTTGTAAAGTGCTGTGACCTGTCAGACCAATACCAACCCTGTCAAGATTCCAACTTACTTGTTAAAATTACTGATAATAGATGGGATAAGTTCACCTGGAGACTCCTCGCGCTATCGTCTTGAGATCCCACGTTGGGAGGGTTAACTGGGGTTGAAATGTCACTATCTTGTACCGACATGGGTAGTCCCAGAGAAGAAGAAAAGTGTCGGTCCATGATATATAATGTCCACCACAAATCGCGGCATCGAGTAACCGTTTCGCTACCAAGTTCGTTGTCCGGCAACTGTGTGTGTAACCCTTCCAATTGAGCTATCCTAATGGCCTGGCCAAGCTGTGACATGTCAGATTTTCTGATGACGATGGAATAGGTACATTGTCACTTACGTAAACGTGCGCAGACTCCCTCTCATCGATGGAGTAAAGATATAACCCAACCATGGCCAAAACCTCAATAGCAAGTAAGCTATCCTTCCAAAGCGCAGTATGGTCCGGCATCAGACCCATCGCTCTCACAAAGAACTTTGAGCCAGGGGGTTCAGTAGAGGGCATCCACTGTGATGAATGGAAGGCTGTGCCAAAGGCCAGAATCAAGAGAAACTTGACATACCAGAGGCGGTTCTCCTCTGCCTTGCTCTGCGCGTCCGAGTAAAAGTCACGGATCTGGTTCACGAATTCTACCTCGTCAAAGAGACGATATGTTTGGCCAAGATGAAACTTGAAGGTATGGAAAAGGTAAATTGCGTGGTCGAGAGATGGCAACCCTGTGACATCGGGCTTTTCGTGCGGAGGGCGTATGTTCCACGATAAAGAGTATATCTCGTCTTCTACCAATTGCGGCGGAATCATATTACCCTCTGGTTGTAGTTTATCGCCCAACATGAGCATTAGTCGTAGTGTGAAGGACCAAGTTGACCAAGGCGCCAGCCATACTGTGTCATCCAAGTTAGTGTATTCTTAGAAAGCCTGTCTGGGTACTCACTCCAAGTGCGTCTATTCTTCCTCGTGTTCTTGATAATCTTGGATGGGATAGTAAACGCGCTAGGCCATATACTCAACGGCGACTCGCCCTGCTGTTGGTACGATGATGAAGAGGGGGGACCTTTGTTGACATGATCAGACTCAGATTGTTGATGCGAATGTGAGCCTTCTACCGTAAGCGCAGGAGAAGCAAGGCTGGTATCGACTCCGCACTCACCATTGACGTTGCTGAAAGCCGCATCACTTGTTCGTTTGAGGCCTGGAGAAAAGGAGTGAGGTTGTGATATCGTCGGAGAGCAGTATGACGCGCGGGACTGAATAGATGATGCTTCTATGGAAGAACGGTAAGGCGGAGGCGCGGATGATATCGTCGCTGAGGGAGGTGACCGATATATGAATGGTGTTTCTGTATTCTGTCTACTCTCAAGGATGGTGTTTGACGGAGAGCGTTGATACTGCTCTACTTGCCTTTGGAGATCCTGGAGATATCTTGATCGATGGAGGTTAGTGCTGATAACAAGGTTGACGTGGCTGAACCAACTTTTCCGAGACCATAACCTTTGTTACGCCTTCTGTGAAGTGACATTGTACTGAGCGACGCTGACAATTCTGGCATGGGTCTTCCCCCGAACATTTGATCTTGCTCTGTCTACACGCGACGCAACTGTGATGAAGTCAGTACGAGAACAAAGATAGGACCTAAACTCTTACGCATTGGCTGTTCTTCTTGTCTTGCGGGGCTGGACTTGCTCTGACGCCATAACGTTTGGCGATAAGCTGATGTTTTTGCAGAATATTACGATACATTCGAACGCTTCCAGCTGTACCTGTCTAGTGAGGAAGTTGATCAATGAGAATGATCATAGACGGCAAAGATGGAAGAATAGCTGGAATGGGGCGTTTGGGCTGCAGCGTCCCCTGCAAGGTTTCACTGGTTTAGCGTAGCGTTCTCCCCCGCACGGTACCGGAGTCCGTTACCGGGTGGAACTGAGGATGTCTTTGATGTGATGTAAGTTGAGTTTTGATGGAATTGCTAGAATAGAGCTTGATGTTCACGATGATGGTGAGGTGAAAAGATTTCTATACTTTGTTATCTAAGTTTCTAGCTACAGATAACCGTTTCGATAGCGGTCAGTGACGCTGGACGTTATCTATCACGGCAAGATAAAACCAACTCTTCCCGCTGAGTTTGATCACGTTCATCACCAAGATAAGAATAGTCCCATCCCCAAACCCTACCTACAACCATTCCCCGCATTTGGGTTAGGTGACAAACGACGGCGAAAGAAACAAACTGACAGACTTTGCTCAGGGTTTATTCTTTCACCGGCTGCTTGTTCCGAGATAGCGCGGGGTCGATCTTTTGGAGCTTTTACCCTTGTGGGCATGTTTTTGCAAACCTCACATAAGCCACGTAGTCAAAGATAAGTTGGGGAAACAGCGTGATCGGCAAAATAAATTTGTTTATTGTTACATTGGATGGAAGGACTTCGGGGTATCAAGTGCCGGTAGACGCTGTGCAGGGATCGGTAACTTTGCCGTTCCGATTGGACAATCAGCAACTACATCTATTACTATATAGGTACTATCTTGCCCAGAGCATTTGATATTCTAACCACCCCTTACGAGTCTTACAGCGTTCACAGAGGCTTCATCATATAGCCAGTGTTCGCTATCGTCCGTAAAAATGGCGTTAAGAGTCCCGATTTTGAACTCGTCACTGGTCATCGCTTCCGAGCCCACTTGACGCCTCGTTCCGCAGTAGGTACAGTTCTTTGCTGGTATGTCATTAATAGTCTTGCATTTCTTACATTTCCATTTCTCGTGTTCCGGGACAGTAGTTGTTCTGGGTGCCATGATGGGTTTCTGTTCAATGTATCAGGTAGAGGTTTGTTGGTTCTCGAGATATGTACTTTTCTAGACTAGTGGATATTTGTCTAAAAGCGATTTGTGCGATCAATCGCTGGCAAGTATGCCAGCTTCGCAGAAGAATTTAAGCAATCTAGATGCTGTGAGTCATTGTCCCATTTTTCGATGCTACACAGAGACAACTTGTATTTGTTCACCGGTTTGCTATGTTGTTGGCGATCGTATCATCTCTGTCAAATCTGTGGTCCACATCAGTATATTTTACTGCATACTAGTGACTTGCTGCGTACCGACCAACGTTTTTCACTGTGATTGAGGTCCATTATCGGATATCCTTTCCCATGGTCAGGCTACACTTACAGGGATCCAATAACCAACAGCAAAGATTATCCAAGTTTGACACCGACATGTCCCACAAAGTATATTGAACTAGACATCCATCAACTCTCACGCACACCGGCAATTATTCAGAGCAGACATCACAATACCAGCTTTTCTTTAATGTCTTGACTCACTGTAACTGTATTCTTACATCAACTAGCCTTGTCTTTTTGTGGTCAGCACAGCTGTTGGGTATGTCGCGTTTCAACTTCCAAGTATGATGTATTTTCCCAGTGTGCCAGCCTAGCCTATTTTTAAGCCGATATGATATGATTTGATTATCGCTCGCAAGGGTCATCGAATCAAGTTTAAAGGAAAACAAGTCGGCTGTTGGTTGGCAACATAAAATTGATAAAGTAACCGCCTTACCAGGGTCTCTTAGCGCTGTTTCCAACTGTTACCCACTCTTGTATCTTCCCCTTTTCAAAGCCTGACCTTTCGTCTTTTTCTACACTTCTCAGTTACGACAAACACCACTTCACAAACCATGCTCCCGCCTCCGGTCGACTTTGATGACTCGCCTTCCTGGATTAACGACCCTGAGTTTCACGAGCCACGCTTCCCGGGCGATCCTAGATTTCATCGCAATGTCATGGCCGAACTCCAAGCGATCCTATCACTGAGACATGGCCACAGACCTTTCCGATGGGGGTTTGCTATTGTGCGCACCGCTTATGGGCCTGGGTCTGATGAGAAATTCCAGAAAGTCATCGCCATTCTCAGTCGCGTAGTCCGGACCCGGACTGCCTACGAGGCTAAAGGTGTCAAAGACTTCATCATCCACAGCAAACAGAACAGTGCGAATCTTGATCATATATCCGACGAGGTTGACATGCGTCCAAACGAGGAGTTCTCGCGCCGTTTCGAGAACGATATCCTCGAAGACAAGGAAGCATTGGAGAACGCATCGGTAGCCACAGTTCGCACCTACTTCAAAAACTGGATTACTGCCAAGAATGGCACCGACTTGGCTGGCGACATGAGATTTGCTGCGTGCATTATGATAGACAATGAGACACTAGATCAGTTCACGGCTACGTCTGAAGAATTCCCGCGGGACAGTAAAGAAGGATACGCATCGTCGTACTGGCTCAAGTTGGTCGACGCGGAGACAATTCCGGATGAGGCAGTTCGCGTCCGAGTGTACGGCAAAGACGATTTTATGAAGTACTGGTTCGAACGCAACTTACGCCGTCTACCCATGTCGGACCTGACTCACAGGTACGACGACGACAACCCAGGAGTACTCTACTTTGGCCATGCTCGACCGCGTACGATGCCCAAGATAAGTCTTCACAGTTGGTGAAATAAGTTCGATTTATACGCCCCCAATCTGTACCAACAAACGATACTCCAGTTTCAGATGCATCTTGGTCCGAAGTTGTGATTGTAGATGGTGGGATATGGAGTGCTCTCAGAGTGAATGCGGAGAGTCTGCCGTGTGGTAGGATTTGGGACATGATAAACGCGGCGGTGATGGATTATTCTGAATAGTGCGTTGTAACTAGTCAGCGATTGTTGTACATAGATCTGTTGAAGATAACTTGATCTGTGTTATTTCTTAAGTAGTGTCTCACCGACCGTCTGGCTACAAAAGAGCAAAGTCATCGACTGAAAGCAAGTGGATGGCTGGCTGGCTGACCTTTGTGAGATTGGGCCAGTGGACTAGGCATGTGCTTTAGACCTTGCAGTGAATACATGATTTTTGAAACCTATGTAGACCCTACCATCCAGTGTAGATGGCCATTTGCCGGTGTTACAGGGCTGCAGATAAAGACAGTATCCAGTGTAAATAACTAGAGTCCATAAGGGTCGTTTCCAGTGATGCTAGCACGCGTTTGAATGTGAACAAAAGTAGTGATATCACGTTTGGTTTCTTGATGCGAATCGCAAACATCTTGCAGTGCCAACGGCTGGCAACAACAAACAGTATATGTATCCCACCTCAACTATACTCGCTCATCTCTCATCCCTCTTGTCTTCTTAGCAACTCTCCTTCACAATCAGCATCAAGATCGCAACCACAAAGCAAAGCACCAAGACAAATCATCCCCAAGTCGACAAGATGCCCTCCCCACCACCCAAACCATCCTCTCCCATCACCTTTCGTCGCCGGGCCCAAACCATGGACCAGGCCTGGCCTCCCTCTCATCATCCTCATCAGGGGGGATTTCTCCACTCCATCGGTGACAACTCTTCTTCTGAGAATGAGCCTATCGCTGAAGAGCGTGTCGATCCATTCTTCACCACCGATCCCGCCAATGGTCCTCTTCACGTCGTCGACACCATGCGTCTGCAAGTTGTCCGCGACCAGAACGAAAACACCCTCGGCATGAGAGTCATCGATCCCAACAACACCATGGGAAGAGATGCCAACATCTGCGCTCCTCTTCCACTTGGCGAAGCCACCACCGGCATTGCCTTCAGCGTCGGGTCGCCTCACGGTATGCATGAGGCGTACACTCGAGCTACGCAGCTCACTGATTCCCAGAGAATCGTGGGCGTCATGTTTGCCCCAGTCAAGGAACAGGGCATGGCTCGTGATGTCGACTGGTCCTTTCTCGAGCAGGGCAAGAATCGTGAGAAAGATCCTGTCCCGAAGCCAGCTTCTGGTCGCTCCCATGGCAAGGGTCATGGCCGCTCTCGACGTCGCCACACCACCGCGAATGAGCTTGGGGAATCTTCCAACCGCATGTCCCAGCCCGTCGACAAGTCTGACGACTGCGAGGTCGAGGACACCGGTACCAAGCTTCACTACATGATCAAGGAGATGGTTATCAAGGACAAGAAGAACGAGAACTGAAAGCTACGCTGAGCAGAACAACCATGCACGTACAGCATGATAGCGGAATCACAAGGACATGACGAAAAATTGGAGGCACAATCTTGTAACTGCACTCGTGTGCCTAACGAAGCGCCCTGACTCGTGTCCAGAGGCCCATACCCAGAACAAATCTGGTTGCGGATGATCTTTATTTGCGTGGAATACGCCGGAAACTATTTACCTTGCTATCTTCATATGCAATCAATATGAACCAAATACTTTGCTACTCTTGTGCCTGATGTTTCCAACTTACTTTGTCTACCATGTGACCTAACCGCAGATGCGATGCCCGTCTTTGGATCTTGAACCATGTTAGCTCTTGGTACCACACTTAGTACACTTGCTTCCCTTATTGACTAGGGCTTTGAATCTGGAGCATCGGACGTTGTAAGCCAGTTGAACAACGGGAGGCTCAACAACAATTGTCTGAGTCATGGTGCTTTGACTTGGTATGAAAGTATAAGTACTGGAAGAATGGGTACTTGGATTTTGAAAGTGAATCTTATGCCGCGGAAGGAGTATTCCTGAATTCTGTCATGATCTCAAAGTGGTGCGACAAGATGCGACCTTTATATCTTCCAACTTTACTGTGTACAACAACACATATCACTTATTCTCTGTCGACAATGGACGTGAATATCCCATATGACCCAACTGCTCTGACTGATGGGCTCCGTTGAGAATGGATGTGAATGCCGAGAGACTTGGCCGCTCGAAGGCTCACTGTGCTTCTTCGTAAACGATGGTACTTTTCAGCCACGAATCAGACAAGTTTGGCTATTGCTTTAATCACTCAGAGCCTTTTCTGTGCATAGTCCAGACATATAGCACAAGTTTGGTCCGCAGAGGGTGTAGTGACCAGTGGTCGGGACGGTCTCTGCTGTACATGTTTTGTCGCCCCTCAACAGACACATGATGCCACGTGATGATCACTGCACCCTTTATTCCTTTCTGGCTGTCAAAAGAGCATGGATAATTCATCTAAGGGATTCCACAAGTCAGATTACACAAGCCGCTCAAACAAACGTGTGCAGCTCACCGTCTTGTTGAAGCCAATCATTGTATACCGCCAAGGCAAACAGTGACACCCCCGCTTCCACGAAGGGCAAACCTTCTTCTTTTCACAGCCAGGGAAGACAAACACGTCCGATGTTATTAAGCAAGAATCGGAGCCAGAGCCTCATTAATGCCCGCAGTAATATTCAAAGAAAAATGAATTACGATTCTGGCGACAACACAATTTAGAAACGTGTGATACCCTGATACCAACTCTAATTCCAGAAGGAGAGAAAAACCTAGTCCGTGATGAAAGATTGTGTCTCGAGGAGTGAGACTACGTGATCCTTTGCCAAAAGCTCCTTGTGACTCTGAGGCGACGGACCAACTCCTAGACATTAAACATGCCTCTGAGCTTTAGGGTACTAAAATAAATGAAATGAACCTCATGGCCTGAACGTCACAAACTGATCCACTAATTCTGTCATTCACAACTCACGCGGCCGTTTCTTCTGATGCCCAGAGGGGGGCGTCACAGCTTTTTTGTACGTGTGAAACATTGACGGCCGGTTGGTTCTAAACTTCCAAACGTACATTGTGAGTCAAAGCTGTAGGGCAAGCAAAGTACAAGCTCATGTACGTACCGCGGAGTATGCCACACTGTGCAACTTCCTTTGTACTTAATACGACCGCTTTTCCTACCAACATCTTGCCAATTTTTCACAAGCACAATTCAATATGAGTGAAGAAACAAACATCCAGCCGAGCCTAAGCCCAGGCAACGACCCTGTAGCTCTTGGAAGCACTTCTTGGATAGGGGCAGACGCTTATGAATCAGGTGGTGATTTTCATAATCGAGCCTTGCAGACGCTCGACAAAATCAACTGGGGCCGTCTCCTATCGATTTCATCGAGTCTTCGCGATGGGATTGCCTGTAAGATCAGTTCCTCGTTCTCTATCGGTCACTTCAATATGGTCCGCCGCATCGAATTTACCGACGGCATCAGCTGGGTTGCAAGAGTCAGACTACCCGAGATGCAGTCAGTTCTCGGC
Organism: Fusarium armeniacum; assembly: GCA_013618295.1. Lineage (NCBI taxonomy): Eukaryota > Fungi > Ascomycota > Sordariomycetes > Hypocreales > Nectriaceae > Fusarium > Fusarium armeniacum. The sequence continues at coordinate 566,636 of JABFER010000030.1, read as the reverse complement.
GACCGAGGATCGCTCGATGACGCCGAAGCTTTCAAAGTCGAAACTGCTAGCATGAAGTTCTTGAAGTGTGTTTATCCCAAGCCCCAGCCCCGGCCCCAGCCCCGGCAGAAACGCGAGATGTATGCTAACGATATCAAACAAAGGGCCAAAACCTCCATTCCTGTCCCAGAAGTTTATGCTCACAACGCTGATCCAACCAATGAAGTTGGAGCCCCGTACATTCTCATGAACTACATTCACGGATCAGTTGCGTCGGAATTGAGTGAGGCGAAGGGATGTCCAGGCCACCAGTTTGGCACGCCGGAGCAAGATCGACGTTTCAGAGAACAAATGGCTGAGATTCAAGTCACACTTTCCACCTTCAAATTCGATCTGATTGGAAGCCTGTACTACGATGATAACACATCAGAATTCTTCATCGGTCCGGACACGGAGACTGGCAAGGGTTCCTGGAAGTCTCCCACGGAGTACTACAACGATCTCGTAGACCATGCTCTTTATGCTTGTCTTCAGTCATCGCCTGATCTACAAGAGGCTCCCTCATTCACGCTACCCATCCTCTTCAAGCATCTTATGTCAGTGTACAGCAACAACAGCTCCGACAATTCATTCTGTCTCGTCAATCGAGATTTCGGAGCCCACAATCTTCTCGTCGATGACGAATTCCGAATTGTTGGCGTAATCGACTTTGATGGCATGATGGCTGCACCGATTGAGGTCGTTGCCCAGTACCCTGTATTAACGGGACTAGACACAGAGCCGCCAGGCCATATTGAGACCAGACCTCTCGCAATAGAGCGCATCGAGGAAACCAAGCCAAAACTCCAGGAGTACAAAGAAATGGTACGGGCTGCGGAATCTAGATTACGAGGAAGCGAGACTGTCACGGGGATTGCAGACCTGTTGGAGTCAGACGCGGCTAGTTTATACCAAGGGATTCTGAGCTATAACGGCCATCAAGACTTTGTTAATGAGGAGTGGATGTTAGCCTACACGAGACTGCTTCGTGACCATGTTAAGTCACGTGGAGATTGATGGATTGATTGAGTGGGACTTGCATTTGAAGTATACTGGTGGTTAGCAGGCATAATTACTCTAAGCTTTAGATAATAAATATGAATGAACTAAACCTTTATTCTAAATGGCATAAAGTAAAGTGACCCACTGGTTATGTCACTTACACCTCGAGCGGCCACTCTTTTTGATGCCGTCAGGGCACATGTAGTTAGATACTAGACAAAGGCAGAATATTGAGCCCGGACTGATCATTTCTACAAAGACACCATCCCACGATGTTAATTTCGTGATTGACGTGGGTCAAGCGCCAGGAATCGTTCAGCTCTGCATGCGTGACAGGGATGTCTGATCAGCTCTCAAGTTCAGATAATCTTGGCCGAATACATAATTTTAGCAGTACTCGCTACAATTATATACCCAGAATTTGTGACTGGTACAGCCGATATTCTATTAAAACCCATAGAATCTGCTGCGCTTTAACTATGTTTCCGATTTTTTTGCCTAGCCTATGGCATGAACGTGTCTTGGTATTACGGCTGATGTTCCTTTCTAGATCCCCTGCAAATTTGACGTCTCAGAATATGCATGTTGGTTCTGTTTTCAACATCATCCTTGCCAACAACAAGGAACTTCCGTAGCGCTTATCTTCTCTTTCTCAAAATGTTTCCCCAATTTCTTTCATTTCCTCTCTCCTCACTCTACTACAGAACTACAGCCGTATTGTATTGACTTTCTTTCATCCGAATTTGTAGCCATGGCGAGCGCGCAGGAAGCAGAACAGATCATCCAGAGCCTGAGCGGCCACAGCGCGTAAGTGACCAGATACGTCTTGGTGTGCATTATCGCTGACTTGAGAAGCCTGCTGGGAAATTATGTTGAGAAAAGCGCAAAGAGACTTTTGTATGAACTTCTCCGGTACACCAATGGCAAAAGCTTTGTCAGGGCCAAGGCAGCAGGGGAATCTCCTTTGATCACTTTCAAGGTTTATCCTGACAGAATTATCATCGACTGTAATAGCGATGACCTGACCAAAGAAGAACTTCAAGCTATTTGTCAGCCGGCCAACAAGGAAGAAATGAAAGGGGCCAGCTTCAAGACCATTGTCGCCGCGACCAAGAGGACTCATATCCAGTCTGGAAACTTTTCGTTCGAATTCCAGCACAACATATTCGACCTTGACAATACCGACACTATGAGACCTGTTTGGATCACCCCCGCCGAAACCGTCCCGGACAACGTTACCCGCATAACGCTTTATCTTCACGATCAAGGCAGCAAGACAGAAATCCAAAGCCTGAGGGACGTCATTCTCTCCCAATTTGACGAGCTTCAGCAGGAATCGATTCTCTTCCTGAAGAATGTCCTGTCCATGAGGATCGAGTTCTTCAACATAGATGGCAAGATGTGTCAATCCAAGCATTTTAAAAAGGAGACTGTTGATGATTATCGATTCTCGGTGAGGGTGACTAGTATTGACCAGAGTGAGGAGCATGTGCATACTCAACTTTATCATGTAACGAAGAAGTCATCAGATGATCCACCTACCAACATCATACTGGCATTCCCTTTGACGAAGGATCTCAACGTCGAGATTGATGATAAGACAAAGAATATATTTAATTTTGTTCCACTAGGAACATCTCCACTCGGAGTAAGTAACATCAAGATCAGTGACACATACCGGCGTTAACCATACGACAAAAGTTCCACATTCACTCAGATTTCTATATTCGAGATGATGGACGCAGTACAATCACAGCATCAGCCCACAATCCCGTGATTCGGGAAGGGATCGCCACCGAGCTCTTCAACGCCATTTTGCAATTTTGCGAGCACCCGACTCTTCGATATCACTGGCCCTTGTTTCTTGATGCGGGAGTAACAGAACGGGACCCGTTCTGGTCTGCCCTGGATAGCGATATCCGGTGCTGGATCTCGCAAAATCCCGTGTTTGTTTCACGACATGTGAAGCATTGGCGCCTTATCAGCCACCTTACTTCACCAGGCTTAGATGATCAAGACGATTCTGGGAACCCACTGCTAGGCGATTCGATTAACGATCCGTTTCTTTCGAGTAGGTATCCCCCAGGAGCGACCGATATTCTCCGAGAGTATGGGCTTGCTACTCTAACTAGCGCCCAATGTCTCGATTTGGTCGAAATGTATTGTAGCAACCCTGCTTTCCAACGGCGAAAGATGAGGCGGAACAAGGAGTGGCACATTGCTTTCTCCCGGCTGCTCTCAAAGCTTCTCACCAATGATGGGTTTTCCAATAAGATGAAATCAATACCTATCCTGGAGCCTCTCCTGGAACGAAATGGCGAAGGTGTACAACCTACCGCGTCTGACCCGGTCTATTTCCCTAAGACAGGACCTGTCGACATCCCTACGACCCTAGGTCTTACTGTTATCAGTGAATCCGAAACCTACGGAGTCTACTCAAAAGCACTACTCAAGCAACTTGGGGTTATGGAGGCGTCAACAATGCAAGTGAGTAACTTGATTTTCGAGAGCTTTTCCTCTTCGGAAGACTTTTCACTTGAAGTTATCCTAAGCTATCTCCGTTACCTATATCTCACCCATGAGCCTTTCGCATTCAATCATCATGCGAAGTACCGCGCTGTGAAAGTCATGACTTTGGATAAGAAGATAGTGAAGCCTGGTGAAGATATTGTCTACTTGCCAGGAACGCAACATCCCTATACTCCACAGAGCCTTCTTGGCACTGAAGTGTGTGGGGTGAGAGATACTTTCAGCTACTTGCACCCGTACATACTCGAAAATGCACCAAAGCATCATCGACTCTTTCATGAACCCTGGGAGAAGTGGCTGTGTGATTGTCTCGGGATCAGGGAGAGGCTAAGTCTATTTCGACCGGAATATTGCCTTGACCAAGTTTTTACTAGCACTTCTTCGACCGATAGAGAGACGGACATGTTGTCTGACAACTTCAAGTATATGCTCGAACATCGCCCCGACAGGTTTCTGGGGTTTGTCCAACACCTTTGGGCTATTGAGGGACCTCTGGTAAGGGACAGCCCACCACTGTTGTCTGAGATTCAAAGGCTGCCTGCCAAGGGTCTCTGCGGCTTGGACCGCTCGGTGGACCTTCGAGACACATGGGTCCCACTCGAGCGGCTCAATGATGTTGTGAAGCAATACATGGAATATCCTAATAAGTTTCCATTTCTGAAACTCGAAGAGGATACACATATGTGTGTGACTATTGCCCCCAAATGGTGGTTTCTAACAAAATACCTCGGTGTCAAGCAGAACAATGACCTTGACTTTCTGCTCGGAATTCTAGAGTCTATCAGACACTCCTGTGATACAATATCGCCATGGCAGATGGAGAAATTGTTCGAGTTATACTCTATCATAAGAGCGAGGTTTCCAGGCTGCACTAGCATTGAGAAGCATCGAGCACTGTAGGCTTCTATCTGAACAGTGTGAAGAACATCATTGACTTGAGTACAGGAAATTCTTCAAAACCTCCGGTATTGTGTACATGGACGGTACGAGGCCTGTTTGGACGGGTACATCGAGTTGTCGTTGGGCTGCGCCCACCAACATGGTCTCTCGTTATTCTGTAAAGAGCTTTTACCAGACCAGATTTCATAAGAAAGAGATGCAGGATTTATCCCACTTCTTCCACGTGCAACTGAGTATACAGGATACCACTACGGAAGAATTGGTGGATGAACTGTGTCTATTGCGAGACACTGGTTGCAACGATGTGGCTCGCGTTGCAAACATCTACGAATATCTTGACAAGCAGACAAATAAACAGCGTCCAGCAAGGTTATCTTCCCCATCTAAGAAGTTAGTCTTTCTTCATCTAGCTAACTATGTGGTATCAGTGTTGCATTTGGCAAAGAGAGTCTCGTATTAGTCGAGCAGGATGGAAAGTCGATGTGGCTTCCAACCTCGAAATGCTTCTGGTCAGAGGCAGAAACCACGCCGCTGAACAGTTGCCTAAAGAAATGCTACCCCAACCTCAGAAAGTTTTTTCTCGAGAAGCTATTCATCAAGATATCCTCCTACGACAAACTACTTACCTCCACTTCGATAGATCATGCCAAGAAAAACATGTTATCACTGATGAATGAGGCGAATGGGTCGTTGCACGAATTCCCATCGGAAGCCATACGGAGCGCAAAAGTGTTCCCTGTGGAGCATCCAATGACGATACCCCATCGTCGTACTCTTACAGAATTATGTTCTCTTGACACGGATTTCTTTATTGTGGATCGTGAGCGTCTCAGAAACGAACTGCAACTCGACATCAAGATGCTATATTTCACTGTCACGGAGGTGCGACGGCTGCAGCCTATTTTTAGATGGCTCTCAATTGAGGATCGCTATCTTTCACGGTCTGTCAAGGAGGACCTAGTAATCAACTCCAATAACATCATATATGATACACGATGGAATTTGAGTAGCAAGGCTTATCATATTGCTCGGTAAGTTTGTCCCACTCAATTGAGAAGACTAATCTGACTGTATGTCATCTGTCCAGTGTTGCAGAAACATTCAACAGTTATGGATCATGCAATGATGCTTTGTCCTTGTACAAGAGATTGCGGCAAGCCCAAATTGTCAAAGTTCATCGACTTTCTTCAAAATTGCAAATTATTCAAGATGGTCAGACAATTCGATCTGAACGTTCGATTCCTTCACAAGAGGGTGCGGGAACAACACAAGCGTACATATATGATCGAGGAGACGACCTAACTATCTATGTGAGCTACAACGACAACGATCTGCAACTGTGTTGCCACTCTGTCCTTCCTAGGAAGCTTCAAGAATGGCTCATGCAAGATGAAGAACGGAGTTATAAGGGCGTATCTTTCGAAGTGATGAATGCTCTTACTTCAATCTTTGCAAGTACTGTTGCCATCTTGAATGATATTCTTGACGATCAGGGCATAGCCCAAGTTTCTTTCGAAAATCAGGACATCGCTGAGCCAGAGCCTTATACAGGGGCACAACAACCTCAGGGGAATCAATATGGGCCGGTTGGCTTGGCTATTCGCGAAAGGTGACATTGGTCACCTCAGTTCCGGATACAATTCCATTAGCGGATTGGGAACGGTGTTGTGGAGAGATCTTGTGGCTTCCTGACACTGATTCCGTTTGAGTTATTGTTCATTTCTACAGTCAACGTTGTTTGCCTTGACTATGCATCTGCTTTTGAGGATTTATGCTGTTAGTTTACTTTGTTTGAGGTAGTGTCCTGGTCATGACCGTTAGGTCCGAATAAAAAAAGGTTTTTTGAACAAAGAACAATGAGTTGTGCTGATTGATTTCGTCACTGATACAATGAACACTTCTCTCATCGCACCAACACTTGGCTAACAAAGGTCAATATAAATACAAAGTACAGCAAACAAGTTCTTGTTCCATGATAACACATTTAGTCTTTCATGTAGCTTGTTCTTATCACAACGAGTATATATACCTGCCGTAATCACGTTGAAATCCCATCACTCACCAGCTTTGCTATCTCACAACAACCCACAACAGCAAAACACACAAACTGAAAACAACATTTGCTAACTACCCATATCAATCAGTCAAGATGAGTAACCAGACTAGCAAACCCACCGCAGCCAGCTACTTGTCATCCCCCAGGATCGACGACGAAGAAATCGACCACCCAGACCACATCCTCTGGCAGTGCCGGCCTGCAATCCAAACCCCCAAGCCCATTCTCATGGACAAGATTCGTGGTCAGAAGGAGGATGAGCCCTGTAAGCGGATCAATTACATGGAGAACGACGTCTGCAGCGGTTGCTCTGCTAAACGTGGAGTCGGGGCCCTTGCGATGGCTCGCGAAGCTAGAATCATTGGAGTGCTCCTCACTTTTGATGTGCACGGTAATGAGATCTGGCGGTACGATGTAGTCTAGTCTATTGACGGTCTCAGATGTAGAAGACTCGGGGGAGTGGTTCCCGTATGTGATTTTTAATCGCACAAGCTGAGGTAGGTACACTGAATAGACACAAAATGATTTCCTAACTATCATGCTTCCTTTTGTGAATAGATTGCCATGACACCTTTTATCTCGTCATGTGAAGTTTCCTTTTTTCCGATTATATAAGGACGTGTACTTTCTTCCAAAAAGGATAGTCCTACTACAAATACTGAGCTCAACAAGAATTTCCAAAACTAGTGTTTAAATTAATTCATCGTGATACAACATACATACGTATAATGGCTCCCATCACAGAACCACACCCGGACCACGTCTACTGGAAGTGCGTGCAAGTGTGGGACTCAGGGGTAAAATGTGAAGGGAAAACCGGTGTCAATTCCAAGCAATGCACACTTTGTGAGAAGGATCGCGTCGTTGGTTCGCGTGCTTTGAACAGAGATGGTGTGGATATTGGCTATCTTTACGCCATCTTGTCTGATGGTACTGCGCACTGGCACTACTCTATCGAGAGACCTTGACGAGTGAACAGATAGATGTACTCTGATCTACTAGCTTAATTGATAGACACACGAATCTATGAGAATGTAACTTGTCAGGGGCTGTCGGCCAACCAGGACCGATCCTAAATTCCAATAACTCTCCATTATTTTCCGTGTACGTTCTGATTCACTCTTTATTTTTCCATTCTTCAACGCACTCCCAACTCTTCTAAAGGCAAAGACCATCTCTACCTCTGATGCTACCAAGAAGTCCAACCCAACTTTCGAGCTTCATATGTAGCTTCATTAGCCTCTTCCTCCCAATTTGCCCTCAACCTATCGTACATCCAATCTCCCAGGCAGTAACTCCCAAAGCATTCTTGCCTGACTGGCATGGGTTGCGAACAGATAGGGTTCTTCATCGGGTTGTTCTCGTCGCTAACCCCGTCTTCTTCATATGGATAAGGGATGGGATCAAATGTGACGAGAGAGACGGCACGCTTTTCAGCCTTCGCTCCACTACAATCGGTATCTGCATCGTGATACATGAAGAACCATCCGCGGTAGCCCACGTAGTTGGCATCATCACCATCGTACTTTGGCCAGACCAGGCCAGGAAGTTGATTGTCTGCAGTGGAATCTTGATCAGAGTCCGACTCATAGACCATTTCGTAGCCTTCGTGTCGCTCCTCATCAGAGTTGATCCCCTCTGTTTCGCTGTCTTCGTCTTCTTGTTCACTGTTCTCTTCTTGTTGTTGTTCACCGCTTTCCTCCTTTTTTAGCTTCAACGCTCTGTTGACTTTGCGGATCTGACGCCAAATGGTTCCTCGAGCCTTCATTTCGCCAAGATAGTGCGCGTGGCATTCCTCGACCGTGGCGCCTGGTAAGTAGAAGAGTTCATAGCGAAAAGGTCCGGCCCGACCAGATGTATCTTGTTGGGTTAAGTTGTGATGAAGTGCACAGCCGTCAAATTCACGTGGTACATCCGGATGTACCATGTAGTAGACCCAAGAAGACAGAGGCGGCAATGACGGTCCATCGGCTTCACAATATTGCCATGATGCCAATGCAGGCCTGCCAGTATGATCGTTGAAGAAATGATTGTGATATAGGATTATGCTCTTTTTCGCCAAAGGTTTACGTGGCATTTTACCGCCTGTTGACTTTCGGGCTTCCGTCTTTGTTCGAACCATGATGGCTATCTGTACTTTAAGCAAGCAAGTTGTGAAGATATAAATTGACTGATGCAAGTGCGGCTGAGTGCAAGAAGACGAGTGATGATATATACAAGACAGACGTTCTGGAACATATAAGTACTCCTTTCTAGGTGTGCCTAGAGTGGTCAGGCATGGCAGTATCCAGCCTAGTGCTAGTACAAAGGTCATTTTCAACATCTCCTGAATGCCAAGAAGGCCGGTGCTTACAAGTGGTAAAATAGGCTTGCGGTAGAGCTATCCTAACAAGATGATCTCAGATTCGTTTGAATGCTTCTCCATACCTGCCTAAACATGTAACCAAGCACTAATCAGATATCCTAGTCGACCCCTTCTTGCGATCCACTCTATCCCAACAGTTCTAAGCCAATACCTTGTACAGTGGAGTAAATTAAATGCATGGTACTCTTGTGATGTTGACAAGCAATGTTGCTCTATACGAATGGAGACTATAACTGGATGGGCTAGAGATATCACAGATCCATGGATCAGTGTTTATAATAGTTTAACGAAATCCTATCACGACTGTGTACATTAGGATAGGATAGGTGGAGGCAGATTATTATATAGAACTAGACACACTATTATTGAAAGATGATACGATGCTAGTCATCACTACTATACAAACTACTATTTGTCATGTTAATTGTTTGGCATATGCGGTATTCTCTATGCCCCCATTTGTTGTCTGTTCCTATGTCTTACCTTTTTTGTAATCGGGTTTGCTTCCGTTCGTCCAGTGAGGCTGACGTGCCGCTCTATTTTCCGTCTTAGCTATCGTTAAGTAAACGGACATGTAACGAGTAACTTGGGGTGAATAATGCACCATTCGGTTTCCAGTTGTAACCACGCTCACGCAAGAGATGGTCAGATAAGAAATTGACGATATCACTATCAGGACTATGATTTAGTAGAAAGGAAGATTCACCCTCCAAGAACAAGAAGCTCTACACGAGAATTCTACCTAATAATCGCGACACTGCCGGAGTGCAGGACATAGCAGCCCAAACGATCGCTCAACATCTTCACAAGGAAGGTAAAAGACTCAAAAATGAAAGGAAACAAGATTACCAACCCTTAGATAGTTGGACATGATGCGCTCTCACTTCATCACGGTTTCCATCATGTCACACTGTCACAGTTTCCAATGCTGCGTAGCTGTCGAAATTTAACATTGATTCACGCAACTGCAGCATGACTCACTCCCCTTGGACTTGAGTATCTGTAACTGCCCGTCAATAGAGAGGTATAAGTGCCATAAGCTCATCCACTTCTTCCGGGCAAACCTCACTTGAATAGTCACAGTAGCAGTTCCACCAGCAACACATATATCAAATCTCGTCAACGTTCTTATCAACTGCAACTATGTCATCTGGCCCTATCCTAAGCCATAATGAATGGCGCTGCAATGAAGTTCTCAGCGAGTTGCCAAATCTAGAGGGTCCGTGGAAGTCTACTTCAACAGAACCGATAACTTACCGCTGCCACAATATCAGCAGCGTGAAGTTGAAATCTTGTCCTAACTGCAAACGGCGACGCGGTGTGGGTTCGGATGCTATAAGCAGGGGGTGGATAAAGATTGGCGAGCTTGTACGGATACAAGACGACGGCAAAGAAGTTTGGTACTACACATGAGTATCTCAGATTATAGTCACGACTGAAAATACGAGACGTACGAGAAAAAGCAGTTTCTGGTAGAAATACCAGGTATAATATTAATATCATTATCGGGATTTTCCAGTTTTCATTCTTGTAGAACATCAACCCTTGCATTGCTTCCCAAAATCCGATTATTTTCCAGGTGACCCAGTAACGCCCACAATGTCCTCCTGCTTCTTGTTCTCTCCCTTTGGCACCAGTGGGTTGCGGAATTCCCTGCCCTCCTCTTTTCCAGCCTCCCTTTTGGTGTAGATACCCGACATGCTGCTTATCGCACGGGTATCCTTGGTCTCATAGTCGGTTGTCGTGCCAGCTGTTGAACCACCGGTTCCGAATGTCTCTTGCAGAGACGAGCTCATGTTTCCTTTGGAGGCACCTCCAGCTCCAATCACGCCGTTGGATCCAGTTTGGTGAGGGTTCTTTTGTGAACGGTTTCCCATATAGTAGACGCCGAAGCCGAGTAGTGAGAGTCCAGCGATGGCGGGAACCATGGCGCGGCGCTTTTGGGCTTCAATTGCTTTGGACATGTTGTAGGTAGTGAGAAGTTGTGTAGTCTTTAGGTTGTGGATAGTTGAGGTGATATCGAGAAGAAGAAAGAGACTGATGCAAGGCTAGAGTTGAATGATGACTTTGTTGAAATGGTTTGTTAGAATTTGAATTCAATATGATGATAATAAGATGATTAGCAGTGACATCAGAAGTTGTGTATTTATGTTTATTCACTTCTCCACTTCCATGGTCTAGGGAGCTTGTAGTTAATGTGTAGTCTGAGTCTATGACGGAATGACTTTTGACCATGATGACGGTATGGCGCACAAGACAGTGGATGGTTTCGTATGTTGTTAGTATTAATGCTAGACATCCGGATTCAAATGATAGACAAATGAACTCCAGATGACGAGACAAATTATGTAAGTAGTCGTATCTCCCAACTAGAGTCACGAGACTGATTCTGTTCTTGTCAATTCATTCCAATCTACCGGGTTTGGTGACTTCATGACAATACTCAACAGCTTAGTCATCTGAATCAGCTAGTGATCAATGCATAAAAGTATATTCACAAAGTATTCTTATAGCGTGGATACCGTCTCCAACAATTCTACTTTGATGTGTTGCTGATCTCTCTGGTGACTCGACGTCCGACGGGTAAATCGCGACCAAGATCATCGTGAGTAGCATCCCATTCAGCCACCTCGTCATTCGGCACTTTTAGCAGGCGATGCGTATTAGCACCATTATCATCAACCGAGATGACTTGAGATCGAATCTCGTAACCTCCCAAGCGAGGGAGAAGCTTCATCCAGACATAATAATAAAGGCCGCAAACAGCCAGAATACCAATGCCAACGATCATATAAGTGCACCACAAGCTAAGATGAGGTTAGTCAGGGTTTACGGATTGATATTCACTATGGGACTCACAAGCTGACTGTTCCACCATAGATACCACCCTCTGGCGGAATCCAAGGCATGATGAGAAGGTATGCCTGTGACAAAAGATAAAGAATGACAAGAGCGTACCAGGCTCGGAAGTCGGACGGCGGAGTGCCAGATCGAGCGCGGCGACGGCGGATGAGTAAAAGACCAACGCCCATGGCAGCATAAAAGATGGCTTCGGGGTACGTCTTGAGAGAAACAACAAACTGGAAGGCATCTCCTGCTGGAGGAGCGACAATCATGAGAAAGGTAAAGGCCCATTTCAAAAGGTAAGGGCCAACGGGAGTACCAAACGGTTTGGTCGAGACCCAGAATTCCGTCCAAGGGAGTACACCTTGACGAGCGATCTCTCGAATTTGTCTGGACTGACTGACAAGGACAGCAAGCAAATTTCCAAAAGAACTCAGGAGGACACAAAAATTGAGAGCCGACTCAGCAGTCTTGCCAAAGGCTGTTCGGAAAAACACAGCTGCAGCCAGTTCGCTTGACTCGAGGAAGATTTCCTTGGGGACGGCAGCGAAATAGGCGATGTTGCACAAAAAGTACAAACTGAAGACAATGAGAAGAGAAGCACTGGCGTTTTTCTTGAGGGTCGGAATGGGATTTTTGATCTCGTTTGCCATGCTGAAAGCATTCTGCCAGCCTGAAAAGGCAAAACTGATGTTTACCATTGCTTGAGAAAGACTATAACCACTTGAAGTGGTTCCCTCAAAGCCGTTGCGAAAGTTGAAATTCGGGTCCGGAATACTGCTAATGTTGCCTCCAAGGATGACGAGACCCGATATGGCGATGAAGACAAGCAAGAGCAGCTTCAGGGCACCAAAGACGTTGATGGCCCATAACGAGTACCTGTTATGAGCAATGACAGTGATAACGGCCAGAGTGTAGGCGGCAATAGCAACACCCTTGAGTTCCCAAGGATCTGGGTCGCGTCCGACGATACGCCAAAGGTAGTTGGAGAGCACGATGGCGTTGCTGCTGCTAAAGGACAACAGCACAGACTGGACAGCAAACGCGACGGGGAAGAAATGCTTGGGACGAGGAAAGCCTTGTTCAAGCCAGACAACCTCTGAGCCACTGCGGTTGGGAAAGTAGCTGGTGAATTCCATGTGAACGGCAAGACCAGCGATGGCGAGGATGAAGCCAATAACCCAGTACACCAAAGCCAGACCGATAGATCCCGTGAGACGCAGGATAGTGGCAGGCGTTGAGAAGATACCCGTGCCGACCATGTGGTTCAGGTTGAGGAAAATGATGGTTATCCAGTTGACATGGTATCCCAGAGGCGAGCGCGTTTCGACAGGGGCACCGACGGCCTCTTGGTAGCCTGAAGTACCATTGCCTGCTGTCTGGCGAACATAGGCGAGTTCGCCATCGCGGATAATGGACTCTGACTCTGAAGCTTCGCCCTGGCTGGTGGTATGGCTTGTAGCCTGGGACTTTTGGTTGAAAGAGAAGCCCATATTCTGTTGATGAACAGAAGAGGAGTGAGGTGAGATGAGCTGAATGAAACGAGTGAGGATTAGACGCAAGATCGACACCTTATATTATGCTTATCAGCCCCCGTCGCCAAGATTCAGATTCTTGTGGACCTTCTATATCCAGCTTTGTTAACCTGTTTAAGAATCTAAAGAGCATCATTTTCTATTGGCATGGTGTTTCCAGGGGGCGGAGGTTACAAGATGCGTAGAGTACGTGATAAGAAACAATAGTTGCACCATCGACATTACCTACTACAATCCACCTTTCGTACTACTCTATGCCGCTATTACACTCTTAATTCTCTATCCATAGGTTTCAATGCCTAGACTTGGATGTTGGGTGGTATACTACCTCTCATTGGTCGAGAGGATGGCGTGCTTACAACCCAGCATTGTCGTGATACATGTCCAGTTAAGATGTTGTGCATCCTACACACTTTTCGCTTAAATGTCATCATCCTCTTGGTGGGCATTCATGTAACACCAACCCAAGATAAGATTCTCATAAGTCAGCTCCTCTTTCATAGTCTGAGGGGTTTTGGTATTGCGTTAGTGTACCAGCGATGGCGTAATCACAACGCTTCCCGCGGGTTCATAGATCCGGTTGCGGGGAAATGCAACAACGACAGTCTTATATACAGGATAAGGCACTCTGATACTGATTCTATCAACAGAATCTACCAAGACTTCTTATCAAATATCTTCAAACATGGCTACTGCGGCTATTCTCACTCCCGTCGCTCCCCCGTCAGCGCCAGCTTTTGACACGACTCCTGCTGCCCAGCCTCCACCAGGACAGCCAGATATCACTTACCATCCTGACTGGGAGAAGTATCAAGCACGTGTAGCCCGCAGGACGCAAACTGAGAATCTCACCAAAGAAATCCCCGAGGGTTTCCCTAAAGAGCTCAAGGGTGACTTGGTTTGGGAGGGAGAAACTATTGCTCAAAGCTACAACTGGACTTATACCTTTACAGCTGAACAGCTTGAAGACATTGACAATGCCCTAGCTCATTTCAAATGTAAGTATCTTCGTCATTCCTCTGGACTTGCACTAACATCTCAGCTCTCAACATTGCAAAGGGCTACATCTCACAAGAAACCTTTCCTCTGCCCAAGACCCATGATGAACTCCGTCGTCTATCCCGTGAACTTCACTTCGGTCATGGCTTCTTCGTCCTTCGTGGTCTAGACGTTGACCGTTACACACGAGAAGAGAATATCATCATCTACGCAGGCATCTCTTCCCATATTGCTTCCATTCGGGGCCGTCAAGATGCTTATTACGAAGGCAAGCGCGCCGACGTAGTCCTTGGACACGTCAAGGACGTCCGAACTACGACTAAGACCAAGATTGGATCCCCTGCCTACACAGCCGACAAGCAGGTTTTCCACACCGACTCGGGCGATATCGTCTCCCTCTTCGCTCTCGGTACTGCCGCTGAAGGAGGTGCAAGCCGCTTGGCCAGTGCCTGGCGTGTGTACAACTATATTGCGGAAACGCGACCAGATCTTATCCGCACCCTGGCAGAAGACTGGGAAGCAGAACTGTAAGTCTACACCAGTTCAGAAAGAAGCCTCTCGCTAACGATGTTACAGCTTCACAAAGACTGTCAATGACACCGATAAGGTCTCGAGACGCCCACTCATTCACCATCAGCCCGCTAGCGCTGATGGAAAGACTCCAGAAAGAGTCCTCCTCCAGTACGCCCGCAGGTACTACGTCGGTTTCGGAGCTCTCCCCCGCGGTAACCATCTACCACCCATTACCGAAGCCCAAGCCGAGGCTCTCGACACGTTGCACTTCCTGGGCGAGCGTTTCAGCGTATCGACGGATTTCCAAAAGGGCGATATCCAGTACGTTAACAACGTCGCCGTCTTCCACGCCCGTGATGGGTTTAGGGATACCGAGGATCAGCAGTAAGTTCAACATCAAAGGTCATGGATGTAAAGAATCTTACAAAAGGAATAGGAGACATCTGCTGCGACTGTGGCTTCGAGACCCTGAGTATGCTTGGGAGACACCTGCTGCTCTTACTGAAAGATGGGATCGGGTTTATGGTGGTGTTACACCTGAGTTGCAGACTTTTCCACTTGAGCCTTATGTTCGCAGTGAATCTGCGGGAGTCACTCAGACATAAACCTAGTTTTAGATGCTGCGGCGAGTGTCTTGGATAGTCAATTTCTGATGGTATCCTATCGAAATATCTGAATTCATGTTTCTTTGAAATGTCCAAAAGAGGTCTAGATGTGGCGCATGCACAATCTTTAAACTTGTGGCAATACGGCCCCTGGTATCGGTCAGCGATAGTACCTAATCCTCTCTAAGCTCTAGAGTGCGGTAACTGAGGATCCTGATGTTTGCGATAAGAGCTTGTCTAATCTGTTGATGAGATCCAGCCGATAAATGAGATCCTTGGTGTGGAGATGAGGTATGATGCGGACTACTTCGGCGCGGGCCGGCGAGTGGGGCACGCTATAATAAACGAACCCTTGAACGACTCACTCATGGACGACACTATGGTCGCGGAGCTGGCTGCGGCTGACCTGCAGTTCGCGTCTTGATGCTGACATAGTTCCGCTGATTCCCTTTGGCGATTGTCTGAAATACAGCGGTGAAGGAAGATGCTGACGCAAGTCCAGCTCAACACGTGATTGAGCAGTGTAAGGCTGTACCACAAACCCCCCTCAACTGTGTTGATCCGTTCGTCTTCGGCTATCTTCCCCTCTTGTCATTCAACAACACACAGCATGATGGCAACCGTACAACCACCTGCTAAGCGCAAAGACTTTCGCGTTGCTATAGTGTGCGCTCTGCCCTTTGAGGCCGATGCTGTCACACCGCTTTTCGATGACTTTTGGGACGATGAACACGATCCGTACGGCCGAGCCGATGGCGACACGAATACCTACATCACTGGTCGGATCGGAAATCATCATGTAGTTCTAGCTGTACTTTCTAATATGGGAACGAACAGCGCGGCGGCTGCAACTGCCAGCTTGCGATCAAGCTACACAAGGCTCAGCCTCGCTATCCTCGTTGGTATATGTGGTGGTGTCCCCTGCATCAATAATTTTGATGTACTCCTAGGCGATGTTGTGGTAAGCAAAACAATCATTCAATACGACTATGGCAGGCAATATCCTGGCCATTTTGCCGCAAGAAATACAGTTGAAGACAGTCTTGGGCGAGCCAACAAGGACATCAGAACTATGCTTGCAGTTTTTGAGACAGAGCTTTTGAGGGAGCGGTTGCAGAGGGAGGCTTCAAGACACCTGCAATACTTACAGGAGGTCACAAAAAAGAAGCCCCGTGGAGCAAATTACCGATATCCTGGAACAAAGGAAGATAAACTGTTTTCTCCGACATATACTCACAGGCATCGGGAATGGTGCAGCATCTGCTCCAACTACCCTGGCATCGGTTGCGAGGCTGCTTCCAAAGTTTCATGTACTGAGACTGCATGTGATGCTACCAATCTGGTTACGAGAAAGCGTTCCACAGAGCTTGTCCCGGGTAAAGCCTTTTGTCCCGAAATCTTTATTGGTCGCATTGGGTCGGGCAATACAGTTATGAAGAGCGGAGAGGACCGAGATCGTATCGCTGCTCTGCACGACCTTGTCGCGTTCGAGATGGAAGGTGCAGGCGCATGGGACGAAGTTCCATGCATCGTTGTTAAGGGAATCAGTGACTATGCAGACAGCCATAAGAACAAGGCCTGGCAAGCATTTGCCGCAGCGACTGCAGCATCAGTGACAAAAGCTATGTTGGGACGGTATGCTGTCTACGATGGAGATCGATGTCAGAATCAGACAAACGGTAAATAGCAGCCACCTTGACATACCGTTTCAGACTAACGCTTATGCAGATGAACAATACATGAAGAGATGCAGCACTGCAAGTAGTTGTAGTGTTCATCAGGGTGATGCATCACGTTTCAAAGAAGATCGGGTGGTCCCCCCGGCACCCAAAATGGCTGATCCCGACCCTGTTAGACTATTGAAGAGAAGTGAAGAGACAGGTGAAGAAAAGTGGGGAAGAATGCAGTATTATTGGAAAAAGACGAATCGTTGCCTCAACTGTGGAACTGCAGGACATTGGGAATGGGCCTGTACCGGTGTTTGTGGTAAATGTATAGCCGACTTCCCCCCCTGACAAAGACCCTACTCGTAACGCTATCTAGGCCTTTATCGTTCACACACAGCCTCCTGGTGTAAGCATCCAGTTCGTTGCATTAACTGTGAGTTTAAAACTATTCAAATAGCATGAGGCCACTGACAGTCATCAGGCAATGAACAAGGCCACATAGCAGAAGATTGTCCGGGAGACGACGTAGCAAGCGATGCTTGGTATGAATAAAACATACGATAGTGATTATTACAAGTATGCGGATGCCTTTCCTATCTACTGCGAGTCAACAACTTTCTTTTGCCAGAGAATAAGCTTGAATCTCAAGCAATTATACATATTAAACCACAGCAGCTATTATATATGTATTGAGCATTCTTTATATCCTTAAACCGGGTGCATATTCATAACTATTGGGCAGAAAGCATATGAATCTCGCGCGAACTGAGCACAAACCCAAATAAATATGTTACAGTAGTGTATTTGAATGAGATAAGCCGCTCCCCACTCTTCAGGCATTCTAAACTGTTAATGCTGGAGAAAGGTTGGGATCATCTTGTGGCCGTTGGTGCACTGTGCCTGCGCGCCACGACTAGTCCAACTTTGATATTTTTTAGTAAATTTTATTGATAGATTACTGACCCTGAGTTCGGACCCTACTGTACGATTTCCTTGTAGTTGATACACCTGTCCATTGCAACTTATGAATATTGTGAATATGTAACTTAATTGGAACTTCCTCTGCTGATTCACTACTACCAAGCACTGAAACTGCAACTGTTCTGCAGCTATCCTATAATTAAGTAAGCCAGAGCAACACGCACTGGCGCTGCAAGTTTAACCACGAGACACGCCGAGAATGCAACAATACCCAACCCATGTCTCAAACCAAGTGCACTGTTTGCAGCCATTATCGCATTGCTGGCTGAGTGGTTGTGGGTAATCGTGGGCAGACACTTGGTTTCCTTGAAGCTTACAGTCAGGGCACAGAGCTTTGGAGGCACAAGTGGTAGTATCGTCACCTCGGAACACTTTCTTTTACATGATTTCAAGCCGGTTTGAATCAAGCTTTATGACTGACAAGGACCCTGACCTGCGACCGATGGATGACATGCTATATCTTCTAGCCATGCATGTTGGTCTATAATCTCTAGGAAGCCACAGAAGCCGACGCTTTTCGTAGAAGATTCAATTCTTGCTAATAGCGAGCCTGGAATTAGGACATCCCTGCTTTTTCGGTCACTTCTCAAAGTAGATAGCGACTTTGAGGTATGACTCCTATGGTCTGATTGGAGCCGTTGGCCATCTTCAGAGAAGAATAGTGTACTGCACTCTTTATTCGTCAAGATTTTGTCTTTGCGAGAGCCACTACTCAAGTTCCAGATGTATATATGAGATTTCGGGGTTGCGGCAAGTGTGTTGCTGTCGGTTGAGAAAGTAGCTGCAGTAATCAATCCATCTTGTCTAGAAAATATGTTCTGGTTAGTACCGGCAACCAGGTCCCAGTATCTGACCATGCCATTTTTTGATGCTTACACAAGCTTCTTCCTATCTTTGGAGAATTCAAAGGAGTAGACTAACTTTTTGTGCGCGTCAAGAATCTGTCAATAACAAGAAGCAGTATTGAGAACCTGAATTGTTCCGTCTTCAGTTGTCGATGCCATTATAGTATAGTCCTCTGAAAATACTAGAGCACTGACAAGATACTCTCTGCTCTCAATCTCATCCTTACGTACATCAGTCGTCATATCCCAACGACGAACATTCTTATCATTAGAAGCTAAAGCAAGCATACTCCCATCCTCTCAGAACGCGATCTTGGTGACAGGGCTATGATGTCTGCGGAGACGCACATGAGAGGCATAATCTTGACTCCAAACCTAGATTGTGTTATCTTCACATGCTGCTACCAAGGTATCTTGAGTTGGAGAGAATATAGCAGATGTGAATGACTTGCCATACCTGTCTAATTATCTCTTCTTATTCCCCATTTGCGAAAGATATCGACAGCACAACTTCGATTTCTACTGGAACATCTTGTCCGTTCTCGCTTTGACACACAATTAATAGCATACGTACAAGACATGCAACAGTTCAAAAGCTTAGCCAGGCTACTGTTGTCAGAAGAGACTCGGCGACGGGACAAGACAAAGGATTAAAGAGAGATATGTTGGTTCACAAAGACTTTGATGAAAATTGGCGACAGCAATGATGTAAGTCTACCAGCTTCGAGCGGATATGCCACTTTATTATACTACATGGTAAATGTTTTGATGCAGAAAGGTATTTTATTCCCAAATTCTGCTATGTTGCTTCAGGGGTGGCTGTTTACTGGCCTAGATATGCTAACTAATGCTGGCAAAGGATTCGTGGTTGCGTGTGTTATCGTTCGGACGACGCATCTTTTTGGCACTATCGAATAGGTAATCAATGTCTGGGAGAGGCAGAGAAAGGCAAAGAGTTCATGGCGAGAAAATTGAACTTTGTTGAGGATGATCCACATCGCCACATAATTAGGTTTACTCATCCCATGAAGGGCAATGGCTGGTAAGTATCTGATAACTGAAAGGAGTTTTTCGTATTGTTGAAGCTAAAGTATCTTCATAGAACAAATCAGGCTCATCTGTCATCGACAGATGAAAAGAAGGAGGAGTCCGTTAAGACGTATTGAGTCTGGTCGAGATGTCTGCAGAGAGCTAGCTGTTCTTGAAAAGGTTGACGGTGATTTCATAAAGACTTGGAGCTATTCTGATGAGCCAGTTGAAGTTCGTGAACAAGGGGTGAGGGGTTCTTAATCAAGGTCTTGCAGATAGACTTGAGCCCATTCAGGTACAACATTACATGCTAGACAGTCGCTATATCAGTTACTATGGAAGAGGTACTTTGTCTGAATCGTGGGGCCTGGCATGGTAAGCTAGTGAATGTGTGGATTCTGTGGTATCATCGTAACAGACTGTGATCTAGACCTTAGTCCAAGTAAACCACAATTCACATGTATAAAACAAAGAGCATCTCGACTCTCTCCCACCGTTCATCAACAGCTCTACATCCAACATCCTGCAAGCTTTCTATTGTATATCAACTCTAATAACCCTCTACAACTTCCTCAGCAACTATATCTACCACCTACCTTCACTTCTCCACCATGTCGTCAGGCAAAGTCAACTATGCCAGTGACAAGGTTCGCAGTGACCACACCCATTGGGAGTGTCACAACTGCGAAGAAAAGAACAGCATGGTAAACGAAATCTGTCGCGGCTGCGGCGAATCGCGGCTAAAAAAAACTCCTCAGCTCTCAATCCCCACGGGGAAGACATTGGGCAGAATCTTGGAAAGAATGACCAAGGAAAGGAAGAATGGCACTACTGTCTTTATACAAACGGAAATCATTGAAGAGGAGCATGATTTCGGGCCACGCAATGGCATAGAGGACATGATTCTTGATTCGTAATGCTTGGGAGACAAAACTTTAATGTCGGTTTGGTCGACTTGGGTATAATTCTTAATAACTTGGGTTGCACTTGGCATAGGGTGATCCTACTTAATACATTCTTTCTTAAAACAATAACCATTCGCTTTATCTCTAATCCTACATCTTTCGCTTTGGTTTTATCCGAGACGTCGAGTGAACCGTAGCAAGGTACAACTCGGCACCACATCCTCTTTTCCGCAATGGATTGTTTACTCAAATTGGATAAATTCATGTCAAAAGAACAGATGTTACTTGACTCTGGCGATGACACTGAAGAAAACATAACAGGATAAGCGTTGTACTTGGAAAGATCCGCTTCGCAAAGGGTACACTTTCTGTATGCAAGAGGTCAACTAGAAACGAAGATCTAGACTACATGCTACATCATCCTCTCCTACTGTCCTGGAATATTGATCTAATTCAACGTGCACATATACAAGGCTCAAATTATGACTGCCGAGATAATCCTTCGAGGTTGAATTCAAGATGCGGTGTTCTCGACATCGATCATTTAGTGGGGTGAGTAGTCAAGATCCACTGAAGATCCAACGACGATGCGCTAAGTCTAACTGTTCAGTGCCCGCCATTACATTATCTCGCCTCACTTGATGCTTGACTTTTACCTCGACATTGCTAGTCGCCTGTTCCTACATTTATACAATCAATTTTAACTTGCATACAGACTACAAGCTGCCAATAATCATCACACCCTTGATCTATATTATCCACCTAATATTGAGTTCTCATCTCCACCCCCATTTAGTCTTTAACCCCCACCCCCACAGGGTGTCAGTCAGAATGCGGAGAAGACACTACCTTGTGAGCATGACAGGAGAGTGACATTCATAGGCTCGCAATTAACAGAAAAGACATGAAAACTCGCCAGTTTCGGTATACATCGGACCGAGCACCTCATGCCAAGCAAACGATATCGGTAAAAGCTACCAAATCCCCGGTTATGAAGAGGACCCTCGAATAGCTAGGATTAAATAATAACCTCACTCACTCTCAACCCCGCTGACTTCTCTTACTCACTCACCTCATCTCACAATTAACAAGTATACACTCATTAATTATACCGTCAAAATGCCTACCCACGTCCACTCCATCTCGTCGCAAGACGTCCACACCCAAATCCAACAACTCATCCACGAACTCGTCAACATCAAAGACACAACAGGCGAATTCCTCATGACCCTAGCCGACGGCCAAATCATCGACACAAAAGGCTGGAACGATTGGGAATGGACTCACGGCGTCGGCCTCTACGGCATCTGGAAGTACTACGAGATGACCGGCGAGGACAAGTACCTCCAGATCATCGAGGATTGGTTCAGCGCCCGCTTCAAAGAAGGCCACAAGGGGAAAAACATCAACACCATGGCCGTCTTTTTAACTCTGGCGTTTGTCTACGAAAAGACAAAGAACCCGACTTATCTTCCTTGGCTGGATGCTTGGGCTGAGTGGGCGATGCATGATCTCCCTCGTACCAAGTACGGTGGCTTTCAACACATTACTTACCTCGAAGTCAACGAGCAGCAGCTTTGGGACGATACCCTTATGATGACAGTCATGCCCCTCGCAAAGATCGGTCTTGTCCTCAACAGACCACACTACGTCGCCGAGGCAAAGAAGCAGTTCCTGCTGCATATCCAGTACCTCTTTGACACAAAAACAGGCCTCTTCTTCCACGGGTGGACATTTAAAGATGGCGGACACAACTTTGCTGATGCGCGCTGGGCGAGAGGAAACAGCTGGGTCACCATTGTAATCCCCGAATTCCTCGAACTGATCGGTTTGAACGATTCGGACCCCATCGGCTCGCACCTCATCTCCACGCTCGACTCTCAATGCGCGGCTCTGGCCAAGACACAATGCGCAAATGGTCTGTGGCGCACTCTTCTTGATGTCCCCGAGGAGGAAGGTTCTTACGTGGAAGCCAGTGCGACAGCGGGTTTCGCGTATGGTATTCTCAAGGCGGAGAGGAAGAGATATATTGGAAAGGAGTACTCCGACGTAGCTGTGAAAGCAGTCAAGGCTGTGTTGGAGAACATTAGTCCTGAGGGAGAGTTGCTAAATACCTCGTTTGGAACGGGTATGGGGCATGATCTGCAACATTACAAGGACATTCCCCGAACGAGTATGCCTTATGGACAAGCCATGGCTATGATGGCCCTGGTGGAGTTTCTGAGAGCGTATAATTAGTTATAACTCGAATGCAAAAGTAAATCACACCTCACTCCATTGCTTTACACGGTTGCAGATGAACAAATCAATACAATGTACGTAACTACAGCGCTGTGCTAGCTTTAAACGTCCCCGTCAACTTCAAATCCCTCGAACTCTCTCCCACAGCAATTGTAAACTCCCCATCATCAGTGACCCTCCAGTTCTGCTCCTCAACATCCCAATAGCTCAAGTCTCTTCTAGTAAGTTCAAACTCCACAGTCTTGCTCTCACCCTTCTTGAGAGCAACTTTTTCGAAACCGCGAAGAACCCGAACAGGATGGTCCACCTTGGACGTCTCAGGGTATGACAGATACAGCTGAGGCACGACTTTACCAGCTACAGTGCCGCTGTTGGTGACCACGACAGAGACAGTGGCTACAGTTTTCCAAAGGTCGGGATTACCGCCTTCTTCGCCTCCTGCTTGAGAAGGTGGCTGCTCAATATCATAACCTTCGGGGTAAGGATAGTCGCCTTGCTTGATGTCGTCTGGGGAGTCAATGTAGGGATAAATCCACTTCTTCAGCTTGCGGATGTTCTTGGGCCAGAGACCCTCCTTGACATCAGGGATCTTGTCATCCAACTTTGGTGGTTTCGCACTCGATGGCGAGATGCGCGAGGCTGGAAGTTGCGGCACTGCATCCTCGAGAGAGATCTTGAGGTCTTTATACTCAAAGGTAGTGTAGGACAGTCCATAGCCAAACTCGTATCGGACATCGATATTGTGCTTGTCAAAATGCCGGTAGTCAATGTACAAACCTTCATTGAAGTCTTGCTGAGGAATCACCCCGTTGGGAAGATACATCACCTGTCCGCCTTCTCCATAGTCAGCAAGAGACCTGCCGATTGTGTAAGGCAGTTTTCCACTAGGACTCTCGTCGCCGAACAGGATGCTCGCAATTGCATTTCCACTCTCCTCGCCAGGCAGATTAGCCGTCAAGACAGCCTTTATGCGCGGGTGATCAATCCAGTTCTCCATGACAACAGGTCCAACAGCGTGAATAACCACAATTGTCGTACCAGTCCCGTCGCCACAATTATCCGCCACTTGTTTGACGAGCGCATCGCCTCCTTTTTGAAGAAAGAGGTCGTTGCGATCGCCTCGAACGCTGCTCCACCCAATGTACCCTTCTCCCGCGTCAGAGTTGGCAAAGACCAAGCAAACATCCTGTTCTTTTATCTTCTTTGGGTCTTTGACCTTGTTAGAGAGGAATTCGCTAAGTTGGACCTTGTCTTTGTCAAAGTTCTTTCGCAGAGCTTCCACAGGAGTGACCAGAAATGGAAAGTCGGCTGCACCACTGCCCCAACCTGATCCTAGAGTTCCGTCGTTGCATCCTTGATCAGGACAGTAGTTGACACCATTCCCAGGACCAGCATCTTCGCCGAAAATGCCAATCTTGATCTTTGCATCCTTCTTATTGGACTCGGAATCTACAAGCTGGCCCTTTCGACTTAAAGGAAGTACGCCTTCGTTCTTGAGAAGGACTGTTCCCTCAATAGCAATCTGTCGAGCCAACTCGGCATGGTCCTCCTGGACGTTCACATAATGATTAACAACCTGCTTCTCTTGTGGTGAAGGACTTCCGGGTGCAAGAACTCCCTTTTCTTCATACGTCCAAGAAGAAAAGTTCGGACCCTTGTTCTCGTCCTTATCTTGACCCAACTGGTAGAAAGACGCAACAATTCGAAGCGCCATGTCATTCAATCGGTCCACAGGTAGAGATCCATTGAGAACAGCTTGCGTCAAACGGGGTCCCCAAAGAGAATCACCGTCCTGCCATTTGAGTCCATCGCCAGGCATACTCATGTCCAATCCCGCCAGTGCACTCGCAACACCGGACCTCTGCGCCAGCCAATCCGACATGACAAAGCCTTGAAAGCCCATCTCATCTTTGAGAATGCCGTTAAGAAGCTTCGAGTTCTGACATGCGTAGGAATTATTGACCATATTGTACGAGCACATGACGCTCGCAACACCGGCCTTGACTGCGTTCTGGAAGGGCCAGCCGTAAATCTCATGCAGTGTTCGGTCGTCGATGTTGGATGAGATGGCGTTAGGAAGACCCCATTCCCACGCCTGCCGGAAATGCTCTTGCTCGTTACCGATGAAATGCTTGATAGTCGCCATCACGCCAGCATCCTGAACACCCCGGATCGTCTCTGCGCCTGCAATACCCTGCAGGTAAGGGTCAGGACCAAACCCCTCCCAATTGCGCCCGCCTGCAGGAGCTCTTCCAAGAGGCCCGATAGCCGGACCTAGAATGACATTGACGCCTTTACCTTTTGCTTCTTTTCCGTGAGCGTTTCCACGTTCGTACATCAACTTCTTGTTAAACGTGGCTCCTACTGTAATTCCAGCTGGCCAAGCAGTCGCATTATCAGCAAAGCGTATTCCGAGCGGTCCATCCTGCAGAGCCAAGGCCGGGAAGCCAACATTTGTCGCAGCGCCCGTGGTGCCGACAGCCAAACCCATACTCCAACCTGTTCCAGTGGTGATGTTGACTTTCTCGGCCAGTGTCATCTTCCCGACCAACTTGGCAGCCAATTCGTAGCTCTTTTCCCAGTTCTTGGCCGTACCGCCCTTCGGGCTGGGATACCACGGTGGTGATTGTCCATAAGCAGGTGGTGTCTTGATCTTTTTCCAAGCAAAAGCCCCAATTGCCGATATAAGAATCCAAACCACGACGACAGTCCCAATGATGGTCAAACAACATCGCTTTGTGCGCCATCGTCGAAAGAGTCCTCCCGCCGGTCGCAATCGACGCTGAGAATTGACTGCAGCCTGAGATTGAGTGGTGGTGACATTCTTGTTGAGATAATCAGTTGCGTCAATGTCTGATTCAGTGTCGCTGTCACCATTAGGTGACCGATCTGCTCCGTTGAGGAGGTTTTCCCTGCTGGGATCCATGATGTCAACGATCGTGGATGATTCAAGCGTTGTGATACATTGAAGAAAGAAAGAGGAAAATGAAATGCTCAGGCTGATTGTGCGGGTTGAATTATGCAGCCACTGATGTTAGATAATCGTACAGCTAGCCAAGAAGGAGCTGCATACATTCCAGGACGCATGAATCCTGGACGCTTTGGGATCGTCCTTAGAGTGACGCCGACATGTTACCCTAGATCAATAAGGTTTAAGTCAGGTACAAGTGTTTGGTATTGAATTGGCCTTCCAGTATAATTGTGCACAGATCTGAGATGATCAAAACTTTACAGGTCGTTATAAACAATGATTTACACTGTACAGTGATGAAATTGAAGGCAGTTTGAGTGTTCTTTCGCGGTCGAGTCATGTTGACAAAGCTGCATGACAGAATTACCAAGGGACAGGCATAGAAACAAGTCAGTCCTAAAAACCAACAACAACTACAAGAATTCCTTTACTGGTCGCAATTCAAGAAACTTGAGACGAATAATTCACAACATCGTGAGCCTTCTACTTTCTAGCCCAATCTATTGACCATCTTCTAGCTTCAGTCATAAACTCCAGCTCGAGAGTTGATCCTAGATCTCTCTCTCTATCAGACCGGCGAATCTCCGGCTAAACCTGATCCACCTCGAATTTGGCTCTCAACCAGCGCAACATCTCCCGACCAGCTTCATCATCGATATTCCCCCGCCAAATCCGCCCACCATGTCGATGTTCCGCGCCAAGAAGCTCGATCTGGGCTGCTTCGTTAACGTTCGAACCCTGCGCGACCACACAAAGCGCAAGGTCTTTGAGGCCAACGAGACAGAGCGGTACGCAAAAACTCTTCCCACCACCACCACAACGAACGACGAACAATTGAAACAAGAACAAGTGCTGATTTTTGAGTCCTATAGACAAGCTCTCCGATACATCATCCGCAACACAACCCTCCCTCCTCGAGTCCGCGCCGAAGCCCAGCTCCAATTGACGCAGATGCACTGCTACACCCGACCTACACAGATCCGAAACAGATGTATCATGGGTGGTCAGGGACGTGGTATTCTGAGCGACTTTAAGATGTCACGAGTAAGCCAAAAAACCGAAGCGATTGACGAGATGGAATGGCCAGACTAATGATTTGCGCAGTACAACTTCCGTATGGAGGCCATGGCTGGAAACTTGCCCGGTGTAAAGAGAGCCAGTTGGTAAAAAAGAGAGCTTGGAATGGAACGAAGAGAAATGTACGACTACGTGGTTACTTGGGATCGGGCGGTTTCTCGAGATATCATAGACATGACTGTATAATACAATGTAAAACTCATTGGAACGCTACTTTCATGACATAATCCGGGGTAAATTACGAAAGGGCAACTCGAATATATGAACTCCTGGGTAGGCTTCCAGATTTTGTAGGTTGAACAGAAAAGGTTGGAATGGCCGAGTTGGGGACGCTGGGGGATCAACCAAGCATGGATTCTGGTGATAAGGTCCAGACGTAGTTGTCGAGTTCAAAGTCTCGAAGGTGCATAATCACTAGATCCTTCAAGCGTTAACTTGGAGTTAAGTCCAGCCTCAAACAATGCAGTTTGCTTCAAGTTACTACGAGTTCCATGGTCTCCAATCTAACAGTCTGGTCTGAGTAGCATATATCAACTTGTTAATTTCGCCTCTTATGCTACAAACGACCAACCCTACTGATACATCGACAATCTGATTAAAGTCACAGAAAATAAAGTCAAATGAGGATATACTAGGTACCTAAGTAGGCGTGAAGAGTTCTGTAGCCTTCAAGACACTGATTGATGGTTGCTAGGTATATAATGTTCGTTCCTCTGGTGTGACACACTACCAAGCATACCCGCTACGTGCTTTGGCCTTTCGGTCAGAGTAACCGATGCGCCCTTTTTTCCCTTTCCTTTTAGTATTAAAAGTTTGCATCTGTTCAATTCCCTTGTCATGCTGAAGAGTGTACAGCATTGATAAATTCGCAACCGAAACCTTCAATAAAGCCTCCATCAGCAGTAACTTACAAGTCACTGCGAATCTGAGCGATAAGAGATAAGGAGTGATAAGCGCGCCGATAAGACTTTTTTGGGTCATTCAATCACTCGCCACTCAATCATCTACCAAACATCATCACAAAATGGGCGGCGGCGATCTCAACTTGAAAAAGTCCTTCCATCCCGCGCTTCGGCGCAATCAGCAGGCCGTTTGGGATGAGGAACAAAAGGCCCTCGCCGAGCGCAAGCGCACACAACAACGCCTCGACGAGATCAAAGAAGAGCGGGCAAAGGAGGAAGTCCAGCGCCAGCTCGAGGCCGCAGGCGGCAAGAAGAAGGTCGACCGCGTGGAATGGATGTACCAAGGCCCCAACGATGGGCAGACCGGCACCACAGAAGAAACCGAAGCATACCTGCTTGGAAAGCGGCGCATCGACAACCTCATCAAGGGCACCGAACACAAGAAGCTGGAGAAGGATGCAGGCACCGAAAGTTTTATGGCGCTTCAAAATGCGAATACCGCGCGCGACACAGCTGCCAAGATTCGCGAGGATCCGCTGCTCGCTATCAAACGACAGGAACAAGCTGCCTACGAAGCTATGATGAACGACCCGGCCAGACGCCGCCAGCTACTCGCCGCAAGGGGCATAGACGATGAGAAGAAAGAAAAGTCGCGGAGAAGGGAAGACCGACATAGGAGGAGACACCGCCATCGAAGCGCAGATGGGGAGGATAGACATCACAGGAGGAGACGGTCTTACTCGCGATCGCAAAGCCCACGTCGACGTGATGGCTCAAGAGAGGATCGACATAGACGACGTAGGGATGATAGTCGGGACAGACATTCACGAAGAAGACGCGATGATTCAGATGAAGGGGATAGACGCGACAGGGATTCTCGCAGCAGCGGAGACAGACATCGACGCGATAGCGATAGTCGCGATAGACGACATAGCGACGAGCGCCCACGAGACAGCCGTCGCGATGAGCGTCCACGAGACAACAACCGCCAATACTCAAGAAGAAGCTACCCAAGCGACCGCCGCCCACGTCACAATGAAGAAGATGATAAAGCCAAGGAAGAAGAGCGGCAGCGCAAACTAGCAGCCATGCAGTCTGCAGCAACCGAGCTAGACGTTGACCGGCAAAAACGTCTCGCTACCCTTGAAGAACGGGAGCAAGCAGCCAGAGAGGCGGACGATAAAGCTAGAGAGCGCGGCGGTGATCGCGGGTTCGTGAACAAGTTGCATCAACAAGCTGGACACAAGGGATTGGCGGAGCGCATGGGTGGAGCACGTCGTGGATATCAGAAGGACGATGATTAGAGGCTTCTGTGTTTGGGTATGACTATATGGATTAGGTGGGAGGTTTAGTTGGTCACATTAACGTAGTATTTGAAAGTTACGACTTGTGAATTCTCAGTCGCAAATAATAAAACATGAATATTTAGACCAAATGGCATGTCAAGTGTTTTCGTGTTTTCGTCATGCCCGCAGAGTCAACAACCTAACCCCTAGGCCATGTTGGCTTGTGCGAGTTGCAATGGAGATTGTGATTGTCAGTGCATGCGTGGAATAGATGGATCGATAGGGAGGTACACTACACGATGTCGGTGTAAAAGGGAGTTTTGATTTAGATCAAGTATTGTATCCAATCAATATTTCCATGTTGGATACCTAATCTGCCCTCGGTGTTTCATTCAATCAATACCTCTCTTTCACACGTCACAAGCTAAAGAGGTACGGTACGGGCCTTGTGATTAAAAGCCACTCACTCACCCACCCACCGAATGACGAGCCATCTACGTAAAATCTATATCATTAAACTTGAATCTATCGATTCTTTAGCCGCCGCAAGCCAATTGGCAATGAACCATTACTTTAATTTGAGCTTGGTTTTTCCCCTCTCCCCTTGTGGAACCAATTAAATAGACGCTACTGCAAAGAAGAAGAACCTAGGTAGAGAAAAAAAGGGGACGCTGTTTAATAGAGACAGAATAGATTAACAGTAAATTGAGTGCAGTTATTTATGGCAGTGCCGATTCCAAATGAACCTAGGTGCCCCCGGGGCCCAGTCTACAGCAGTAGAAGCGCTATCGACTCCACCAGCTCAAGACCAAGCTTAGTGGGTTGACTAGTAGTCCCCCCCGCCTGGGCAGTCAGTCCTACCTATCCCATCAGCCCGCTGTCCTCTTTCCCTTTCCTCCACTTCTTTTTTTCCCTCTCATTTCCCTATCCCTGGGCTAATCCCTACCACTTTCAACCTTGGTCTTTACTCTCTCTTCTCCATTCGCACTGCATCCATTGCCTCACTTCTTTTGCGCATCAATTCGCCCTGTCGGATTTTAATTTTCGCAAAAAAAAAAAAAACAGAACAAAACGAACAAACAAAACCTGTCCTCAAAACAAAACCGACTAAAAAAAATCTCACCCTCCTTTTTTCTTCCTCGCTCCGATATCCGATCTGCGCGCGCGCGCCACTTTACTTTCCGAACCGTACACGACAGGCAGAAAAGAACAAGATAATAAGGGACAGGGTGCATTGCATCTCCACGAACCGAGATTCACTTATTTCTTTGCGACATTTTGCGCCCAAACGCCACCAACTACTTTTCTCTTTCTTTCTATTATCTTTTCTCTCTTGTCTTGTCTTTCCTTCTTTTAATTAAACTACATACATCACACGACTCGATACTATTTCCCACAATGCCTGCTCTATGTGGAGGATCCAAAACCGTTCAGCGAAAGCTGGTTCTGCTTGGCGATGGTGCTTGCGGAAAGACATCATTGCTCAACGTCTTTACTAGAGGGTATGTTTGGCATTGCATTGAAGGAGATATTGCAGAGGGGCTAATGCGATTATAGCTATTTCCCCACGGTTTACGAACCCACGGTTTTCGAGAATTACGTTCACGGTACGATGCCACGAGTCCCCAACATGATGCGCACAGTCTAATTATATAATGCAGACATCTTTGTTGACAATGTTCACATCGAACTTTCCCTCTGGGACACAGCCGGCCAGGAGGAATTCGACCGA
This sequence comes from Fusarium armeniacum, assembly GCA_013618295.1. Lineage (NCBI taxonomy): Eukaryota > Fungi > Ascomycota > Sordariomycetes > Hypocreales > Nectriaceae > Fusarium > Fusarium armeniacum. The sequence continues at coordinate 535,634 of JABFER010000030.1, read as the reverse complement.
TTACGATCCCTTTCCTACGGTACATTTAACGTCTCCCCCTTGCGCGCCATGCCCAAACTAACTCTCTCCCTCCCTAGATGACACAGATCTCATCATGCTCTGCTACTCAGTCGACAGCAAAGACTCTCTCGAAAACGTAGAGTCCAAGTGGGTAGGCGAAATCGCCGACAACTGCCCAGGCACAAAACTCGTCCTCGTGGCTCTCAAGTGCGACCTCCGCGAGCAAGGAGAAGACGACGAAAACGCAGCCGCCACAGGCGAGTCAGCAGCCGAACCCCGGGAGAAGAAGCCAATGATCAACTACGACCAGGGTCTCGAGGTGGCGCGTCGCATAGGCGCCCAGCGATATCTCGAATGCTCCGCCATGAAGAACAGGGGCGTCAACGAGGCCTTTACCGAGGCTGCGCGTGTTGCTCTCAGCGTCAAGAAGGATCGCGAGGAGAGCAAGTGCGTCATCATGTGATCTGAGACAAAACGGAAGAAGAAAGCAACGGCATTATTATTTTTAAACCCTTTTTTACGATACGATACGAGCATTATAATCGAAAAATACGAGCCTGACACACCGACCAAAAACCTCATTTGATTGAACGACATACGGCTTCGTTTATTTTTTACCTACTCGCCTTGTTCTTTTACGAGAGAGGGCGTCTTTTTTCAACAACTGTATATATCGTGCTGCATATTTGCACATAGGGACTTTTTATTTTTCGGTGTTTTTTTACGCGGCATTTTTCTCTTTAGCATTGCTTGACTTTTGCCACAAAGTCTACTGTGCAAAAAAAGAGGTACGGTGGAGGATGAACAGAGAGAGAGGGGGGGAGTAGACTGCTGGGATTGGGGGTTATCGGTCGACAATTGACGAGATACTTTCCATGTTTGACTGCCTTTTTTTTATTACTTTATTATCTTTTGCCAGTCATCATTTACACTTGGTGGTGGGTTAAAGTTATACATAGGTACTGCCTTTTAGTTGTATCGCATTCTTAATGATAAAGACATTGCAAAACAAGTACGCATATCTCTTGATGACGAGTCTGACGATAATGGTGAGAGAGGGGAAGTTGCACAGCCACGCTGGATCCAAGGGTCTGATACGAAAAGATGCATTTACCTCGGGAATTGGACCAGACTCTTTAGTTCAACGTAGTCTATGGCCCGTTTATACTAATGACCTAAACCAAAAAGTCAATTCTCGATTTGATGGGCAGATCTTGATCCACTGCGATCTTAGGTTGACTGCAACGTGTAAACCGTTTGAGAGTAAACGTTGATACTAACTACTACCATCATTCCTCACAATCTTGGCAAAAGTATCATTAATAGGAATGATATTCCCAAACTATGATCTCACCCACAATCAAAAAAACCAATGATGTTATTCCCCCTCTTGTCTTTTTGCTGAAACAAACATAGAAAACCGCCACTGTCTGCGTCACAAAAGATGACATCCGTGTCATAACCCTTTCGTGATTGGTTCAGCCAAGAGTTGGACCCTTGTTCGTAAGCACCCTTTTCTTTTTGGCAGGGATTCAAAATTGACGTCACATTATAATACCACCACTCACTACAGAGATGAAGTTCAAAGAAAAAGCAGGTTTGATCAAAAGTTGAAGATCATCATCAACAGAAATAGGAAAGAAGAATTTCTCTAAATAGAGGCCAAGAGTCCGCCCAGATTTTAATAAAAAAGCTTCTTTTCTCTTCTCCATCAAACAAGCATTACTCTATCTATCTATCCACTTATACTTGTCCAAAGACTCACTTACACCACCACCACTTATACATTTCTACTACAACAACAATCATGCCTCTCTTCGGTCGTCGTGAACCCTCCCCTGAGCCTATTAGGGAAGAACCACCCCGCAAACACGGCCTCTTTTCCGGCTCCAAGCACACCGAACCAACACCCACCACGCGCGCGAGCACATCCTCTCGTCACAACCGCCACTCGCGCGGTTCCGCCTCATCCTACGACCGTCACTCATCTTCATCATCCCGCTCTCCCGATCGTCGCCGCAGCTCTGGAGGTGGTTTTCTCTCCAAGCTCGGTGGTGGAAACCGCAACGAGCATGATCCCGCCGTTCTGGAAGCCCGAGAGCGCGTGAGAAGCGCCGAGATGGCTGAGCGCGAAGCTGATCGTGCTCTTGAAGAGGCTAGATTGAGCGTTCGTGATGCGAGAGAGCATGTAAAGAGGCTTGAGATCGAGGCAAAGGAGGATTCTAGACGGGCCAAGATGAAGCAGACTCAGGCTAAGGAGATGTCCAAGATGGGACGAAACTTAGGACGTAAGTGGTTTTTCGACTCTGACTTTGATGATTGATGTCTAACAGTGATACAGGCCATGGATACTAAACACAATCAATCTTACATAAATAAAGTTCAGATCATCCTGGCGAAGGTGTTTCATTACTGTAATATGACTGTATGATACGGAAGAACACGAGTATATGATGGAGTTGTAAAGAAGCGTTTCTAGTTTAAGCTGTTTATCCTTCACAATACCAATTTACATTAAACAATAAGCAGTCTTCACATTATAAGTTGTGTCATCGAACGAAAGTATTGACGTCAAAGTACAACTTCTACATATTGAACTTCAACTCACTCTTTACATGCTTTCTACTTTGTCCAGTTCCATCTATCCAGCTGGACATTCCCTGCTCTGGATACAAATCCAAGACCAAGACGTTTGTTCTCCTGAAACTTGATACCAAAAATCATTTACTATCGCCAATCGTAATAGACTCAAAAAAGAAATGTTCAGCTCACGACACAGCCTTCTCCCACTTGGCCACCAACAGGTCCTTCAACACGTTGGCCAAGAGTCCCACCCTCACGTCGTACTTCACCTGCAGAAGTCTCCATCTCCTCAGCACGATATACTCCTCCAACAGCTCGATGGGAAGCACCACCAATCGGTGCTCCACACTCAGGACATTGTGCCATTTCCATCGGCATACCGCATTCGCCAATCGCAAACTATAAATAATGTTAATTAAAACATGTCAGGGAAGAGAATAAGCACTTACAGGATGGCCGTTGACGCAATTGTACCAGTGACCAGAGTGAGTTGCCATGCCATGAGACCCAGTGACCATGGCCGATCGAATAGACGCCAGTTCTTCAGGCGTAACCTGTTCGTGTCGCGGCTTGCAGAGTTCAACCATGTCTTCCAATCGCTTCTTGAGAACACCGTTGTCGCTGAGCTTGGAACAAAAGTCCAGAGCGACTGGGAGAAGCTCACGAGCAGTGGTGATGTGCTCAGATTCGTTTCTGCCAGATCTCGAGCTTGCTTCAGGCTTGGCATTCCAAATCGCAGCTCGTGCGATCTTTGCAAATGCGAGTGTAGCTGCGATAAAGATTCGAGGGAGCTTCGCTTCCTTGGCCTCTTCCATCAATTCCTTACAAGTCTTGAACCATTTGTCCGTGGATGGCAAGTCAAGGGCGTTCTCGTGGAGTTTCTTGCCCTTTGTTTTGGAAACCATAAAGGCATCCATCAATTGTATCTGCTGGGCCTCCAAGACTACGAGTCGTGCCCCAAGAAGTAACTGTTCGTCAGGTGCAGAGTGCGAGAGTTTTAGGGCTTCCATCAAACGAGTGATGGAAAAGCCACCATCGGCCACAGGTTGGGAAGTTGCAATCGCATTGATCAGCTTCTTGGCAGGCTGGTTTTCTTCACCCATGAGCTTTTGGAGATACACGGCCGAATTTTCAAGTCTCTTTACGCCGGTGTGTCGCTCTCTGAAGAACGTGGTGGCTGTATGTTGATCAGCCAAAGAAGCAGACCGACGGGATGCTGCAAGTGCAGTTTCGAGTTTGGTCAGTTTGTTATTGAGTTTGTCCAAAGCAGCTTGTCCCTTGATGAGGAAGCGCTTGCAAATCTCATCCATGACTGCTCGATTGATGACCCGATTGTAACATCGTGTCGCGAATTGTCGGATAGATCTCTTACAGTCGGGGCAGCTCGGCATCTTTTGCGCAAGTGAGCCAGAGAAGTTCTTCAGACCAGTCAAGTTCCCAAACTTGTCCATATGGTAGACCTCACCAAGGCCGACGAGACCATCCAGAGTCTCACTTGTGAAGAAATGGCCACACCCAAGAACAACGATGGGGGTTTCGTCCAAGTCAATCTCTGAATATGTTCGAAACTCCAAGAGGTCAACCCGGGCATTCTTCTTTGATCTATTGCAGACTTGACAGTAGCCAACGGGACAAACCTCTCCGCAAAAGCTTGGGCATTGGTGACCACATCGTAACTTCTTGTCGCATCGTTTGTTGCAAGGAAGTCTGTCGCAAGGCGCAGAGCAGGGGAGAGTACAAGCGCCCTGGTGGGAACACGACCATGTGCAAGGCTCGATGCATGGAGCGCATGGTTCGTTGCAAACCGAGTTGCATGTAGAATGCGGGCATTGGACCTGGCGTTGAGATTTGTTAGTGACACCGATCTTTGTCTTATCCATATGTTTAAACTTACCTCGCATTGCTGCTTACAACTTTCACAAGCATCCCCAGCATGACATTCTTGGTTGCAGCGATGGTTACAAGTGCTGTATGGACGGCCGCAAGGCTTGACGCACTTGGGATGGACGCCGCCCTGGCATCCCGAGCAAGTCCCAGAGCACCCGTGACCACATGGAAGAATATGAGTGCAAGGTTGTTTGCATTGAGGCAACACGGTATTGCCAACCTGGTGGCATTCGAGAGTTACACCGTGTCCACAATGAGGAAGAGTCCTTTCCACTAGAGCAGTACACTGGAACGCTTCCAGATCCTGGGTTTGGTAACACGCCATACTTTCTGCGATGTGGCCGCACGGGAGCTCAACATCAAAAACCAGGGCTAGACAAGGACCACATGATTCTCCGCATAGTTTAGGACACTGATGGGTGCAAGTCATTCGGATGCGAGGGCAAGCCCGTGTACAAGTGAAGGCATCATGCATAGCCTCTGAGTGACACGTCGCCTGGCATTTATGGCCGCATGGTTCCAGTCTCCGGTAGGAAGGCAGAGTGCACCCCCCTTCGGGACTTTTGACGGAGAAGTCTTCCGGCTCTGAGCAAACGATTGGTGTCTCTGGGTTACGAGGACAGCAGAGTCTGAGTTCTGTTCCAACAGAACCATTCTTTTCGAGTATTTCGTGAACATCAGCCCACATGGGAACATTCAGGTAGGTCGCTGCATTACCAATAAGGTACATCCCATGCTTGGCGCGACTAAGCAAAACGTTGATGCGGTTCTCTGTCCGAAGAAATCCGACTTGGCGCTGAGGGTTGCTGCGTACTAGCGACACGACGATAATCTTGGCCTCTTCTCCTTGGAAGTTATCGACCGTCGCAAGTCGGATTGTCTGTAGCAACTTCTTCTTCTCAACCGGCTTCTTGGAACTTGGCTCGTCCTCAAACTCTTCATGGGCGAGTTGCTCGCGATCGAGATCGCCGAGACATATCTCGAAGTCACGGCTGAGAGCAGTCTTGAGTTGTTGAAGCTGACCCATGTAGGGTGTCAGGAGTGCAATATCTTCAGATTTATACTTGCCTTGACGAACTAGGTGACGGATAAGGGCCGTTGCCATGTTGGTCTCCCACCGGTTACTATGAGATTTCACACGGGTCCCGTCTCCTCCGACATCCTGTGGGTGGCTGTGGTCCAGCCAGAACACGTTGTCAAGCATACCAACAACATCTGGTGTCTCCAACACACTCTCGTGATCTATCAAGTTTGGGTAAACTCCACGAATCAGTTGAGAAACCTCGGGTCTCATTCTTCTCTGGACATTGAGCTGTGTTAGTGGCGATGGATCAAGACCCGGCTCGCCCTCTGCTCTCCTCTCGAACTGGCTACGATCCAGTTGCCACTTCTGACCAGACGTGGACTCGAGACTCAGGTCGTAGTTGTTGATTTGGGGTCGTAGTTGTCGGTGGTCACCAATCTGGATCAGATGCTCAAGCCCCGGCATCAGAGCAGAAATGATATCTGCCTCTTTGACCTCACCTGCCTCTTCACAAATGACAATCTTTGGCTTCAAACCCCGGAGCATGTCGATTCGACCAGCAAGCGCTGTGGTCGTCAAACCAATCACATCAGCTGAGTGAATAGTTCGTAAGTTGGTGCCATCATGTGTACGTCTGATGTTCTTCTGCTGCTCTTCCCAGTCATCCATGGCCTCGAAAAGAACATCTGTCTGCTCCTCTTGATGTCGCCGCATCCAGCCATCCACCAAAGCACGCCGTTCCTAGGAGGCGAGGCTATGAATGTCTTTTTCGGCCTTTAGTTCTAGTGCATCCAGGTCGGTATCTAGTGTTTCTTCAACGTTTTGGTGAGTATAGGAACCGAGCCAGGTTTTCAGAGGATCGCCTCCAACAACAGTAAAGTCGTCGTCGCTTTTCTCAAATTGCTCGTAAATCTTGGGGTTTTCCTCGTGTAAGAACTCGTTGAGAAAGTTCCAAGTGCTTCCGTTTCGTGCAAAGCTGAGAGATTTCGCAGCTCCTGATGCGGTGAGCGAACTCATCTCGATTTGTTGAAATGAAGTGACGAGATTACTGCGCTCAGTAAATGTCTTGACTGTCTCTTGACCGACCACTCGAAGGTTTAATCCCTCGAGCTCTGGAGCGGTGCTACGGCCACCAATCCGAATGATGCGAGATATCCCAACGTCGAGAAGATGCACGAGAAACTGATCGAGGGCATGGTTTGTGTAGCAGCTATATACCCTGTTAGTACCCTGAGTGAACGAACAACGATAATGCAAAAGCAGGTTCAAGAACTTACATCACAACGATAGGGCCCAGGTTTGCTTTCTGCTTCGCGGCTAAAAGAACTCTGAGCAGTTGAACGCCGAGGTACGACTTTCCTGTTCCAGGGGGGCCTTGAATGAGCGCGTACTCACGAGTGAGTGCACCGATTAAGCCGTGGCATTGTCCTTGGTCCAAACCTGTTGCACGTTCCAAATTTTGTATATCTAGGTTCTCTGGAAGCTCTGGGTCGAGAACAAGATCAATACTCTTGTCTTCGGTAATGGTTCTCAGGGAAAAGGCGAAATCAAGCCTGCGAGCATACGCTGGTGTCGTGACACTTCGGTCTTCAGCTACGCTAGGGAGAATCCATTGTTGAAATGCTATCTGGTTCTCGCGCTTGATAGTTTGGAGGTTCCGAAGGATAGGAACAAACGTATCGAGAATTACACCGTTGAAATCAACAAGTACACCCATAGCCTTGGTCGTGTAGAGTTTTGTCAGCAAGAGCAGGTCATCTCGACTGTGGTTCGCAAGTTTGACGGTGATACTGGGTACGCCATGTAATGGGGCAATGTTGCTGATTCGCTCTTCATTTTCCTTGAGGTCGCTACGACTTGTGCTCTTGCAAGTGACATGGAAGAAAAGCAGGCTCGTGTGACCAGGCGTGGGAGAAATAAAACACACCAAAGTACCTTGACCTAGGCGAGAAGATGCCTTCCACCATGCCTTTTGCTGTTCTTGTGTCTTGTCAAGTAAATGAAGAGGTGGTTCAAAAGACAGTATAGCTTCGGTGCCGTGCTTCTTGCCGGTGACGAGGCTCTCAATCCTTGACTCCAAGTAGATTTGTGCTTGCGGGTCGGGATTTGAAAGACGCCGGTTTGACAAATCTTCAGACCGGAGAAGGTCGCGTAGGATATCCTTTACAGGACCTAGGATATCATGTCGGACTAGTCGAAACATGGAATCAATGTGTCGCTGCAAAGGGTCTCCCAGCACATGAGGCTCCGTGAAGTTGGTAGAAGGTAGGTATTCCGCCTGCTCGCTGGTGACTTCTTCGTATGTTGGCAAGATTGAAATCTTGGAGATATCAGCAAATTGGCCGTCGTGTCTGTTCCCGGGAACTTCTAGGTCTTTGGGGAAGGTTGATGCGTGAGCCTTCAAGTTCCGTGGATTGCCAGAGGTGTCCTCGCTTGTAGCAAGACGCTCATGAGCAGCAGTCACCAGTCTCTTCACCACTCTGAAGTGTGTCGAAAGCTCATCAAGTTCTTTCGGTGGAGCGTCGTCGGCGATCACAGAAATGATTTTGTCCATCTGTTCCATGAGACCAGGTAGATCGTCACAGAACTGTGTTCGGGGTACTTTGTTGAGAAGTTGGGACAGCGCTGCGATCATTACATGAAGAGCAGCATGAGTGGTTGTTCCAAGTAGCTCTGAAAACAGCCCAGTACTTTCAAGAGCTTCTTCACACATGGAATTAAAGAGGCCGATGCCTCGTTCTCCATTTATACCAGCAAAGACCGTAAAGATAGTCCCAACGCTAGCCTCGATAGATAGCGACTCCATCAGATTTGCGTGAGAGATAACCTGCAGAAAGACGTAGGACGCAGGTAGGTTCTTCCTGGCGTCAGAGGAACCATTCTCAGCAGTGTCGACGATAAACTGCAGACCGTGATAGTCGTCATTCACAAGATCGCGAGCAATGTCTTGGTGCTGTTCAGGGTTGTCTTCGTCCAGGAGTTCGAGAGCTCTCTTCCAGAACTTGTGGCACTCCTTTGCACCTGTTGTGGTTTGGAAACTGGGAGGTGGTTTACGAACCATGCCTTTCCACGCCATGTATCGCTTGCGTGGATCTGTTTTGGCAATGGGAGCTGGAACAGCAATATGGCTGTCGACGGCAGGAGATGTTTCGTGTAGAAAGTTGCATTTGTTTCCATAATGACAGTTACCTCTTTTGAAATGGTGGCAAGGCTTGGTCCGGAAATTGTGACTTGGACCTCCAAGTCCTCCGCCGCGTCCTTGCGACGCCATGACAGCCGGGAGAGATAGATGGAGAAGTGTGTGGAATATCACAGCGTGGTTCCTTTGGTGTTTATTGTAGACGCGGCCAAGATCATTTGCCAAGAATGTGACGTCCAAGAAATGGTTGTCAAGGAAAGGTAGTGATGTTGAGGAGAGACTGTTGGAAGAGAGAGAAGTGGCGCCACAACGCCAATAATGTATGTACCAAGTGACATTGTTCGTTACCTGGGGCTTCGTCACCTTTGAAGATTGCTTTGAAGTAACCGGTATCAAGCAGTTGTTGATAGTGTTTGGCAGATTGTCAGTCACTTACAATGCCCAAGCAACCGTCAACTTCAAGCGCCCGCGTAGATGCGTGCATCGACCCACTTGGAAAGAGAAAAGAGTAACAACTGCATGGAAGTAGAATTAGCATATATCTGAAGAGACTTTAACAGTACTTGACCATGATTTGGATGACAGGATGTTAGGGCTGCTGCCAGGTAGCACTTGTTGAAGGGCTCCTGCCGTCTACCGAGCAAGAGATGTGTCAATGGCCGGTGTTTTTCATAGCAACACAGCAAGAATCATTGTCTGGCATTTGCTTTGATTGAGTCGCGGGCACCAGGAGGCACGAAGTAGCAGATAACGCTTTCGCACGCAACAGCTGATATTACTTGGGTACCTTCTACATGTAGGCTCTTAGTGATCTGGACTTGCTGCATGCTGATTAAGGAAAGTACCTGTGTATGACGGTACACTATTGGCATTAAGATCAAAAAGAGTATAAACAGTTTGAAGATGACGATACCGGCAGGTTGTCAATGTTAAAATTCCATGAAGACACGGGTGTTGGGTCGGCGTTGGGTTAATGTACGGGAATTACTTGGGTGCAATTTGTACAGTACACAAGATTAATTCACCCGCTAAACATTACTGTTGCAAAGAAAACTACCTAAGTAGGTAGGTACAGACTTAGACTAACAGATTCTCCAACAATTAATCAATAACTTATAGAACAAAACACCATCTTGATCCCCTCAGCAGCGGAGATGGAAGTCGTCGATGTCTTAGTGTAATTCATCCCAACCCACCCTAGAGCACCATTAGCACGGCTCAATTCCATTTACCGTCTCACGTCAGAAGCTTAACAGAGACAATTTCCCAATTTAAAAACCACTACTCATTTCGGAAATGATACCAAAATATCTAAAAATACAATATTATCGCCAAGAGCCTCAGCTTTTTTTACTTTTATCTATCGATACATTGAATGATACAAAGTTACACAATGCTTTTGAATGGCGTTCAAAATGACGCAAACCATTCTCGCGCTTCGGAAGTAACACAAAGCCGAACAAACGGAACGGAATGGGCGGATGATGCGATCAAAGACGTGCTCAAGTGAATTAATAATGCTATTCTGCTGCTGCTACGCTGCAAAAGTATATAGGATGCGCTGAAATAATAATGTCTCTTCTTTTTCTTATCCGCTCTGGTATTCCCAAAAGTCGGGGTTTGTCCATCCATCGTCACATCAACACTTTTACCGCTGCCAAGATGGGCTCTCAACCACATGCAGACATTACCCTCTATACTTCCCACAAGTGCCCTTGTACGTATATATCATTAATTAACTCTTTCTATATATAAACCAGCCAATGTTGTACTTGCGGTGACTTGGCAATTTGTCTAGGTACCTGGTTCAGTCACGGTACGGCGTAGCTAATGACATCTCTCTTCTCCCAGTCGCGCACAGGGCACACATCACCCTCGCAGAGCTAGGCCTCCCGTTCAAAGAGGAAATCATCGACCTTGACACTCCACGCTCGCCAGAGTATCTCAAGATCAACCCTCGCGGTCTTGTCCCGACCATCATCCATAACGGCGAGACAATCACTGAATCAGCCATCGTCTCGCAGTTCCTCGTAGACGCCTATCCCGCCCAGAGCAAGTCTCTACTCCCTGCGTCCTCGGACCGCGATGGGGCGTTGATCAGAGCCAGGATCAATTTCTTTGTTGATACTTACTCGAGCAAGGTCCAGGGCCATCTCAGCAGGGCCATCTACCGCGGCACGACGGACGACGAGATTGAGAGTGCTGTGGACGATGCTATAGCTGGTATCGTCAAGGAGGTTGAACCTCTTCTCAAGGACGCTGCTCCGTTCTTTGGTGGTAGCGATAAGCTCACCTTTGCCGAGGTATGTGCTTTTTACCTGTTCCCCAAGCTACTAAAAAGCTAAGCCATCAATTAATTAACATAAATGAACAACAACAACAGGTCCTCACTGCCCCGTTCGTCATTCGAGCACTGTCCCTCTCCAAGCACGGCCTCCTACCGGCCAATCTCTCGTCGCGACTCGAGAAAGAAACCCCAAACTTTTACAGGTGGGCAAAGGCCATCAGTAACCACGCCAGCGTCTTGGAGATCTACAACGAGGACGATATTGTTCAGGGAACCAAGAAGAAGAGGGCCCAGCTCCGAGCGCAAGGCTAAGCGTGGCTGTGCTTTTTTTTGCTTGACTATGACTACGTATTCATCCCGCAGTTTAGTTCATGACATTATAACACAGGGTTTTATGAAATTCCACCCCCTGTTTTTTCTTGCTTATCTCTCCTCATAAAGTGTTTCGACTAAAAGAACTTAATCGCTGAGATGTCCAAAACAGGGATAAGCATTAACGTATTTGAAACTTGAAGGAGATAGCTGAGATGCTATGCCTACGTATGTCAGGCCATACAGATATACACCACGATAACATTTGTCTCTTCATTAACAATGCAAAGACTCTGGAGATTTCTTGCCCCAAAAGTGCTGGATCTTGCATTTCACAAGCGCTCAATAGCTTCCCTTTCCCCCTGTCGATCTACTTGCCACTAGTGCCGACCGACTTATCTCCAGGGTTTCATTTCCATGGACAGAATTAGCAACAGACAATTTCAACACCCAGAACAGAAAGAGACAGAGCCTAGAGAGCTTAGAGGTGGAGAGATAACAGTTAGATTCGATTCAATTCAATTCAATTCGTCCATGTCTTTGACCCATTGAAAAGATCAAACCCCCGGTTCTAATTTCCATCGGATCAACTCTAAGCGAAATATCCTCCTTCTTTTCTACCCAGACTCCATCAAAGTAAAGCCCCTCCCGCGCCCAGCCCAAGCTTCCTTGGCGCGTCTCAAGAGAAGTTGTCCATTGTTTACCCCTGGTTCGGACACAGTGGGTTGACCCGCTGGAAGGACCTCTGAAGATTCCTTTTTCCCTGGTAGTAATTAATTCCAGGGACAAGTATGAAGAGTTGTGGTGTATAGAAACAGACAAAAGAAAACAACGTGATCCATTCAATGCATTCTTAGTGGTTCAAATTCACAATCTAAAAGACGCTTCAGGGACTTGGCGATGACCTCTCTCTCCCTCTCCCCTGAGTCCTAGGTCAGGTCTACCTGGGCCTATGCTTGCTTCTATGGCCTTGGCCTTGGCTTGGTACTTGTAAGTGTGGGTATGGGGGGGCTTCTCGGCACTCTGGGCTCCTCTCCTTTTCCTAACTAATATCGTTTTGCCGTTTCATTTTATTCCTTCTGTTTCCTTCTTCTCTTTCCTTTCCTCTTTGTTCATTCTCATCTTTTTTGATCAAGTAGAAGAAAAAGGATAAAGTTTTTTTATCCCCTTTTGCTTTCCTCTTTTTCCTTTTTTGTCTGTACTCTCGATCCTTGGGTGTTTCATTCGTTTCATCGCCCAGTCACTCCTTGATCGCGACACTCACATACATCATCAATTCATTGTCGCATTTGTTTTCCTGTTCCATTTTTCGAATTATCTATTTCATATAGATATCTGAGAAGAGAGGAAAAAAGAAAGAAAGAAAGATACCTCACAAACACACAGCAAACATGCTTTCACGCTATATCCTCCCGGCCGCAGCCTTCTTTGGCCTCGCGGTCGCTCAAACAAGCTCAGACTGCAACCCTCTCAACGAGACCGACTGTGACCCCAACCCAGCCTGGGGAACGACCTACACCTGGAGCTTCAACGACACGCCTTCAAGCGACTTTTGGGACAACCATGTCGGCCGCGTGACCTACGACAAGGAGACGGGCGCCACCTTCACAGTCGCCAAGCAGGGCGACTCACCTACTCTGCGCACCAACTTTTACTTCTTCTTCGGCCGCACAGAGCTGCACATGAAGGCTGCCCCGGGCACGGGAATCGTCAGCTCCATGATGTGGCTGAGCGACGATCTCGACGAGGTCGACTGGGAGATTCTGGGCGCCAACGACACCCACGCTTCGACAAACTACTATGGCAAGGGCGTTGAGGATTTCACAAAGGCGGGATGGCACTTTGTCGAAGGAGGAATGCAGGAGGAGTACGTCAACTACACGACGACGTGGACAAAGGAAGAGCTCAAGTGGTTCATCAACGGAGAGAACGTGCGAACGGTTGTTGCCAAGGATGATATCGATAGCTACCCTCAGACACCCATGAGACTTTCAATCGGTATCTGGGCTGCCGGTGATCCTAGAATGCCCGAGGGAACACGCCAATGGGCTGGTGGTGGTGAGTTTACAAACTCGTGATAGTATGAGTTGAGTTGTACTAACAAACTTACAGATACCGATTACGAAAAGGGTCCTTATACCATGCACGTCAAGGACGTCACCGTCGAGGACTACAGCACCGGAAAGGAGTACGTCTACGGCGACAAGACCGGTAGCTGGGAAAGCATCGAGATTGTCAAGTAAGTTCAACTTTCACACTCTCATTCTCAAGCCATAACTAACAAATCTTCCCCCAGGGGTAACTCAACCGCCTACGAGAACCTCCACAAGGAGCCCGAAAAGTCCACAGGCGAGAAATGGGAAGCTCTCCCCACAGGCGCAAAGACAGGCATCTACGCCGGCGGCATCGGCGCCGCAGCCCTCGGCCTCGGAGCCCTAGGCTTCTACTTCTGGCGCCAGCGCGCCGCGGGTGCCAGCGAAGCCAAGAAAGCAGCCGCCGAGAACGAGGACCTCATGTCCTACCGTCAGGGCGAGGACACAGCGAACCAGGGCTTTGAGTACAGCGCAGCCAAGTACTCCAAGGTGCCAGCCCAGGCAGCGCCTTAGAGGTGTCTTGTTGTGAAGATAAACAAATAGCAAAGCATCCTTTTTTTTCCCCTTTCTTCTTTGTTGTTGTGTGGTTTCTCTTTTTTTTTATATCTACATATCTCAGATTTTTTCTTATAAACATAGCCTCTCTTTAATTGGCATTTTGGAGTGTGAGTGTGTGAGTCCCTTAGAAGAGGTGGATGGCATGACATGCATGGCAGCAAGCAATATACCAATACATTACGGACCTTTGTTTTTTTTACATATATCGTTACACAGGTCCCAAGTAAATACTGTTTGAGATATCTAGACAGGAAGATGGGGATTTTGTTTATTATAGCAGGCCTGGCGTTGTACTTTGATTGATCAATTGAGAAGCAGAAGCATTGTAAACCTGTCATGTCATCCGCGCCTTTGAGATGTCAAAACTGTTCATGCCTTGCGAAAGTAATTACAGATCTCACGTCAATTGTCTTTGACACGACTTATAAATCCGACAAGCTAAACAATCCTCCCAGCATCATCGTTTAAAATTAACAAAATAGGAAATTCGTGGACCTACTCCAAGAGCATGAATTAATTCCAGACTAACCTATTCTGTTGAATCTATACGATCACATCTTTTTTCACTGTAACAATTGGCAAAAAAAGGATGCCAATCTTTGTCCTTGGCAATTAAAAGAAGGAATTCTCCTACATCGGAGCTCAAATAGTGTGAATAACTCAAAAAGAAGAACCTGAACGAATCTGTCAAGATCTTTTTCTTTCTCTTTTGTATAAAGGCAAGCCTAGCTTCTCTTTATTCTTTACTCAAATCAATTCATCTCAAGGAACGTTAAACAGCTCAATTGAGACAAACTCACTCACTCACTCACCCAACACAACAAACTCACTTACAAGACAACCAAACCTACAAAATGTCTCTGACCTTTCGTCCCGCAACAACACTCGACATCCCGCCTCTACTCTCCCTCATCGTCTCCGCCTACCGCGGTCCATCATCACGCGAAGGCTGGACAACAGAAGCCGATCTTCTAGCCGACGAGCGCATATCCCCATCCGCTCTGGAAGCCAAGATCACCGAGCCCAATGGCCTCGTCCTTCTCGCATTCCGTTCAACGCCCTCATCGACAGGCACTTCAACGCCAGAGTCGGGATCTGAAGGCGACGCTGGCTCAGGACTCGTGGCGTGCTGTGAGATTGTGAGGAAGAGCGATGAGCGTGCGTACTTTGGACTCTTTGCCGTGTCGCCGAAATTGCAGGCGGGAGGGATTGGACGACAGGTCTTGCAGAAGGCTGAGGAGCATGCTAAGAAGGAATGGGGGACTAAGATTATGACTATGATGGTCATTTGGACGAGGGAGGAGTTGATTGCTTGGTACATGAGGAGAGGCTATGTTCGTACTGGCGAAAAGAGTCCTTTTCCTTATGCTGAGCTTTACAATGGCAAGGCTCTAAGGGATGACTTGTACTTTGATCACTTGGAAAAGGTGTTGTAGAGATGGTTGTCTGATTTTATGGGAAGAATTATGGAAAGCAAAGTATAGCATTTAGACAGAAGCATTGGAGATGTAGAGAGAATTCACCAGTGTGTTTGACCAAGGAACAAATCATTTACTCAAAAAGAAAATCGTCAATCATGGCAGGCTATATCCTAACACTATATACACATTCAAATAAACCTTGCTGATCGCTCGTCACAACTTTTGAACTGGGTATCTTTGGCTTTTTATTGACCCTCAACCTGCTTGAGAATGCCCTCGAGGTTGATACTCTTGGGTCGCTCGATGGGAAGACCCAGAGCACGGTCCCAGATCAACTGGGCAAGGGGGCCGAGACCACGCGACACACCGAATGTGGCAGTGTAGTAGAGAGTCTCGTGGAAGCCGTAGTGGTGGAACAGAACTCCAGAGCTGCTGTCAACGTTGGGGTAGGGGTTCTTGGTCTTGCCGTGCTTCTTGAGAACCTCGGGTGCGATTCGGCTGTTCTTCTCGACAAGCTGGAAGACAGGGTCGTTGGCGATCTCAGGACGGGCAGCGGCATAGTCCATGAGAGCTTCGAATCGGGGATCGGGCTTTCGGAGAACGGCATGACCGTAACCGGGAACAACACGACCGGAGTTGAGGGTAGACCAGAGGTAGTCGTTGACATCCTGCTCGGTATAGTTGGCAGGAATGGCCTCCTTCATCTGGATGATCCATCGGAGGACCTCCTGAGCGGCAAGACTAACGATTTATTAGTATTAGTTCTTGTATGAAGCGACAAATACTTACCCGTGGAGAGGACCAGCGAGACCCTGGAGACCAGCACTGTAAGACAGGAAAGGATCGGACAGAGCACTGCCAACCAAATGAGTGGTGTGGGCAGAGACGTTACCACCCTCGTGGTCACCGTGAAGAGCAAGGTAAAGACGGAGGAGATCCTGGAAGTTCTCGTTCTCCTTGCCACCCTTGCCCAACATAGCAGCAAAGTTGTAAGACCAATCCTGCTCAAGATCCACCTCGGCGGGCAGAGCACCACCACCGCGGTAAGAGTTCTGGTAAATCTTGGCAGCGATGGTGGGCAGCTTGGCCAGGAGGGAAATGCAGTCGTCAAAGGTAGGCTCCCAGTAATCAGCCTTGTTGATACCCTGCTCATAGGCCTTGGCGAACTTTGACTCGTAGTTGAGAGCAGAAACGGCAATGGCGAATTGAGTCATGGGGTGAAGGTCCTTGGGGAAGTCATTGAGCATCTTGGAGACAAACTCGGGGATCTGGGCCTTTTCAGCAAGCTCGCGCGAGAAGCCGCGGACCTGGTTGACAGAGGGAACCTGGCCTGTGAGAAGCAGCCAGAACATAGCCTCAGGAAGCATCTCTGTGCCAGTCTTTCCCTTGGGAAGCTCCTTTTGGCAGTCCTTGATAGTTCGGCCGTGGAATCGAATACCTTCGTTGGCATCTAGGACCGAACCCTCCCAGACCATGGCCTTGAGGCCTCGCATACCACCGAGAGTGTTCTCAACCTTGACTTCTCCAAGAACCTTGTTAGAATGAGCCTTGACCTTCTTGAGGAGCTCTCGCTTGGCGGGAATGGCATCGCGGAGAGTGGCCTTGAGGTCAGGCTCAGCAGTAGCATAACCGCGAGCTCCAACAAAAGCGGCACGGGTGAGGGGCTGTTTGATATGGCGTGAGTTTACGGTATTTGAGTATCACATGTAAGTCACGTACCTTGAGCGAGCCCAAAGCCCGGCGAGAAGTTGTCAAGTTGAGAGCCATTATGATGTGTGAGAAGTGTACAGAGCAAGAAAGAGAAAGAAAATCACAAAAGACAACGAGATAAAGGGAAGTCGAGTAAGATAATGAATGAGCTGGGCCGCGGCTTCCCTGTTGTAAACGAGTAGAAGCGGCGCCCACCGGTGGGGGCCCGAGCAATCTGGGGTAACAACCGGGGGAGCGGGGGTGACAACAAGAGCTCTAGCTTCAGCTTCTAGTGTCTGCTGTTTTATTTTGTCAAGCGGGGTTGAGATGGATGGTCAGAATGACGCAGTATTCAGTGCGGAGAAGGCATGTCCTATAACCATATATTGAGAGAAAGACTACAAGACACCAGGGAATATACATGAGTACTACTAAGCTCAGTACTTAGCTACTAGCCAAAATAATATCTTTATCCCATTCGCAATACAAACTACAACATTACCAGTTAGTTGTCAAGACACTCGCATCTCCTCTACGGTTATGTCGGTGACAACCGAGGAAACCCGCCATGAACCGATCACATTACCACGGCTCAAACAGGCAATCTGGACCAATCAGAGACACCAGTGTTAACCGTACAGCCTCTGTTATTGGTCAATTGCTTCGGCAATGCTTCTATAACCAAGGCTTTGCTGACATGAATACGTTGAGCACAACCCCCAACTTGTTATTTGTTTTTGTCAGCTATTGTAAAATATCATACTGTATGTGAGATGGAGAAAATTGTACCTATTGCTCGGTTACCGAAGCTGAAGTCGGTCATCGAGTTGTGTAAGAGATGGTCCTTTGTGGTGTTGACCATTAGTAGCTAAAAGATGAATATATATCTGATCAAAATAATTATTTAAATTTGAATCCCGATTTCCTTCGTCTGGAGACCTATAGTAACTACTCATTATCGCTTCTCAAAAGTTATATCCAGTCTTGACTGATTTGGAGCTATCACGGGCTACAGATCAACATCCGCAGAGTGTTGGACTTTATTATTCATCCACTACCAATCCACCCCTCCACCCTAGTCCTCTCTTTACTTCACAACCACCACATTCTCTTCCCTCTTCATCCTAACATCAACATCCTTCAAAATGATGCGCAGATTATCTACAAGAGCTCCCCGGCGCTTAATCTCAGCTGCCTCCAAACCCCGAAGCTGCACTCCCCTTCTCGCCATCCGAGCCATATCTTCCACATCCGTCGCAAAGATGTCGTCGCTCAGCACCCACGCGACACAACCTGCCGACGCTTTCCAGCTGCTACCAGAGTCGCAAAAGGCTGGAGAGGCTGAAGATCGACTTTACGAAGCCACCATTAAGGAGATTGAAGCTTGGTGGGCTTCGCCTAGATTTGCGGGCATCAAGCGTCCGTACAGCGCCGAGGATGTTGCTTCCAAGCGTGGAACGCAAAAGGTTCAATACCCAAGCTCTGTCATGGCTCAGAAGCTCTTCAATCTGATCCGTGAGCGGGAAGCCAAGGGCGAACCCATCCATACGAGTACGTCTTAAAAAATCCTCTTCCGATATACCCGATATCCGGCTAACACCTCACAGTGGGCGCAATTGACCCCGTTCAAATGACCCAGCAAGCTCCTCACCAAGAAGTCCTCTACATCTCGGGATGGGCATGCTCCTCCCTCCTCACCTCTACCAACGAGGTCTCCCCCGACTTTGGCGACTACCCATACAACACCGTCCCCAACCAGGTCCAGCGCCTGGCCAAGGCGCAGAACATGCACGACCGAAAGCAATGGGACCTTCGTCGCAAGATGACCGCTGAGGAGCGCACAAAGACACCATATACCGACTACCTCCGACCCATCATCGCCGACGGTGACACTGGCCATGGTGGTCTGTCAGCTGTCCTCAAGCTCGCCAAGCTGTTTGCTGAGAACGGTGCTGCTGCTGTCCACTTCGAGGACCAGCTTCATGGTGGAAAGAAGTGCGGTCATCTTGCTGGCAAGGTCCTTGTTCCTATCGGAGAGCACATCAACCGTCTTGTCGCCACGCGCTTCCAGTGGGATGTCATGGGCTGCGAGAATCTTGTCATTGCCCGAACAGACTCCGAGTCTGGCAAGCTTCTGTCATCTGCCATTGACGTGCGCGACCACGAGTTCATCCTCGGTGTCGCAGACCCCTCAATTGAGCCTTTGGCTGAGACCATTCAGGCTATGGAGGCCAAGGGTGCTGCGGGAGCTGAGATTGATGCTTTCGAGGCCCAATGGGTCAAGGACACCAAGCTCATCACCTTTGACGAAGCTGCCGTCGCACACATGAAGAAGGAGGGTGTTGAGCAATCCAAGATTGACGAGTACCTTGCCGAGACAGACAAGGACCATGACATGGGCATCTCACGTCGTCGCGGTCTCGCAAGCAAGTACACCAAGGAACCTGTCTACTTCAACTGGGACGTCCCTCGCACCCGCGAAGGATTCTACCACTACCGCGCCGGCATGCAAGCGGCTACCAAGCGCGCTCTCGCATTCGGCCCCTACGCGGATCTCCTCTGGGTCGAGACTGGCGACCCCAACGTCCAAGTAGCATCCAAGCTAGGCCGCGCCGTTCGCGAAGTTTACCCCAGCAAGGGTCTCGTGTACAACCTCTCCCCCTCGTTCAACTGGATGGCCCATGGTTTCACAGACGAGACCCTCAAGTCATTCATCTGGGACATTGCGCGCGAGGGTTTCGTGCTGCAGCTCATTTCCCTCGCGGGTCTGCACTCCAACGCGACCATCACAACTGAGCTGTCGCGCGAGTTCAAGAAGGACGGCATGAAGGCGTATGTTGATATTGTTCAGCGCCGTGAGAAGGACTTGAAGTGTGATGTCTTGACGCATCAGAAGTGGAGTGGCGCAAGTTACATTGATGGCATCCTGGGTGCTATCCAGAGCGGAAGTTCGAGCAGTAAGAGTATGGGCGAGGGTAATACCGAGGGACAGTTCCACTAGATGGAAGCCTTCAAGAGAAGGAAAAGCATGCACCGGAGTTTGGGTATCTTTGTTGTATATTCACCAATACCTTGCAAATAACATTTGTTTTACGATCAGCCGGGTGGCTACCCTCGCACTTGTGACAAGATTGGTTTATGATGTGACAATTTCATTCATTATTGGTTCATACTAATCGTTACTACAGATACCGTGTCCCCCGCTAAATTCCTTTCTCTTATTCTTTATTCTTTATTCCTTACAATGAGTCCTTGCTGGCGTTGTTCTGAGGAGCAGGAGGCGCAGGTCCCTCAGCAGTGACATAACCCTTGGTCATACCACCATCAACGGCAAAGTCGTGACCGTTGACAAAGCTCGACTCGTCACTGGCCAGGAAGACAACAGCATGGGCCTGCTCAATAGCCTCACCGAATCGACCCATGGGGAAGTGGACCTCACGTCGGTGGCGCTTGGCCTGGTCATCACCGAGCCAGTCCTGGAGAAGAGGTGTGTTGAGCGGCGCGGGGCAGAGGTTGTTGAAGCGGAATCCCTCTCGGGCGTGAACCATGGCGAGCTCACGGGTGAGGGCGAGAACAGCGCCCTTGGAGGCAGTGTAGGCAAGCTGGGGTGTGGCAGCGCCGACGAGAGCGACAACGGAGGCGGTGTTTATGATGGAAGCCTTGGACTTCTTGTTGCGGCGCAGAGACAGGACGGCGTGCTTGCAGCCGTACCACACACCCTTGACGTTGATGTTTTGGGTAAGGTCCCAGATGTTCTCGGGGGTGTTGACGGCGTCGTCGTCCTGGGCGTGCATGATACCGGCATTGTTGAAGAGGACGTCGATACCGCCCCAAGAGTCGAGTGACTCGATCATGGCCTGGACCTCGGATTCCTTGGAAACATCGACTTTCTATAACGGGGTCAGTATTGCGATCGGAGAGGAAGGAAAAATTGGGCGTACCAGGATCTCAACGCGGGGAGCATCGGGGACGAGCTGCTTGACCTTTGCGGCGGCCTTTTCGAGAGCAGGCTGGGAGATGTCGGACATGAGAATTGAAGCGCCCTCCTTTGCGAAGAGGATAGAAGTCTCAAGACCAATGCCACTGTGGAACATTAGTATTGTGTAGCACTCTGGGAGGAGGGCAATGAACTTACCCAGCAGCGCCAGTGATGACGGCGTTCTTGCCAGCGAGACGACCACGGGGAGCAGACATTGTGATTGAGATGTGTGTATGTATGAGAGAAAAGAGTCAAGTTTTGGGTATCAAGAAGAGAGAAAGGGTTTAATTATGTTTGTTTGAAAGATGATGATACAAAGAAACAGAGACGCGGTGAGGTGAAGGAGGGGAGGGGGGATCTTTAAGCTTTCTTATCTCTCCAAGCCAAGTGTGTTCGAGAAGCTCACTGATAAGATTAGACTAGAAGTAGTGGTGGACTCTCGGACTCGGGGATCTGACTCGTGAGACAAGAGAGACATGGCAAAAGAAGGCGGTAGAATGGAATTGTGTGTCATGAGATGGGTCTCATGGGGTGGAATCCCTTTCATTTTTCCCGACAACGGCGTTATACCTAAGCTTGGTACCTATCTAGTGGCGGTAGGCGGCTCAAGTGTGTTTTTGGTTGGCGGCTAACTATTATTAAAGAGAATACAGTAGTCTGATGGGTCTAGAAACTGTATGGATCAGATTGGGTGGTTTCCATCATGTCATGAGAGAGGGGGGGACTAACTGGAGCTTTGTCTTTAATCTCGGGGGCCTCGGTATTTATTTTATCATCTATGTCTGTCGTTATTTGCGACAGCTTAGATGAAGTTATTCTGCTGTGGTTATGCAGTACATGTATAAACATGTCTCAATAAAGGTATGATCCGCTCCACAACTCCGGTAGATAACCTCGACATACATATCTCACCTAACCCAAAGCTAGTATCTATCATATTATCCAGGGTCCTTTTTTCGGACGTCAGATCTCGAACTTGCATGCAGCACCCCCTGTCAAAAGCGATGTCGGCAATGGTCACGAGGTCGTCAGCATGAGACAACCGACTTGAGATGACTTTTTTCGCGGCTACTTTTTGTTTGCGCGGTTGCAATCTCGCAGAGCGCAGACTACTAACATCTCAATTAATGGTACAAGTACGATACGATAAAAGAAAGTTAGTGATTGTCAATGGCGGCTCGCGCATCATCGGTAACGGCAACCAAACGTTATCAAACCCCATGTTGGTCAGAGCTTCAAGATAACAACACGTTACAGAATGCGGGGAAATTGAATTGACTTTAGTTTGGTGTGTCTGACCGTTTGAGATAGCGCGGCAATTCAAAAGTGAAGCTATTCAAACTTCATGGGAGGTCATCATTATCTAGAGTACCAAGGTACTGTACTGTGCTGCACCGTAGTGGATGCATCGGCTGTAGAGCTCAATTAGTCCTAGCTACAGCGGCACGCGCACCGAGAGAGCTTCCCTGGCAAATGTTCCCACTTTATGTCACCTACGTCACTGAAGCTCATGTCTTATCGTGGTAAACCTCTTATCGTAGCCGCGCTGACCAGAAGCAGAGAGAGACATAGAGAGACACAATGTCTTGAATGGACGCAGGCCAAACCTGATTATTCCCGTCTTATCTCACTTGTTGTATCTTTCCCCTCTTTCTTGTCCAGTACTTGAATAGATACGCGACGAGATAATTCTCCATCTTTTTTTTTAATCCTCTCTACCTTTTGATCTACCTCCCCGCATCCACCGCGCGCATCGCATCTCAGCCTCAATACCTCAGTACTTACTCTACTCCTTCATACCGCAAAGATCATCACGAGTCGTCTTCTTTTTACCGCGCATTCTTAAGGGTCGTTCTAACATCTCTCTTCCTCAATCCCACTTACTCATCATCATCCTATCCTGGCGATATCTCTCCGTCATACTCCCTCCCTTCAGTACCTGCCAACCACTTCCTCCCATCTCTATACCCAGCTTCAATAGCTCTCTCACATATCCAAAATGACTTCACAAGACTCCCAAACCGTCACTGTCGACAATCTCGCGCAGATCCTTGAAAATGACAACATGGTCAAGCTCGCGGGTGTCGACGTCGACGGCATCCTTCGCGGAAAGCTCGTCTCCAAGAAGAAGTTTCTGTCCATTGCAGAGGCCGGCTTCGGTTTCTGCTCCGTCATCTTTGGCTGGGACATGCACGACCGTACATACGTCCGCGAGCTCAAGATCTCAAATGCCGAGAACGGTTACCATGATCTTCTAGCGATACCAGATCTCTCAACATTCAGGCGCATTCCTTGGGAGGACAATGTGCCTCTGTTCCTGGTGGACTTCCTTGATCCTAGTACTGAGAAGCCCATCTGCGCTTGTCCCCGTGGACTAGTCAAGACACAACTTGCCAAGCTCAAAGAGCATGGCTACGGAGCTATGGCTGGTGGTATGTATCCATCTTGAATCCATTCCTCGTTTCTTCGACTAATAGATCCCCCCAGCCGAATATGAATTCTACCAGTTCAAGTCCCCCGATACTTCATCATCCTCTCCCGCCGCCTATCTCCAAAACAACCCTCCTCACCAGCTTCCCGCTCTAACGGAGGGCATGTTTGGCTACTCTCTCACCCGACCGGTGCACAACCAAGATTACTACTACGACGTCTTCAACACATGCGCCAAGTTCTCATGCAACATTGAGGGCTGGCACACCGAGTCCGGACCAGGTGTATTCGAAGCCGCTCTCGAGTTTGGCGAGATCGCCCAAATGGCCGACCGCGCTGCGTTGTTTAAGTACGTCGTCAAGAGCGTCAGCACAAAGTACGGCATCACACCTTGCTTCATGGCAAAGCCCAAGCAAGGTCTTCCCGGAAATAGTGGACATATGCACGTCTCCATCGTGGACAAGGAGGGCAAGAACCTCTTCGCGCGCGAGACAAAGGATGAGAACCCCAAATGGAAAGACATTGCCAACCTTTCCGACATGGGCCGTCATTTCCTCGCCGGTATCCTCGTCGGTCTTCCAGACATTATGCCCATTCTCGCGCCCACGATCAACTCCTACAAGCGTCTAGTCGAGAACTTCTGGGCCCCTGTTACTGTATCATGGGGTCTCGAGCACCGCGCCGCCTCCATCCGCCTCATCTGCCCCAAGCCCTCAGCGACACGTTTCGAAGTCCGCGTTCCCGGCGCAGACACAAACCCCCATCTCGTCCTCGCCGCTATCCTAGGCTGCGGCTGGCGCGGTGTTGAGAAGAAGTTGGAGATTCCTACTCCCCCGCTTGCCATGGGCCAGGACGTCGGTGGTGACGCTGACCAAGGTGAGAGATTGGCCAAGAGTCTGAAGGAGGCCACAGCACGCTTCATGGCCAAGGATAGCATCGCACGTGAGGTGTTTGGAGATGATTTCGTTGAGCACTTTGGTGGAACAAGAGAGCATGAAGTCCGTCTGTTTGACGAGGCAGTGACTGATTGGTACGTACACAACTTCTTGACCGATTGATACACACAGCTAACCATATTCAGGGAAATGAAGCGATACATTGAAACTGTTTGATTTAGGTCTATCGGAGTTAGTATGTTTGGTTAATATTTTTGATGTACGGGTACACAGGGCGTACTTGTGGGCATTTGTATATGCATGAAGTGAGCAAATGAAGTGGAATGAGATCTATGATAGAGTCATCTCGACGAATATACCTTGCAGCTTTGCTTTTTGTAATTTGTGGCGACGTAGTAGTTGCGATGTTTGCGTATTGGCTTACTTTGTTTGCTGGCAAGATCAAGTTGACAGCGAATCACACCAATTCTAAGAGAAACAGTTAGTGGACAATATCCATACTACAGGGAAATACTGCATAATTATTGCGCGATTCAAAAGTTGTAACATCAGTTCATCCCATGATCAAGGTGGTACATGCTTGTTTGTGAAAATAAACATGTTGCCCCAGGGTAGCTCGTGACGTATGAAGCTCTCCACCGACTTCGGCGGGCAACAACAATCGACTTATCATGACTGCCTACTAAAAGACGAAGAAATCCCCCAAAGAAAGCTTTTACTGAACACACCACAAAGGATAAGCTACCAAAATGTCTGTATACATTGCCGAAGCTACTTCAAGCGAGCCTCTAGTAAGTGATCATACTCTATCGTTCAAGAACCATTGCTAACAAGCTTAGTCCGAGGCAGATGCCCGTTGGGTCAGTCTTAAAAAGTAAATTGCACCCTCTACACGCTGCTCTACTTTGACTAACAGTATCAAGAATCACATACACCGATTCAAGGGGCCAACAGAGAACATGGGAATCCGCAGAGCGCCTCACCCGTCCCAAAGACGCCCTGATAGACGGCGTCGGCATCGTCGCCATTCTCGACCACCGCCACGGTCCTGAAATCGTTCTGCAGAAGCAATACCGCCCTCCTGTCGATAAAGTCGTCATTGAAGTCCCCGCCGGTCTTATTGATGAAGGCGAAACAGCTGAAGAGTGCGCGGTGCGCGAGCTGCGAGAGGAGACGGGGTACATCGGTGTTGCTACCGAGACGTCGCCAATCATGTTCAATGATCCTGGGTTTTGCAACACGAATTTAAAGATGGTGCATGTCAGTATTGATATGGATCGCAAGGAAAATCAGAACCCCAAGCCGCAGCTGGAAGATGGGGAGTTTATTGAGACGTTTACGGTAAAGTTGACGGATTTGTGGAAGGAGTGTGAGAAGTTGGAGAAGGAAGGGCATGCTATTGATGCGAGGGTTGCGACTTTAGCAGAGGGCATTCTTATTGCTCAGAGATTCAAGCTCTAAGATGATGATGATCAGGAAGAATTGTTATCTGCTTGGTTTGAATCGGTTACAATGAGTTCCAAGGGCTCCAAGTATTCTTTTTACCAACGAATAAACTTAAACACGCTTTCATAAGAATCAATAGACGTGCACTACTCTGGAAGTACAAGATAATTGTCATGATGAACTCCATAATGCTGTAATTACTATGGATACAATTATCTGTATCACGTACCAAGGCGCTAAGTGTAGTACTGTGTGGGATATCTAGTAGCCCACTTATTATATCAGTGCCCTTCTTTAGTCCGTCTCCCCCTCGTCTTTCTTTCTTGTTCTTTTCTTCCCTTCCTCTTTTTTGCCTTTGTTGCTCACTGTCTACGCTGTTTCTACTTTGATGGATTACTCTCGCGGTATCCATCGCGGGTTTAGCATGCATGATGCTGCTAGACTTTATCCTGCAATCGCAAGTGCGAACATTGCAGTACAGCTCTACGCTTTATGTGTTTGGGAATCACAGTTACGCCAAGGTTACTTGACTCAACATTTCAGAGGTCTCACATAACAAGTCTACACACTCAAGTTGGTGTAGAGGAGCATTTCCGATGACGACGGGTGAGGCTGTCCATCGGGGGTGGAAGACTTGGGCTCAAATCCTGACCCTGGATTTTCTTTTACATCTTCTACCTCTATGTGTGGCCCAGCGAATGGTTCTTGATTGAACAGTTCAGAGTTCGCATACAACAAAAGCCTATTTACCCCAAGTTGGTGTAGAGGTCAGCATTTCTGTTAATGACGGGTGGGGGGAACCTCACTTGCCCTTCGGGGGGAGGAAGACCTAGGTTCAAATCCTAGACTTGGGACATCTTTTTTTGAAGTTCATTTTCCTACAACCGCGAAACGGAGAGTACTTACTTAAACTTTGCAATACCTCCTGTAGCAAAAGCCTGAGTTGGTGTAGTGGTCAGCATATCCAGTGTCTGCAGATAGGTGAAGCCTGGTCATGAACCTATCTGCCCTTCCGGGGGTGGCAGACTCAGGTTCAAATCCTGAACTTGGGAGTATCTTTTTTACTTAGCATATGTAAAACACTTATCTATATCTAAATAACTAACAGAACTGATGAATCAGTCACTTAAGTGAATTATGCTTGATTGAACTTCTTATACTTGACGACCCATGCAGTTTTTAATGATGCTGGCTGGGTAACTAAAGCGCAGACTCCCAGGCCTTCATTTACGTCATCTCGAAACATTGTCTCACAAACATACTCTCATTCAATCTTGAATCCCCCAACTCTCAGCTCTAAAAGTAAAAGATAATGCGAATCATCGCCAACATCTGCAAAAATCCACGGTTTTTACTCACAGCAACTTGTCTCGTCCACCAAACCCCATCATCATTCACACGCACAATGACCACCTCACTCAAAAGCCAGAATATCCAACTCAACCTCCCCGATGGCCTCTCAGAGGAGCAATTAAGTTCCTTCAGACCATTCAATGTATTTAACCCCTTATACAAAAACATAAAATTAAAAACTAACCACGTTGCCAGAACTGGGTTGATACACTGACAAACTCCCTCCGTCTCCAATCCACCACCCCATCTCACCCATTCCATAAAGACCCCTACGCTCTCCGCTCAGTAACAATCCAATCCTTTGACCTCTTTGGAGGAAAACGCCTCGGGTTTGTCAAACTCACAGCCAATGTGTCCAACGAAGCAGGCGAGACTCTTCCCGCTGCCGCACTCCTCCGCGGTCCCAGCGTAGCAATGCTCTTTATGCTCATCCCCGACGACGCACCAGAAGAGCGCTACGTCGTTCTAACAGTGCAACCCCGCGTTCCAGCAGGAAGTCTAAGCTTCGTTGAGCTTCCAGCAGGCATGGTCGACGACGCGGGTAGTTTCAAGGGTGCAGCTGCGCAGGAGATACAGGAAGAGCTAGGCGTTACGATCCACGAGGATGAACTGACTAATCTAAGCGAACTCGCTGCTCCAAAGGAAAATGATGATTCGGAAGGACTTGCACAGGCAATGTTTCCTAGCGCTGGAGGGTGTGATGAGCACATCACCATCTTCAGCTACGAAAAGCGTCTGCCGAGGGACAAGATTCAAGAGTGGAGCGGTAGGCTTACTGGGTTGAGGGAGCACGGGGAGAAGATCACGTTAAAGGTTGTGCCGATGAGTGAGGCGTGGAGGGAGGGGGCTAGAGATGCAAAGTGTTTGGCTGCGTTGGCGCTTTGGAGGGGTTTGAAGGATGATGGTAAGCTCTGATATATCAGACTTTATTAAAGTAATTATGACACAGTCAGTGCAGACGTTAAAGATGAGTGGGTGCATCTCAAGACAGACATCTTGCAACTGTAGTATAGACAGACATCAAGAAACGGGGTATCTAACTCTGTATCCGCTCAGCGGTTACTATGCCATGTCACATTCGTCTCCCATCTTCCCATCCTCAGATAATATCCAGTCCATATATCCCGCCTAACTCATCTCTATACGTCCCAAATTATATATAGTAGTCCCGTTTCCCGCCCATAATGTATTTCCGTACAATTCTTCCCTTCTTGGCATGGACGCAATGCCCTCGACGCCGTCTAATGATCCTTAAACTCCGATATATGCATCTCTGGTGTCTGTATTATATGTGCTTGCCATTGCCCAATCCTTTTCGAGCAGTAACAAATGTTCTGTAACGCATGTCAGTTAAACAACATATATCCAAGTTGATGGGTGGACTTACACTTTAGCCAAACTGCGCAGCATGGGATCTTGCATCTCGCCTTTGACACGGTCGAGTAAAGCTCTGGTAGCTTTCTCTTCCCAACCTCCTAAACCGAATAATCTCAATGTCCAATTTTCTATTCCTAGTATTTCCCATATTAGCGCATATTCTTCTTTCTTCTCGTATCAGATTAACCGTTGGACATACCGCACTCGACCATCTCGGCCAAAGCCCTGCGTTTCTGCAGGGTCACAGGATCACTTCCCCAATTCTGTATAGGAAGCCAATCCACTCGCTCACATATAACCTCTGCGCCCAGCCCGGACAACCTTCCTGGAACCCTCGGTATGGGATCGCAGTCGATGCCGAGCTTGGTGCACATCTCCCCAAAGATCCTCTCGTACTCTATACACGCCGCGCCGATCTCTGGTTTTCTATCCTCGGTGCTGGGCAGGTCTGCTTGTTCCGGGTCGACGTCGAAAAAGTGCGGCCGAATCTCTGTAACCTCCAATTGACCTCCAGGCTTGAGATGCTCGTAGGCTTCAGCGAGCAGAGCATCCCAGTCGCGGACACCGGCGCCAGCAAGACTGCGCATGTGGATAAAATCGTAGGTGCGTGCGGGCCAGGGATCCGTAGCGTCGGCGATCTCAAACGTCACGTTGGGGGGGACGTCCTCTGGGAGTAGGGCGCTGCTAAGATCGATGCCGAGGATGTTGACCTGGGGGTACCGCTTTGCCATGTCGCAAGCCCAGATGCCGTTTCCAGCGCCAACGTCTAATATCTCGAAGGGTTCTTGGGTGGTGTACTGATCGAGAGGCAGCTTGGCATCGACGAGGCCGCCGTCGAGACACAATTGGTAGAGCTCGTGCTGGATATTCAAGCGATGGGCTTCGGAGGCGTCGTTGGGGGTGAGGAGCTGTCCGGTACCGTGATATGTGTGGCCGTACTCGTGGATCAGGGGAAGAGCTTCTTCGGATATCGTCGAGTAATTCGAGGTTGTATCGCTAAAGTCTGAGTCTGAGTATTGCTCTTCCTGGGCAGGAGAGATATGGTCAACGGGAGGCCGTTTGCCAGTATCGTTTAGTTTCGCCATATTGCCACCGCTAGTGATTGGTTTGTAGGTGATGCGGTTATAGGAGAGTTGTGGTCGTTGTTGTTGTATTTCGAGTATCGTTCGTATCTCGCTTGAATTGGGAGTAGAAGATCGACAAGGGGGCGCGGCGAACGGACGTAGAGAACAAGCGAGTCTCGTGGCAGTGGAGTCTTTGGGACGAAGCTGTATGTAGTTATATATGTATGTATGTGTGTGTGTATATACACTTGAAGAAAATAAATTGTATCAATATTGAAGAGAGTTATTATTTGGAATCCATAAGGAATTGAGGAGGAGGGGTTATTAATTGTTGACGACAACAAAGACCAAGAGAAACATCCATAGCCAAGAGACCAAACGAAAGAAAAGAAGAACAAGAGGGAATTAAGACTATAAAAAAGAAAAAGGAGGGGATTGAGAAGGAGAAAAGAGACGACGGAGTTAGTAATTTACAGAGTTGGAATGGGATGTTGTCAAGTTGCAGTAGAACAGCAAGAAAGTGGAGGAAGCTAAACAAGATGGTAGAGTAGGAGTAGGGGAAAGGAAAAATAATAATAGGGTTCAAGGTTCAAGGTCCAGGGATGTTTTGTCCCTACCAACTAACTCCATAGTTGTTGGTTCTACAATTTGATTAACATCATTATACCGTCATGAAAAACTTTACTCACTTCTTCTACCTTGGGTACCTATTTATGGTCAAAGAAACTACCTACCTAAAAAAGAGCTTCCAAATACTTTTTTCGCCATCGCCGTCTCCGCAAGAAAGCTTCGACTGTTCCTGTCAAGCTACTAAAACACAAGCGTGCTTTTTTTCAATTTCATCTGATCTTTAGCACTAGAGGACACTAGTTAGTTGCCCCATCACTTCCCGAACTGATGATAAAGAAACTCGGTACATAATAAAGTGGGAATGATATGATATGATCACATATACATAATGGATCAAAAAGCCGAGACTCTATCAATCTTTAAGCGAAGTCTCATTTATTCTTCAATTGCGAAATACTACATCATCACCATCTCGAAAAAGTTAACAAACCCTGATCCTTGCCCGGCCTCTCTTTTCCGCCCTGTTCCCACGAGAGTTGTATCGTATCACCTTTTCTTCCTTTCCGTATCTATCTCTTGATGAACCAATACAATCCACATGATCTCCCTATGCGCAATTTACAATACTACCCCTTGCGGATCTCCGTAACTTTGAACCTCCAACAAACTCGAGGCACGTCACATCACTAAAAAAACATAGCCCGCCTAGGACCCTTGTTCCCCGGGTGGAAACTCTTTTTTTGTTTTTTTCTCTCTCCCTCGTGGCCCCCTTGTTTTTGTGCCTGAGCGTTCCGTTCTAGACCCTTTTTTGTTTCTCGCACTCGCCTCACAAACCATCATCATTCCAAATCTACATTTGAGAAGTACCTAATATTATCTACCTAGAATACGTACATGACTAACTACCTTGACCAACTGTACTATCTCTCTAGCAGAAGCAAAAATATAGACATACATTCATGCATGACATGGGCACATCCATCACATCACAATCCTTCATCACATACGTACACACACAAAAAGAAGACCCATGTCGACATGCGGCGCAGCGCGCAGCGGAACGGCGCGCGAAGGAACCCCTCCCCATACATGGAAACCTTTTTCTCTCTCTCTTCCCAACATGATCAGTCATGTCTACGATAAATAGCATGCATGAAGCTACACTCTTCCGAGACAAGTCAAAAAGAATCCTTGGCTGATATGATAAATTGGCATGAGAACCAGGTATTGATGCTATTCCACACTAAAAAAGTCCTGGACAACTACCAAAACAAATTGAACAGACAAATAAATGTAAAGGGACGAGAATAAAAAAATAAAAACGGTGGAAAGTTGACAGACAACAACGCCGATGCTATGACGCAACTGACAAGACCAACAAATTGAGGGCTTCAACCAGACACCATCGTCAACATCCCTCAAATGTTTTACCGATCTAGTGGTATAGCATAATAGCTTTCTTTGACAAAGAGGTTGACATCCATCCTTCTGCTTGAACATACATGTGCCTCGCCTTGTGTGATGCTTGTCTTGAAACTGACTCTTTTTGAGCCCACAATCGCCGCCGTCCCGTTCCCATGCAATACTGGTCCCAGCCATTATCAAAAATAATCCCAAGTAACCCTTTCTTGTTTCTTTGTAAAAAAGAAGTAGAAAATTCGCGACGTTTCGTGGTATCCCGTCATTGACCACCCTCTCGCTCGTTTCATCGTGTACTCACTTTCCCTACCATCCCAACAGTGTGAAAATAGCACGCGTGCAAAACATACTCGCCCCCTTCCATTATGCTTGATCCATTACCAATGCAAAAATATGAAATGAAAACACCTTTGTCAGTCGCTAATCATCGCCAGCCTGCCAACCATCATATGAATGATGTAGTCCGGTTTTCCAGCAGTTCTCCCACTCTGCAAGCACATGCCTAGCTACATATGCCCCATACCCTTCGCACATCGGCTGGCTTTTCGACTGAACTTCCAGTCTAAATGTTGTTATCTGAATGAAGCGAAGAGAAGAAAAAAGAAAAGGAAAAAAGGCTGTCGTCGACTCGTATCCGGACTGTCAGTCTTTAATAGAACCGACGCCATTCCTTAAACGTATCGCGTCAAGGCGTGTCGTGTATCGTGAGAAACATGTGATTTAATGGTGCTGTTAGGATGTCTCCTTCTTTGGTTTGCGTCTACTTCCGACTCGACCGTCTGTATGCTCGTCGTCGGGATTCCATTCTTCAGGGTGAAAGTTGGGGTTGCAGTAATGTGCTCGGTTCCAAATACTGTTCTTAAACGTATTGGTTGTTACCTGAAATGTCGAATCTGGAAAGCTGTTTTTGCCCTCGTCGTACTCCAACTGCACAGGGCTGAATCGGATATGATAGCTGGAAGCAGCGGATCTCAAAGGTAGTACGTTTTGTGGTCCAGAGGCAGCAACCATGGCCGGACTTGGCGCCATTGCAGAGCTGCCGGATATCGAAGCGGGCGGTGTAGGAGGTTGCGGACTCGCCATAATGGGAGGGGGCGGAGGAGGTGCTGCTCGCGGTGTCGGCGTGGGCAAAGGCTCGGGGAACGACGATATCCAGGGGCTTTGCTGTATAGGCGAAAAGGTTTCTGCGGCACTAGCAGGAGGAGGTGGTGCGAACTGTGCAAGACCACCCATAGCAGCAGAACTGCTGAAACCCGGGATAATGGACAAGGCATCAAAGTTCATGGTGGTGTATTGACCAAGATCGGCTTGATCAGTCGTGATGTTGGTATTGTGAGTGAAGCCGCTGACGCGAAGCACCTGCGTGGTCATCGACTTGTACAGAATGTCGTAGTGGCCGGGTCGGTAGAGTAAGTAGATGATGGGGCCCAAGTCGGCCTCGTTCTGCCCGTTGGCTTCCTCAGGCCAGCGATAGTGGTTGACTTCGCTGCCTAGGCTACGATCGAGCATAGCAACCTCGAGAACAAAGCCGGCGGGTTTGAGGAGGATCTGAACGAGTGCCGAGACACCGATTTCTTCAATCTCACGGTTAGGGATGTCAATCTGCTGGGCACAATAACCCGCCACACCGCTACCGTCGGTTACAAAGGGTTCGAATGTAGCAGGGTCGTTCTTGATGAATGTTCCGACAAGCAGACGAAGATAGTAGATCATGCTGTCCGAAGTTCCAGGCTCGTTCCACTTGTCTTGGTTCAACTGGTGGGCGTACTGGGGGTTGGAAACATTCTGGGCGACTTCTCTCAGATGATCCAACATCTCGTCTGCCATTTCTTCCCAGTACGGGTAGTTCCCCACGGTGGTCAGCAAAGGATTCATACTCATGAGACGGGCGACCTCGCCCTCGATCTTGGCCTGGTCGCCCGTCTCAATGAGCTTCTCGAAATAGCTGAAGCCAATTGCTATTGGAGAGAAATATTAGCGCAAGTTCGACATGTCACAAGGGCTGCCGAGACATGACATGGGCAGCAATGCAATGCAGGCAAAAAGAAAAGGAAGGCAAGCATTGGTAGTAGAACATGTTTCAAAGCGGCAGAGCAATGTTGAACAAGAAGCGGGGAGTTGGCTGACTTACCTCTCCAACCACAGTTGCCGTCACCCAGAATCGGGCGATAGTGAGAGTAGGTCTGGGGGAGGGCCTAGGATCATGCGACGTTAGAAATCAGGGCAGGCAGGCAGGCAAAAGCAACGATGAAGGCGTGTTTTGGATTAACATACGATTGTCTTTTCAACGTAAATAGGGTCGGCCTTTGCGTATTCGTTGGTGATGGCATCGCTAAGGATTTTGTTCCCAACTTTGAGGCCCTACAGAAACGCAAAACGTCAGCGACGAAACACAAAATGACGCGCAGGGTGAAGAACAGCTGCTATTCAATTTTTGGGAATACCCTGGAAGTCGCGATTTACCTCTAGAACAGGTTGATAATGTCGAGCAGCATCCTGCTGAGCGGCCATGCCGTGCTGGCCTTGATCCTCCATCTTGAGCACCACCTGTGTTTGGTATTGCTGTTGTTGCGGGTGTGGTTGGCGGTGTTGGTGTTGATGGGGTAGTGTTTGGTGATTGTGCAGTTGCGCTAAGCTTGGTGAGGAAGAAGAAGCGTTTGAGTTTGAAGTTTGCGAAGTAGCGGCAGAGACAGAGACAGACGTCGAAGTAGAGTTGGAGTAAGGCGATGAGGCGGGAGGTGCGGCTGAAGAGGAAGAAATTTGATGTTGTTGTCGGGAGGAAATGTGCTGCTGATGGCGTTGGTGAAGAAGATGCGGCTGGGGCGGCTGCTGAAGTTGGTGTTGGTGTTGGTGTTGGTGGTGCGAATGTGATTGTTGTTGTGGTTGATGAGATTGCGATTGCGATTGCAGCCGTGAATGCGACTGGCCAAGTTGCTGCTGTGAAAGCGCTGAAGGGTTGTAATATCCAGCCGCAGAAGTGGCAGCAGTAGCGTTGGGAGTAGCAGTGGCAGTAGCAGTGTTAGCACCTCCACCTCCAGCGGACACGGGAAAGCCAAAGTCCAAGTTTGAAGCTAGGCCATACGACGCGAAGCTGGAGGAGGTAAAAGGCGTGGGTTGAGGCTGAAACATGCCCTCGAGGAAAAGAGGATGACGAAGAAGAAGAAGAAGTGGAGGAGTAGGTAGGAAGGTATGTAATAACAAGGAATGAGTAGTAGTAATAGGAAATAGTAGTAATAATAATAGTGGTAGTGAGAAAAATCAAGGCAATGACAATGATTGAATTGAATGAATGAATGGTGGGATGGGATGGAACGAGAATGGTCCCTCTCTTACTGGGATGGGTTGCCTATCACCTTTTCGTTCATACACTCTCACTCACTCTCTCACTTTCAGTATCTTCCTTTCGATCTCTCTTTCACACAGAACAAGCCACACAGTTACTCTGTAAACGAATGGAGACTCGATCGAAAAAAAAAGAAGAGAATGGGATTGGAAGATGAGACACATAACCCAATGACAAGAGGATGGGGAGGATGGCGTTTTTAGGTGCCTTTCAGGGCAGGCAACGGCGGACGAGCCACCCGTCTGATACTGCTATCTTACGCTGTAGTGCCCTGTCACGACGCTGTGGATCAGAAGACGGACACCGACTTCACTCCCATGCCCCCTCCCCTCTCTCTCTCTCTCACTCACTCACTCACTCTTCCTCTCCTTCCCCCCCCCTCCCCTTCGGGTGCTGGCCGTGACTGTGACCGTGGCCGTTCAGGTCAAACCCAAACCTCTCCAATGATGCCCTTGATGGGGTCCCGGGGGGGTCACTGCAGGGATTTTGGAGCAGGGGTTCTTTTAGTCCAGCTGGCAGGGGTGGGTTGATTTGAACTGGGAACCTTTCTACATGCTACTGCTACTGGGAGCTTGGGCTTAATAGGCTGGACTGTTGACTGGGCTGGGGCACAATCAAACGATCCGTGGGAACAGCGATCAAAAAGACAGCGGGTGTGGTCCCCGCGGGTAATTCTAGCGTCGTCGGGGGATCAAGAAGCCCATCTTGCGGGCGTGGATTTTCGTTAGGCGAGAAAGAGGTCAAGCAAGGTCTTGGCTTACATACAACGAAACGGAAGCTGTACCCTTGGTAGCGAGAAAGAAAGATTTAGTCTACAGGAGAGCGAGCGAGCGAGCGAGCAGCAGATGATACATACTATCTAATCCCTGAGAGTGGGCGGAGTGAATCCATACCCACGAGTGAGAGAGTGAGGGGGAAGGGGAAGGGGACCCGCGGTGAAAAAGACGGGACGGCGGGGCTGTTTGTCTTATTATTTACTCAAAGTTGCGGCACGGTTTTAATCATAGGGAAGAGAACCCGAGACAAGATGATACGAGCAGAAACAAATGTAAGTAGCCAACTATTTACAAGAGTGTAGCTTCAGAAACATGACATGATTGATCACCGGTACTGAAGCGATTGAAAGAAAAGAACAAAAAAGAAAACATGGACAACGCTAAAAAAGAAATCCCCGGGAAGTCAATCTTGCCAATGCAACCTGGCAAATGCAGGACGGAAACACTATCTCCAAGCTCCGTCTTTTTTAATCAAGCAGATACGGATTGGATGGCTAGTGACGGCATGGAGACAGTTGAGAGAGTGTGTGCGGTGACACGAGAGATGGTTTCGTGCATGTAGTACAGAGAGGAGTACAAGAGAGGGGTGTATTTTTTATTATTATCGAGCCATGTAAGAGAAGCAAGCATTGCATTCACAAGCTTGTGTTGAAGGATTGAACCGATGAAAAGGAAGCTTGATTGATTGCCTGAGCTAATAATACAGACAACAGGACCAACAATTAGCTCAAACTGTCATCAAGCAATGGATGTCAGCATCAACTAGTCTAGCATCTGCATCTTTCTAGACCCGAGGCACAGAAAAAAGGTCGACATTGTTCTCGACCCAGTCCACCCTAGACAGGGACAAGGTACCAAAAAAAAAAGATTCCCATTCCCCATCCATCTCCATCTCACCTCGTGGCAGGCACCACTCAGCTTGTGATCTTTTGGCTAACGTTAGGCGTAATCGAGGAGACGGAGACGGAGATGGAGACGTGATGTGATGATCGCTAGTGGAGCGTACTCCACAAAGAGATGAGCAGTACATACATACTCAAAAACAGGGATTGGTTCAAGGAAAAAACGGTTGCCTTGTTGGAGTTTGTTTTTTCCCTCTTTTCTACTATGACGATCTCCCGTTGAACCATGAACCTGTCACTAACTGCCAACCCTTCTTCAGCCATGTCTCTCGATTGCATCGATGATGATGATGATGCTACCTGCGGCACAGAAGGAAGGATTTTGTGTTAGCTGACGCTTGTGCCGCGGGGGAGAAAAAGACATCTTTAACAGACAAGACATTAGAGGCCAGCTGCTACCTGCCCAGTGCTAGCTCAGGTAGCTGTATTGTAGTGGAGGTAGAGCATCAAGATCGATTCGCAGAGGTCGGGTGATATTGAATGTGAATGTGGTGTGTGGAATGTTTGAATGTCGAGTAACAGAACAGTATCAGTATTATCCAAAGTAAGTACTAAAAAGAAAAGAGGCTAAAATAAAATAAATAGATTCATGACAAGACACGGCAGGAAAGCAATAGTCAAGTCAAGTCATGTTAGTGTGTAAATAAGTCTAGTCGCTAGAGGTAATTACTACGGTAATAACAATCACAAAAAGTGAAGGAAGGCTTCAAACTAAAAACAGTAAGTAGATCGCGTAAGATCATGGGCTGTAAGGTAAGTGGATACGGTCAGGAACCAGCCGCCGAGTGTCTAGATAGGATAATATGTAAAGAAAGATTTTGCATAATTCTAGACAAGAGTTTCATAAAGTTAGGTACATAGGTAACTGATATTTGTTTTCATATTAATTAATGCACATGTTTTAATTCATTGCAACCTAACCCATCCGGTAGCTATCCAGACGGCAAAAGCATTGTGCCGCTCTTTTTAATAAAGAATGTCATTGGATATATCCCCCCATCTCCTGTCATCACCACCTACGTTCGTTAGTATTAATCGCCTTCATCCACAACGATCAAATCGTTCGTTCATAGTGGAGTGGGGGGAAAGAATGGATATCTAAAACACATCTAAAAAAGAGTGCCAAGACGCTGGGCAATCAAACCCGTCGTTCCCCGGGAACCACATCGTGGAGTAAGGTTAGCCCCAAGGTAGCATCATTCTTGTCTAGCGGGTTTTGCAATGTATGTATGTTTGTATCTTCTGCCGCGGGCAAAAGTAAAAAAAGAGTGATACGATTATGTATGTATTTGAATCCTTTTCTCTCTATCCCGTTAGTTACAGTGTATTATACAAAACCCATTCATATCTGTAACCGTTGAAGAAAAAACACAGTTTGTTCAAATCTCAATCTCATCGGAATACGGCCCGTTGACGGGAACTTGTGGATAAATGCTCCGTAATATCAAACTCAAAAAACAAAGAAACATACGAGGGATTAACTAAAAAGTTAAAAAAGATTCTACCAACGTTTGTTTCTAATGCAAGGAACTTGAGTTGTTTTTTTATTATTATTACATTGCAGCACTGTAGGTACACTACTCCCCGTTACCTTGTGGCAATAAATGAATGGGTAGTATCTGAACCCCTGCTTATATGTAATGAATGGTCTTGGCAGAATGAAGAAGGGGGGTGACTGTCAACTAAAACCCAAAGACAAGACAAAAGACAAGCCTTTCAATTGTTGGCTCTTTGTTAGTCACAGACAAGTTCCATGTCAGGACCCTTTTCTACAAAATTAATTAATTACCACACCTAGATCGCCATTACTCAAATTGAAGAGAAAGAGAAAAAAAACCGTTGTCTTTCCCAAAGGGGGGTGTGTGACGAACAAACAACAGCCTCTCATGCTGTGTCACCCACCAAAAAAAAGGTTGTCGATCGATCATTGGGCATCATCTCTTTTTTTTCTTTTCTTGACAACGTGGGAATTGAAGAAAAAACATTCCTTCTCTCTATCACACACTCTTCTTCACCTACTTTTAGTACTACTCTTTCGTTAATGGTTGTGTGCTGTGCCGTTGTGCTTCGGCTGACATGTTCCGTTCCCTGCGAGGATCCTTCTTTCTCGTATGTACCTGATATATCCCCATCAATCAAAGCCAGCCAGTAAATACTACTTTGGCAATTGAGCTGAAATAACTATCTCGGTATCATATGATAATCCAACACATGGAATGTTTTCTCAAGTTCACTCCTCCCATTCTACAGCTGTCATTATACACACCTAGGTACTGACAATAAGCCACGATCTACGTACGTACATCCCATGCATTTGCATACCTAGCAGGCATGTATTATTTTATATCATTGTGATCATAATAATGGAAAAAACACACAAGTCATAAAGTACACGAACGAGAAAAAAGCAACTTTGTTCTTCTTCTTCTTCTTCTTCTTCTTCTTCTTCTTCTTCTTCTTCTTCTTCTTCTTCTTCTTTTCTGCGCATCATGTCTCATCCAACACCGGGCTCACGGGAATTCTAAACCCAACGTTTTTTTTTAACCCTCATGACTTACAATGAGACTTGCTAAACGCCTTTATACTTGGATCTTTATGCTCTTCTCTCTGCTATGCACTAGACAAGTATTCTACAAGAGATGATCACACGTGCTTCTTCTTCTTCTACATACATACATAAAAGTACACTGCACAGAACCATTTCATTTCATTCACTGCATGCATCAACTCACCCAACCCCCCTTGCATCACTTAATCTGCACCTCTCGCAAGGTCATCCCTTGGGGAAAGGGAAAAAAGATATCCGCCACCAACAGTAGACAGACAGAAAAAAAATGACATGTCAAAGCCCTTTCCATCTTATCGTCAGAGTATCAACCAACTGAATAGACTAGCTCCCTCTCTCTGACGAGTGTCGTATTATTCCTTCCAACAGATTTACTCGTACACCATATGACGACTCAACCAGACATTCAACTCCCATGGTATACAGCTTCCAATGCAACCTCCCGCCAAAATCCAGCATCATACTTACTTGCCCTCGATCAAGCAGTTTCATGATGCTTATTTCCTCACAGTTTGCTTCCATACCGGCACAAAGATCATCATCCCTTTACCTCTCTTCCCATCGTAAGAAAAAATGGTCTTCTTTCTCTTGTTACACCTCTTGTTACACACTCGAGTGGACAAACAAGACAGGCCAAAGGTGTCAGCCGCATTCTGCGTCGCCCCCCCATGTAATGCCGCTTTACCCCTCGCAGCTCCAAGTCCCGTCTTGTGTAACCCGACGACGTTGCATCAACAATGTCTCTCTCTTTCGCCTCAGACCAACGACTTTTTACTCTTATTGCGTCAAAGGCGAAAAAAAAGGGGGGGTGGTCGAATAGATCAGCGGGTTACAATTTCCCGAGTAACTGAATCGCCAAACAAAAAGGAAAAATCTGCATCAGTGACACCAGAGGCTTTGCCAGGTAACCAAAATACGACGTAACAGGCTATCCATGAGGTTCTTATACTATATGATATGGATGGTAAAATAAACACATTACTCGTCAAACTCTAGATGAGCTCGTGCTACTAAACACGAGAAAACAGGGGATCAAGTCCGAATACGGCGTCACTTCGGCCTTGGTTTCCCTCTTCTTCTTTGCTCCCTCATCATGCTCTTTTTTCTTTCTCCTCTCTCTCAAAAACAACTGGTCCGTAGTCGATGCTGTTACCCGGGTAGCGGCCATGAATCAACGCGATGAACCGTTGTAAAAAGCCTCGTACTATGCGAGATCCCGTCGACGCATGCCCAAACACGGAGGCGCCCGCAGGAGGCCTAGTAACAGGATCTGCTTCTTTCTCGATCCAGCAAAAGGACAGATTGATGAAAACTGGCGAATCCGACAAACGCGGATGGGTGAAACGATTTGCGGATACCAACGGGTGTTTTGTTCTTGTCAACGGCAGTCCAGATTAATTGCTTCGCTAGTGATACCCCCTTCAAGCCCAAGCCGTTGAGGCAGCCGCCTTACCCTTCTTCCCGCGGTGTTGACCTCCCAGCCTGTTACCACCCTTTCCGAGTGACATGTTTAACGCTTCTATGTTCTGTTCATCTGTAGCTGAATGCTCAATGTTGCGGAAGCCATCGCCGTCTCTGAAGACAGCACCAAACAGTTCAGAGATGGAACTCGTGAGTTCCTTGAGAGCTGCAATGCGCTCGGCATCTGCATCAGATGTAATCTCCAACAGTCCCTCCTGCTGGTTGATCCGGCCGTTGATCTTGCCATCGATGATGAGGAAACCAAGAATGTCTTGGACCTCGGGTTCGGAGATCTTGAGCTGCTTGGCGATCCACGACAGCTTCATGCGGGTGTAGGGTGCAATAAGTTTAACCACGCCCTTGGTTCGCATATTTCGCGTGACTTCATCGATGTTTTCGGCGATAAACGAATCATCCAGAATGTCCTGGTTACGCTGCAGGACCTTTTCGTACATGTGAACATCGTCCCGTTGATAAGCGTCCACCAAGTCCGTCATGGCCGAGATTCGGGGGTCTGTCTTGTAGGGCTTGGTCTCTTGAGAGTCAAAGGGGTTGATGTCGGACTTCATGAGCATGGTGGTCAACAAGAGGTATTTCAAGACTTGGATTCGTTGTAGAGAACCCGCTTCGTCGTAGTTTCGGAATGATTCGAAAAAGTCGCTCTGGGCTTCCTTCCAATTTTCTTCGCTCATGTGCATCTTTCCACCGCACTCTCGAATGATACCCATGATTCGAGGATGTGGCACAGCAGATTTGACCTTGAGGGCGCGCTGGTACAGAGCCTTGAGCTGTTTGTTGTTCTTGGTCTCGGCGAACATCTGAATCTCGAGGGCGTAGATCTCGAGTGAATATGTACCCTTGCTGGGGTCGTCGGTGCCGTCCTCTCGTTG
Source organism: Fusarium armeniacum (assembly GCA_013618295.1). NCBI lineage: Eukaryota > Fungi > Ascomycota > Sordariomycetes > Hypocreales > Nectriaceae > Fusarium > Fusarium armeniacum. The sequence goes on along the minus strand of JABFER010000030.1, from coordinate 494,169 downwards.
GCATGTCTTGTGTAGTTCCCGAAGCTTCTTAGAGACGGCTGTATACTCTTTACGGTCGAGGAGGAGCTTCGCTAGCTTGATGTTGGTCTTAAGCCATAGGCGCTCGTTGTTTGTGCTCTGGAAGCTCTGAAGTGTGAGGGAGTAGAACTGCTCCATGCATTTGACAGCTTCGGGGCCGTCTGCACCCTTCTCGATGTAGTCGAGCATGTTGTTGATGGACTTTTCGGAGTAGTTCCTCGTGACGGCTGACTTGACGTATGTGAGGAGCTCAGCGTAGTGCTCAGCAGCCTACTCTGTCAGCATGAATCATTGCGCGGACTATTGGGCAACCAACCTTGTCGTATTGGCCCAGCTTAAACTCAAGCTTTATGGCCTGCTTGATACCTTTGAATCCCCATTCTCCCTTCTCGTCTTCGAGTGGCGGAATGCCTAGGAATTCGGAAATCGCATCTTCTGGGTCGGAAAGCTTGAGCTGCTTAGCATTGTAGTACTTGTTCTCGATGTCGACATCGCCCGTCTCGTCGTCGTCGTCTTCTTCATACTCGAAATCGTACCTAATCGCAATTAGTGATGGGTGCATTGCGCTTGCACGGCTATGATTGCGTACTGCTCCTCGTCCGACTCTTGCATGAAATCCTCGTCGTCCGACATGGTGAATGAGGTATAATTAGGGGATTAAAGAACAAGCGCTCAGTAGGTTATGATATAATGGGGGTCGTAAGGTCAAAGTCTGGCGGAACAAAGGAAGTCGATTGAATGTTGTTGAATGATGATTGTTGGTTTAAAGGTTCCAGAAGCTGATGTGGAGCAGGCAGCCGCGGGGTGGGTGGACTTATCGATAAGGATAGAGCTCAGAACTGGGAGTCGATTCAATAAATGATTTATTGAGTTTTTGATCTACTGGTCTTTTAGTTGAGATTTTCGAGGAACATTGAGAAGGCTTGGGCTTCGGTTTAAAGCTAGAATCAACAAATAAAAGTAGATTTATATAGTATCAGAATATGCTATCTAAAGGCAGAAGCTTCCAGCTCAACCAACATGAGCTTGAGCAATGCCAGATGACGGCAACCTCACAGCAAAAAGCATAATAGTTGTCACTACAGCCAATATGCCAGAAATAACAAAGGGCAGCCCCATCCAGGAATCACCCAATTCAATTCCCTTGCCCAAAAACCAACTCATGGCTGGCGCAGTCATACCCATCAACACTTCAACAACCGAAACCGTAGTATTCAGTGTGGCGATGGTATGCGGCTCAACCAGAGCGTTGAGCAGAGCTCTGCTGAGCGCAACAAACGAGTTGCCGATGCTGACTGTGATGAGAGAAATGATAAAAAGCCATGGTGTTCCAGCTACACCCATCAACAGTAACCCGACTGTCATGATTGTAATGGAAACACGGGCAAGTAGGAGATCTCTTGCAATAGGGCGTGACTTGTAGCGACGAGACTTGTTGAGAGAATCAGACGTCACTGGTAGGATGACGAGGTAGCACACCACTGTAGCAATAATGCCGATTGTCGATATGTACGTGGCCTATCCCAATGTTAGTTATCGAACGTAGCAGAAAATTCGTAAGTGACTTACCTTTGACCATGACCAGTCAAACCGCTTCGACATGTACTGCAGCATCACTCCTGTAAGTGTTATCCTCGTCGGAACAAAGAGAGCAACTGAAAACATGAGAATCATGATACTCTTGGAAGCAAAGATGAACCTCCAGACATGCTGCATGTCGTTCTTGATGCTGAACCAAGCCTGCTTCAAAACACTATCCTTTCTCACAGGGACGCCATCAGCCTGCTCGTTTTCATCATGTCTCTCATCGTCGTCCTTGCGTCTCAGGTGCATCGTCTCGGGGATGAGGAGAATGCACATCGTTCCAAAGACCATGAAGCCAAACCCGATCCACATGGACAGCCAAGGGTCATACTCGAGTAGCCATGCAGAGATGGGGTTGAAGATGACGTTGAAGACTAGGACGAGGGCGACGAGACGAAAGAACATGTCTGTTCGTTCTTCAACGGGTACAACGTCGGCTACAATGGTGTAGACCATTGCAACAGCCATCTGGCCTCCACCACCGATGAGGAAAAAGACACTGTCGCCTAGAATAGCCCATATGGAGAAGATGTCTGGGAATAGTACTGAGTTCTTATCAGCGCGTATTCATCATAAACCGTGATTAGTGTCCACTTACAAACCATCAAGAGCCAGCAGGTGGAAAGACAGCATCCAAGCATTGCCAGGAACAAGACAAGTCGTCTTCCGTATTTGTCAGCTACAATGCCGTACGGGAACTGTGTCAAGATTGCTGCAACATGTAAGCCGAGGTTCAGTGGGAGAAGCGTTCTGTCCTGACTTACGGACTCCCATCTCAAATGCCTGAGCCCAACCCTGAACCATAGCAAGAGTCTTTTGCACCGGGCTATCCTTGCAGCGATGATCCTCTATCCAGTAAGATTTGATAGCATGGTCTGGATAATGCTGGCGACAGATGATATCCTCAATGATCTTTTTGGTAGGCGGATTCATGATGAACTGGCTTACTTCCACCATGAGCAGTGCCAACATGCACATACCCAAAGCGCGTCGCCGAAAAGCCTTTGATGGTCCATCTTGCTGAGGTGCAGTATTCGGTAAAAGGGGCGACTGTTCTGATGCGACTTGAGTCTCGGGGTCTGTGTCGACATTGTCGACTGGCTTGATTCGCGTCGCCATGGTGAATAGATAGATAACGCGCAGGAAATAAATGTTTTTTTGTCACGACAATTTAATGTCGCAGGTTGGAAATAACTATGTTATATCATGATTAAGGAACGGCTGGAATTATGACGAATGATGGTGGTGAAAAAGAACAGACGCAATCAAGCGTCGTCTTCTGGTTGTTGTCCTGGAACTTTTGCGACAAATCTTTGGAAGCGGATTGGTCGAGAACGCGGTGACGTCTTGAGGTGCTTGCTATCTTGCTTTTGCTTACGGGGAAGATTACTCCGCCTTATCTTCTAGTTTTGGCTTCATTATGCTTCTTTTAGACAGGGACACGCAAGCAACACCACGTACTTTAGCTGACAAAGAATAAATCTTTAACCAAATAAGACTTTTTTTATGTATTTTAAGCTTCTTGACTTGTTGAGTGATGGCGTTGACTATCAACGTATGCTTATTCCCAGTTTTCCCCAGATCTCACCACGCTACGCTACTGTTAGTGTGATGAGGGGATGACATGACGAATGATCAACTTTCTAAATACAAGATTTGAAGCTTGAATCGGCGATCCATATAAAATAAACTAAAACTACCGTTATTCTCGGTCCGGAGCGGAGACTTGAAGACACCGGATCGGCCCCGACTCGGCCGGGTCATTTACTTGGCAATAACACACACACACACACACACTCCAGCATTTGAGACAATCCCATTCAGAGGGTGACGTAGAGACAACAGTCTTACTATGTGAGCAACCCATCAAGGCACTAACCATAACGAAATACAGGCCAACTGTGTCAAAGGGTTGATGGTGTTTGAAGCAGGTTCAAAAGCAATGGGCCAGTTTCTCAAGAAAACAGTATTTCCATTAATACCAATATCATTCAAGTATGGCACTATTAGAAAAGACAGTGGCCATAAAGACCAGGGAGCTTAACACAGACACGTGGGCGATATAGACGCCCAGGCTCCATCTCTGCCTTCCAAGTCAAAGCATCCAACTCTACAGCCCAGCAAAAACGACTTGAATACTGAATCCTTTAACTTCTTACTCGGTCGGCTGGAAATCTTTATCCAGACCGTTCCCTATGCACATGTGATGTGGCGGTTCATCCTCTCTCTCCCCACCGCTCAACACAGCCCCAAGGGGAGCAGCACCTTGACAAAGACATGGATTCAGCTCCCATAGACCCCCCGTATCTACCATTTAGATTCTTACCCAAAGTGCCTTGCAGGGCTGAACGCCTATAAGGAACAATGCCAAGCTCGCTTTTGCCATCGTCGCCGTTACATTTCTAGTCTTGGCCTTCAGGAGTAAATAAATCGGCCGCCCTACATTACCCTTGCTCTTTTGGGCTCTAACAAGTATAAGCTCGTGGGTCCGCGCCATGAGTTTAATTTCCTACCGCGACAAGGTATCCGATCCCTCGAGTCTGATCGCACCTATCGTGTCGAGTTTCTAGGAGAAATTATCTTGTCTGTACTATGGGACTTTGGTGCTGAACCTTGAGGTTTACGTATATGGGCAAATCGGATGAAATGGGCAATATGGATGCTCTATTATCACCCTCTTCTACAGGGGGACATATGTCGATGTATAAAGTAGATTGATGATCCTGTTCGAGAATAACCTCACACACACCATCAACTTCATCTTCATCATGCCCTCCAACAAGTCCATCCTCGCATCTCTCCTCGCAATCGCCCCCTTGGCTCTCGCCCAGGACCCAGCATGCGACTGTTACATGACAGAGGGCCAGTACTACAAAGACCACAGCTTCTTTGACTTCCGCTCTTTGTCTCAGCACGCCGGCGTTCCTCCCCTGATCGACACTCTCCAGGGCAACGCCGAGGCTGGTTTCACATCCGACTTCTTCAACTGGGGTTCCGAGTTCTCCAAGGCCTGGGGCCCTCAGAACTGGAACAACGGAAATGAAGAGTTTCCCATGCAAAACACGTACAACAACTTGTACATCGAAGAGAACAACGATCAATCCCCTGCCAGCGACACCTGGTTGACCATGCGAACGGCTCGTCATAATGGATTCCAGACTGCTTCCGAGTTTGAGTCCATGGTGAAGCATCAGTATGTTTCTATGCGCATGTACGCTCGTACCAAGGGTTCTCCTGGTGCTTGCACAGCCATGTTCACGTACCTTGCCGGCGAGGACCTTGCAAGTGTTCAAGAAGCCGATATCGAGATCCTTACCAAGGATCCTCCCAACGTTATCCACTACACCAACCAGCCCTCGTACACCGATGAAGGCGGCGAGGTTGAAGGCGATCACCTCGCAGCTGCCCTCCCCGAAGGCATTACATATTCCACTTGGGCCAAGCACACGATTGACTGGACACCCGACGCTACCATCTGGAGAGTCAACGATAAGGAGCTCTGGCGCAACTCGTTCCAGGTGCCCCGTGACCCTGCGACGCTTACCTTCAATGCTTGGAGCAACGGCGAGGACTGGACTGGTACTATCCCCGAGGGCGGTGCTGCCTACCAGCAGATCCAGTGGATTGAGCTTCTAACTGGACGCACTGATGGCGCTACTTGCTCAAGCGTTTGCAGTGTTGACCAGGGCGAGCCTGGTAAGGCTGTGCAGGTTTAGAGAACTGCATGCCTACTGGTGATGCTCGGTCATAGTTTCAAGTATATATTTAGACATACAATCATAAATAATAAGGACTATACTCAAAATCCTGTCATCGATCAAGAGCAAGTGACATTTTGATAACTCAGGTTCAACTCCAAACAATACTCTCCATCCCTCAAAGCCACCGAAAGAAATCACTTAAACAGCCCAGTAGACGTCAATCTTGACCGACTCCACATGATTCACCCACGATGTGAATCTCGCCTTGGCCCACACAGTAATAACATCTCCCATCTTCAAGTTCCTCACAAACGATCCATCAGCTGTGTCTCTACCTCTGCCCGTCTCTCTCCTCATCTTCTCAGCAGCTTCAGATTCGGGCTTGATGTCGTCTCGCCATGTCCACGTCACCACATGATCCTGCCACGTGCGGTGAGCTGTCTTGTTGTGCTGGATGACCCATTTGTCTTGCGGTTGCAGGGGGTGCGAATAGCCCATCTTTTCATCAGAAATAGGTTCAATTTCAGGGTAGAGGGGGCGCAGAGCGCAGACGGGAAGAGGCACGGCTTCCGAGGTGTTGGACTTGTACCGGACGTCGTATGTGCACAACGGATCGCCTAAAAATGTCAACATGGGAGCGCAAATAGCAGAGGGAGAAAACACAAGACGCAGGCCCTTTTTGGTGCAAGCCAGGCTCGTATTTCCCCTCCAAGTCTGTTAGACTTACAAGTCTGTTCAGCATCAAACTTCTCCAACCCAGCCTCAAACCACGTCCAAGCTCCATTATACGTCTTGCGATTCTCTGGCTCCTGACACCATCCTTGGTCGTGACTACGAATGGAAAACACCACCTTTCTCACAGGATACTGCAACTTAGGCGTAGGATAATTCGCCAATCCCGCAAAGTAGGCCGTTTCATGCTCCTTCTCCAACTTCTGAGGCTTCGCCTCTGTCATATCGTACGCCAGGATCTCAGCAAGCGCTTGTCTGCCTTGAAGACCAGTCAGACCCACAGGGTAGGACCGAAGCTAGAGACGGTGTTAGTCTGACTCCCTTCAGATTTATTTGCCTAGCAGGGCTGACAATACATACAACAAATTTGTTCTGCAGAGGGCTTCCACCGTTGACAGTGAGGGGACTTTGGTGCTGAAGTTTAAAGTCGATCTCGTTGCTTGAGTGAGCCCAGTACTCTGCGAAATCGAAGATCATGTCGACCACATCTGGCGGAAGCTTCTTTCCCTTTGTGAGCATGACACGCGCGACAACCACGTCTACCGGCGTAATATCATCCTTTGGAGGAGCTGGTTCTTTTTCATTCTGATCGTATAAACGGTCGAGCGGTGGAAGCATACTTTGAAGTCCGTGGATCACATTCTGAGGGATACTTTGAGCCATGATGATGTAGGCGATGAAGAAGCCGAGGATGTATTCCAGCATGTAAAAATATTAGACTCTGCAGTGTAGGAAATAAAAGAATAGAATAGGAAATAGTTTTGGCAGCAGTTTATTTAAAAGAAAAAGGTGACGCGTTTAAGCTTGATTTACAAGAAGGCAACAACTTCACACCCCCATTCACAGCCACCTTCCTCTCCGAAGCTCGCTTTGACGTCAATGTGCCACACCACGTGTTATCTTATCTCATTCTAGATCGACTTCTTATCTTATCGCACGTGCAATGGCATCATCCCTGACTAACGGCGTATCATACCCGTTCCCCGTCCGGTCCCCCGCGCATCGGAGGGTCCATCAACTAAAAACGTCCGATTACCTATCCTCGATTACAAACACTCATTAAGATGCAATTCCTCCTTCAAAGGACAATCTTCCTTCTACATACCCAATTCCCGCCATGATGAGGTCTTCGCGATCTCTTGCTGCTGCGTCAACCCGCCAGCTGAGATCAGCCTTTAAACCCCACGCCCTCCCAGCACCATCATTATGTCTTGCTCTCGGAACTCGCAAGCTTCACTGCTCTGCGATCCGGAAGTCGGGCGTGGCTTCTAACCCGGCCATGTCCTTCCCCTGCCTCGATGCACTAGAGTCACGCTCTGCGAAGCTTACAGACGACGATACCGAGCCCTCGTATACATCCGGCGCTACTCTCAATTACCACCACAAGGAACCCTTCTTGCTCGACTGGGGTGGTATCCTGCCAGAGTTCAACATCGCCTACGAGACGTGGGGTGAGCTCAACGCCGACAAGTCCAACGCTATCCTCCTGCACACCGGCCTATCCGCTTCGTCCCATGCGCACTCTACAGAGACAAACCCCAAGCCAGGTTGGTGGGAAAAGTTCATTGGTCCTGGTGGTCCTCTTGATACGAACAAGTACCATGTTATCTGCACGAATGTCATCGGCGGCTGCAATGGTTCAACAGGGCCCAGCAGCGTCGACCCTGGAAACGGCGAGCGCTACGCAACCAGGTTCCCCATCTTGACAATGGACGACATGGTTCGCGCCCAGTTCAAGCTACTTGACCACCTCGGTATCGACAAGCTTTACGCCTCAGTCGGCTCCTCCATGGGCGGCATGCAATCCCTTGCCGCCGGAGTCCAATCCCCCTCGCGCGTCGGTCGCATTGTTTCCATCAGCGGTTGCGCACGCTCCCATCCCTACAGTATCGCCATGCGCCACACACAGCGACAAGTGCTCATGATGGATCCCAACTGGAACCGCGGTTTCTACTACGGAAAGGTACCTCCTCATGCTGGCATGAAGCTCGCCCGTGAGATCGCAACAGTGACATATCGCTCCGGACCAGAATGGGAGCAGCGCTTTGGACGTCGTCGTGCCGACTCGAGCAAACCACCCGCTTTGTGTCCCGACTTTCTTATCGAAACATACCTTGACCACGCTGGTGAGAAGTGGTGTCTTACCTACGACCCCAACAGTCTTCTGTACGTCAGCAAAGCCATGGATCTCTTCGATCTCGGCATTGAACACCAGCGCGCAACGCACGCCCGTCGTCAAGACCGCGAGAAGAAACTTGCTTCAGGCGAAGCTTCTCCGCTGTCGTCCGACGCAGCCTGCAGTCTCACCCTTCCTAGCAAGCCCTACGAGGAGCAGCCCGGATCTCACCCCGACCCTTCAGACCCCAATGTTGTGCCCGGTTCACGACCACCTGAGGATCTGATCCATGGACTTGCCCCACTGCGTGACACTCCTACGCTGGTGATGGGTGTCGCGAGCGATATCCTTTTCCCTGCATGGCAGCAGCGCGAGGTCGCTGAGGCCATTCGTTTGGCTGGAAACCGCAATGTAACACATGTTGAGTTGAGCGAGGAGATGAGCATGTTTGGACATGATACATTCTTATTGGATCTTAAGTACATTGGTAACAATCTGCGCATGTTCCTCGGTTAGCAGAACGTATCTGAGATGTTGTAAAAACTGGCGTTAGATATTCTGTATGATACGATTATATAATGAAATTCACTTTCTGCAATATCACGTTGGAATCTGCTGTCAACAATAGCCATGTGAGACCAGGCTCAAGGCTCTGGATATCTATTCCTTAGACATTAACCACTAATCATGTCCCGATGATTATGAGTGTATATATATACATAAAGAAGAGAAAAGAATCGGGGGACGGGGGTATGTGATGATCTATAAGCGAAAGACGCCATATGCAAAGGGAAAATATTTAGTCAAAGAAATGGTGTGATAAGCGATTGACAGTACGCAAGAAAAGTCATGAGGCGTCTAGCCTCTTTTTAAAACCCAGCAGACGCTCCAGTAATGAGATTCCAAGAAATAGATGGCCTGATTAGATAAATCCAGGATTATTCGCATCAACCACAGGGTTCGGAGTTCTGACTTTTACAGACTCTGTGGAGTGCGGTGCTGGGATGGCGATGGGGTTTGGTCGAGGAGGAGCTCTCTTGGCCTCGACGCGAGTCCTGCTGCGATCTCTGTCTCTGGGCTGTACAAAATCCTGCATGACGGGTGAGATCAGTGGTCTGCCTTGGATAGGCTCAGGTCGCTGGTCGTACGGTCCTTCAATGTCAAACATCCGCGCGAGGTTCTCACTCGAGTTAGAAATCGACTTTTGCAATGAAGGAAACGAAGGCGACGGCAGACTCGGTGAGGTATCAGAGATGGGTGAAGAAGCATATTGAGCTAGGCGTGGACTCAAGGAGGAGTCGGTAGCTTGTGTTGGAGAACGTGCGAACTGAGCTCGGAAGGGAGAGAGAGCAGCCGGAATAGCGGACTTGTGTGCTTCGCCGCGATCAAAGTCGTTCCAGTTGGGGGTGCTTGGTTGATCGAAAGAGTCTGGGGCCACTGGTGATTCGTTTCTGGGTGGAGGATACACGGGAGGTTGGCGACGCTGCTTCCTTGGCTCCAGGCCGTAACCACTTTCGGGACTTTGAGGCTCAAGTTGTGGGGGTTTGCGTCCTCGTGGCAGGCCCTTGTGGATAGGAAATTCACCTTCCATGGGACTCTGTTGAAGGAACGGACTGGTTGCCCTGGGCGGTTGAGGAGTTTGCTGTAGGAACGGACTGGCAGTTCGTGGCGGCTGAGGGCTATGAGTACGGAAGGGACTCGCTGTTCGCGATGGCTCAGGAGTCTGCTGGAGGAACGGGCTTGCCGTCCTGGGAGGCTCAGGAATACGTGCAGCGCGAACAAACCCACTATCATCGAAACCAGGGCCAACAGCACTCTTTGGTCCAGATCCAATAAGAGGAATGGTTGCCGAACGCTCGGCGAGAGGAGCAGGAACTCGAACAGGTCGCCCAAGCTTTGGTTCGGAGTCGGTTCGTGAACGGAAACCACGTGGGGGAGGATGGAGAGGCAGATTCGTGAAACCTGGGTCGGCGCTCGCAGTTGTGTCGGGGGTTGCGCTCCTAGAGGCAATGTCGGGAGTGTTACTCCTGCTGTTACCTCTGCTGTTGCCAGGATTCAATCGAGGTGGTGGCACAGGTGGGAGAGGAGAAGTAGGTGACCGATATGGCGAAGGTAGAGGTTTCGTAGGCGGAGAAGAGTTCGGAGGTTGGTATGCCTTGTACTGCTTAGGTGGGTATTGAGGTGAAGGTTGAAGCGACTGTTGGAGTCCTCGTGGGGGAGACCGAGGGAACTCGAATTCAAGTGGTGGTGAAGCTTCGCGGCCTGGGAAAGAAGAGAGAATGGGAGACGGCCCAGGTGAGTTCTGTTGAGGAGGTTGCGAAAGCGGCGAGGGCATAGGAGAGCGCGAAGGCGAGACGGGTCGCATAGCTTGAAGAGGCTCTGACAGCTGACCAGGTTGAAGGATCTTGGGAGCTTGATATATCGGCTTGGACTGCTGTGAAGGTTGGGGCGTCTGGATGCGAGGAGTCTCTTCTGCTGCTGCTGCCGATGCCAGTGAAGACACTAAAGACAGAGGCGACATTGCATCGCTAGCTGTTCGAGTTCTAGTCAAAGCTGTATCAAGCATGCTTAGACTAGGACTCGACTGCATAGTCCTGAGAGGGCTTGCTGTTCTTGCGCTTCCAAGAGGACTGGCTGTCCTGGTATTTCCCAGTGGTTTAGGCTTGACGTTGGTATCGATCGGGCTCACTCTGCCTTCGCTCGCTGTGTCGATGCTCTTGCCTCCAATACTGCCCTTCCTGACAGTCTCACCAAAGTCGAACCCAGCAAAGTTCCCAGTAAGGCCTTCAGCCATGGGCTTGGGACTATCACGAGGGTCCGTCTCCATGGTAAAGCTTGATCTTCTAGGCATGTGAAATGTGAAAGTGTCACGTTTAGCTGCGACGTTACGGATCACAGGAGACTCCCAGACGTCCTCGCTACGCGCAACCGAGACAGCTGGGCTGGGAAGAGACATAGGACCGGCAGCGCTAGGCTTCTGGAGAGTGGGTGCGGCGGGCACGTTTTGACGGCTGCTCGATGGTCGATTGTCGGGAGAGAAAGGTCGCTCAGCGTTGACGATGGATGGCGGAGGAGATGGATATCCATTGCTAACTGTGGGAACCGGACTCCTGGTCCTGACTTCCTTGATTTCGGTTCCGAGATTAAATTCGAACGGTTCAGGGTGGCTTCCGAGATCGTCGTGGGGCGTTGGTGGTATACTGCTGACAGAATCTTTTCCAAAGTGAATGTTAAACGGGTTCGGGGGCTCTCTTGTTGATACAGCGGTTCCAGGACGTGTAGGTGTACCGGGCCTGTTGCCGTCTGCGTTGACAGGGCTGGGAGCAACAAGACTTGTGGAACTACCATTGCCAAAGCGTGTGTTGAGCTGCATGTCCGAGGCGTGGAATCGTGGGTTTCCCATTCCTGGTGCTCGTGGCGCACTGAGATCGACCATGGAGGAAGCGCCTCCTGCACTGTTCATATAGGGCACGCGTGTCGGGGGCTCGAGTTGAGAATGTGATGTACCAGGCCGAGCGAGATTTGGGCGGGAGAAGTTGCTCTGTCTTTTGATCTCCCTTGCCGTGATTGTGGTAATAGTTTCGTATCCACTATCATTGTTGCTGTATATGTCATTGCGATGCAAATGCTGTATTTGTTTTGTCGCTAACTTCTTGTCCCTGCAAGATTGATGGTAAGTAAGGCTTTCTCCTTGTCAGACAGTGAGCAGAGAGTGGTCGCTTACTGTGACTTTTTCCTGTCGCCTCCAAGTCTGAGGCCGAAGAAAGACACCATCTCGAATATGAAGAGAATGGAAAGGAATCGAGACGATGACCTGTTGAATGTATCATGAGCGAGTGGTCATGGAAGAAAGATGATGTAAGGTCGCAAGTCAAGGCAAGGTATTAGATCATGGTCTTGGTCTAGGTCTAGGTAGGGTTGTCTTTCTTTGCATATTTCTAGAAGACCAAAACGACCGACCGTTGCCCAGTAGGACCGGAGTGGACTTACCGTAAAGTAGTACTAATGACCTAGGGGTCCCGCTCAACGGGGGGGGGAGAAGAGGGGGCGTAATAGGGAAGCAAAGGTAAGAAGCAAGTAATGGAAGTGTAAAGTAGGTAGGGGTAGCCTAGGAATAGCGCACAGGCGTAAAAGAACCAAGTGGGTTAATTTAAATCAGATGGGAAGGAATCAAAGTCCAATTTTAGACGGGAACAAAATTTGGGGTCAAAATGACGACAGACAGGATAATGAAGAGGATGAATAAGTAAGAGATTCAACTGATGTTCATCACAGCTTGAATCTCTCCCTTGACCCAAAGAAAAAAAGATAAAACCGAATTCGTTAAAAGGGGCCGTGTAAAACGTTAGTTATTCTTCTGGTCGTTGGTGTCGGGTGGCTTGGTTGGGATTGGACGGTTTGAATCTTTAGTTCGCTGCAAGCTTAAGAGCTAAAAAAGTGATGCAGGTACAAGAGACAAGCTCAGGGGCTGGGCTTTTCTTGGTCGAATTGAGCTTGTCCAATCCTTTTGTCGCGGGGTGGTTTTTTTGCCCTCTTTTAGTGGTCTCGTCCTCTTTTTTTTGATGGATTCGCCTTGAAAATAGGGGAAAGCCAAGAATAGACAAGACTTGCACTATCTCTTCTAGTCTGGAGAAAGGGAGAGTGTGAGAGAAAAAAGAGGAGAAGAAGTGCAAAAAGAGACAGAGACGAAACTGCCACGGACAGCTTTGACTTGATCAACAGCTGACAGAGCTAAATTGATCGTCGTTTGGGGGAAGAGGCTGAACTGAAAGGAGTGGGATTGAGGACTGCGCCTCACGGTAAAGACAAAAAAGGAGTGTGTAGTACAACGTAGACTAGACTATTGTACGGTAGGTAGGTAATGACGGACGAGAGGAGAAATTTCGATACGATGTAGGTCAAGAAAGATACCCGAGACATACAAAGAAAGAAACACGCGCGCGGACGGCAGACAGGGAGAGACAGAGACCAAAGACCAAAGACCAAAGACACGGCAAGGCGAGACAGACAAGACGTGCCAATGTCGATCCCTAATGAAACAGCGTCACATTCCCCTTAGTCGCGCGCCAATTCAGTATGCAATGAACGGCAATGGCAATGCAACGCAATGCTAGATACAGAGTAGACTAGACCAGACTAGGCCAGAGCATGGAAACTGATGGGAATTATGGATCAGCCATGAATTCGGTTCCAGCAAAAGATCGAGATGTTGATTGCGCCAATCTATTAATCAGATGGTTAAATAGATAGCCCACGTTGACGTGTATTATATTTAGAATTCTCATTAAATAGATCTAATCATTTCATCTACTGAAGCGAATATTCACTTCAAACTCTCACCTGAGTATCTAGGTGGCTTTTCCTCCATCATCTCAGGGGTCCCTTACGAAAGGAAAAAAAGAACAAGGGTCCCTTATTCATAATCCCAAGACTCTCTCTCTCTATTCAAAGGGGGGGACCACCTAAACCAATCAATAACGATCGTCATATAGTCTTTCCGAAAAAGCTCTTTTTTCCTTCTGACAGTTTTACATAGTTTATCTCGCTTGTTGGCGATTCAAATGGGCATTGGACTGGATACGCCCGTCTGTTGAAACGAAACAGGTCCTGTTAAAACTGTTCCCATCATGCATAATGCAATACAAGTTTTAGTTTCTCCGTCCGCGTTATTTCCCCGGCACTTCAAGTTTCCGTTGACGGTGGGAAGTGAAAGTGGAGGTTTTTTCCATATTCTCTTTGTAGTAAAAGAGAAGAAAAGGGCTATACTACTACTTCGGTATGACCGTCGAGACTGTAAATGGGTACACTTCATCCTCAGGCGTCTCGAAATGCAGTAAGCGAGATAGTATGACCCATTGGTCTCAAACTCGGTTCTGTTTGACGCCTTATGCCATTAACGATGTCGTTCTTTTGCTGCCATCAGGGTATCAGAAAAATTGGCCTCTCAGATTTAGGATACAGGAATTAACCACCTATAGGTCTGACACAAGTAGCATAGACTGAACTAATTATTTCGTCTCTTATGTTCCTGACAGCTAATTTTTCTGATACCTTGATGCCCAGGTACGCTTTGATTCACAGGGGGTTTTGTTGTGGAACAGTAGTGCAGGTTAGCTTCATCTATAAAACAAGAGATTACAGCTCTAGGGTATGAGAGATGGATGGAATAATAGTTTGGTCTGAAATAAGACTTGTTTCCCGGTGTTCTCACAGTCAAAGCTCTGTGCTATAAAGCATGCACGACATAATAATAAATACCCTAGACAAGAACACGTCTGAGCGTCAATAAACCTCAAACTGACTGAACCGACCATTTCACCTTCTGATTATACCATTAGCAATCGAGACTTCTTCTGCTACCCTAACGACAGATAGGTATCGCCATAACAAACCCATGTACGCCTGCAAAATACATGATGAACCGTTCCTAACGCCACGAATGTGATACAAATGCCAACCACCTCTTCTTCAAAGCCCTGCTCCATGTCAAGTCCATCCATCTATCTATATGCTCTGTCATGATGCCTGTTCCGAGCGAAGCGCAAAAGACACACACTATAGCTGCTCCAGCAACTTTCTCCTCCGTCGTTCGATCAGCTCCTCCTGCACCTCTTCCAACGTTGGCAAAACCCATGTATTGCCATCACCTGTGTCTCCAGGTAGAGCTTCCCATCCATCCGGTACATCCCTAGGTCCTGTCTTGAGCATGTGCTCCACCGCTTGTCTCTCCTTCTCAGCTTCATACGCGAGCAATTCCTCGTCCTCTTCATCAGGCGCATATCCGTAGTACGCCGCGTCCACATTCCTTCTCATATCGTGCCTCTCCTCAAGCGGCTTCTCATCGCCCTGATTCTTAGCCGCTTCGAAAAGTTCTTTCACGCCTGGAAGTTCGCGCGCCCTGCCAAAGTATTTGTATCCTTTCCCGCTACCCGGTATTTCGCGGCCCTGGTCGTCGTAGATTTTCCCTCCACCGCGCATGTAGTTCGGACCGCCGAGGTTACGTATCTGGATCTCCCACATGTGCTTCTCCCGCATGAGCTTGTTGATCTCGTCGTTGAGGTCGCGGATCTGGTAGTCGCTGAGGATGGGTTCCTGGATGCGAGACATCTTGCGCGAGATCTCCTTGAGGACTTGGCCGCGCCATTTTTCGCAGGCGGGAATGGTTTGGACTTCGGTGATGAGCTTGGGACGGCGTGTGCGGCCAGCGTCGATAATGCCTAGGTCTGCTGCTTGGGCTTCGCGAAAGCGAAACAGCATAGACTGGGCCTTTTCTGAGTTACGAGCCTGGTATTGTCAGTTCTGAAGACCTGAAAGGAAGTTTTCTCCGTGGGGGTTTAACTTACCATTTTGACGGATCTGCTGCGGAAGTGTCGATTGAACAGACAAATAGCAAACAATTGTGAGGTGTTGATTGCGACCCAGCTAAACCCAAGTCAAGGAAGTTTTCCCAGCCACTCCAGCCTCGTTTAGAGCTATGTCCAGTGTCCCGCTTACGCCACAGCGCCACAGTTTGAGCTCAGGTCCCCTAACTTCAGCCTGGTCCATCGCGCGCAGCAACGCGACTTCGAATTTCAACCATCATGAGAGAGCTTCGTTTTACAGCTGCCCGCCAGCTGGCAAACGGCCGACAACAACTGTCAACCACAGCGCAAGAGGAGAGAATAATGAGCGCCGCGCTAGCAATCACCCCTCACTCTGGAGAATTATAAATAAAGGCCTTCTCTCTCTCTCTCTCTCTTCTTCTCCTCTTCATCATCGCTTCGCATCCTCAACTTTGGACTTGGACTGCGACTTCAACTGCGATCTTGCTATATATACTATACCACGAATGCTTCGGCATTTACCTTGTCGCTAACCATCAGCTTCTTTTCTACTGCTAGTGCTTTTAATCTCTTTCATCATGAATCCGCCCGGCTTCTGGTCTTGGGACTCGTTCTTTTCTTCCCCTTCCCCTCCCGACTCATGCGCCTACTTCTTGCCCAGCACATCGCCTCACGATAACATCTACGACATGGACACCCTGCCTCCCCGACACACCTCCTCTTCCCGCCGCGGTCAAGCGACCATTTCCTCCCAGGTATGGCCCCCATTCCCTCCCAGGTTTGGTTCCCATTCCCAGGTAAGGTAAGTATCATGTGCGACTCATCTGCTTTTTTGTTTGTCTATCTTTCGTCTTGTTCCTGTTTTCGTTCTTCGGTTTTTTTGGACTATAGACGGGGTGGGTGTTATAGACTGCTTTTTCGTTTTGTTTTTTGCTTTCTTAGACTTGGGCATAGACTGGGTATAGACGGTGGCGTCAGGAGTCTGGCGTTATTTGCTTTCCTTTCCTTTTCCTTCCCACTCCCCCTTGTTGTTACTCACCTCCAGCTTCTTTCTACACACTCGTTCCCCTTTGTGTCCCAGGTCTGCTATGATGATAAACGTTCACACCGAGCTTTAGGTGATTCCCTCCTTTTCTGGCTGTATGCCCACTTCTGTGGGAAACCCAGAGCAGTGTGGGAAAGTGTTCCTCACATAAGAACAGAGATCTGAGCAGATCTTTTTTCATTTTCTTCCTTTATTTCTTTCTTTCCTTTCATTCTTGTTTCCGACCCCCTTCGCAGTTTTGTCTATTGTAGCCGCAATGACAGATACCTTTTTTTACCTTTCAAGTGAAGCAGGAACTCTTCCCCTTTAGCCGACTCTTTTTGTTGGCTGTGGGAATCGAGAATGCTCGTGATTTTAGCACGATATAGTTTTCAATCGGAGCAGGCTGGACCTGCGGAGGAGGAGGAAATTGTTTGTTTGGGGGAATGAGGTGAATGGATTCTTTGAGATACGATTATGTTTGCCCGGTGATGATCAATCGACCAAAAAGCCAAATTTGCAGGCAGCAGCGGCAGGCTTCACGTCAAAGACGGTCGCAAGGACATCTTGTTCAACTGCCGCGAGTTGTCAGTGAGAACCCAAGAGAGCTAATCTGAGGGACCAAACATATCCAATCTCATGAATCACATGTACTTTAGACACACATACACACACACGTAGACAATTGTAGAAAAGAGAACAAGTGCATATTCTATAGTTTACTTTTGATCCTGCTCTGCGCTATAATGCTGCACGATTTCCTATCGTGGTGTCATCAATAAAAACAAAAGTCGATACTTCCCATCATCCGCCTCTTCCTTTATTGTGTCTTCTTCGTCACAAATGTCTTTGGGACTGGCTTGCTGTACAGCCACACAACAGAGAAGGCGATGAAACCGATAATGGTGGCCCAGGTGCCAGCAATACCAATCCAAGCGCCATTGATACTGTAGCTTCGATCATACTCGTCATGAGCCAAGTGGCGGACGCTGACGGTGTTCTTCTTCTCGACATTAGTCAGGAAAGGGCGCTTGTAGTTAACCATGAAGTTGAAGATGCCATGCTGATCAGGCAGAGTAAAGTTGGTAGAGTAAATGGTCTCGTGGTCATTGACGTGGATAGGCTTTAGTGACAGGCGGTAGAAGGGCGAAAGCATGGAGAATTCGAGCTGGACAACATCGCCTTCAGGAGTGTGGAAGGGTTGCCAGTTGTTCCAGGCATACTCGGACATGGAGATGTTGTAAGTCTAGAGTGCGTTAGCAGATATCAACTGGGAGTCGGACTGGGTTCAACTTACAACATCGTTCTTGATGCGGTACATCTCAGGGTTAGTCTCGTTGCTGCCATCGAGGCGGTGCTCAATCGAGTTCACTCGCAAAACGCCTAGCTCCTGGAAAGTCCAAGCACCCAAGTTGGTGACGAACTCACGGTTGGCAGGAAACTGAGGCTTGCCGCCCCTTCGAGCAACCTTTGTATCAAAAGTCTTGTCCTGAAGCATCTCAGCGGCGCCAATGACAGTAACGCGCGCAGAGTTGAGAGCCTGGAAGACAGTGACGATGTTGAGCTGTGTACCAGCACCAAACAGCTCATCAGGCTCAATGGTCTTGTCCTGCTCCTTGGGGTTGTAGCTGTAGGCCGTAGGAGGGGAGCGAAGGACGGGCGTCAGGAGAGGACCTTGGCCGAGTCTGTGGCCGACAGCATGGGGGACAGAGAGGAATGCGCCAGGGATCTCAAAGTAGTCCTTTCTGCCAGGGCGGAGGTTACGAGGGGCCTCGACAACGAGAACATCGTGGGTCTCGGCGGCGGAAATAGTATCGTAAGAGAAGTGGTCGACAACCTTGCCGGTGCGCTCATCGGGGAGTATAATCTCGAGCTGGTCCAGGGCCTGCTCGAGAGCGGAAGGCACGACGTGGGTTGAGGACATGGTAACGAGAATGTTACCGCCGGCATTGATGAATTCGATAATGATCTGGGGGGTCAGATTAGGTCCAAGGCCTGCGCAAGAGTTAGCATACGCATCAACACCAAGCAGATCAAAAATGACGAACCCTTAATCTTGGTGGGGAGGAAGACAAGGTGATCATAAGTTCTCTCGCCATACTGGAACAAAGCTAGGCTTTCGGTCTTTGGTGATTCGTACGTGATCTGGTAGCCTCGTTCTATCAATTGTTAGCTTCAAGATGCGCAAAAAACCAATCGCCATTGGGAGGGATAAATACCAGACAAGTCGCGGAAAAAGGTTGTGTATGCCTCCTTGTCTTCTGGGCTATCAAGCACAACCAGTAGACGGTTACCAGCTGTGCTCACGGCCGAAACCAGCGCCGCGAAGAGAAAGAGCACAAGGCTCAAAAGTGACCGCATTCTGGCAGAGATAACAATGGCGGAAGAACGTTGTTGATTTTTATTCTGCTGGGGTGTTTTCTCTCGGCAAAGTGTAAGTTGACGGACGAAGGCGTGGACAGCTTGCGCTTTAGACAGAGAGCTCTCTACCAATCTGGTACGTAGTTGGGGTGAGCTTGCGTTTTGGGATACGTAGCCTTCAGTGGGGGAAAGTGAAACACACTGCACTAGACTTGTTAAGGCAGCTTCGAGTCTGTAAGAGGCTAGTCGGCAGGTGCATGGGACGAATAATCCGACACCTTCGGCTTGGTTTTTCCGCTCCTGCGATTGGACCGTTGCTTTCGATAGCCAAAGCCCATCATCACCACCAAAAGACCCGACGACAAACCACCCTCACGACCTCTCGTCAATTGAGTACGAATCTCTTCGTCTGCTACGTAATAACCCACCGCTAACGTTGTTATTCTCAGGTCATCATGTCCGCCGCACCTTTCTTCTGGCGAACTCCCCTCAAGTACTGCAGCTGGGCAGCCCGCGAGCGTCCCGCTCTCTTCTGGTCCGTTGTCATCGGCGCTGCTGGTCCCATTGCCATGCCCATTGTGCCTCCGATCCGCTACTACTTTGGCGATGTTGATGCGCCCCCGGTTCCTGTGACCTACCCCAGTGCGTTTCCCTTACAGATTGGGCAGTAACGATACACGGCAAACTAACCTCACGATGCAGTTCCCACTGGTCCCAGGAAACAGCTCACCGGTTACGACGACTAAGACATCGAATTGAAGAGGAAGGAAATAACACGGCTCGGTACGACAGACAAGAGGAAGCGAGCATACAATATTGTACAAAGTACGGCGTCACCAGAGACAGCGCTACAGCGGAGGGGAGGGGGAGGAATATCATAGAGGAATTCAAGGGACAAGAGTCGACGTCCAAAATTTACCAGCAATTGACGCTCCAATTCGATTTTCTACATCCAACCAATCAAGCCGTCCACCGACCACAACGCTTTCGAGACATATGTATATACGTCGTGCGCCCACTTGCGCGAGCCAACGCTTTTTCTAATATGCGGTTTAAGATCAAACAGGAAACGCCACTAGTGATGTGAAAGAAGCAAGAAACCACAAATATCCTCTCCCACTTTTTCTTTAATTATACGAGACTATTGCGGCGGTTGTGTCGAACTGATGTCCGGTTCGGGAGGGCCAGACTCTATCTATCCCTGCTCAGTAGATTCCATTCGTACTAGAAGCTTGTCAGTATTGATGCGTTAGAGAAAGCTTGTGGTACTTACAACTCTACCGTCATCATCACCTGTATAGACGCATGTTGGCATTGGGCTAATACACGTCATGCCCGCCTCTGTATTCGCGCCTTTTTCGTTCTTGTAATCCACATGATCAAGCTTTCTCAGCAGCTCCAGAGTCCACCGACTGCCGACGATGCTGCGTCGCCAGATGTTGACTATGCCGCGCTTGTGGCCTGTAAAGATCAGGTAGTTATCGAGCCACTCGTTTCCGGCACCCTCATAAAAGGCACACGAGTGGATGTAGTCGTCTTGGTCGAAGCAGACGTTTTGTTCCAGAAGCAACGTGCCGTTGAGAGTGTAGAGTATAACGTTGGGTCCAGAGCAGAGAAGGATCTCGCCCGATATGTCGTTGATACGAGCAGATTCGACAGGACGCACCAAAGGCAGCTTGCGAATAAACGACAGTCGGTTGAGGTCCCACAAGAACGCCTGCCCGTCCGTAGACACAGTCAAAAGAGTGCTGAAAGCCTTACTGACTGCAATTGTCGTGACTGGGAACTTGTGCCCGAACAGACTGGACCTTGGAAGCAGCTCGACTGGTTTGCCATGTGCAGTCTGAAGTGCGTACACTGAGACGACGCAGTCTTCACCAGCAGTGATCAATGTCTTGGAATCAGCAAAGCAGGCGCAAGAGATTTGTCCAATGTGGAGGTTCTCAAAGAGACCCGCCGGCTTTGTCGAGTTAGCGATTCGGCCGTGAACGAGGATGTGGTTCCGTATTACCTTTCGATTGTCGCTGAAGAAGAAGCGAATGCTGTTGTCGGCGTAGCCCCATTCGAGGAACTTGTCGTATGGCGGGAAATTAAGCCTGAATGGGGAGGCACAGAGTAAGCGGTCCAGCTTGGATGCGTAGAGCAGTGAAGCTACACGCTCGTGGCTTTCTGTTGGGGATTTGTTAGCCAAGTTCACAAATCGAGAAGTAAAGTCCATACCGAGAAGCGGGTGTGGCAAACAGCTTAGAGAAAACACATTCGTATCCAACCGTCGAGCGGGAGACCGGGCATGCTCTCTAGCAGGATGCGACTTCATAAACACTTGATGTGGTGTCTGTCCAAAGTTGTGAATGACGCCAGCCAAAATGGCCCTTTCCTTTGCATCGGTGATGCTATCCAAATCTGTCGCACCACGGTACGAAAGATGATGGAACACGTTGAGGTTCTCTACTGCCGCCTCGCCACGCTGCTTGAATCCAAAGATGAGGTCAATCCACTGGTGTAGATTCTCACTCACATAAGGGCTTTCTAGAGCCTCTCTGTGTTTGGCGATGAATATTCTTGGATCACCCTTAGCCCATGGGGGAAGCTCAACATGATCGACTTTAACGCCGTTGCTTTCCCGATTGCCAAAGTTGTAGCCATTGATGTTGGTCAAGAACTCAGGAAGGCAGTAAAACTCGGGGATGAGCTCCCTCACGTCAGTCTTATTCTTGCATGAGGCAGATTGCCATGTTTCTGGAATGGATTGAAAGAGACGATCTGCGTGATCAAAGCTTCCGCCCTGAAGAAGGATGTATGATTGGACGAATGGTGGCAGGCGGATCAGATAAGAGGACACAATCATAGCAGAAGAGTAGTGTGTGCCATAGTGGAAAGGAACCTCGCCTATCTCTTCCAGCGCATTATAGCTCTCGACGAAGCCTCCAACTCTGTGTGGCGTCTGCGCGCCCATTGGTTTGGACAGATCTCGGAACGTGTTGGGGTCGTCAAGATCCAGATCCTCGCTGGTGTAATCTGCCAAGACCCATGGGAATACTGGGTACTGGGTCAAATCGTTGAAGGTCCTACCAGCCATAGTGTTTACCATCATGAGATAGTGGAAGTTGGAGATTTCGCCCTTCTGCCATTTCTTGAGGATAGGGTTCCAAGGTGACGAGTTAAAAAAGGTGCCGAACTTTGACCCAAACCCTTGGGGCGATTCGTCAAAGACCTTTAGTGACTCCAAGCGCCAGGCATCTTCAGGGTTTGGAAGGGTATTGGCGCCACTGGTGTGAGGTGCCTTGCTGAGCATCTTGATGAACAGGTTGTCCCGAACCACTGGGTTGATAGTAGTTAAAAGATAACTTCGACCGTCGGTAAAGAACACCTCGATGGCGACATCTCGGAAAAGGAAACGGCGTTTTGAGATGCTGATAACATCGTGCCATCGCCAATGCCTTGACTCTTGCTCCTTATTGTTCTGTCGCTTCTCGGACGTCTTGGCATCAGTAACGATCTGGGAGAAAGGATCGCGCTCTTCGGGCGGAGCTTGCCAGACGTTGACAATGTCTCCATTGGCACACTGGAACACATTGTCCATGATGTAAAGCGCATCCTTGCCAATGATGAGGATACCCTCACAAGCTTCCAGTCCGATAATTCGCGAGACATTGTACGCAGACTGAACTTGATCTCCACGCTCCAGTCGTCGCATCACCTTCCGATTCTTGTCCTCAAAGCCTTCGTCTCCTTCGTTTGGATCGTTGGGATCGTCAACAAGTTCAAAGTCGTCTTCAGGCGCGACACCAGAGGCAGGCTGCTCTGCTGGCTCAGTGCTCTCGGGCTCTTCGGTGAATTGAGGCGGCTCGTTGTTGCTTTCTAGTGTCGCGGGGGTCACTGCCTTTGTTGGCGAAACTGCGGACGTAACAATCGAAGGTGCTGGGCTGGCCGATGTGTTGAGTCTAAGAGTCTGCAAAACCTCGCTCGCCTTCCTCTTTGGCTGATATTCATCCTGACTGATCGTAAAGTCTGGGAGAACCCTGAGTCGCATTCGGTTTCGGCCTTCTGTTCGGTCGAGCTTCCATTTGGGCGGCGCGGCTTCGCTAAATACCGCTCCGGGTCGCATAAGGTCTCTTTCCATCTTCTTGTAAGCATCGCTAAGAAACACGAGATCATCCTGTTGATCTTGCATGATCCGCTGGTACTTGAAATACTCAGAGTTGTAAATACTCTTCATCCAGGCGCTGTTACCGATGTCATGGCTGAGTAAGGTTTTCTCTGTGTTGATGTTCTCTGCATGCCACACTCTAAGTTTGTCCTTGCGTTTAGCCAATCGAACTTTGGCTGTCTCTGCAGTGCGCGCATTTTCCGAACTGACAAAGTCTTCCCATGTCTTTGACATGCCGCCGAAAAACAGTACATCTAGGGACGGGCGGTGTTTGTCAACCCACTCCACAAAACTTTCGTCGTCCACGCCTGTTAATTGCTGAAAGTCCTTGGAGAGCTGCTTCTGGTCCGGTGACATGCAGGAATGGATTAGCTCAATAGACTCCTCCGGTTTCTGCACCAAAATGATACGTAAAAAGTTGGCCGCCGCAGTTCGAAGGGGCATCTTGTCGCTGATGAGTTTGGTGTAGAGCTGGTACCAGAACAGCTTCAGGAACTGGTCCTCACTCGTAAATGAGCCAAGAATTGACAATTGCCAGTACGCCATCTTGCCCATGAACTGCTTAGCCTCTACCAGCGTAGTGTCCGGACTGTCAAGGTCAGACAACCGTAAAAGAATTATCCTCAAAAGACAAAACCGAATCGAGTTAACAGCCTGACTGCAGAGTCGTACGCTCTTCAGTGCAGCAATGTCGGGGCGTTGCAAAAATTCGAGAAGCATCCCAATAAAGTCAATCATGACCTCAGCCCCGTTCAAGAACCATCCTTCGAAGATAGCTTCCGACAAATGTTGACAAAGTCTTGAAAGGTTAGTCAGCACACGAGGTTCGCAGATTGCCTTTTGATTGAGCTGGATATTGTTCTCCAGTTGGTCGATGACATGCTTCAAGATATAACTCTCAAAGTAAGCTTGATGTTCGCGGAAACCAGGGGGGACCTTGGTGAATAACCCAAACCCGGAAAAGTCTTTCCGTGAAAGAAGCTGATCCATGAAAACGCTCACTACCAGCTCCATAAGCCCATCTAGGATATCGCTGCTCGGTCTCTTACTAGGCGTGGACCTAGGCGATGGCATAGCAGGACTCAAACGAGCCGGACTGGGACCAACGGGAGATTTCTGCTGGGTGAGGAGAACGAATGACGAGGCTCTCCTTAGTGGTGTACCCTTGGGTGGTGTCGACTGAGGTGACGGGACTGGATCAACGCTTGTTGTTCGCACTATAGGTGTAGCATGGGAGCCACTACCACCAATAGGCCGGATAATAACGTCTGTCCCTTCGAATGTCAGGGCCGTATCTCCAGAGTTCAACTCGGTTTCGGGCGTTACCGCATCAGCGCTAACAATGACTGGATAAAGCGCCGATAGCAACAATCTCACCCATTCTGAAGTCAAAGCGAAGTCCCTAAACTCTGTCGAGCGCTCGTGGAGATCAAGAAGAAAACGGATCACAGTATGTAGAACGCTTGCATAGCTTGCAACTCTTTCGCTGTCGCGAGAGAAGTTCGAACGTGTCGCAAGGGCAGTCGTCAGGTTCATGGAGCTAGCTCGCGGTCGCATTTCTGGGCGAAGCTCTTTGGCGGACGCAAACTTCTTCAGAGTGTGTGAAGACGGGTCAACATATGTTGCTGGTGAGTCTGGGTCATCCTGGTGTCTCATCACATCTTTCAGCCCATGTTGCAACATCGCTGTAATGACGGACAAAGACTCGGGATACACAACCTTGCGTTTGCCGAATGTCTCCAAGAGGCTAAAAAAGTCAAAGTTCCTGTCGAAATTGATCTCGGCGACGTCGTAACCAAAAAGAATACTGAAGCAGATGGGCCATAAAGTTGGCATGTCCCAGAATCGCTTGAGTCTGTTAGACATGATCACGAAACCTCCCGATTTTCCCGCAAATTTGGATGTGTAGTTGGCACCATGAGTGACGAGAAGGCGCGCCAAAATTTTGCAGCCGTGAACCACGACCTCCGGGTCATCTTCAGCTAACAGGTACAGAAGCCACTGCAAAGGTTAGAAATGGCTTTTTATGTGAACGAGTCGATCTCACCTTGTTTGTTACCGTTCTGGCAAACTTCTTGATATGGGAAGTGTTGCCCTTTTCGCATAGAATTCGCGAGTACAGGCTAAGAACCTTGACACCAAGCTGCTTCTTAGTCAAGAACTTAAGACCAGAAGCAATCCCAGCTGCGGTTGGATCAGTCGGCGTTCCCCTTCGTCTTGGGAGAGGGGTGCCGGTTCTTGAATTAATTGAGAGGGCCCGTGGGCTTCTGTTGACAGGTAAAGGCTGAGAGTGGAAGGCGTATGTGATGAAAAGCGACAAGGATCGCATGACCTCTTGACTAAAGTTGGATGTGACAAGAATCTCAAAGGCGCCCATGAAATGCGATATTGTGTCTTCTGAAACGACCTCTCCTTTCATGGCATCTAGTAGCCTCTTGACGATTCCTGAAGTTGTTAGGTTAGCTCGTAAGACGACGAGTTTGAAAACTTACTCATCCTGATTAATCTCCGGCTGTTGAACTCGTGGTACTTGCTCTTGACTGCGAATGTCACAAATTGCTTATAGTATAGCTCTTGAATTCGAGGTGCCGACTTGCGCCAAATGTCCAGGTCGATAAGAAGGATACGATAGGCGAGGGGGTTAATGATGAACGACTCGATGGGTTCCAAATGATTATATCCGACAAAGCCAAGGATCAAGCTGAGTAGTTGGAAGGCCAGTCGGTCGCGATCGTCGTTCGAGACTTGTAGTCGAGTAACCGTAGAGTTGCTGCTACCGCGATCGTAGCCTAGCTTCACACGCAGAAGCATAGCTAAGATTCCGTATCCATTGTCCTTCTCTATAGCTTCACTATTCCTCCAGCTCTGACGGATGCAGTAGAACAGCATTTCTGCCGCTCGCACGGTCTCTTCAATTGACGACGCCCGCTCAAAGAGCTTCAAGGCCAGCGGCGTGAAGCCGGCAAGTCGCCAAAGATTCTCATCCAAATAGGACGGTACAGCAACAATGGGGTTGCCGCGGAATGAAAGAAGACCTTGAACCCGAAACAGGGAGTCTGGAAGACTGGGGACAGCACAGTTGATAGCTAGAGGCGCACCCTCTTGGTTGGATGCCCTGAAAAGATTGCGAGCACAGTTTCGTGGGAGCGATCGCAAAAGTCCTGTGTCGTAAAATTGCACATTTTCGGGGAACGTAGCTGAAGGAAGAATGCTAAGCAAGATTTTGGATTCAGGTAGTAGTGAACCAGCTTTCTCACGGACAGCTCTGATGATGTCCGAAGTCTCACCCTTCCCAGGATGTGCAATCTCGTTACGGAGGCCCAGAGTAGCCGATGCCTCATAGGTTTGGAAGCCACCCAGGCTGTCCTGAAAGTTGCCCTGGTATCGCGGTCCCAGGCCGAAGTGGACCGCGAGATAGTCATCGCTCAAAGCATCCTCGAACAAATGTGCCGAAGCGAGCGACCACCGCGAGAAGACCAAACCAGATCCTATTTGGTTAGAAAGATCCTTTGGTGTACCGACGAAGGCCTGCACCGGGTTGGTCTTGTTCTGGTTAGAATTGAACGAGGCAAAACTGTCATGAGCACCAGTGGCCAAGGGCGGCAGATGTGGGTAATTGCAGCGTATTTGCTCTGAGAATTCACCATCGACATACAATGACGCCTTGCTAGTAACCATTGTCTTTGGTCGGCGATGCACAATTGCGATGTGATACCATTTCTTCTCCTTGAACGAAACTGACTTGAAGCGCACACTAGGCTTATTGGAAGTAACAGATGTTTGAAGAATAAAGTTGTGGGTGTCTCTCTCGAGGTACATGAGCACAAAACATGACTGTGTAGAGTCAAAGACGCCAAATATTGTTGTATGTGCAGTAGGGTCGAAGCTGTCTACTCGAATCCATGCTGTAAATGTGTAGCCCGCACTAGACTGCGGCGGGAACGATCGGCCAAGACTAGACAGCTCGAGGGACGAATGACCGTGTAGAGATAGGTCAAATTGGAAGAAAGGAGGACCTGTATGTTTGTTTGTCATCTGTAAGCAGAATTCAGACGCCTCAGAGCCGGGTGTTGATAGTAAAAATTGTGTGTCGGCCGGTTCATTCACGCCCAAGTACATAAGTATCTTGCAAATAGCGAGTACCTTCTCTCGCTCAGGTGGGCTAAGGGCTGAATCGGCATTGAAAGCAACCCGGAGGAACTGCGATAAGGCGCCAGTCGAATGAACAGCAGCCCGGTTATAAATAGAGACTGAGATAGCACAGTAAATTGTCTCTAGGACAAGTAAAGAAGCTGGGTTCGCGAGACCATCTTTCATTCGAGGAATAGCCGTCCAGAAACTGACGACTGCTCTCAAGATTTCGGGATGCCGTATTATAGTCTTGGCATTGACGACTTCCCGCACGCCGGGCGTAATGTTTTCTGCAGACTTGGCCAACACCAAATCCCATTGCTCTTCGGCGCTATCACTTTCGTCGTCTTTAGGAGAGTTCTCGTCGTCCGGCCGTAGCGATTTTCCGATGGATTGACAAAGAAGATCGAGTGCCTCGTCGTCTAGGGAGAATGCGAGCAGTTTGCCAAATACGTGACAACTTATCCAGGCATCAGGTTCAGCACCGCCTAATCCTATACTTGCGATGACTTGTTCCAAAGCTTCCCATCCGCCTCCCTCAACTTTATATTGGAAATAGCGTCGGTTACCTGCATGGCCCTGGAGGGCAACAGAAAAGAGGTTTAGACAGTCTCCTAGCAACTTAAACAGGGAAAGCATGTCTGCATCGGTTCTTTTATCGGGATCGTAATAGCCCGAGAAGGCTCGGAGAAGGTTGAGGATTGTTTCGAAGCCGTCAGCATGTCGAAAATCATCTTGGTGGACGGGAGATCGTGTCGCAGAGATATGCTGTATAATATGTCGGAGTTTTCGCAACAATGGCGGCATTTGAGGGAAGCCATCTTGCTGATGGAGGGTCGTATCGATACTGAGAGCTTCAAGCAAGCCCTTTAAGATTTCGAAGGACTTGGTTTGCGGTGGGTTCGAGGCCGAAGTGGACGACCGGTATCTTCTTGGTATTGAGGCCATTTTTCAGTGTTGGTTTTCAAATCACGGGTTCATTCCAGAAACCACCTCCCCCTGAGCCCTTCAAGGGTCCAGGCTGTTATCAGTCGTCGTCGGCATCGAAGGGTAAGATTTAGAACTTGATGGAGCTGCCAGCGCGGGGCGCATGAAGCTCTGCAGCGGGCGGAAACAGCGGTCACGGTACGGCCACAGTTGGTCTTTGATCAGTGTGCTTTCGCTGAATATCGGAGGAAACGTATCGAGACTCGTTCAAAACAGACACTGGAAGCTGAGAAATTAGCGAGAATGTCGAAACAATCGGTCACCCACTGAACTGGAGCCTGCACTTACCTGTGCTCATACTGTAACTCAATGGGGGGTCAGCTTTGGAGAGGTGGGTGTGGCTTGGCTGTGGCGAAGGTGGCCCCTCCCCTCCCCTCTTCAGTCTTGATGTCTTGATGGATCGTCTGAGCTGACGAAGCTCGAGTAATGCTATTGGAGTGACATGTACGCGTGCGCATGATTAAAGTCTTCCACACCCGCGCGCGCGCCGCGTAAAGTGGAGGGTGCAATGGAAGGAGTTGACTGTTGTTGAGAACCATTGTATTCAAGATGACAGCTTTCGACAGAATGACACAATGGTGTTTCTTTTCTTCGACGCTGCATCTGCCACGGGGTGCTACGAAACTATTGGCGCTGCGTGTTGCGCGCTGATGCTATAACGCGAAGTATTCAGGAGCAGAGATACTTGTCTGACTTGATGAAGAGCTGAAAGAGTAAACAGTATTCAGATCATATTTGATCGAACGATCCTTTATTAACATCAATCCCTGTTCTAAACAGATTTGCACATGCTGATCAGTAGCCTGCTGAGCAAGATTCCACAGCAGCTAAGTACAGAAAACAGTTACAGTCCAGCAGTGTGGCTACGGCTGCAATGCAAACCATCCGTCACACACGCTTTAAAAAAATCCCGATACTCCAGTTTCCTTGTCTTCGATATCATAACCTTCATCACCAAGCCTGATCCCTTCCTCAAATGGCCTTTCCAACAACCCTGACAATCTTCGGCATGTTCGAATTATAGTTGACATCGTGTGTCTGCGCGCTAAACTTTGGCAAGTTCACTGTCAAGTCGTATTTGTCGCCCTCCTCGTCGTAGAACGTGTACGCATAGGGATCATCGGTATGAATGCTGATTTGGTACTTGTACCAGTAACTATAGTACGCTTCCTGAACGGCATACATGTAGATACCAGTCTTCTTGTAAAAATCGCTGTTCTTGTCGACCCAGACGAGGGGGCTCTCTTTCTTTGGCTCCCAATTCACCTCGATATCGAAGTCATGGCGGGGGTAAGGCATTGTGATGATAAGAGGATGTAGTGGTATATGCGTGGACGAAAATAGGTAGAGAGAAGTTCGTGATAGCTTATAGTCAAATGGGGTGACAACTGAGTTTTGTTGCTTCTGTTGTTGCATCTGAGCGAGCATCTTCTTGTCTTCTTATACACATTTTTTCTTGCGGCTATGCCGAGACTAAAGCAACAGCATCAACTAGAACATGTCGTTTCTGAATAGTAGTTACGACTAGCTTGCGAGGTTCAGCTGGACTTGCGAGCATGAGGTCCATCTTAAGCAGTGCTGTGGCTACCTGGACCACAGCTTCTAGTCCTCTATCCTAAGTCTTTATGTCTCATAATTCGCTCGCGATCTGGGCGAGAACACAATAAGACATATCGTTTGTGAATAGTTACAGCTAGCCGCGTTCTGTGGCTAGCTGATTACATCCCTGCATGTGGGCGAGACCATCCAACCGTGGGTACGACAGCCAGAACTATTGAACAGCTAATGCCCAAATGCCTCATGAGACCAGCTCTTTCAAACCTCTCTACTACAAGTATGTAGCTCTTCTCCTCGCTCTTCCAGCTTTAGCTTTGCTCTCACTATTCTTTTAGGCATCTGAGTCAACAGGCCGTCATTTGGCCCTATTGAGTCTGAAGGTAAAGAAGTAACTAAAGGCATGGTGCCTAACAGTAAGAATAGATC
Organism: Fusarium armeniacum; assembly: GCA_013618295.1. Classification (NCBI taxonomy): domain Eukaryota; kingdom Fungi; phylum Ascomycota; class Sordariomycetes; order Hypocreales; family Nectriaceae; genus Fusarium; species Fusarium armeniacum. The sequence continues at coordinate 464,060 of JABFER010000030.1, read as the reverse complement.
TAGTGGAGTCATGTATAGTTGAGCGATAAAGAAGTAAGAAAGTATTACGCATATACCTGGCCGATAATAAGAAATACCAGATTAATCTTGCTATTTCCAACATGACGGCACAGATGTATTCTTGAGACATCCGTGTTTTGCTCCGTTTCTCAATGACGTCGCTATTTTGGTGCAGGGTAGATTCAACAAATATGAGATAGAAGTCTGAAGTTGGGTGAGACCATCCATGTCAATCGTGGTGACCATACTCTGTATTCCAAAGGTTAAATTACTTTAAATACTGTCGCTTCTATCTGTGCTACTCTGATCGTGCGTCAAATGCATTTTATATTGGACAGTCTTGCCTTCATTTAATCTGTGTCGCTTGATGTGATGGTACTAGCATAACCCGTCGCAGTCCACCCCCAACATATCTAACAGCATTAAATGAAGCTCGAAACTTAGGCAGTATCCGTAGTGGTGCATTTAAAACGGCGTGAATGCTTTCTTGCTTTCAAGATCCACGTCCGGCGCTGTTGTTTTACATTTACTGAAATGTACATACAAACATAACTTTCCTCGCATACAATAAATGCATTGTCCAAGTTCCAGTTTTGGAGTCGCCACAAAAAGACCTCGTAGCGCTTGATGATTATTAGGGAAATAAAACAGTATCTACGTTTGGTCGCTCATCCCTTTCCCCGATGCCAGAATTAAAGCTGGCCAAATAATGTCAAAGTCGTGATGCGTCCTTGTCGTACAGATATCTTGAGCACCTTTGTGGCACCATCAGCATCTCTTAGCTTTGTTTACCTGCGGATGTCCATAGTGTGAATGACGCGGATCCTTGGAGGCATTGAAACAACAGAAGTTCCGAGGTCCGCTTATCGTTATCTCGAATAGGCAAGTATCGGTATCAGTATCGGTATCAGTATCGTATCGGTGTCAGTATCTGCTTATCAAGCGGATACGAATTGATAGTCAGTCAGACTGCGTCTGTTGAGCAGTTTTGCCTGGAATGATGAGCTCAAGCGGTGTTGAATGGCGTTATCTGACGGGATAGTCATGGCATCTGAGTTGCTCGAAAGTGGAGAGCTCTCAAAGGCTAGCTTCAGGGACTTCAAAGTGCGGACGCGCTATGTACCTCATCCGGGCTGCCGGGCTTGGAGGTGCCTGGAGTGCATGATAAAGTGCACTGGCCAACATGTTCCATAATCGAATATCATGTTTTGAATGGATATGCTGAATGATACGGAGTTATGGTAGTTGTGAACTGGCAATGCATATTTCTCACCGAATCATGACGTCTTCCCTGTCGCGTATTGTCTTTCCAGGGAACAAACCTCCCCGAGTCAAAGTGTCACTCTTGACCCCAGGAACGGACTGGGACGGGGATGGTGAGGCGCTGTCGGCGTTGGCTTGGAGCGAACAGCGCTTCAGTTTTAGTTGAGACATGGGCAGGCACGTGCCAGGGACGTCGTCTGACTCGATGGATCAGGCGGATTAGGTCAGTGGAGACCAATCGGAGCCAAATCCCTCCCCGCATTCTGGTTTCTTGCACTGGGTAAAGCTACACCTGCTTTTGTCTGCAGGCACCGCAAACTGGAAGGTACAGTACCTTGTTGGAGCTCTAGCTGTCTGGGTGGATCTTGATACTGCGCTATCAAGATACTTCGATCGGCTAGAGGTAGCACAGTGTCTTTGAGCTTGCGCAACCATGATGTACTGTACGTGAACACGGCTGAGAGTAGCTGTAATGGATCGCCATCAGCCTTAGTGAAACAGATGGCCTCTCTGCTTCCAGCGGACTGGATGATGGAGTATCGGAGGTATTTGCTTGCAAAAGAGAGTTCTCAACGAGGCCTGAGTCACTGAGGTGCCAACGATGAACAGGCACCAGGCTCTATGATTTGAGTTCAGTGGTCGCTGTGTTGCTCCCTGCAGAATGTCATCCATGAGCCATGACCATGACTCGAGGCGAGGCGGACAAACACGACCGGGTTATCAGCCGTCAACAAGATGAGGCAATCATCTACCATCAGTTGACCTCGGAAGCATCAAAATGGCGGTAAACAATAGGAGACAGAAACTCGTAGCGAGTGCATGTTGCTTTCGGTTCATTCTCAGAGATCTTCCAGTGAATCAGGTCCATCATGACCTTGACCATTCCTCAGGTTCAGACAGCCGGATGAGAAGCCGCCTCAGCCTTCCATTCGCAGCTACTGTGCATCCCCTGGCATTCACACGGACTGTCATGATAGCTTGCTTGTACCTTGGGTCACGATATGCCGTTATCGCATTGCCTCGGCGACGACCATTGGTTCTTTAGGACGCGCACTAAGCCGGATATGGGGCTCAGCCACTGTGTTATCGCCCATCCTAGCGATGGATGCGTCACACCCTCCTGCCCTCCCCCAGGCCCGCTGAGGCAACACTGGAGCTGTCGCACGCAGCTTGCGCTTGCTTATCTACCCCAGGTCCTGCCGCCATCGCTTCTTCTTCCTTTCATCATCTCATCCATATCCATCATCACTCTCTCCATCCTTTACAGCATCGATCGCGTCTGATCCCATCAATACAGACGGTCGAGGACATCAATTTGTCCATTTGTTTTTGTCTTTGAGTCGCAGGTAGACACAATTTCGAGCTTTGCGCGTTTCGTAATCATGAAGTCCGCTCTCACTCTTTCCGTGGCCGCTGTCGCCAGTGCTGCCTCTTTCAGCGTCGGCACCGTCCACGACAAGGCCGCTCCTATCCTCAGCTCTATCGATGCCGAGACCATCCCAGACTCGTACATCATCAAGTTCAAGGACCACGTCGATGAGCATGCTGCCAACAACCACCACATGTGGGTTCAGGACACCCACAACCAGGGCGAGTCTGAGCGCTTGGAGCTGCGAAAGCGATCCATTCCCTTCACAGACAAGACCTTCTCTGGCTTGAAGCACACCTTCGACATTGGTGAGGCCTTCAAGGGCTACGCCGGCCACTTTGACGAGTCCATGATCGAGAAGGTCCGAAACCACCCTGACGTAAGTACCTCTTTTTTATGCCGCAATGAATCATCACAAGCTAACAATCCATCCAGGTTGAGTTCATCGAGCGCGACACTCTGGTCCACACCATGGTCCCTGTCTCAAACAAGGACATGATCACTGAGGACAAGTGCGACGGCGAGACCGAGCGACAGGCTCCTTGGGGTCTTGCCCGTATCTCCCACCGTAACACCCTCAACTTTGGTACCTTCAACAAGTACCTCTACTCTTCCGACGGTGGTGAGGGCGTTGATGCCTACATCGTTGACACTGGTACCAACGTCGACCACGTCGACTTTGAGGGTCGTGCCCACTGGGGTAAGACCATTCCCTCTGGCGACGCCGATGAGGATGGCAACGGCCACGGTACTCACTGCTCCGGTACTGTCGCCGGTAAGAAGTACGGTGTTGCCAAGAAGGCCCAAGTCTACGCTGTCAAGGTCCTTCGATCTAACGGCTCTGGATCCATGTCCGACGTCGTCAAGGGTGTCGAGTTTGCTGCCACCAGCCATCTCGAGCAGAAGAAGAAGGCCAAGGACGGTAAGCGCAAGGGCTTCAAGGGCTCTGTCGCCAACATGTCTCTTGGTGGTGGCAAGACTCAGGCTCTCGATGCTGCCGTCAACGCTGCTGTCCGCACTGGTATCCACTTTGCCGTCGCTGCTGGCAACGACAACGCCGATGCCTGCAACTACTCCCCTGCTGCCGCTACTGAGCCCGTCACCGTTGGTGCCTCCGCTCTTGATGACAGCCGTGCCTACTTCTCCAACTACGGAAAGTGCACTGACATCTTCGCTCCCGGTCTGAACATTCAGTCCACCTGGATCGGCTCCAAGTACGCCGTCAACACCATCTCCGGTACCTCCATGGCCTCTCCCCACATTGCTGGTCTCCTGGCCTACTACCTCTCTCTCCAGCCCGCTGAGGACTCCGAGTACGCTCTCGCTTCCATCACCCCCAAGAAGCTCAAGGAGAACCTCATCTCCGTTGCTACCGAGAACGCCCTCTCCGACATCCCCTCCGACACCCCCAACCTGCTCGCCTGGAACGGTGGTGGCTGCAGCGACTACAAGAAGATTGTTGAGGCTGGCAGCTACAAGGTCAACAGCGCTGCTCCCTCTTCTCGCGTTGAGGAGATCAAGCACGCCGTTGAGCAGGAGGTCGAGGTTGTCTCTGGCAAGCTGACCACTGGTGCTAAGGAGCTTGGCTCCAAGGCCGAGAAGTTCTCCAAGAAGATCCACGAGCTCGTCGATGAGGAGCTTGAGCAGTTCATCAAGGAGCTTAACCTGTAAGATCTATAATCTTATCATGTGGTGCAATGGTAATGCATTTGTTTGTTGGGATTACGGATTGGCATTGGTTTTTGGTTTGGGTACATGATATTGATAGTGGCGCTTGCTCTCTTTGATGACCAGTTGTCATCGCGCGCCATTGCATGGGTTAGTTATGAGAGCGGGCTGCATTTTGGCTTTGCTCATTATTACAATAAATCTCTTATTCTAAGCGAATTTGTCTGTTGATCTATCCTGTGATTGTGAATCCTATGTCCTTGTGTACTAAGTTCTCGATCACGGTGGGGTATGTTGGCTCCTGCTATCCTGCTCACCTGCAAATAGTTCCTTCCTCCTGTCAAAGTTGTGTGTTCCTTCCTAACAACACTCGTCTATTGCAGTTGTCGACTCACTTTTTATATCGAACCTGCCATGTCTTCACTCACACCTGGTGTTATCACCAACTGGGCATTGATCTATCATTCTCTTGCTTTTCGAGTCTATGCCAGTCTTCATCACTATTCAAGTTTTATTTCCACAAGTACTGTCATTCATGAGAGATGCTTCGACGCAACAGCTCTCGAAAAACGAATCGCCGCCCACTGAGCCGAAGCAAATCGACAAACTCTGTTGTCCGGAGTCCTATTCGTGACCTCGAGTCCATTGACCCTGCAAAAGCGGAACGGGATGCAAATATTGCTGCGGTTCTGTCCTACCACCGAGCCCAAGACCGGCCAAGTAGTGTGGCAATGACTATACCCAGAGACCCAGCAAGTTTCTATGACAAGAGTGATGGCACTGGTAACGTGATCAGAAACAGCCCGCAGCGGACTGGCAGTGCCTTGAGCCGTCATGGTACATCAGATATTGCCCGACGACGAAGTGTACGCTTCACTGGCCCTTCAGCTCTACCACACCGAAATGTAGCGTCTAGAGCGAATGGGGGTCGAGACTCACCCACAAAAGCAACTTCAACGATCCATGCGTTTGGAAAAGCAAATACGAGACCCTCCTCCACACTGTCATTTCATGGCGAAAAAACAAACAAATTCTCCCTTACACGACGTTACCTAGAGACACTGCAGCTACCCGACGAGTGTTTCAATCCCCAAGAAGATGCCGCTTCCATGTTTTCTTCCTACAAAAAGATTAGAAAATCTCGATCCATGATGACTTCGTCGCATCTAGCTCCAGAGACTGTTTCTGTAACAGACTGGACTGCCAAAAGTGGCCTGCGTCCACGGTCTTCGCCTTTGCCGCCCGTGAGCAACGATGACGAACGGCTGAAAGATGTGCGACCCAAAACAACAGCGCTTAGAGCCGCCACATCAATGAATTTTCTCAGGAGTCGACGAAAAACAGCCGCTTCTCGCGCGAGCAGCCACGTTGAAGACAATGATGCTGTACTTCGACTTGCCAGAGAGAGGTTTCGACAGATACAAGAGGAAGAAGCGACGAAGAACCAGCAATTTACACTGTCGCGACCAAAGACCAGAGAGAGCGAACGTTCTACAACCCTTCACAAATCCCTCCGCAACAGCAGCAACAATTCAGCCGCGCTTTCTTCAACATTTTCCACCAACAGCGCCTCTGTCTCGAAGCAACATGGGATCCGAAACACGGCGCGCAAGGTCTCGCATGGCTTGAGGTCAAAGCTGCGAGTCCTTTTCGGCAAAGGAAAGAGTGAGGACTCCGAACAACTGGAATATGACCAGTGCGCGGCGGAGAGGGATTCTGACGGAGAGAGCTGTCTGCATGTTGTGAACACTGAGACAACGGAAGAAGCATCTATGTTCCGGGTGACATCACACGTTCCTTCGTTGCACGATGTACCTTCGAATAAAAAGCTCAGGTCTCGCAAAGGCAGCGTGGAGAGCTTCATTGATGGCGATCACTGTGTTTGTGACGACAGGTCTCGTGTCACCAGCTGGACCAACTCAATGACAAACACAGTAACAAGTCAAGGGACAGCTGGGGATAAGGAAAGACAGCGCCTTTCTGTCATCAAAGAGAATGGGGCGCATATTGCTACGTCAGTTCGTTCGACTGATCAACAGACCATGGAGATGACGACAGAAATGCCAATTGGGAGCGATCGTATTTATTCTGCCCTCGTGGGGCGACTTGGAAAAAAGGACACCGATGAGAGAACCATGCCACCACAGTATGGATCTGTCACGGCCACCGAGAATGACTTTGAGAAGAATAGAGAGAATTGCGAAGCTATGAACAAGCAATGGCCCCATTCTACTATTCGGTGCGTTCAGCCTGACGATGATGTCTGCAAGGACCATGAGCGACAGTCTTCGATATCAAGCTCGATTACCGAAGTCCCAGAAAAAGACTCGAATTATGCGACCGAGGCCTTTTCTGGGCCGAAGCAAGGACACACAATTGGCTGGGATTGGAGTGACGATAAAGCGAATTCCGACAGCGAGCGTACCAGTGTGCTCCTGAATGGACTTGATCCACACAAGACCATCAGTGATAGAAGTTCTGCTTTTTTTGCGAGCCCTTCTCGCGAGTCGTTTCGATCGCCAAGCCCCTACCGACGTGCGTTACGAGAAATGAGTTCTTCTGAAGAGGTAAATGGGGGTTTACTGGGATCACAGTATCTTCATTCATTGTCAACCTTGAATCTACCAGCGCGCCAAGACAGCAACCCAGGCTCAGAGAAGGACTTTCACGCCACAGACGTTGATAGTGTTTATTCCTTCTCGGCTGATGATGATGCAACTCCATTGGCTCCAGCTACAGAGTCGAATATCTTAGGACAGTCTCCGGGTCGCAGGTACACTCGCCAGTCATCACCTGAGATCTCAATCTATGCACCAGCTCACGAACATCAACGCGATACATCCACCGCTAGCTCAGTGGAATGGAAGACTTGGCTGAGCTCAAAAGTGTCCAAGCTCGAGGGTCCCTCGACTCCTACCAGGCGCAAGCAAGACAATGGCGCTCTGCCACCACTGGGACATGTTAGAGAGTTGGCTTCAATGGGCTCTACTCCAGAGCTGTGTGCATCGGTGGACAAGCGCATACCAAACAGAAGTCCTCTTGGTAGCGTAAAGGGCAACGCCCAATCTTTCCCCGACAGCAACAGCCCAACAAGACTATCACGCCGAGTCGTTATTGGATACGACGAGAATTCAGCACCGAACTACGAAGAGAAGACGACCGATCAAGAGAAAACACCCTCAATACCTCGTAGGAGCACCTTGAGAGCAGTACCTTCGCTCCCAAGTGTCATCACAAGAGAAAATTTGACGGACAAGGGACTAGGAAGAGAAATGCAAAGAATGAGGTCCCTAAACACGATAGGTCGTTTGAACTCGACGCCGGAAGAGTCCATCACTAAACGACGCTCCCGAACACGCGTTGCTGGATGGCAAGGCTCACCAACTAGATCAAGTCCTGGTGTCAGTGATCAGAGAAAGGTGCCTGTTGCCAGACCAACAGATTCACCGGATGTCCTGGGACGATACAGATAGAGTTACTTGTCGACTAGGTCACGAGCGATACTGGAGAAACCTGGTGAAGCGACCAGAGATGCAGAGCAGAGAGCCCAAGCTATGGGTAGCAAGACAATGGTAGACATGTTTCTGAGTAGCCGGCGCAATCGAGAAGATGGAGGGAGTGGACTAGGAAGTTCACCGGCGGCGTTTCTGTGACGTACGGCAGGCCGACTTGGGGCTTAAGGTCTTGTTGTTTTATAAATATGAGAGTCATGTTAGAAAACGAGGAGTTCATGGGTAATGGCCAGGCAAGGCCACACATAGACCCATACTTGGACTTGTATATAAATTAGCTGAAGGGAAGCTCGACCACAAAGGCATTCTTAGTAATACGGTAATACCATTATGAAAGACATTGTATGAACAGTCTATGCTTTGGAGACATCGTGTGAACAGTCTGTGCTTTGGAGGTCACCTATCAATGCGGCAGAATATTCGTCAAATACTGTGCTTGATGTGCTGTGTTCCAAGGTGCTAAATACGTATAATACAAAAGACGCTACTGATTAATATTATGTTCTACATCTGTTTCAGAGGGCATACATGTACCTCCCAGTACTTAGCATACTCTTTGGGAAATGTGTCTTCTCTACCATCCACCCATTCCCCATACTTCTCATGGGTAACATCCTCGCCAAGCACACCCTCCCTAGTACCATTCTTTGTAAAATCCAGAAAATCCAGCGTCACCTTTACATACTCCCCAAGAGCCTTGCGCACATCCGCAGTCGCGCCCGTAGCAAAATTGAGAAGGAGAGGCTGCAGTAGGGGCGCATCGGTTACGCTGGGATGCGCAGTTCCAATGCTGGTGAGAAACCACGCTGTGCCGACCTTGTCGCGCACACCTCGTACTAAATCGGCGACGGTGTCGAAATGAGGACGGCCGTAGAAAATACTGTGCGATTTGGACCATGAGTTGGAGTGCACGACTAGAAGAGGTACGGGGATCTCGGTGTTGAGTTGACCGCTCGATTTGCCTGGGTCAAGAGCGATACCGCCAATGGCGGGGTTGGTGGATGTGGTGTTTGCCGTCTTGAGGGCTTGGAGAGCACCGGTTGCGCCGTATGAGTGGCCGTTTATGGTGAGGTGGTTGAAGTCGAGGCGGTTGGACCATGCGTCGAGGTTTTGTCCTTCGTGGCGAGAGTTGGAGGCGAAGATATCTGAGCCTTTGCCGTTGTTGACGTCTTGTAGAACGTGGATGGCTTGGAGGATTTCTTCGGTGCGAACGGCTAGTTGTTCCTTTTTAAGAATGGTGTCGTTCATGGGCCGACTCGACTGCAGGTCCTTTTCCTTGATGAGAAATACTGGTCTGTCCTTCTTGTTCTTGATCTGGACCATGGTGCCGGGACAGCTGCCGTCGCGATGCTCGAGCGCAGCGATTACATGTCCGCGACTGGCCAGCTCGCCCAGGTAATGCGTGTAATCTGTTCTTGAACTCACGGAGCCGTGGGAAAAGATCATGACGGGAAACCTTGCGTCGGAATCGAGGATGGGCGTGTCCACCTTGGCGGGGATCTTGATACTGCCTACCAAAACCCATAGCGCGAAGGTGAAGATGGGACGGATGATGAAGTTATTTACGCCCGCGGCGCGGGCGTATCCTTCTGCTGTGAGACTAATCGGTTTCGGAACCCAAGGATGTAGCGCAGCGCGCGAAGCAGCGCCTTTGATGGTGGGATAATAAACGGTAAACAGCACAGTCTCGACTTCGAATGCAGGCTTTCCAGTTTCTTTTAGGACGGTGTCGGAAATGCGTTTTGGTTTGTCAAGTGGGATCTCGAGATCTATCGCTCCGACGTCATGAGGACCCGAGTACGCTGGTAATCGCGACGAGAAGAAGGGCTGCCATGTGATGAAGCAGTACAAGACGTAGATGCCTATAATCGAGAATGTTATGTAGCGCCATGTCAAGCGCGGGCGGAGAATTTGTTTGAGGCGTTGGAATATGGAGGATGATGTTAGACGGGAGAAGAATGTTGATGGTCTTGGGTCTAGCCATCGCGGTGGTTTCGACTGTGGGGAGGAGGAAGAAGAAGACATTGTGAGCGGGAGATCCGGATCTGAATCTGAGGTGGTGGTGGGAGAGAGGGTGTTTAGTTCAAGATCGATGGATGGGGATCGGGGCATGGTATTATCTTTATTAAGAGAGTGAGCTATTAGCGCTTGTATGTAATATAGGTACTGATTGAGTTGATGGAATGATGTCGTTGATTGAGATGATCAGAGTCAACTTGTTTCTGGTGATGACGCAAGTGGGTTGGGTTGTCTTATATCCGTGGAGTGGCTATTTCCGGAGGAGTGTCATCAATACCATGAGTTGGTCAAGTCGATATGTCCTTGAAGAAACTTGAAATTGTTTAATTGAGCATGTTTGTTTTATTGTCATATCATACAAGTAAAGATACTTCTTGGATCTTAACTTTTTCTCAGACGCTGCTGGCAGATGCGTGATAGTGATGAAGACATGGATTGGTTGACCCGCTGGTGGTGATAGGCTGGTGGTGATAGGCTAGTGGTCTTGAGTTGACTTTTCCTGCCATATGTAGTTGGAAGTGAGACAAACATGTTCAATGCAACACGTGATTGGGTTTCTCGCGATTTGTATAACACTCGTGCCTGTTCACTAAAGGCATCATAGCAGCTTTCGACATCCGAAGGGCATGTATTCTTTCTTCCACATAACCAAAATCCTCCAATGGTTGATCAGTCTTGCTTGAGCCACTGTGATGTGCATTGATATTCTTTCTTCATCTGTATTTTTCTAAATCATGGAATTCTCATTATGGAATCGCAAATCTGTATCGCAGCCCTTCTTGTGATTTTCTTTTAACTGAGCATATGACTCTAGCCCAGTGAACATAACACGATCGAGATAGTGCTGCGAGGTGAAGCGACTGTTGCTTTTATACGACAAGGATATTTTAATGTTGAATGCAATATCTTGTAAATGTTCTTTCTATGATGGATTAACCACTCAAGACACCAATGTCGCGTATCCACTCGGAAAGCCACCCGATGTCGGATTAAGGGCGCATCTGACAACTTAAGGCGCTGCCCAAACATCATAAAAGAAATTGTTCCTCGTTTAGAAAATAGAACAACAGACAATTAACGTTATCTATAATGAGTCAAACATCAATTGAGTTGCAAGCTCGTGAAGAAGGATCTTCTCCAGCCGAAGATCTGGATCTCACGAGTACTCATGAATTCTCTTCACTACCGCCTGTAGATGGCGGCAAGGATGCTTGGTTCTTCCTCGCTGCTTCATTCATGGTTGAGGCTCTTACCTGGGGTGAGTAGCATCTAAGAATCTGTTAACATTTAGACATTGACTTGAGGCCCAGGTTTTCCGTTTGCTTTTGGCGTCTTTCAGGATTACTACAGCACCAATGCACCCTTTGAAGGGTCATCAGCTATTGCTGTGATTGGTACTTGTGCCATGGTATGTCTCTTTGACCATACTATCAGACTCTCACTTACAATGTGTAGGGAATAATGTATCTGGGTCTCCCCTTTGTAATGACTCTTCAGCGCCTCTACCCCAAGCAAAGTCGCTGGTCTCCAATGATAGGACTCTTTATCATGTGCATCGCCCTCGCACTGAGTTCCTTTTCCCAAAACACTACCCATCTCATCCTCACACAAGGTATACTCTACGCTATAGGTGGTTCGATATCCTATTGTCCATGTTTACTGTATATGGACCAGTGGTTTGCCAAGAAAAAGGGCTTTGCGTTTGGAGTCATGTGGTCAGGTACCGGACTCGCTGGCTTCGCGTTGCCGCTGCTCTTTGAGAAATTCCTCCACGACTATGGGTTCCGCACCACGTTGAGAATATGGTCTATTTCTCTGTTCGTGCTGACGTTGCCGTTGGCGTATTTCATCAAGCCGCGTCTGCCATACTCTGCCACGAGACATATTAATCCTCTGAAACTGGGCTTTGCGGTACGAAGAAACTTTATTCTTCACCAGCTTGCGAATATCACTCAAGCGCTCGGGTTCTTTTTGCCGGGAATTTATCTTCCGTCTTATGCCCGGACGGCTCTTGGGGCTGGGTCGTTTGCGTCGGCTTTGACGGTACTGCTGATTAATGTTGCTTCGGTGTTTGGTTGTGTGGCTATGGGTGCACTTACAGATCGTCTGCACGTCACCAATTGTTTCATGATATCTGCCATCGGAACGGCACTCAGCACGTTTCTTCTCTGGGGGTTTTCGACGAGTTTGCCCGTGCTGTATATTTTCTGCGTAGCGTATGGGGTCTTTGCAGGCTCTTACACGACCGCATGGACTGGCATCATGCACATGGTATCATCGACTTCTTCTGTCGGAGATAGCACCGGCGGAAGATCGTTCGATCCGGCCATGGTGTTGGGGGTTTTATCCGCAGGGAGAGGAATCGGGAATTTAGTGTCGGGACCACTCAGCGGGGCATTGATCAAAGGGATGCCGTTGCAGGGTCAAGCAGCTGGGGGATATGGGACGGGATATGGTTCGCTGATTATCTTTACCGGTGCTACGGGTCTGGCTAGTGGTGCTACGTTTCTTTTTAGAAGGATTGGATGGGTGTGAAATTGCCTGCCCCGATCCAGTTATCATCATGCATGTTTCAATATCGGGAACCTTATTAACGAGTAGCAGAGAAACAAGTCAGGCAGGGCATGTCAAATTAAAATCAGATCTCATAAATCCCTTGTACGAAACCGGAAATTCAAGAATAGCATGACTGAGGGACCAATCATGCTTGATGGAGGCTTAGTCTCGTCTGACACGGGACTGACTAGTCACTGAGTCACGGCAAGTATAAGAGTGGATTAATTACACTGATATGACGGCGTTCTGATGCAGGACTTTCGGTGAAGAATAGAGCTTGAATCAATGGAAGTAAGGAAATACTCTAGACTACGGTCTTTTCATTAAATGCAACCTGTCTTGATGATTTATTAATGACTGTCATTTTTTGATGATTACTAAATGACTACCATTTATTATACCCAGTACTTAATACCGCATCACATGAACAATTTTTTCCCTCTCCTGCCAGTCATATTTAACTTAAACCTTTTCCCTCTTATAATAATCACAATCTGGTTGTAAGAAGAGACCAAAAAACAAAAATACTACTATCCACCCATACCTCATGTATACACTGTCAACAACCGTCATTATGTCCTACTCAGATAGCGAATCTACGCATCGTAATAGTCAGAACTACGAAACAGAAAACGAACAACTCAGATCAAAGATTCGCAGTTTGAGCAGTGAGATTAAGCTTATGCAGTCTCTTCTCGACAACCACAAACACTGCTCCAAGTATCGTCAGAATTCATTGTTGAAGATGGATTCGAACGCCGGAGAAACGACATCCCTCAAGTCTCCTGCTTAACGAATTGTTATATTGACTCTTTCGCTTTCTTATGCTGGAGACGAGCTTCAGCCTGGTGCTGATTTTATCACGGCACTGGCGCAGCCAAAGCCGCCAATTTCATCTTCTTGTTGGGAGTTGGGACCAAGAAAATGCTGAGATGGTGATGGATGGGTTTGGAATATGTTGTATTTCGATGATACCTGGTCAGAATGAACGCATACCTAGATGGTCGGATGGTACGACTTTGGATTACATTGATGGCGCAAGTTAAACCACATGCATACGAAGCTGGCAACACATAACCTTAGATAAATGTACTTGTTACTTTTTGTCTTTATTTTATCTCAAGTGCCTCGCGGTCGATGTACACATTAAAGTAGAGCGCGTGATAAAGGATTTCTGTCACATCAGATCTGGAGTGCACACCCTCTTGGCAAGAAGCCGAGATCGACGGTCAAACAGATGACCTGGAGACCACCGAGTCCTTCCATTGGACCACGCTTATGTTAAATGCGGGTCGGAGCTCCGACAGCAATGAGCCAATGTTAAGTGTGGCGGAATTTGTGGTATGTTTATTGCGTGGATATTGCGTATGAACTTGTGATGTACAGTGCACAGTGCAAACAATGTCCCTTATGCGATATTCTTTCTGATTCATTGATGGTATTGTGGCGCGTCTTTTGATCGTTTTGATTCATATATCCCATCTACATAATGAGAATCGGAGTCTCACTACTAACAATCTCAGTCCATCTTCTCGTACCCTGCATACCCCAAATTGTCGTCAACGCCTTGACCGCAACAGGAATACTCCCGAAACTCGTCACGCTATACAAATCCGCCAATCTAGTTGAGAAAAACTCCCTATGTTCTGGTAAAATACTCTCGGCCGCTGCCACAAAGTACGTCCACACGAGCGCGTGCACGCCCTTGGTAGAAGCATCCAGGTTGAGCACCTTTTGCCGCAGCTGCTCGACGAGATGGACGGACTCTTGGTCAGAGAGGGATGATTCGGCGCGGCGGCGGTAAATGCTACAGGCGTCAAAGATGGCGGAGCGGATTACTTCGATGTTGGGGGCGTGTTCTGAGTCTGGGGGTAGTTCGGGATATGCCATGAAATCCAAGTATGCTTCTGGGCCGGTGAGGACTTGTAGGCCTTTGGATTCGTTGGCTAGGGGGACGCCAAAGAGTTGGAACCTTGACAGCAAATCCAATCAGTTTCTATGCCTATTTGTATAGAAAAGGTGTTTACTTACATCTTGATTTGCTGGAGAAAGAATTCCTTGAGACTGGGTGGTAGCATCGTTATCCAGTCTGGATACGACGTTAGACAATTCAACATCTCGAGAAGATAGCTGTAGTTATCGGCTCCTGTAATGGTCTCTCCAACGAGAAGTACCAAGATGGTGGCCAGGATATACGGATTGAAAAGCTGCTCCGGGCTAAGCTGTAGGGAATCACGCCGTAGTTTCTGGACAATTGCTTGATGACCTCTTTCAGCAACGTGTTGTAGCTGGGGGTCTTTCTGACCAAGGTGAAACGCTGAGACGACGGAGACGGCTTGTGCGAGGTTATCGTCATGACAGGCTAGTGGTAGGATTACATCTCTGTATCCATTGCTGTTTGAGTCGAGGACGACCATGTGCGATGCTATTATCTCGGAGACTGATATTTGTTAGAGAAGGGAATCCTTGGGAGATTATGTTGGGACATACAATGACTAAACATTTTTCTTGTTTGGGAACTGGACACTGTGTTGAGGGATGGGTGAATAGTGATACGGTGAGCATACGGTATAACAGCCCCTGAACTGGAGTCGAAAGAGTCATCGGACGATGGTGAAGCAACATCATCGGAAGAAGCCGAGTCTGTATGCTGCAAGGATGTGGGACTATTCCTCCCTTGACCGTTTCTCATACGGTCCTTTCTAAACCGCTTTCCAGGTTCAACCCACCGAAAAGACTTTTCGGGCTGATTGGGGCTTGTTTGAGGGGACGAAGACATTGTGGAGGTAAAAGTCAATGTCATGGGCGTTGCTGTCGTAGCCATGTGGCTACTAAACCGACACCTCAGACCCTGTCCGGAGCAGGAAATACCCTTCTTTTGGCACTTGAGACATTCTGGTTCTGTCTTGTCACACTTGAGACGCCTTTTGCAGCATTCATAGCATCCTATTTGGTAAGGTTAGTTTTCGTCCCCATATGCACGGAGTCTTTTTTAAGGCTGAGTGAGGTATTACCGTTGTTTCTCTTGGCGAGTGACATTGTGGGAAAAAGAAGAGAGGATGATGGAAAGCTCTCGCTCTTTTACCGCTTTTGGTGATTCGGATTCGAGTTAATCTGAGCGGAGCGGAGCGGAATGAAATATCTTTATTATATTCTCTTCCCCTTTGTTCTGCTAACCCATGCTTTGGAGAGATGTATCTTGTCGGCAGTTAGCTTCCATCCGCTGTGATGGGAGGTACGCCGTGGGTATGAGAAGTGCGCATGGGGCTGTGCGGTAGAGTCCAGGGCCAGGGGCGCTAACAATTTGTGATGTTTGGTCTAGAACTCTTAGTCTTTGGATGATGTAGAGTCTTTGTCAACGCAAGTAAAGACTAACCCCGGATAAATACCGATATCATTCCTGGTTTGGAATAATTGTGATAGGAAGACAGGCATTGGTATTTGATGTTGAATCGCCATGTCCGATACTGTTCGGTAATTGCTCACTCAGTACACTTCTCGCCTAAGCGACCGCTGCTCTTCCCGGTCCGACATGCTTAAAGAGATTGATTCAACTCACCACCAACACAACAACATACGCCACAGCGCAACGCCAAACAGTCACTACTTTATGATGATTCGACATGAGAAGAATAAAAGAAGAAGTTCTAGAAGGATAGAATTATCAGACACGTCATCTAACAGGCCTTGCGAGACACACGTTGACTTCTCTCTGTCAGCCACAACTGCCGACACTAAACTCAGCAAGGCAGTTCCAGCCTTACATCCAATCAGACAAGTCGCGTCCTCCGAGAGAATTGCTACGTTGGGATAAACATTTGCGTCTTTCCCGCTCGACCGCGGAGAAAGGATGATGGGAAATCTCGTATCTAAAGGCTGCCACCCTCCGGAGAAGGGGAAAGACCTAGTCATTAGGCACGCAAGCCATGTTCTGGAAAAAATCGATGGTTCATCCGGGTATGCTTCCAGAACGCTGGGTTACCAGACTGTTGGTATCACTAGTCGCGATCGTTGTCGTCTGGCTTGCTTCATTAGACTTTGAGACACAAATCAGTCGGCCGGTCCCGACCACTCCCATATAAACTATTTGGCGTACTGGATGCGTCAGGTCGATCGATCCCCATGGGGAATCGTAAAGCTTTGATATCGGAGTCAAGAACCGATAACTAACTCCAGCTCAAGTGATGGGTAGTGGAGCATAGGGCTGATCCTTCCATGCGACCTGATCCGACCATTGTCAAACAGTTCATGCCATATTGTGGAGAGGTTCATGTATATCGATCTAGTCCCAAGATGGCGACTATTGGGAGATTTCCCATATCAGAGCCTATCGTGACTTCATCACCTTGTCTACTAACGATAACAAACCCATCATTCATTCGTACAGCACAAAGACTCTAGCAATGGTTATCTCCATCTCCCCACTAAACAACACGACTCTACCCGCTTATCTTGATCATCATCCACTAATATCCTCGGGCGAATGTCGCCCGAACCGAGATTGTACGAGAATTTTTTTCAGTGGAGACTCATTGGTATAAGTAGTTATTCCCGGTCCATTATAAGGAGAAGAAGAAGCGGTATCGGTGCACTTACTTTGTAAACATAACATGATTCCGCCTTTTGCGTTTTCCCCCTCTATTTTATGCAAATATACTGTTTTCTCTAGTTGTGCATTTTGAATCACCGTGAAAATGGCTGTGAAAACGTCTCAATCTGAAGATGCAACTTTTGAACCCATGACGTGAGTTTTGTTGGTCTCTACAATCGCAGGAATAAACATACTCACAGAAAGATAGGAGAACGGGGACGCTCCGTCGTGAAGGAACGCGTTCAGAGATGCAGGATCTCGAGATCATCGCTTCAGCAGGTGCTTCTTTTCTTCCAGGCGACATTCCTCCTCCTCCAGATGGCGGCCTTCAAGCCTGGACACAAGTTGCTATGGGCTGGATCGCCATCTTTGCAACATGGGGTTACGTGAATTCGTTTGGCAGTTTCCAAGCCCATTACACGTCCACACTTCCCCAGACACCGTTCCAAATCTCGTGGATCGGATCAATCCAGGTTTGGTTTACTTTCTTCGGAAGTGCCTTTTCCGGAAGATTGCTCGACGCTGGGTTCTGGGTTCCTACTTTTCTCGTTGGCTCGACACTGCAACTTCTGGGTATCTTTACAATGAGCTTGTCCACTTCGTACTGGCATCTTATGATCACCCAGGGCGTTGTCACGGGTATTGGTGGAGGAATCATCTTTGCTCCTTCGCTAGCTCTGGTGGCGACGTACTTTGAGAAACGAAGGGGTATAGCCATTGGTCTCGTCACCACGGGTAATTCTCTGGGTGGCACTGTGTATCCTCTCGTTGTACGGACGTTGCTCCCAGCAATTGGATTCTCGTGGACGGCGAGGGTGCTGGGATTTATTAACCTTGTAGGCTTTGCGCTTGTGGCTGTCTTTATGAGACCTAGACTTCCACCGAGACAAACGGGGCCTATCATTGACTGGACGGCGTTCAAGGATGTGCTTTATCTCTGCTATGTGAGCGGCTTGTTCTTTTTCGTGTGGTCTGTTTACTACACTTTTTACTACGTGAGTTTATTTCCTCTGATAGGAGGAGTGATTGCTAATAATATAGCTTGCATCTTTTGGACAAGATGAAATCGGCATGTCCTTTGCTGACTCGTCCATCCTTACAACCATCATCAACGCCGTTGGTCTTCCAACTCGAGTTTTGATCCCTTTCCTCGCTGATAGAATTGGTCCGTTAAATACCATCGCACCAGCTGGAATGTGTGTAGCCGTTGTCGCATACACATGGCTAGCAGTACACAACGAGACAGGAGTTTACGTCTTTTCTATATTCTACGGCATTGCATCAGGAGCTTTCCAGAGTCTCATGCCAACTGGTGTTGCTAGTATCACGAAGAGACTCGACACCATCGGCACAAGAATGGGAATGTGCTTTAGTCTTATTTCCTTTGCGGGTTTATCTGGACCGCCTATTGGAGGTTTGCTGCAGCAGAAGAGTATGGAGGGGGCACATGTTTGGGCTGCTCTGTCGAGTTCACTCGCTGCTGTCCTCCTTGTTCTGACAAGAGTATTGAAAGTAGGATGGAAGGTGAAAACTAGATGTTAATTTTCTCAAGGGAGGAGATGTATAATGTTTAATCAAAGTCATAGAACTTCCACTGGGCCTTGAAGTCCTTGGAAAGTTCTTCGTTTAGAATCAAGGCCTTTACCATCTCAATAGGCAACCCACCAGTTCTCAAAATCGCATCGTGATACTCTTTCTGTGTCATCTTTCCACTATCAACAGCCATCTCCCTCAACTTCCACAACTGCAAAGCTCCCAGCATATATCCAGCCTGATACAGCGGTGAATAAGTCCCCTCGACAGATCGTCTTACTTCACCCTCTGCAGTACTCCTCTCGTGATTAATCCTCTCAACGAGCAGATCAACAGCCTCTTGAGCCGTCATCTCCCCCAAGTGGAATTTAAGAGAAAAGATGATTCGCAAACACCGATGCATGCGCCACCAAAGAGCCCCAATGCGATTCTCAGGCGAATGGTGAAAGTCATCTCTGTCGTAGAACAGAAACTCCCAGTACAAAGCCCACCCTTCTACAAAAAAGGGCGTATCGAAGATTTGTTTCCGGTGCGAGTTGTACCGGTCGGCCATGTAAAGCTGCAGTCTATGACCAGGGAACATCTCGTGGAAAGCTGTAGCTTTGGCAAAGTGTTTGTTGTTGCCGCGCATCACCATAAGTTTAAGATCATGCTCCATTGAAACAACAGGGTACGAAACTTGAATCGTTGGACCGCCGAGGAAGAAAGGCGATACCTTTTGACGTTCTGCGTCGATCATTATCATGCGCCATGTTGAGTTTGATAGAGGCGGGACGGTAACAAGATCGCGTTCTGTGACGAAGAGACTTCCTTCAACGATCAAGCTGCGTACGTATTCAGTTTGTTTACCAGGATCGACGTAATCATTCTTGACGTGTTCAAGGGCTTTCTTCCATTCCTTTCCATAGCCGAGAGCTTCGGATTGTTTGATCATTTCCTTCTCGCACCATTTAAACTCTTGGTTGCCGATTTCTATCAGCTCTTCGGGTGTGTATGGGATCATTTCCGCTTCGAGTTCAACTTCTAGACCTTTACGACCGATGGGTTCGCCGACAATAACATCTTCCCCATCCTTTTGGTTCATTCCTGCTAGGTCTGTCTGGACGACAGTGAGATATTCCGTCAGCGACGAATTGGCTGCTTGCCAGGGCGTGGTAACCCAAAAGTCGAGGAGAGGGTCGTAAGTCGAGTAAAAGGTAAACCACTCTTCCAGACCGTCCAGAAGACCTGTAATGGCTTTGCTAGCGAGGTAGCCTGTCGTTTCAGTGACGTTGAATTTGCCATTTTGCACTTTTGTCTGGACACTAGCGATGGATTTTGTGATATTGTTCAAGACACCAGCTGTTTCTTTGGCTTTCATTGGCTCAACATCTTGTCTCGCTTCAAGAAGACCGACAAGATCCTCTGCAAAGGGAATGAGTGGTTCATAGCTCTTCTTAGACGTCTTCTGAAGATCTAGGTTGTTCAGCTGTCGTGTGTGAAATGTGTTGAGCATGATATAGTCCACTTTGCCTTCTTGGTCAAGACTCGCAAAGTCAATCTCGCCAAGGAGATCCTGTTCACTTTTATGATAATCTTCCAAGGCTTCATAGCGACGTGATGCAAAGTCGATGTTGTAAAACTCGTTTAATTCACCGAGGTCTGCTTCTGTGCGTATGACATGATCTGTCATGGATACATTATGACCGCCAAGGGCGAGTAGGCCAAGCGAGGCGCTGAAGTGACCACCCACTGCAGCCAAAGACATGGCGAGAGGTTGTTGATATATGTGTGGATTATGAAGTTGGATGTCTCCCATGGCTTTTCTTAGACAGGAGAGAAATACAGATGTCTTTATACTCTTAATTATTAAACATGTCATTGCTTGCAACGTAGATTGGTACTACAATTCGTCTGAGGCAGGGTTCCCCGCTCAACGATATCGAGGCACTTTTGATAGTCATACAAGGATGCAGATAAACTCTTTTCGGTAGGTAAAGTTGTTTCATACGTCATTTGAACGAGGTTAAATGGGACTTTATTCTGTTTGTATATCTGTAGGAAACGTTGCATGCATAGCCGAGAAAGAGAGGATAAGGCTATAGTGTCTTGATTGGGATTCTGTTTTGAGTTTCCCGCGGGGAAGTAGATGCACTGGCATGACGCATATACCTACTTTTTCGATGAGATATATCGTAGAAGGATAATCAAGATCTGTGCAACTGCAATGCTGTAGTGTGATGCAGTGTTTAGCTACACGTAGGTACTGATGTATAGATAAACAGTGCCTGCTAATTCAAGTATTATGGTTTCGTGGTGCGATCATGAAGTTAAAGAATGAAGTTTAACTCTATTCGTGAAGCTTCGTTAAGACAATAAGTAGGGCACAAAGAGGAACCTTATTCTCACACAATATAAAAGCACTGCAAAACAGCTAAACAGACCTCTTCTTCTTTCTCCATCACAAAATTCTCGTCAACTATGGCAGTCGAAAATCCTTTCACAGTCCTCCCCAGGGAGATTCGAGACATCATCTATATCTACGCAATACAGGACATTAAGTGCACAAACATTCTTGCGCACAAGACTGCCTACAACCCGCAGAACGCGCCCATTCTTTACATCAATGACGCTATCGCCAACGATTTCACACATCTATTATACAAAGACCATGAAATGGTGGCTCACACCACTGAACCCCGGTACAGCGGAGACGTACCAAGAAGCTTTCTGTTGGATTTCCGACAATGTTCACGCTTGATGAAGCAACGCTCACATACGTTTGTCGTCGAGGTGGCACGGCATTGTTCTTTATTGTTGCCTCCTTTGGGGCATAGGCTCCCCGACACTGAAGAGTATACGCCCCGCGAGTCTTCGGTTATAGACTTCGATGAAAGCGGCACGTTCAGAAGGAGAATCTTTGCTGAACTGGAAGCTGTGAAACCGGAATTAGCAAACCTTCAAAAGCTTGACGTCAGCCACTGGCTCATGGAATGGTATATGCGTAATCTAGATAATGTACGGATACTTGGTGTTTATATGGAATCGGGAGTGGAACTCTGTTTGAGTGTCACCTGACAACGGTCATGAAGGATGGGGTTCTGATATGACTTCGCAGTAGCTCTTAGTACGCTTACAGCAAGCCATAATGTTACGATGATAACAGTAGGTGGAGAGCCTTAGAGGTAACAATACAAGGAACAACAAGGTCCAATTGGATAAGATAACATTGAATACTACCACCTGTTAGATACGACAAGGAACAGATTCAACTCATAAGTTTCATTTATTTATTTGTAGCTTTAAACTGAAGCCCAAGCCTTCTCAATGTTTCTCAAAATTCTCAACTGAAAGACCTGTAGACTTCTGATCAGATCCATGTGTTTTTGATCCAACCCTACAGATCTTTCAGTTGACAATTTTGAGGAACACCGAGAAGGCTTGGGCTCCAGACTCATAAGTTTGATAACCCACAAGTATAAAGCCACGCTATGCATTCATATGCTAACTCATTTCTAACTTCATAATTCATACCACTTAAGCAAGATCGTGCTCGGCAATAATCTTCTCAGCAGCCGTCATACCCGTCACATAGGCGACAGACTGAATATGGCAACTAGCCAAAACAGGCACAACACCCATATCCGCCACACGTAGTCCCTCAAAACCAATGACCTTGAAGTCACTATCAACCACAGCATTGGGGTCGTCCTTCTTTCCCATCTTGGTCGTGCCGCACATGTGCCAGCTAGAAGAGATGGTCGCTCTCCAGTGCGCAAGAAGCTCTTCGTCTGAATCTCCCTGGGGACCGACCATGGTGTCGACGTTGTTCTTGACGTAGTTCTCATGCTTGACAAGACGGAATGCGTCGCGGAGAGACTCGATGGCTACGCGGCGATCAAAAGGCGACGACAAAAACTTGGGATCGAACTTGAGAGGGACGTTGGGATCGGCTGACTGAAGCGTTACTTGGCCTTGGCTCTGCGCGTTGTAGTAAAACACGAGGATGCAGGAGTAGTTGAGGTTATCGTCTGGGAACTGGGGGATGAACCAGTGAATAGGAAAGTGCGTCAGAACCTCGTAATGCGGCACGGTCTCCTTCATGAGGTAGTTTTGCTCCTCTGCAGGCAACGCCTTGAACTCTTCTGACTGGACGAGCTTGTCCAGCTTGAACCAGCCGATGCCCAGCTCGCAGGCGAACTTTGTCCAGGGACCTGTGCCGTCGCGGCGCCACTGCTGGAGGGCTTCGTCCATGGCTTTCTTGTCGCCGTAGAAGGGCTTGCGAGCGGTGTCGCCTTCTTTGCGTGTGTAGACGAGGGGGGTGAACATGTGGTCGCGCAGACCTTGGCCTACGCGGGGAACGTCCTTTACGACGGGGATGTTGAACTGGGAGAGTTGGTCCTTGGGACCGATTCCTGAGTGCATGAGGATACTGGGAGTGTTGAGGGCACCGGCTGAGAGGATGACTTCCTTTGATGCAAGGTCTGGAAATTGTTAGCTTGACAACTAGACTTGTTCGGTTTGGGGTGGCTTACATTTCTTTCCGTTGACTTCAACACCGACGGCCTTGTTTCCCTCGAGGACAACTCGTTGAACAGGAGAATCCGTCAAAACAGTCAAATTCTCAGGCTTGGGTTCCAACAGATCATTAGCCGTGGATCGTCGTCCTTTGTGACTCGAGTTGATGAGGACCGACATGCCAAGAGGATTACCCGAGTTGTGGTCAGGATTCAGTGGAAATCCAGCCTCCTCAAAGAGGTCCAGAACGGGAGGGAGATCCTTCTCCCACTCACTCGCATACCCAACATGAAGCTTTCCCCCACTTCCGTGGTCTTCACTCTTGGGCGCAGCATACTTCTTATCAATACCCTCAGGTAGAGACCCGTGGAAGTTCTCAAGACTCTTGTATCTCTTTTGAATCTTGTCCCAGCAGTACGAATCGTCGCCGACGATACGCGCCCACTCTTCATAGTCGTCTCGCGCACCAACGCTGTAGACACCAAAGTTGATGGCGCTGGAGCCACCGAGACCCTTTCCGCGAGAGTAATCCAGCTCTCGGCTGTCAGCGAATTCTTGGGGCGTTGTCTTGTAGCCCCAGTTCATGTCCTTGTTCATAAAGGTGAGCCATCGCTGACCGTCAACGCGCAAGTCGCGGTCTGCGTTTGTGCCGCCAGCCTCAAGGAGAAGAACGCTGGGTTTCTTGGCCGACGAGGCAAGACCTGCTGCCACGGAGCTACCAGCTGGACCACCTGTTTAAGAGAGAAAAGGTTAGCGTTGTGCAGATCACTTGGTGGTAGGTAGTGTGGGAGTCTTGAGTCATTGCGAACGGACTGTGGCGGGGATGAGGGGGGGAAATAACGTACCTCCTACGACGATAAAGTCATACGTTGATTCAGCCATGTTGTAGATCTTTATGAGTTGGTGATGGGTAAAATGTGTTCAATTGGATGATGAAGAGTTGTGCGATTCAGCTCAACTCAATTATGAGGGGGCGATATGAGATTGCTTTATGTTGATATGAGAATACGAGGTTTAAAAGATGAGGAATCAAGATGAGGGGGAAGGGATTGCCAGAGGAGCTATATAGATAACACAGAGTTACCCAATTGAGTCAAGTGAAGTCAAGTGTAGTGAGCGACACGCAATACAATGAATGCATTGAAGATTGAGCAGTACATTGTTTGAGTTTAGTCATGCATCCACGATTAAAAAGCCCCCTCTTTACTGGGAGGTAGGCAAGGTTGGGCGTTGGTGACAAGGGCGTCAACGACTACTATGGTATAGTGTAACGCTCGCCAAGTACCTCGACATACTGGATTTGGGTAGTACGAAACAAAACCAGTGTCAAAGTCGCAGAGACAAATGAGACTGTATGTTGGTTTTGGTTGTTGTTGGGCATGAAAGTTACGGAGTAAGCGGGGATTAAGTGAACCAACGCATTGATACGCGGCGGGAACGAGTCGGGGACTAATGCCTTTTAGACCCTCATTTCTTCTGTACGTCTCAGGGGTGTCTTTGTCGATCCCGGATTCTTTTATAATGGGGCAATTTAGTAGGTTACGTACATAAATTAAGAGGAGGGATATGATATAGGCTAGATTTAGAAAAGAACAAAACACCCGCATATCTGTATCAAAACAGTTGTTTCGTTCTTGATTCAGTTTACATATAAGCGGGCTCTTATGACAAGCAAGCCATGTCTTATATGACACAGCAAATGTGAATGGGTTAGTTTGGAAATCTGACATGTCATTGACTGCCGAGAAATAGGCCCGCTTTTGGACAGGGTCTCACATAATTTAGTTACGGTAAGACGGCAGACAATCCATGCATGAAGGATGGGATGGCGAACGGTCATTTTGGTTGAGCGTGACATTCCCACAGTTCAAGGATTAACAAATGCAAATCACTTTTTTGTTTCCACACGTGTTGTTGGTTTTCATTTATCGTGTCTTGAATCAGTTCCTGTCATCGAGATTGCCGGACGCCACATAACCGAGGTGTTGGTAGACATGACATAACACAGAGAAATACCGACCTCGACTCTTTTTGTGAAGTCAGCCTTAGTGACCGGTACGCTATCACACTGGGTTGACATTGACAGTTGACACCAGCACATCCACTAATACTTGGGTCTTAAAACCGGCGGTTTTACCGACCAGAAACCTGTTCCCTCAGTGGCCTAAGCACCTATACTCCCCGTTCTTATACGGAGCTACCTTCCATTGGCAGCTTAGACAGGTGTTCTTAGTTTGTTGATTTACGACACTAAATACGGGCTATTCTCTATAAAACGTGGCATAATCTGCTTTGAAGCTAATCATTCCCTATTGCAGACATGGCGATCTACAAGGGGGGAACCGCAACACTTTAACAACGACTCAGTGATCGGCTCCATGTACCTTGGTAGATGTTTCTAGGGAACCTTCTGCGACGTATCACCCTAATCTGTCTTGGCTGTTTGGGTCTCAAGATGGACGGGTCAAGGTAACAAGAGGAAGGGTAAGTGGTAGCCCAGGGTGGTTTCAGACTATAATGTCTCGGCATATGAACCCGTTCTTAGAAGGCAAGCCCCCAGGTTTGACAGATTCCCATGTCCTACCACTTTAAATTTAAACGAGTTCAATATACACGGATTCATGCTTGTTCGAGGCTCACAAACTGTATTTATTCCCGTGCGTCCGTCATCGCCAGAGATCCTTTCTTTTTGATCTTTACCTCGAGACCCTCTTTTTGAACCTGGATCTAATAGTCGGTACTGTTTTTGAGCACATGCCACCATGAACGCCATTCAAGAACAGTTCACCCTACTTTCCCTGGGTCTTTTCACCATCGGGGTGAGAATGGTGGTGAGGACGCGACAAGTTGGGTTTTCAGGATGGCAGTTGGACGATTACCTGATGCCATTTACTGGTGTAAGTTATTCCTCGCACAACTTTTATGAATCCGATTCTGACTGGCCATTTCTAGCTCATTTTCACTGCCGAGACAGTAGCCGCATACCTTGTCGGAGCGAAATTCCAGGGCCTTACGAACAGTTACATGACGGACGAAGAACGCGCCAACATCGATATGAACGGAGAGGAACATTACAATCGTGTCTGGGGATCCAAGATTCAAGTCATAGGCTGGTCCTTTTATGCTTGTATTCTTTGGTGCCTCAAATTTTGCGTCACTGCTTTTTATGCTCGACTCACGTATGCGATGCCACTATTCATAACTTGAAGTTAACAATGCTGACTTTTTGTAGCTCGGGCTTGTCGCATCTTAGGATGCGTGTCATTATCGCCTACATTCTACTCGGAATTACTTATGCCGCTGTATTTTTTACTATTTTGTTATCCTGTCAGCCATTCCATCATTTCTGGCAGGTCAACCCTGATCCAGGTCTGATTTGCCAGCCGACAAAGTCACCAGCATATGTTTTGGTGGTTGTCATTCCTAACATCTTGACTGACATCTATTTGCTTTCTATCCCGTTACCTGTGAGTACAGTGACAAATACTCGAAGTGTCTATCTAACAATTGTACAGCTTCTTTGGGGTGTCAACATTAGTTTGCGACGCCGACTTACACTCATGCTATTGTTTAGCGGTGCTCTGTTTATTATGATGGCTGGTACAATTCGAGCTGTTACCATTCTTACGGTATGTGCCGTACACGTCTGAACCTTTCAACACTCTTACTAACCGTATATCAGGCCGGCCCTGAGGGTGCAGTCTCTGGTAGTTCGTGGGCATGTCGCGAAACCTTTGTCGCAATCGTCGTCACAAACCTCCCCATCATCCAACCTCTCCTCCGCAAAGGAGCCAGCCTCATCGGTCTCAGCGTACTATTCAGCAAAGCCACCAAGTCGGCATCACAAAGTCACCAACTTCGAAGCAACGAAGGCGGAAGTCGCTTCAATACGAGCCGCGCCAGAAAGACCAATAACACCAACAAGTCTAACGCGGGACATCCGCTGGCTTCAATGCCTCAAACAACTGCCTGGGCTAGCGACGAGCAAATTCTTCCGCCGCCCGGGACTCGCGGGGGAGATGGCAAGGGGATCGTCGTGGCGCAAGAGATTAGCGTTCAGTCGGAAGCTTATGACGATTCAAATTTGCGCGATGTAACCAACAAGGATCCAGCAGTTCATGACTGGGGGTACGACAGCAGCAGTAACAGCAGCAACAATCACAATCACAGGACACGGACGCCATGAGGGGTTTGTTTTCCATGGGTTGAATCTGTATGATTAGGTAGATCCGGGGTTATTCTGACCGCAAGGACCTATTTCTTTTGTTTTCTACACATATACCAAATTTATTTAATGTAATGCAAAATTCTTCAAAAAGAAAATATTTCCATCTGTGAATTATGTCGGCAAATAACTCAACAAGGGGGTTCCATCGGAAACACGGAAGATCATCACCCGACCAAGTAAACTTCCGCAATGACCTGATTTCCAAGTCTTCAGCGGAACCGGGTGATTCCTCCGGCCCCCTACAATCCCTGTCCCCCTGTCACGGACAGCCGCGTTATAGTGGCCAGATTACTCCGTAGTTCACAGGATTCAACGTAAAGTGGAGGCATGAGTAGGGGGAAGTGACAGAAGCGGTCGTCGGTTAAGGCAACCGACCCGAGGCATGAAAAAGATATTGAGTTTGAAGACCTTGTTCATAACGAACGATATATGCTTAAACAAGAGTGGATTTGTGATATTATACCTCATTGGTTTGTCGGTTAGAGGAAAGTTAATGCGCGGTTGTTTTTTAAGAACGGGATCCCTTGTCTTAAACGATGGGGGTCGAAACGAGATGCGAGTCAAATAGTTACAGACTCCGATCTGATGTAACGATTGACTCAAATAAAAAGCTTTGAACTTCTGATCCTTTCGATATACGACCTGCCTAATATTGAAGTTCTCCGAAAATGTGCCGGGCTTTGGCATATGCGAAAACTTTATCCTCATGCGCGCTTTTGTATATCCGGAATATGGATCTCATCCTTGACTCTCGGCAAATGCCGTTCGGTGAAGGATACGGATAGTTACCATAATAGTCTCCGCTGTTATCCTTCGCGATAAAGACCCTGGATTAGTTCCTTAATCCTTATCGGCTCTGCCTTCACGTAAAGCTCTGCGCACTACTCAACCTCTATAGTCATTCCTGTATCTAAGCTTTAGAGAGTTCATAACTTCAAGCCGCTTAAACCGTATCAGGTGCAGCAGAAAGATTCTCCGAATCCGACTATTCATCGGTGTTGTGACATCGCTCGAACCAGGGACCTTGTCGTCTTAGGGATCTGTAGGAATTGTATCCTCAAGCATGCCCAGAAAAAGAAAGGTAGTCTACTGATGTAGCCTGTCGCATGTTGATTTGAGGACGTACGATGACGGCATTTTCCATTGGGGGCTGTTACTGCAAAAAAAACCCATTGCGGTAGTGAGAACGTCGTCTCATTCTTTCTAATCTGCAGCAAACAGTACAAAGGTATAGGGTGCTGTTTAGGAGTGATGGATCTGCGACTTCAACTCTCGAGACTTTCTCAGCTTCGACCAAGTTTAACAGACCAATCGAACCTGTTAGCGTATAGATGCATGTATCGGGGAGAGAAGTAAGAATGTATTAGGAAATGGACGTCTTTAAGCTGCAGTACTTGTGAAGGTTTAGAGCTTGTGTATGATGGAGATATTCGGATATAGCGTAAGTTTGATGGTGACTTTCTTGACTTATCCCTAGTATGGAAAGCAAACTGTCGTCAATGGTGAATTCTTTGAACTCTGGTCTTATGAGTGCCGGCAGTATTTTGCTGTTGATTAACTTCTTTCGCATTCAGACTATAACTGCTATCGTTACCCTATACAGTGTCCGCTGCTCTTCCCTACCCAGATGAGTCTAGCTGTGGTTACACGGCTTGCCATGACAGCCACATGCTCTTAGCCCTTGGAAACAGTCAAGGTGTTAGGGAAGCAGACAGGTACATCTGCCGCAACCAGCGTAGTCAATTAAGTTTCCATTGGCAACATCATGAGAGCGGCTGAAGGGAAAAGGGTTGAGCTGGATTTTCGCATGTGCTTCCCAAATTGACAGATTGACGACATGAGCGAGGAAAACACCAGGATGTACATTGCGTAACTAGCAATAAGAATGAACTTATTTCATTGAAGGAAGTGAACTGAGAAGTGATCTGTATTTGCGTCAATATCCGTATTCACAATAATAGAAGAAAGATGGTCATCAGCGTACCTACAGACATTATTTAGATTTTCCTGAACGAGTGATTCTATGACTGGTTAGCCTAGCTAGGCATCCATTTGTCTGCAATCAATAAGGGTTCATTGACGAATCGATTAAAACGCAAGAGGAGTGACATACAGTGTATGCCTTGCCGCACATACCAAGATAAAATAATGACGAAAATCACAAAAGTCAGACTTCAATTGGGTGTTCACAAGCATTCAGCTGACCACACCAAGGCATACTAGAGTCGAATTTACAATTTCGCATTAACGTGGCTTATCGTCAGCCAGTGTCTGTTTCCTATACGAACCAACCGCATATGCAAGCCTTTGCAAGTTGCTGGATTTGAGAAAAAAAAGGGCTTCAGGGTTGTACTTTTAGTGGCTGGGAGGGTACCGCTACACAGTGGGAGCCTCGTCTCAACATCCTTCTTGATGACACGGACGAGTCACAATCTAGTTCAGGCGATGATCATGGTCGCAGGAACATGAAATGGTGTTGACTGGGGGCTTGAAACGGGTAACACAAAAGAGGGGCTCAGCAGAATATAGAGTGACAATGCATAAGCTCAATAGGAGGGAAAAAGATAAATTGATAGACAGTGGCCAAAGTTCCAGGGCATGGTTTTGGAGATTGACGCTCTATACATGTCCTGCGACCACACACGAGTAAGAGCACGATTCTAGTCACATAATTAACGGAACTCTCTACAAGTCTCGACTCATTTTTTCACGCAAGTTATATCCTTGATCGCGCGAATAACAAATACCAACATGTGGCTTCTCGATGTAAATTCACTAAGACTCGTTTTCTTTGCCAACGAAGAGCAAACTCCGCCGTACGCAATCCTCTCGCATACCTGGTCAGACGATGAGGTTTCGTTTCAAGACATGATGTCGAGACATACCGGCACGAACTTGGCAACCACAAGTGGATTGTCCAAGATAGAGAATGCATGTCGTCTCGCCTTGTCCTTTGGACTCGATTATGTCTGGGTTGATACTTGCTGCATTGACAAAAGAAGCAGTGCTGAGCTCCAAGAGGCAATAAACTCCATGTTTAGATGGTACGAAATGGCACAAATATGTTTTGCCTACTTATCAGATGTTTCCGCGTCTGAGGATGCTAACGAGTATGGGTCGTCCTTTCGCCGCTCCCGTTGGTTTAACAGAGGGTGGACGTTACAGGAGCTCCTTGCTCCAACTGAAGTTGCTTTCTACGACAAAGACTGGAAACCAGTCGCTAGGAGAGAAAATACAGGAGACCTGATTGAAGATATTACTGGTATCGGATCGCACTATCTGTGCAATGCAAATGGACGAAATGAAGGCATATGCGACAAGCTCTCGACAGCCAGAGTTGCTGAAAGAATGTCCTGGATGAGCAAACGAGAGACAACAAGAACCGAGGATTTAGCATACTGTCTGCTGGGCATATTTAACATCACTATGCCTATGCTCTACGGAGAAGGTTCTAAGGCCTTCCAAAGGTTACAAGAAGAGATCATGAAACAAAGTGACGATATCACCCTGCTCAGTTGGGGCTATCGAGAGCCATGCATTAATTGGCGTATGGAACAGGACTCTCTTCTTGCACCACACCCCGCCTCTTTCAGATATTGCAGTGACATCGAACCCTATCGATTGGTGGGATTTGAGGCAGCTTCGTTCTCGATGAATCAAAGGGGGCTACAGATGGAAGTGCCTGTGCGTGTCGATTTGACTCACGAACTACTCGTATACATGATACTGGGCTGTCATATCCGCTGGAAGGTAGCATACGATCTTGAAGAGGGCGATTCTACTCACTTTGTGGCGATACCGCTGATCTCGACAAGGGCATGCAACACATTTTATCGAAATTATTGGACCCAGAAGGAGGAGTTCTTACGTCCCAATTGGTGCAGGCCTACTCTTGTCTCTAGCAAATTCTTAAGTAAAGCGAAATCGGCCAGCATAGTTATTCGAAGATCCTCGAAGCGACTTCACACATTTCACGAGTTACCCATTTCAATTGCAATCCCTCAAATCCCGATTCCGCAAGGCTACACCATACTAGGAACTTACCCACCTCAGCCGCTCGGAAGTCAATTGATTTCTCTTCGGGACCGCTCATCGCAGAACTTACCAAGTTCGACCAAAGACTATCTACTATCATATAAGAGCATATCGGATACCCCGTCGTCAACGATATGCTACAGTGGATATCAAACGATGATCATCATAAGAATACCAATGCTTGGTACCTTTCTTGTCGACTTGACATATGGGGTAATAGACGAGCGCGAGCTTGGAGGCATGCACTGTCAGGTTTTCAAATCCTCCAAGATCCTTACTTTGGAAGCCTTAGAAAGGCTGCACATCACTAAAGACTTCACTCTTCTAGAGCGAGTGAGTGGCAGCAGTCTACCGGATTGCTATAAGTTCAACATTGACAACGTGGCCGATGTGGAACTAGTGGTCCAACACCCGCGAAACGAGAAGACGGTAGAAATTACGAATGTAAATATTAGCGTCACTCACCCCCCAGGTATTTCCCACGAGCAGAGAGGTGTTAAAAGGAAAGGAAGTTCTTCAAGTTGCCCAGAAGATTCGTTACAAGACTTGAAGAGATTCACCAAATCTCATGGGAGGGCGTCGTCAAGGCACATTGTTTGTGTACAGAAGCAGCTGAGGAAAGATTTTCCAACAGATAGAACTACACCAAGTTTGATCGAAGGAGCTAGACGGCTTTTCACTCCACGAAGTGGTCGCAGAGGACATTAGCTCTATAACTCGACAAATCTAGGACAGCTACAACGATTTCAAGTAGCTAAATAGACTCGGGTTTATCTTCTCCTTTTCGGTACTCAACTCGACCCAAAAACTGCCCAATCCGTTCCCACATCGCTACAGGATTCGAGTACATAACAAAGTGGCCACTATGGGCAATCTCGGCCAACTCAACTCCTGCATTGACGAGCCGTGGCAAGTACGACAAAGAAGAGTATTGCTCGCCAAACATATACATCCGAGGAAATTTGAAGCTTTCAAAAGCTTCCAATAGATTTCCATTATCAGTACAGTCCACCATTGACTCAAAGGTTGGCCGGATCACTGCCGGCTGCACCTTTGCTCGAAAAGAAGCAGCGTATATCCCGTTGCTATATTGTGGTGATGTGCGAGTTCGCTTGATGAATTCTTCCACAAATACATCTGGATCATCGGAGGGAAAGTGTAGAATCTGTCGGCTCAGAAAACAGTCCTCTGGTGCTAGGTTTCCTTTGATGTTGATAAAGCTCAATACGGAAGATGGTTGTCTTTGGGCCAGTAGATTCGATACAAGACCTCCCATTGAATGTCCGACAACGTGATAGTGAGTGATTCTGAAATGCTCCAAGACCTTCTCAGCTAGCGAGGCAAGTAGAGGCATTGACAGCTTTGCGATATCGGACATTGTCGATTCTCCACTACCAGGTGCGTCGTAGGCGAGGAAAGGTCGGCCTGCAAAGAGAGGATTGAGTGCAATGTCGACATAGTCTTCTTTTGTGCCGCCAAAGCCATGCAAGAAGAAGATTGGTGGTAGAGAGCCATCTCGGCGAATGATGGATAGCGTGACAGGTACATCGTCTATAAGGATCTCGATAGTTTGCCGTATGACCAGCTGTGGGTTTGGTGTTTGTGCCATTGGTGCACTGCAAATCAAGCCTTGGTAAGGTAAAGGAGAGATGGTGATAAGCGATGATGTGCTGTTGGCCACAGTAGAATGCATGGGTTTTATGTAGTTGTCTTGCTGAATAATTGATATTGATTCAAAGATGGTCCATCGCCCGTGTTTCCACTTCGGTAAGAAAAGATTTCGCCGGGATGGCGTACAAGCTAACTAGGCTTGATACGTCACGCACGAAAAAGTCAAACAACGTAACGGAACTACCTATTTTAGTCTGGTGACTACTTGGGAATTATTAGTCATAGTGGTAGACCTTTATTTCAACCATCTTTACAAGATCAAGCTGGAGCTTATAAGTAGTGAAATTGAAGAAAACAGTTGTCCCGAGGTTGACTATTATAGTGACAGTTTCATTAAGAGCGCGCAGCTTCAAGCTCTGTAGAATACCAATTCTTAATGGCCCGGACATCATAGCTGAGAGCAACAGTATCGAATGTTTCCAGATGCTTCTTAGCCGCAGTTCCGTCATTTGATAACCGCCCAACCCATTTACCGTGTTTCCTAGCTGCATTCACAATCTTCTCAATGGCGTTGATGAACTCCGGTTCATCCCCGTTCGCAGGGACATAGCCTAAGATTGAAAGCGCCAGGTCGTTAGGCCCTATGAGAATCATGTCTTGCTAATTGTTAGAAATGTAGCGGCAAGATTGGGGCCGTTTCTACATACCGACACCTGAAACGGCACATATGGCATTAACGTTTTCAACGCCTTGCTTGGACTCGATTTGCAGACAAACCAGAATTGTCTCATTCGCTGTCTTTACATATGTCGGTATATCAACTCCAAATGCAAAACCAGGGAACGCCGAGCCCTGTCCCCTGATCCCTTGCGGAGGAAACTTGGCATTTTGCACAACCGCCTTTGCATCCTCGGCGGTGTTGATCATAGGCACAACGATGCCGTGGGCGCCAGCATCTAGAGCACGCTTGATAAGATCTGAGTGTGTCATTCTAATGCGAACAAGTGGAGAGACACCCTGGGATGCGATGGCAGCGACTGAGTTGTGCATGGCATCGTCACTAATTTGCCCGTGCTCGCAGTCGACAATGATACCGTCTACTCCCGTCGAGGCCACTATTTGTGCCATTCGAAAGGATGGTAGACCAACAAAAGTCATGATAGGTTTCGAGTTCATGCGTAACTGACTGAGAAGCCGCAATCGCGGGTTCTGTAAGGAAGTGGTAAGGGGCGAGGTGTATGTCATGTTCTGAGAATATCTTGCTCTCGAAAAGACAACGTTGTTGCTGCTGAGGCTTTAGTTTTGAAACGTAATGAGTTTAATATATCTGCGCTTCAGCTGCAATCCTGTACTCCATATTGCAAGGGCATACTCTCCTGTTAAGCAGATGGCTCGGCGAAATGCCTGGTGTCCGACTGATGATTTCGTTTACCCGTAGTGGCCAGGCAGAAGACACACTGGTGGATCTTGCGCTTTTCATTTGAGCTTGTCCAGTTAGTGTCATGCATGTAAGGATGCAGCAATAGACCAATGATTTACTACATTTAGTTGCCGAACCACTAGTCGGTGAAATAATGTTTCGCCATCTACCCTTCTCTTACACGACATGAAATGTTACATTTCTCTCGTATCTCTCCCCTATCCAATTCTCTTCAGTTTTTGATCATCGTAGATCTGTATGATTTGAACGACACATCGACCATCATGTCTCGACTTGCCAGCATTCCTCCTACCAAGCCCGACGAGGCGTTTTCCCTCGTGGCCATGTTCAAGACGGATAGCCATGATCGAAAAGTCGACCTATGTCCCGGTTTCTATCGTGATGAGAATGGAAAGCCTTGGATTCTGCCATCCGTTTCTCAGGTACGATACCATTCCAAGTGCATACCAACTATATGATAGACTTACTCACGCACTATAGGCTAAAGAGCGCATTCACTCGAACCCAAATCTTGACCATGAGCACCTGCCTCTTCTCGGCCACCCGGATCTTCTGAGAGGATCGCAAAAGTTGGCTTTCGGTGACTCTCGAGATTTGACGCGTGTTGCTTCAATGCAAACCGTGTCGGGCACTGGAGCTAATCACATGGCAGCTGCATTCCTCTCCTCGAAACTGAGCCCCAGAACTGTCTGGATCTCAAACCCGAGTTGGATTAATCATATCGAAATCTGGAAGCTCGCTGGCCCATCCGTGGAGCAACGATATTATCCATACTATGATCATGTAAATCATAAAGTGGACTTTGAGGCAATGACAAAGACCTTGCGGAATGAGGCACATGAAGGGGATGTTATCCTGCTTCACGCATGTGCGCATAACCCTACCGGTGCTGACTTGACAAGCGAACAGTGGGAGATAGTTGCTGGCCTCTGCAAAGAACTAGGATTGTTCGCTGTTTTTGACATGGCATAGTAAGTCTAGCAGGAGTCTTAGTAGTGCAAACCCAGTTCTAATATCTATCAAGTCAAGGGTTCGCCACAGGAGATGTCAACCAGGATGCTGCGGCTATAGCTCACTTCTTCGATCGATCCAATCTGGAATTTGCAGTTGCGCAGTCCTTCTCGAAGAACTTTGGTCTATACGGTGAACGTGTTGGCGTTCTTCACGTCGTCGCGCTTGATTGCGAGACTGCAGCCAAGACGGCGCCATTGCTGGTACAACTTTCTCGAGCTGAGATCACTTCGTGCCCTTCATATGGAGCAAGAATTATCGCCGAGATTCTTGGCGACGAAAGTCTCTACAACCAGTGGCTCGATGACTTGGTGCAGATGAGTAGTCGTATGAAGTCGATGCGAGAGAGTTTGTACCAAGGACTGGTGAAGAGAAGAGTTCGTGGATCCTGGGAGCACTTGTTGTCGGACGTAGGTTTCATCATTTGTATACGATTGTGGCTTCATATTAACTAGGATCTTAGATTGGCATGTTCTCCATGATGGGCCTTTCCAGGGCCCAAGTTGAACTGCTCAAGGACAGTCACCATATCTACCTCCTTCCTTCGGGAAGACTATCTGTTACTGGATGTGAGTCATATCTTATCGTTTCTACCTTCAGGCATCACACTGACGCGTTCGAACAGTGACAAGCAGTAACGTGGAATACGCTGCCGAGGCGTTCCTTTCTGTCCTCAGTGCTGAGTGATTGAACGAGGATTGGGTTGGAACTTGTATGTGTAGCAAAAACCGTAGCTAGAAATAATCGACTACATGACCCCCTATTGTGTGCATCTAAACACAAAATGATCTATCGTCTCGAGCTGTGTCGACACAACTGATTGGCGTGGTGGTTGTCTTTCTCTTGTTGATGTACAGAGTACCTAGTTGTATTACCCGTCTACTGACCATAGTTGCTTTTACGCCATGGGCGGTAGCTCCCCTGATGATAAGTTTTCCATCTTCAATTACACTTTTTGAGCATTGTGACTCCAATACTCACACAGGAATGGGGGGTAGCTCGTCTTGCCCAGGAACCTTCCGTAATTTGGCTTACATCAGCTCTCTCTCATCTCCTCCATGCGAAGTCACCGTGTGTCAACGTAATCGCAGTTACAGTGGTTCAAAACGGGACAAACGGGGAAACTTGCAAGTAGCCGACAACTTGGGTGGGTGGAGCTCAGGGTTGGTAGTGCTCGGTGTCGTTACTACTCGCCGATTGGCCGGGCATTAGAGTTTTGGCCGATGTACTTGAGTATTCCAGATGCCATGCGACTCAAATTGACATATTAGAGGGTCAGACAGTCTTTTTTCAAGCTTAATTGTTGTCAGAACTAAAGGCCTCGTTACTCCCCTTCTTATTTCTACTTCCATAACAACTCTCATATTTTTCGTACGTTGTCTTTATCCGACCAGTTTTTGGTCTTCCACAATGTTAAATACCATCCTCGAACGTCTATCGGCACTGGATACCAACACGGTATCCGATGCCCTGGACTTCCTCAGCCTTCCAGGCGCAACCTACGGCCTTCGACCTCTTTGGAACTGCTCCAAGATTGTCGGTCGCGCCAGTACCATCCAGCTGGGTCCTAAAGAGGAGGGTTCCCCTGCTACGGTGCACCTCATTACCCCTGTAATAGACTCTGTCACGACAGATGACCGCGTTCTTGTCATTGCTGGTGGAGTCGAAGGCATCTCATCCTGGGGCGATATCATCGCCAACGCCTCGAAGGTCAAGGGCATCCGCGGATCTATTATCGATGGTATGAGCCGAGACATTGATGGGAGTCAGGAGATTGGGTATCCGGTCTTTGGCCGTGGTATCACAATGATCAGTGCACGAAATAGGCTGGTGCAGATTGACTCTGGGAAGGAAGTTGAGATGCGAGGTGTGAAAGTCAATCAGGATGACTATGTCATTGCTGATAATTGCGGGACTGTCTTTGTGCAAGCTGGTAGTATCGAGAAGGTGCTAGAACTTGCCGAACGTATCGAACACCGTCAACAGGGCATGGTTCAACAAGTTCGAACTGGTCGTTCTGTGGCAGAAGTCATGCATGATAAGCAATTCGAGGCTATTGCTACTACGTCTGTATCGGATCAGTCCAAGGAATCTCAACCCCCAACCAAGAGCCCTCAGCAAGCTTCTCCAGAAGATCAAGAATTGGTTGCTTTGTTTGCTGAATCCGACACTCCCGGGGTCTCAGACGCCCTCGATAAGCTTGGCATACCAGGACAAGCATTCAACATTATGCCCTTGACCAACTACAAGAAGACCACCGTTGGACCGGCTTTCACAGTCCGCTACGTGCCTGCAAGTAACCCACCTGGTAGCGTGGGCGACTTTATCGACGATGTGGCTGCTGGCGATATCGTGGTGATTAGCAACGATGGCCGAACAGATTGCACTGTTTGGGGAGATATCATGACGCAGTATGCCGGTCTCCGAGGCATTGCAGGAACTGTTATAGACGGTGTATGCCGGGATGTTAATCGTGCCATTAGCGACAACTATCCAATCTTTACTGCTGGACGATGGATGCGAACAGGCAAAGATCGCGTTGAAGTGGCAGGCATTGGCGAACCTATCAACGTTGGCAACGTACGCGTTAGCGCACGCGATATCGTGGTTGCGGATGCTAACGGTGTTGTCATTGTGCCACGAGAACGAGCTCGCGAGGTGGCGGCTCTTGCGCAAAGCATTGAACAGAGTGAGCAGGCTATCAGGGAAATGATATCTGGAGGGTCTACTATTGCTGAGGCGAGGGGTAAGCTTGGATATCACACACTACAGCGTAGAGGATGAACGACTGTATTTTGTTAAGTAGTTTGATATGAAAGACAATGAGGCAAATCTCAATAATGATGATACAGAGTATTCCTTTTTAGTAAAGATGAACCGAGAATAGGAACTAGACAAGGTAGCTGTGCTCACTGAATAGCGAAAGCCCTACTACTGCTCTTGCCACCGTAGTTGCTGAAGTGCATTGTCATAAATCCAGTCATCAAGAAATGAAACGGTCAATGGTAATTCGTCTACCCCATGTGGTCCATGAACAGTAGAGCTCATCCCTGTGGTCAATGACCTGTCATCCAAGGAAGAGGGGAAAGCCTGCATCGGGAGCTGCAATCCACCGTCTTCGCCCATCGGCAGCGTATTCGAATAGTCATGGACTGAAAATTGCGTCTCTAGGCTCTTCCGGGTCTCTTCTATATGAGCATAAAACTCTACAGCTGCAGGGTTCCCGTGTTGTTCGAGCTGTTGTAAAAAACTTATGGCGTGATTGAATTCATCTGCATCATTCGGAGAGGATTCCTGGCCCAAAGTGCTTGATATAGCCAGAATAATTGCCGCAGAGAAGAGGTACCGTACGTAGAAGTAGTCGAACACGTGGAATTCACCATTTACCCAGGACTGCAATAATATTCGGCAAGACTGCCTAGCAGCGGCGATACATATATCAGCAGCATCTTCAACTTGGTCTGGCAGACCACTATCAGGAGAAGGCGTTGTGGCTCTCCCTATGTGTCGGCGAAAGATATAAAGGAGAACTGGTCTCGTTGCTAGAATCAAGAGCTGTGCGAGTTTTTTAGCAAGAGAAATTGCAAAAGCGGTCCACTGTGTGCCATATTGTTAATAACGAAGCTTACCTGATTATACGCGAGTTGCAGCGTCGACACTTTGGACGGAGGAGGAGCAGTCGTGTCATTTTGAGTATGAGAATCAAGTTTCATGCTTTCAGGTAGTTCACCTTGCCACAGCTCGAGACTTTCTCGGATCTTGGCCATTCTTTGCAGGAATGTGCACCGTTGAGGAGTCCGAACATACAGAGACCTAGAGATCTCTCCAGCAATTCTAGAGAGGCGCAAAATAGACACGAATCGCGAGTGGCATCCAAAGTCTTTTGGATTGAGGTTGGATATATCTGAAGGCAGATTCACTGAGATGTCGTCATCCGATATCGATAGTGGAAGTCCAGTCTTTGAAGACAGAAGCCTATCAAGGATGTAAACAGACCACCAAAGGCGTATGCGATGTTCCCTGAGTTCAGGATCAGGCATGTAGGTCTCGCCAATATTCATGTGCAAGCCCATAATGGTAGCAAGACGTAGGGCCGTAGCCACATAAGTACATGCTGAATGACGGCGATTTGCCTCGAGTGAGTACAAAGCCTGCTCTAGCTGTCAGCGGGACGGTTCGAGGGGAGAGGGAGAAAGACTAACTAGAAGTAAGACCGTCTCGATCACATCAAGCTGTGGTCGCTCGTTGATAAGACGGATTGTCTTACTAGCTATGGCAAAGTATGTCAAACCAGGAAGCCGATTACTAGAACTGAGGCATTTTCTCGAGCGAAGTTCCCCGATTGCTAACAAAGCCCATATCTTTGCGGCGATACTGGAGGGCGGACCATGGCTTTGTTGACCAAATGGGATCGAGTCGAGGGCTGAAAGTACCTCACTCCGTCGAACTATATGATAATTTTGACGTAGGAACTCGAGGCTTGTCTCGATCAGAAACCTAGAGTGCACAGACGGCGGCCAAACTGGAGCTGTGGCTGCCAGATCACGAAGAATATCTTCGGACGTGAATTGGGTTCGGGGAATATGTTTTGGTATTTGAGAAGCTGAAGCAAATTGGCGAAAGCGAGTTGCAAAAGCAGCGTCCGAGATCTCGCCTATCCAAATGGGTGTCTCGGATGATCTGGTGTGTGTGAACCAATCGCTTTCCTCTAATATTTGATCCTGCGTAGTATTGCCGTTGTTAGGAGTTGGAGTTTGATGCCAGGGCGTGCTTGCGTTGCCTGCCTGCGGTGACTGTGATTGGCTCTGTCTAGCACGTAAGTCTGCATTTTCTTGGAGGAGACGATCGATGAAGCTGAGAAAGGTTAGTAAATGTTGAGCTCTGCTGTTCCGGTGAACAATGGCTCGCCGCGTCAAGCTCTTTGTGACTGTACCTTTGTTGTACTTTGACTTGACGGTCCCTTGTTGGGTAGATACACTCCGATGCGCGGTTACAGTTG
This sequence comes from Fusarium armeniacum, assembly GCA_013618295.1. Classification (NCBI taxonomy): domain Eukaryota; kingdom Fungi; phylum Ascomycota; class Sordariomycetes; order Hypocreales; family Nectriaceae; genus Fusarium; species Fusarium armeniacum. The sequence continues at coordinate 423,727 of JABFER010000030.1, read as the reverse complement.
TTGCATGGTTTGGCCCCCGAACATTTCACTTTTCGGGCGTGACAGGCTCGGCATCTTCAAGGTGAGATGAGTCAGTGAAAGTTGTTTACTAGGAGGTTGATAACGTCTCACGCGACAGATTTTCTTTGGGGTAAAGACGGAGGAGTTGAAAGGCGTTGTGTCCGATTTTCAGGTACTGGCGGCATTCTGGAGGGTTGTAGGTCATCTGTCATGATGTTATAGATTCTATGTAGGAGTAAAGAGTGGAGACAAGAATCGGGAAACCGACAAGTTGCCGCAGCATACGATTCTTAGTAAGCGGTCATTGGCGATATCTACCCTAATGCTAGACAAACTCTAAAGCATGGTTGCTTCATCAGTCTACCTGTCGTTTTGACTAGCATTATTGCTAAAATTTGATATGAAGAGATCAAGAACTAGACGATCAATTGACTGCTATATCAATATCAAGCATACAACTTCATTAAGTTCGATGTGTACAAAGTAGTCTATGTTGGTTTGTGCTGGTATAACCGTGGGATATCACATGGAACACGAGGAGATATTTCATTTCTTGATGGTAAACATAACTATGCAAGGCATATTCAATAAAGAAGTTCTATCAGTAACTGCGAAGTTGAGCTATATGTAACTTCCGACGAATGTAAACTATATACAGAAACAAAATCTCACACAGACGATATGGATCTATGCTAAGCAACTTCTTGGAATGTGACAGCATCGAGATCAGCACGGGAATTGAGACAGTTGAATCCAAATGAGACACTGATGTAGTCATACTGAGACAGCATCTGCTCTGTAAAGGTGCAAGTTGTGTCGATCGCTGCCCATTGGCCCACAGCGGTATCAGAACGGATCACACCGCCCGAACCAGCGACACGATGATTGTCGTTGGGATTTCCCAAGTAACATGATGCAACCAATGAGTTGCATCCATCGGTGTATGCATCATCGCTAGCGGCATCCACGCGAACATAGCCAACGAGGCTGTAGGAGCTCGCCTTGAGAAGTTGTGTGTCGATCTTTTGGTAAATCTCGTTGTTGAACGAATGGCTGTTATCGCCATAAAAGTAGAGTTCTCCGTATGCTGGGCCTTGGTGGGGTTGGTCGGAGCGCACGCTGATAGGAGCTTGCAATGAGCCCTCTTGCGATGATAGCCAGGGGTCAGTGGTGCCGAGATCAAAGCTGGGGTTGACGAGGAGAGGTGTTGGGCCTGCATCGGCTGTTGTGGTTGTGGTAGCAGCCTCGGCGACAGTTGTTGAGCCCTCCGTAGTCGTGGCCATAATAGTAGGCTCAGTAGTGGCCATGGTTGTAGCAGTCTCACTGCTGGCAACAGCACTCGTAGTCTCACTGCTCAAGACTGCAGTAGTAGTTTCAGTGCCCTCAATTGCCTTGAACTCTACCGAGTCAAGGAAGGCGTTCGAATTGGCACACTGGAATCCAAACAGAACATTGATAGGAAGATCGTCGGTCAGCATCTCTTCAGTGATTTTGCACGTAACGGCCGTCTGATGCCAGTCACTGGCGGAATCCTCAGCGCTGTACCGAGCAACTGAGTCACGGATAGGAATAAAGTTTCCCGAAGAACCCCTGGCACACGCTGTGATGATACTGCTGCAGCCGTCGCCATTGGTGTCGCTGAAGTAATCCACGCGAGTCCAGCCCTCAAGTAAGTAAGAACCTGCTTTGAGTGCCTCCTTGTTGATCTTTTGTAGAATAAGACCCGTGTATTGTTGACCATTCTTGATGCCAAATTCAATCTTTCCAGAGGCTGAGCCCTGAAACGCGGAACCGAGGACCAAGGTGTCGTCGTTCTCGGTCAAAAGCTCCCATGGGGCAGTAGTGCCATCGTCGAAGCCAGTATTGGTGATCAGAGGTCCCTCAACAGCCGTAGTTGTGGCAGCGCCCTCGGAAATGGTTGCGGACGCTTCAGTGCTGGTGATAGCATCTGTAGTAGTCTCGGTGGCCTTGGCTGTAGTCTCATTCTCGATGGCAGTTTCGCTTTCGGTGATAGAAGTGCTAGTCTCAACAGCGGCAGAAGACGCAGTTTCGGTCTCGGATGTAAAGCCAGCAGAAGTTGTTGCGGTGGCAGAGATAGTTACAGCCTCGGTAGACGATGGCTTACAGGGGCTTGCATTGGCCACTGAAGCCAGGGCTGCAAAAGCAGCAACAACCAGCTTATTCGAAACCATGATGGGATAATCTGAACGAAAGAGATAAACGAGCGTGGGGGGGAAGTATGAACGAGTGGACAGACCGAAGAGGAATTAGACAAAGGGGAGCGAATTTCGGACATTCACCCTTTATATTTTAATCGCAAATACGACTACTCATCTAGACTTTCTCCTTTAAGATGACGATAGGGTCTCGATTCAATAGTTTGGTGACACGGGCCATGGAGATGCAATTCAGCTGCACTTAAGCATATATTATGGCCAAGCTAGTGACTTGAACGGCGTGGCGCCTTTAATAGTCTCTAAATTTCACCACTACCAGGACGATAATGTCTCTTTTAGCTGTTTTAAACAGGGGCTACTGAAATCACTAGAGAGCATTAGTACAAGGCGACAAAAAAAGAAATATCATCCTTTCACGACGCAATTTAAGTCCGACCCTTCTTCACGATGCTGGTTCCATTTACTGTGTTTGCTCATCAGATGGCGCTCGGGGCTTCTCGATGACAGACTTTTGTCTCGATTTGCTTAATCGTGTGATCACCAGAAGTCCCACCAATTTGCTCATTGATCTTATATTCAGTTGTCTCGGCTGGCTTGTACAAATACACCCGCATTGGAAGAACCTCTATCTTCAATACCTGACCAGATCGCAGTTGTGAAGGCGATCTACAGAGTGTAACATCGATCATCTAGTCTTATCCATCTAGTTGTATTGCTTACTATATGCTGTAGAGCTAGAGAATTGCCATGGCATTAGCTAAACTTGCAACGCCTCCTGGGCTGTTCATTGGCGCACTCATGAAAAAGAACGACCACTTCTTCTTCTCCAAGCACTGAAGAGATAGGGCCTAGAATATACCGAATTCAGCCGAAGAATTATTAGAATGGTTTAGAGTACAAATATTGACTTACCTCGAGATCAAACATCTCGCCAATCGGAACTCCCCAACAGGCAAGTAGGAATTCGTGCTATCAAATATCAGTATTTGCCCTCGTGTACACTTGGGCAAACTCTTATATGAGTGGAAATCTTACAAGGTGCCATTTTTGAGTTGTAGGCCAGCATTCAAATGAAGGCGCGTCACCAGCCACGGCACTAAAGTAACTGTGGTCACGCATTGGTGTTAATACCGTGTCCTCGACTAAATCATGCTTGAGTGTGAAGCCTTACCTGTCATGAAGCCAGGTTTTCATCTCGTCGGTTTGTGCGAGGCCCGCCAGGTTGGGTTTGTGTGAGCCCGATTCCACAAGTCTCTCAGGAGCAGATACCTCGTACTCATAGTATGTTGCTGTATAGCCACTGCGGACTAGAAGAATATCGCCGACCTGGAACTCGACCTTTTGATAGGCTGCAACTGCTTCAAGGTCTTGCAAGTGGATAGCATGAGATGTGAGAGCATCATATGGCTCTTTCTTGATCTCTGTCTTCCAGCGATAATAATCCAAAAGCACGCCTCGTCCGACGATTCCATGTTCAGACCATGCTTGCATACCGCATCTCGTCCCTGGTTACGAAACGCCGCCAGTCAGTGGTTTATTGAACAAAGGAGAAAAGAGTGATTCCAGGGGACAGCTACCTGACTTGACCTCTTCCGATGTCAGGTTATTGTAGAAGACACCATCGGTAAGGTGTCCAAAATGTCGGAAACCATCCCATTGGCTCCCAGATTGCACATTCATCTCGATCCAATCATCAAAAACCATTGGTCCATCAGGATGATTGGAAAGCTTGTATTTGCATGCATCACGGCAGAATGCGGGTTTTGCAGGAAGAGTGATGGGCCAACTTGACGCAAAATAAAAAAGGTTGTCTGTTAGCGGGTTTGTCATGATGTGCTTGGTGTATGATGCCATGTAATCACGACCTACTTCAGAGACACGACTTGACCATGTACTATCTCGGTGTTTTTAGCATGAAGTATCCTTTCCGGCGTCAAAAGGTTCAATCGGCCAATCTATCGCAATCTTGTCAGGCAAAAAAACCAAACAAGAATAAACAAAGATTATGGACTAACCTCGTCGGCTTCTCCCCATATCCAAGCTGCCTCCAAAGGAACATTGCGACCTTTGTTTGACGCCTTGATCTCCTCCAGGGTGGGGAGAGTTTGAGTGAACGATCCTATGGCTGCGACAGTGGGAGGATCCATATTTCGTAGCCAGAAATACGTTTTTTTAGTTGACAAAAACTCAGTAGTGGCGACAACGAAGAGGTGGAGACAAGAAGTAAAGGTATAACATTTAATTTATTCAGCATTAGATGCAAAGACGGTGAATTATATGCAGGGCTTACAGACACCGCGGCCTGGGGGCTATTGGGTTCAGGATACCAAGATGGCTGGGCTAAGCTGAGAGTCAAACATTTCCGGCGGAAGATATGGAGATCACATCCGTCGGAACTCACCAAGGTGGCTAACGCTTTCAGTGCGTTGCCCTGCTTAGCGACAGAACTAAACTAGACTAGGCCGCGTTTGTCATGGCGACCTTGAATGACATTCATTCCCTAGAGTTAGTCAGTTAGTTGTCCATTTCTTTTGGATGTCATTACTTTTCCCCGCAAAACATGGCCGCGATCTAGACTTTATGAATTGGGCCATGACTGGTTGAGGACCGCCCAGTCTAGCATTAGGTTACAGTACGTCCTCAATGTACTACAGCTAACCAAGTGTAGAGTGCGGGGGAAGGCTTGGTAATATGGAGAATACCTTGTAGTTGGGTCTAGACTAGACTAGTCTGCTGAATCTGGATTTGCAAATTGCGTCGCGCGGGGAAATTGATTTTTTGTTTTCGTCTTAGACGTAGAGCCATGCTTGTCGTCCCATGTAGACTATCTGCCGTCCGCGAATGATGACCACTCATCGTAACATCTGATGCTTATCTGTTAATATCCGGCCATGCAGAACACAACAGCGAATGATACACAGCAGCGTCAACCACGACCGCGAGTCAAGAGCGCCTGTGAGCGATGTCGTCGACAGAAACTGGGGGTAAGTCGCGTATCATTTGGCCTAGGTATGATATGAATCCCATCCTGACAGGTCTACTGTAGTGTGACAGGGCCCGCCCATGTGCTATGTGCGTCCGATCAGGCTCCGAGTGTATACCCAAGACAGGCCCTCCGAGGACAAGGTCAGTACTTTCCCCTACGCTACACTGCTATGTCCTGCCCCGGCTCTGGCTCTGCTTCTGGCTGACCGAATTGACCCTCATAGAAAACCAAAACGCTCACAACGTAATGCTTCTTCAGAGGTTTCAAGCCAGTTGCACGAGCAGCCCAATCATGCTCCTCAGGCGCCGTCGTGCGCGGCACATTCCTCACCTATGCTGCCGAGCCCAACTACAAGAGACGGGTCTGTCGCTACAGAGGATGACCCCCCTGATACTGAAGATGGATATACGCCCTATGCCCCGGGTTCCTCTATCGCAGATCTAACAATTAAAGTAAGCATGTCATGAACGCCTTGCCATTGCCACGCATCAAGAGCCGCTAAGCTCACATGTTCCTTTGGCTATAGATATTAAACCAGCATCAGTCTGGTCTCGGATGCCATGACGATATATTCGCCCTCCCTGGAGGGTCTGGGTCAGCAGCCGGAAGTCCAGACCAGGCTCGAGCAGCTCCTTTGCGCGATCTCGTGGGATTAGAGCTCCCGCCAAGGCATGTAACTGACTTCCTAGTCGATACATATTTCAGATCGGTCCATTGGTTCATGATGATATTGGATGAGCCCTCGTTTCGTGACAATTACAATCGCATCATCAGCTCCAGAGTTGCATGTCAATCCGAGATTCCATTCGTCATATTGCTGATGATGGTGTTGGCCATGGCAGGTACTCAATCATACTTTTCAATTCGCCCATGTATGCCTTTGTACTGACTAGGAATCGAAGCACACTATGCGACCAAAAGAGCGATACACGAACGCTGTCCTGATTTCGATCTGCAATCTCTTCAGCGCTTGTTACTGGTCAAGGTCAAACAGTACATGTACGAGCTCTACGACGAAGCGTGCCTCGAAGCAGTTCAGATCACTATCCTCCTGGGGTCATTTTACCTTTACAACGCAAAACCGAACCTTGCATTTGCAATACTGGGGGCTGGCATTAAATGTGCGCAGGCAATGGGATTGCACTTGGAGTCTTCCTGGAAAACGCAATCCGAGAAAGCGCGTGAGATTCAGAGACATACTTGGTGGGAGTTGTTTGTGTTCGACAGGTAAGAAAGTGTAGTCATTAAAATGTCTCTAGAGGTTGGTGCTTACACGGGGATTGTAGATTTGCTTCTATTGTATTCGGTAAGCCTTGTTCGATCAAATACCTCGATTGTCATGTAAGGACGTCCGAGGGATTGAATGCCACCTCACCCCAGCATCCCGACTACCAATCGACCGAACTCACTGAGGAGGGAGTGCGAATACCTGTCACCCTCTTTACGTATCAGCGCACAAAGTACAGACTTTACAGAATCATGTCGCCAGTGTTGGAGAACATGAACCTTCTTCATGCCAACAAAAAGACGCAGCTAATCGAGGACATCAATCGAATCCATCAGCAACTGGTTTCCTGGCACGCTTCTCTTCCGGACGAGCTACGCTTGAACACGGGCTCCAACATGTCCGACAATCCATCTGGAGTCGTCCAGTCCACGTTCAAAATGCAAGCCTTAGCACTCCAGCTAGCCTACGATAACATCATGGTTGTGCTGCATCGTCCACTTCTCTTAGCCGTCCCTAAAGTTTCTGCTATGCCAAATTCGCAGGATGAGGGGAACGAAACGCTACAGGACGCTGCAGGGGTTTCCACAGCCCTCCAAAAAGCTCATTCGACAAGTAAGAACCGATGTTGGGAGTCTGCTATGAGGACGGCCAGTGTTGTCAAACACATTGATGCTTTACAGTCCATGAAGACGAGCCATGCAGCATCATATGCAGGTATGCATTTCTTCACGGCCGGTGTGATGCTGAGCGTTGTTGCAATGTCACAGCCAGTGTCTAGGAAAGCAGAAGAGGCGAAAAGGGCAATTGGCGGCATTATTCGACTTCTGAAAGCCTTCGGTCCTCACACTGTACTCTCAGCCCAAAGCGGCTCTATCATGGAGAGATTGCTCAGGCTCATCATGAACAAGGAAATGGCTGCGCTTGTTTCGGGTCCACACAGCTCTCAGCTAAACGCACTGATGCTTCAGAGCCGACAAGCTTCTCCTTTCCATGACCATGCCCAAGCTCAACTTCAAGATACAGAGCCGAACAATCAGTCGCTAATCAACGAGGCTGACAAACACCAACAAGATATGGTCAGCGAACAGCATGAGCCTGACTCAATGCTGATAGATGATAGCCAAACGTTTTCGGATCCGTTTGGATTTACTGACTTTAACACAGGAATGCTCTATGTGCAGGAATGTAAGCCAATGACGAGAATCCACCTGAATGAAACAAATGCTTACTAATACATACTGCAGTATTCCGTAGTGCTCCGATACATAATTCTGCTTTTGATAGCAATAACATGATGAGATCGGTCACCCGAGAAGATCAGCCTGGTAACGGGTTGGGTCAGGATGAAGCGCCTACCCAAGTTACGACGAGTGGCCCGGAGTATCTAGTTCCCATGTACGGTCACTCACTTGGCGGTCTCCAGGATCACAGCCAAATGTGGCTGTGGGATACTGACCCAAAGTTTTATTAAGTATGCACCCATTCAGGCCCTATGATCTCTTCCCAGACCTCATGAGACAAAGTGATAGTTTCCTGTCTCAAGCATTGTTGTATTTCCGTTGTTATTTAACTCTTATGTACTGCGATAATCCCTTAAACGGTCATGAACCTATTGTTCATCGTTTCAAACAATACTCATTGTGCTGAGTAACCACCGTCTACGGGAATAACGGTCCCATGAATATAGTTGCTACGACTACTCAGCAACCAGACAATAGCTTCGGCGACCTCCTCTGGTTGACCATATCGCTTCAGTGGTGTCCAGTTGGCAACCTTTTCATTGGCGTTTCTGCTCATCTCTCCCGGCGCAGAGGTCATGGGAGTGCTGATATAGCCTGGGGCAACGGCATTAATCTTGACCTCAGGATAATCAAGGGCAAAGTTCTTTGTGATGCCGCTCACACCGTGTTTGGAGGCGACGTAGGCGCTGGAACATCTAATACCAATAAGACCCGCTATGGAGGAGATGTTTACGATAGATCCACGTTGCTGCTGTCCAGGGGTGTTGCTGTCACAAATGTCAATAAGTGTTGGACATGGATACAGTCGAGTACGTTATGTTGGTACATACAGTTCTAGGGGATCTTGAGCGAGCATCTGACGTGTCTCCTCCTTTAAACAATTGAAAGTTCCGGTGAGATTGGCACCGATAATCCTGTCCCAATCGGAATTCTCCGTCTCGATACCGAGCATCTTGAAAGCTACCCCGGCGCAATTGACAGCATAATCCAGGCGCCCGAATGCAAGTACAGTAGCTTTGACCATGGCTTGCACTGACTCTGGGTTACTCACGTCAACTGCGACAGTTATGCATGCGAAATTGGGGTTTGTAGCTACAGATTCGAGCTCCGCTTTGACGCTGAGCATGGTACCTTGCACAAGATCCGCAATTGCGATGCCGGCTGCACCCTCTCTAGCGAGCAAAAGCGCCGTAGCACGGCCAATACCAGAGCCACCGCCTGTGATGAGGGCGAAACCAGGGAGGTTGAGTAAGGAGGCCATTGTGGCGTATGTATGTGCTCGCTTCACCTGATGAAGTTACTTGGGCCGACAAGGGGAAAATGCTTAGGGGGTAGTAAGACGTGTATTTCCAGGTCAATGCAGCCCTTTTGGGTTGTTACCTTTGATCTATTATAATAACATGCATCGTGACCAATTCCACTTTAACAAGAGATGGTCCCAACAGATAGTACTAAAGTGGAAGAATTGCTGGGACGATGTTGGAAGGTGACCCGGCAAGCGATCTGCTGCCTTGCTCTATACGCTACCGGATACTGGGTGATTGCCGGTGGATTATTGATGGTAAGTGATATACATCCGGTGGGAGAAATGAATGGAGAAAAGGGTGGGGATGGTTTTCTAACAGGCGAAACTAGATCGGATCAGGATAGCACCGAGGCTGACCCGGTGGAATTATGTCTATCCATTGACAGGAATACACAAGCTGAGGTCCGAGGCTACATCATTATCGACTTTGTGGTCTGGACCGATCAACTACGAGGGGGTGGGGAATCAGAAAGCGGTCTGTCTTTTATTGTTCCTTGCTTGGCCAGAAAGGTCTCTGTAATTTGCATACCGTGATACATGGACGCCCAAAACCGTGTGCGGTCGTCGACACGGATCGGATGCAGCGCTAGTATCAAGGCTATTGGTGTAATACTCATGGATAAAGATATTCAAGGTACAAGAGTGAAAGACCAGTAGACTGCTAAGCCAGTTACGCAGCAGCTCCCACATCAGCCACTTTATAACCCTGGAAGTCTAGGCCGAACCATGTGAACCTTATCCCCAGACGCTAACTGCCGCGCGCCGAGAGTCCGGTAACCTGGAGAATCTGGGGAGAGTGTTTGCTTGACTGGAGTGACGGTGTGATTTTGAAATGGCCACTCTATCTAAATCACTACATATATAGACCTACGATCCTGGCAATCATACGGCAGTTCAAAATAACCATAGAGTCTTGTAAAGTATTCCATATATCTTGATACTCTTGGTTGCTTAACAAAATGACTACAAGTGTCGTCCCAGTCCATGAGGCCAGATCCTGGCTGAATGTAGCTGTAAGTACTCACCAAGCATTGCATTTTATTTGGCAGAGAGTTACGTCGGCACCATACCGAGGCGTAGCGCAAGACTCTGCGTCTCTTGAACAGATCTAACGAGTCATCATAGATTGTCACGTTTGTGACTCTTGGCTCATTGGCTTATGGATACTCTGCCTCCATCATCGCGTCGACACTCGGCCAGCCCACATTCATCCAGTATTTCCACCTCACCGAAGACAACCCAAGCTCTACCGCTCTGCTAGGTGCTTGCAATGGCTTGTTCCAGACCGGAGGCCTCATTGGCGCCCTTTCTATCAGTTTTCTTGCTGACTGGCTTTCTCGTCGAGGAGCCATGGCTGTCGCCGCACTGTTGCTTGTCGTTGGAGGTGCACTGCAGGCTGCCAGTGTCAACATCGGAATGTTCTTGGCTGTGCGTACAATCACGGGTATCGGTGTTGGCCTTGCTGTTGGAACAACACCACTGTACCAGAGCGAGGTCTCTCCCCCACACTCTCGAGGCCTCCTTGTCGGTCTTCATGGAGTCTTCATCTGCACCGGCTATTCGTTGGCTGGCTGGGTCGGATATGCTTGCTACACCCTCAAGGGAGATATTCAGTGGCGCCTCCCCATGGCCATCCAAGTCATCCCCCCAGCTCTGCTCCTCGCTGGTGTATATTTCCTCCCAGAGTCTCCCAGATGGCGTAAGAATTGCTCTACAACCCCAGACTCAGAAGTGGTTACTGAAATTATCTAGTCATCCAACACGACCGAAACGACGAAGCTCTCGCTGTCCTCACCCGAATCCACCACGATACACAAGACCCAGATGGCCATTTTGCTGCCAGGGAGTTCCACTTAATCAGGGAACAGTATATCATAGATAACGCTAAGGGCCCTGTTACATATAAAGAGCTTTTCGCTAATAGAGGCAATCTCAAACGAATGGCTCTTGGCTTTCTCACTATGGCTGGCGCCCAAGGCACAGGAACGATCGTTATTAACAGTGAGTAAAAGCCCAACTCTCGCATTGACAGCTACTGATTTGTCCTATAGACTATGGAGTCACTCTTTACTCTGCTGTCGGTCAAACTGGGCGTGTCGCTATTGCCCTTACCGCTGGTTGGGTGACTGTTGGAGTCCCCGGCAACATAATTACATCTATCTTTGTCGATCGACTTGGCCGTATCAAATTTATGAGTAAGAGGTTCAGTCTCGTTCTCCATCTCTCAACTGCTAATATCGATATACAGTAATTGGCTACATTGGCATAATCATCGCCCTTATCGGTGAAGTCGTCGTCCTGGCTCTTCTAGAGAACAGACAATCTTTCGGCCTCAGTGCAGCCGCAATCTTTTTCCTTTTCATGCACATTGCTTTCTTTTCGTCTTGCATCGACGCATCAACGTACATCTACGTGTCAGAGATATTTCCAACACGATTACGAGCCACGGGAATCTCTGTATCGCTGAGCGGCTTGTTTCTTACGTCGTTGACCTTCACGCAGGCTGCTTCCAGTGCATTTGCGGATATTGGGTGGCGGTACTACATCATTTTCATAGCTTTGAGTGTACTGATGCTTATCGCACTCTGCTTCTGGTTCCCAGAGACCAAAGGGCTCACTTTGGAGGAAATTGCAGGCCTGTTCCATGAGACGGTTGCCGTTGTGGACGAGGAGGAGAAGTCTCAGGCTGCTCACGTCGATGACGTAAAAAACTCCAGGGTTTGAAGTGGATATTTCAAGCGCGAAGCTCTCCCGAGGGAGCTGTAAGGGCATTGGCACAAGTCAGAGGTCGAGAGAGGTCTGGTTATTTTCAAGCATGATGCTATGTTCACTTATGGCTCGTATTACTTCGATTAGGCTGATTGGATATCCTTTTAATGATTTCATATACAATGCAAAGCAACTTCACAATATAATTGTCATATTTGTTCTTACATCTCGCAAACTTTTGTCGACCTCCAAAGACATATTCGTTCTATCATATTTTCTTCATTTAGCGGCAAATCCACTTCCTCTAGGTTATTGACATGGGGGTTCTGTGGATTGCCGCGTACTTCAGTAGCTCTCAAATACAATCCGTAATTGTGCTTTTATAATTACCACTTATTGTTTTCGCACGATACACTATCGTTAAGTACCACTTGCACTTGTTGCGTCCGCAGTACTCCTCCCGGAAGTTCACTGATAGTATGCAAAAAGGGCGGATGTTATGCCACCGGAAACCACTGTCTCAGGACAACTGGGCCCTGTCTACGCGTCAGCAGCGCGAGATTGACAGTCACTGCTCTACTGACAGGGCTCTCGCCTGTCCGGCACGGACGTATATTTAGTCACTTAAATGATGGGTTTGTGCTGAATACGGCTCTTCATTGGCAGCTACAACACGTGTCAAAATACAGCTTGAATCAAAGTCCATCCTCCTATTTCAGCTTCAGATGCAGCAATGATTGTTCTACAGAGTTGGAGATGTACAATCAACCTTGTCCAGTTTGTTGATTGCACTGCTGCAATAGTAATAGCTTTACGCACCCTTGGGCCGTGGCAGCAACTTTAAGTCTGCTGCCAATTTGAAGACAGCAATGAAGTCTTTAGCAGACTCCACATAGCCGAAGAAGCCGAATGACCGGACCTGCCACCATGTTAGCTTTGATGGGACTTGCCAACTTTGTTGACTCAAGAAATCGAAACTCACCTTGCTGACGTCTAGGACGAGCTGGTGCTGGAAGCTTATCAAGCCGTCTCCGAACGCCCAGCTCGCGCTATGAAAGATCTCAGGGTCCAGGCCTTCGCGTTTTGCGATTGTGTCCCACGCCGTGAGTACACGTGGTTGCTTAGCCCACTCAACGAGACTGTTTCGCAGTTCAAATTTGCCTTTTCTCCCGGAACCGTCAGGAGCCGGGTGTTCGCCTTCACTGAACGTGGGGAACGGAGCGGGTTTGGTGAATTGCTCCTGGTCCACCGGCACGTTCCAGTACTTGGCTAAATCAGTAAAGGTTCGACGCCATGTGGGAATATCACCGTTAGCAGCGTTGAATGCCTGAGGGAACATTTGTTAGTGGTTTATTCAGTTCATCATCTTCTGTTTTTTTGAGGGGGGGGTGGCGGGGGCGACTGTGCTCACCTCGTTGGCTGCCTCGGGGGTCAAAGCACACCACTCTTCGATGTAAGAGTTCATCCTTGCAGATGAGAAGGTATCAATGCTGTTCCACTTATATTCAGTGCCTAGTATCTTATGTCAGTCATTGTCAGGGAGTGTTCTGTGTCATTGATATCATACCTGGGAAGAAGGCTTGGTCCCCGAGTTCGGATGAGATGGTGAAGTAAAGGCCTAGTACCACACTTCCCACCGGGTGTAAGTAGAATACTTTACATTTCGAGACCGCTAAAAAAACAAAAAAATGATTGTTACTCACGCTAAGTTCATAGTGTTGCCCTGAACGGCACCGATTGTGTGAGAGGGTCGAACCACAGAGTAGGTGAAGCCATATTTGGGACCAAGCTCCTGGAGAATGTCCTCTTGCCTTGAAGATATTAGTGAATTTATGACCCCTGTTACCGAAGCAGATGATTCATACCTGTAATAAAAATTGGGAATGCTTAGAACTCGGGGATCATCCTCACGGGATGGCATCAGGGCTGGACCAATGTGGACACCGTAATTCTAGCACAAATTAGTAAAAACTGAATCATATCATTGGAGTACGTGAGCAGAAGTACCTTGGCTCCTGTCTGGAGGATAATGCGCTTTATAGCAATGCCTTCCATCGCATGAATGAAGTCCTCTAGCATTTGTCCATTCTCACGAACCATCTGCTCCTGCCCTGCCCAAAGCTCCCCATTAGGGCCGGAAGACTCTTTGTAAGCAAAGAAGAAGACATAGTCTACCTTTGTGATGCCATTGGTTTGCAAAGTCTTTCTAATGTTCTCAGTGCCCGAAAGAAAGTCAAGTGCAATTGATTCGATTTGAGGAGCATCGAAAAGACCCTGGGGCGGGCGTCTCGAAAGAGCGTAGATCTTGGACCATCTCTCGGGATTCTGAGCTAACACGCGGAGCATGTGTTGTCCACTGACACCATTGGCACCAGCAACAAGGGCCGTAAGTCCTGTCTGCTCGAAGGACGGGAGACCTACATAATCTCCTTCCGAATGTAGGGCCATGTTGATGGATGTGGGTGGGCGCGATTGGGCCAAGACTGGTATCGTCGTAATGAAGTGTTGGGATTGTGACCAACAGAGGTTCGGAACACGGTGTAATATAGTTGTGTACCACCGGCCGTAGAACCGTGAAAGCCCAAGCAGTAAAATAACGTTAACGTATAAATTTAGCTGACCAAGATAGAGTAGCCTCTGTGAAAATGAATCATTGTACAAAGTTTTGCACTACTCCATTCAGTCTAAAGGTAGGAGGCGCTTAGATTGGTAACGCCGGCATGACGCAGCATCCACCTGTTCCACCGGATCAAATTATCAATTGTTAATAACGTTAGCTGTTGTCTGTCTGCCCTTTAGTGTGGTTCCGCTTTCAACCCATCGTGACACTGTTTAGTAATTAGTAAACGCCGCCGTAGAGAAAATACGGTTCCATAGGGACATAGAGTTATCAATTTGTGAAATAGTGGTAATGTTCCTGCGTGACGCACAGGTCCCCCCACCTGAATTACATCAGGTTCAAGATTGATCTTGTACCCTATACTCTATGCCACTTTCTACGCGACAGCTGCTCTCTGATCGATCAACCGCAATAAACCCTCTAGATTACGCAAGTATTCATAAAGTGTACAAAGTCGGATCAATCTAGTGCCGGCATTATCGTCAAGGATATTATGACTTTGTCTTGTACACAGGGATGGTAGGATGTCAAGAAAAAAAAAAAAAAGCTCGCTTGAACAATCCAAATCAATAACACTAATGACTATCTATTTATCGATGTTTCCTATTGTTACAGTTTTGATGTTCTGGAACTCAGCCAATCCATACTTACTGCCCTCACGACCTACACCACTCTCCTTAATACCTCCAAAGGGTGACTCGGCTGCGCTAATCAAGCCCGTATTGACTCCGATCATACCACACTGCATCAATTGGGCGACACGCATGATTTGTCCAATATCCTTACTGAAGAAATATCCAGCAAGTCCAAATTCGGTATCGTTAGCAAAGTCGATGACTTGTTCTTCTGTTTCGAAAGGGAAAATGGCAGCCAATGGACCAAAAGTCTCATCTCTAGCCACCATCATTTCATTCGTTGCCCCGACGAGAACTGTAGGCTTATAGAAGAAGCCCTTGGTATCCTTAGGGGCACTTCCTCCGGTCAGAAGTTTGGCACCCTTCCTAATGGCGTCTTGCACATGCTCATCGACCTTGGCCACTGCTGCAGCATTCACTAATGGCCCCTGAGTTGTGCCTTCTGCGGTGCCCTTACCAAGCTTCAAGTTCTCGACTTTTGCTACCAATCTCTTGGAAAACTCGTCTACCAAACTCGACTGCACAAATATGCGGTTCGCGCACTAGATATGATTAGATCTTATCTGTTTGAGGCGGTTTTTGACAAGGCACTTACCACACATGTCTGTCCTGTAGCTCGAAACTTGGAGATCATAGCACCTTCAACGGCGAGATCGAGGTCGGCGCTATCAAAAACAACAAGAGGTGCATTGCCTCCTAATTCCATGCTAACCTTCTCGAGTCAGAATTGAATATTGAAATTATGAAAGTACACTGAATACTAACCTTCTTCATTGTTCCAGCAGCCAGCTTGGTGAGCATCTTGCCGACATTTGTGGAACCGGTAAAGCTAAGTTTAGCAACCTTTGGGTTGGTGGCTAGCTCTGTCGCAGCACTTCGGTCTTTAGTGGGTATTACGTGTATACATGAACTTGGGATTCCGGCATCAAGAGCCAACTTAGCCAGTGCGAGTGCACTAAATGGTGTCTCGCTTGGAGGTTTGACGACAGCAGAACAGCCGGCAGCGAGCGCAGGAGCGACCTTACGGGTAATCATAGCGGCTGGAAAGTTCCAGGGGGTGATGAGACCACAAACGCCAACAGGCTCCTTGAAGGTCATTACCACAGTGTTGTGGAAGGATGAGGGAATGGTATCGCCATAAGACCGGGTAGCTTCTTCTGCGAACCAAGCGACAAAGGAGGCGGCATAGAGGACTTCTCCCTTGGCTTCGGTTATTGTCTTGCCATTCTCGGATGAAAGAATGACAGCCACTTGTGGATCAGCCTCGTTAGTTGGTTTTTTACTCAATTGAAGCAGGCGAACTTACAGTCATGGGCGTTGGAAACTATCAAGTCATTCCACTTTCGTAACAAAATACCTCTTTCCTTTGCCGTCGTGGAGGTTGAGAATTGACGGTATCCCTTGTGTGCGACATCAACGGCCTCGACAAAATCAGGCAAGCCAAGATCAGCACATCGGGCAAGCTCATCTCCTGAGGACGGCTCTGTCACGGAAAATGTTTTGCCCTCAGCCCCTGATCGCCATTTGCCCGCAACGAGGCCTTGGGTCACGAACAGAGAAGGGTCTTTGAGGGTGAAAGGTGGTGTTAGAGTCATGATTTCCCTTTTGTAGCAAACGAGTCATGAAACTGTAGGTAATTTCATTTGACGTGTGAACCAATAGAGATACCATTTATAATGTTTCCATTCGCATACTGTTCTCGTACATCTATTCGTTTACATGTATGTACTGATCTCCCAAGACGACAATGAACACCTTGTGTCACCAGACACCCGACAGCATCCGAGTCCTATGTGCCCCGATCACCGGCAGCCATTGTGAACATCTTTCAATAAAGAGCATGGTTCCTCGGCAAAGGCGTGCGATCGCTTGTCACGAGACTAGGTTGGCTGCTTCCGACGGAGATGACGCTCACTTCCGGTGGAACTTGGGCATGAGACCAAATATCCGAGATCCTTACACTCTAACCCGATTAGGACGAGCATCGCACGTTCGGTAATGATGGCGCTTTTTCAAAACTATGGGAGTACTTTGGCAAGATAATCACAAGGATCAAGGTGAAATATGTTCAACGTATACGGTTCTAGATCATGCGAGACTCTTGTGATGCGTGTTAAGTTTTTTCAAGCTTTTGCTTCCTCCTGGACTTTAAAGTCGCCATATATCCTTGTGAAACCCTCCCGAAGCATCTAATAGGATAAGACATCACACTTTCTTCGTTCGCCATCATTTAGTCCTAATAACACCTGACTACGATTGCCCATCATGACTCCATCAGCTACCATGCCTGTCAAAGACACCAATTGGCAAAATGGTGTCAAGCCTGCCACACAAGGCTATCAGATCCATGAACAGCCCTTTGGTACCAGAAAAAAGATGCGCGTTATCATCATTGGCGCTGGTGTCTCGGGTCTTAACTTCTTCAAGATGAGCGAGAGCAAACTCTCAAATCTAGAAGTTCAATGTTACGAGAAGAATAATGACATCGGCGGCACTTGGCTGGAAAACCGCTATGCGGGTTGTGCTTGCGATATTCCGAGCGTGAACTACCAGTACTCTTGGAAGCCGGCCATATGGACAAAGTACTACTCAGAATCCCCAGAGATCTGGCAATACTTAAAGACAATCGAACAGGAAAACAACTTCATACAAAAGTATGTCAAGCTTATGCACACTGTCACCTCGGCAGAGTGGAAAGATGATGACGGAAAGTGGACCATTACCGTCAGAAACAATGTCACTGGAGAGATCCTTGTTGATCATTGTGATGTATTTCTCAACGGTGGAGGTGTTTTAAAGTATGTCCACATCTTGATGCTATCTTTGTTGAAAGTCGTTCTAAATCTGATTTTAGCAACTGGAAATGGCCTACTGTCCCTGGTCTCCATGACTTTGGGGGCAAGTTGATGCACTCTGCCAACTGGGACCAGTCTTACGACTTCACAGGCAAGAGGATCGCTGTCATCGGTGCTGGTAGCAGTGGTGTCCAAATCGTCGCATCCTTGTACGATAGGATAGACCATCTCTACACCTGGGTCAGAAGTCCCACGTGGATCACGGCGGGATTCGCCCAGGACTTTGCTGCGGATGATGGTCGAAACTTTCTCTGTATGTCCAACGCCGACTGAATCTAGATCGATTGACAGATCACTGATAACTCGATAGATAGCGAAGAGCAAAAGGATTATCTCAGAAATAACCCCGAGGCGTACCTTGCCTATCGCAAGATGATCGAAAAGGAACTCAACCAACGTTTCAGCCTCATTATCAAAGGGACAAATGAGGCCGCCACCGCCAGAACGTATTCGACAAGCGAAATGAAAAGGCGAATGTTCAAGAACCCCGACCTTGCCGATAAGATCATCCCCCAAAACTTTGCCGTTGGATGTCGTCGCCCGACCCCTGGAAATGGCTATCTTGAGGCCCTTGTAGGCGAGAAGACAACATGTTTCACCCAGACCATTAAGGCAGTTACAGAGACCGGTTTTGTTGATCACACTGGAACGGAGCACGCCGTTGACGCCATCATTTGCGCCACCGGCTTCGACACGTCGTGGATTCCTCGCTTCCCCTTGGTGGTCAACGGCTCTGACCTGCGCGACACGTGGACTAAGGAGGGCGTTTTGTCCTACTTGAGTGTCGCTGTCCCCGATGTACCCAACTACTTCACCTTCTGTGGACCTTACGGGCCCCTTGGACACGGGAGCTTCTTCCCTATTATTGAGAGATACACCGACTACATAATTGAGACCATCTCCAAGATGCAGATTGATGGAATCCAGTCGCTGAGACCCAAGCGCAAAGTTGCCGAACACTTTTTGCAACACTCGTCTAAATTCCTTCAACGTACGGCATGGACTGATCCTTGCTCGAGTTGGTTCAAGAATGGACAGCCCGAAGGCATCCCGACCATCTATCCTGGCAGCCGGGTGTCCTTCTTGCGATTACTCAAGAGTCCAAGATACGAGGATTACGAGATCACATACGACAATGACAATATGTTCGCTTTCCTTGGAAATGGATTTGCGATCGAGGAGGTCGATGGCAGTGACATGACATATTACTTGGGTGAGTTGGAGGAAGAAGTAGACAGTTCTGATCTGAAGACGAGACTGAAAGGAAATGCAAAGGGGGTGACTGTACTGTGATAGTATGGACTTTCTGGTCCGTGATATTTCATTAGTCAAATTTTCGATGAGTTTTTGCAGTACGTGAATATGCCTGTTTGTGTTACTACGGACCTCGTGATGTTGTGTAATCTTTTGTTTGAACAACTTCATCTGCATAATCCATTCATCGGATCATGCTCGACTTCCTCTTCGCCAGTTTTTATCCCTGATAATAGGTTTTTCATCTTCAATTACACTTTTTGAGTACTATGACTTTCCAGTTTTTACATTGGATAGACTTGGTTACAGAATTTGAGCTTCTGGGAACTTGAAGTAGAAACGCGAATTTCTGTTGCTTACTGATCAACATCGAACTACCTCTGATATCAATCATCTTTCTTGTGACTCTTACTAATCATCAGATACCAACAGCCGTAGAAAAGGGTCTCACCGTTTAGGCTCCATGTCCCATATCCAATTGTAAAGAAACATACCGGTTGTTTGAAAGGAAGTTTGTTTTTTCTTTGCCCTGTCTAAATAGGATGTGGACTATATAACTTGTTGGACTGCCCTCTAGCAACATATATTTAAAACAGATCACTCAAGGAGGGAATTCGATATTTCGCGAGTTCATTTATCAGTCTACATACTGTAATAGCCTCTGGACGTCCTTGTCGGATACCGTGAACAACCCCGTGTACGGCCGCCAACTTCACGCCAGGGGGACATGTAGATTTATCCTACCATGTACCATACTTCGAATATAAAACGTGACTGATTCCTGTAGAGAACCAGTGACAAAGCTCTTAACCCGTATGCAACCCAAAGATGAGGTTAAATAGTGTACCTGAAGAGAGGACTGCGATCACCCATCTCAGCCAGCGTATACTCTCCGTACTTCTCGATGATAGCACGCTCACCACCCTCCCGAGCTACCAGCTCATCCCTTTTCTTATTGATACGGTTCAAAGTGAACATCATGGTAGCAGCGGCCGCAATAGCGCAGGTTATGAAGCCAAGAGAGATACCGTATCCCAAGCGGTAAGCTGGACGGTCTCGTTTGAGGTAGATGTTGGAGCCAGCAAATCCGCCCAGGTTTCCAAGGGCTGTAAGATGGTCAGTAATCCGTAATAATTCCGGAAGGAGAAGCGGCATGCTCGATAGGAGATAACTCACAAAGTTGAAGGCCGATAGACATGGCTCTCTTGTAAGGTCCAGCTGTGTTGTTAGCAAGCCAAGCTACCACACCTGGGAAGGCAGGGTAGAATCCACAGCATGCGATAAAGCATCCAGCATATGTGATGCCTCCAAGATCCTGGCGATCTGACGTCACAATCGCGATGATGAATCCAATCAGTGCAGTTGTGAGGCCTGAGATAACAAATACTCCGCGGCGCTGGGTCTTGTCCGAGAAGTGCGCAGCAACGATTGTTAGACAGCTAGCTGCTACATATGGCGGAACCGTCATGAGCTGGGCAATCCTCGCTTTGTATCCCTTGGTTCATGTAAGTATTCGTCTCTTTGGTGTACGAAGAGTGATGAATCATGTGTTACATACCAGACCGGTGATGATAGTGGGCAAACCAAAGACAATGCCATAGGTCGAAACAGAGATTCCCAAGTAAAAGATCCAGTTCAAGTACACCTACTGAGTATTAGTGATCATGGGTTCGACTAAACCCACTTTCGCGTTTGCTTACTTGCCAGTCCGTAACGGCGCTCTTGAAGTAGACCTTCTTAGAACCCTCCTCCTGCTGGGCCAAACCACTGTTGTTGCCATCATAAGCGAGTCTTGCAATGATGAATCGCTTCTCCTCATCAGTGAGCCATTTGGCTTCATTTGGATTGTTCCAGATGACAAAGTAGGCGACAACACCACCCAGTACAGTCATGAGACCTTCGATAATGAAGATCCACTTCCATCCCGCAAGACCGCCAACACCGTCCATCAGCGAGATGACATAGGCCAGTAGTCCTGAAAATGCTCCGCTGGTCCCATGTTAGCTTCGTATCGTGCAAGTTATCTGTAGGATTCAAGGTGTTATTACGCTAGAGAAGCAGATGCATAGAACAATGCGGTTCGATATTGCGCCTCACGACGAGGGTACCAACTGGTAACATAGTACGCGCAGGCAGGGAAGATGCCGGCCTCTGGGACTCCGAGCATAAATCTTGTAGCCAGTAAACCGCTCCAGTTGTGGATCAGGCCTACATCCTGTTAGTCATTCTTCGGTTACCAATGGTTGTGTATGCCCAAACCCATCAGAGTCATGATGATGCCCCACGCTATGGTGATCATTGTAACTGGCAAGTGTCAGTCTAGTCTTGAAGGGCACTGATGACGGAAGACATACTCCAGGCTTTGGGCTTGAACTTCTTGAGGAGGACATTGGATGGAACCTCAAAGATGCAGTACGAGATGAAGAAAATGGTCAGTGCCAGATTATACTGCTCATCAGTGAGGCCCAGATCATCCTCCATACCGAGGATCTTAGCATTGCCTATGTTTCCCCTAAGATTTGTCTTAGCTCACGAATATTTTGGAGTAAGGTAATCGAAAGGAGTTGTTGGTGTCATACCTGTCAATGTAGGCAAAAAGATATAGAACCGTAAGCTGTCAAGTAATGGTCAGCAATTCGGCCAGAAAGAAAGAAAAAAGAAGATTATGAATGGACTGACAATTGGGATCAGGTGAGCGTCCATTTTGCGAATCAGTTTTTTTTCTCTCTTCTCATCAAATCTTGCAAAAAGCTCTGCGATCTCTGGGGGCAAGGAGGTTTGACGAAGAGTGCTAGACTTGGAAATATCATCCTGCCTCTCCAGGTGTTCCTCCTTGGAGGCACTTTTGATATCGGTGAGAGACGCCATACTGATAAGTGACGGAAGGTCTTGGGAAAAGGAGGACAAAATGCGATGGATGTGTTGATATAGCAAAAACCACAATGGCTCGACAATTATTTATAACAAGTCGCAAAACTAGAATGAATTGACAAGTCAAGTCCAGACAACTCAAACGGTTAGTTTGATGCATTTTATGGGGAACGTTGATTTAACTGGTGCCCTCAATCCGGGGAATGACCTGGGTTACTAGAGTCCAACTGGTTGGTCTTCATGGGTTTGGCTCACGATTGCATGAGGCTTGGCATCGTTTGGATCGTGACTACATTTCAGCTGTGCCTATACGCTAAAAGCCATACTGATAGTTTCCTTGACGCTATTGACGTCCAGTCCGGGATTGTATTTGTGCGGTTGATACACGAGAAGCCGACGCTTAACCCCAGATTTCCTGAGACTGGGGTAACTATGGATCATTGCTTCCGGTCGGGTAAGCTGCAGGAGTCGTTTCTCTCGGAACATGACTATAGTCTATCCGACGGAACGGAACGGAAACATCAGTGTCATTGACAATGAAGCTCTGCCAAGCAACTAGCTGCCTCTTTCTCGCCTTTCAACACAATCAACCTGCTTTGACCCAGATACCGAGCGTGCATAACAGCACGATGTAGCTCAATTGCACTAAAAAGGTCCACCACTAGTCATTGAAAAGTCCTGTAGTTCTTTTCGAGCCTTGATAGCATTCCGACGTCTCTGTTCAGCGCCCTTACATGTGCGGCACACTTTCCGCGTAGTCCTCTGGCAACGCGGACAAGCCGACCGATCTCGAGAGCAGGCTTCGCACTTCAAGCTTGGTTTGCAAGTTTGGCATATATCGAGTCCATCAATGCTACACTGTATCTTAAAAAGCAGTTTATCGATCTTCTGTGAAGCTTTGTAATCTCCCCACTTACGCTTCCATGAAGACAGCGTTAGGCACAAGCCAATGGCTCTTATACGACAAGTACTATCGCCAATTTTCAGTAGATTAATAGCGTTATTTAAAGTACTTTCACAAGCACTAAACTCTGCCTTCTGATGTTCTGCTGTCGCAATTATCTTGCTTGCAATAGTAAAAGCCATAGTCTTGTTGTTCCAGACAGGGGGAGAAGTTGGATCAGGCTGGGTATCTGCTATGATATTGCGAGCCATATTCTGTGCTAGATCTGTTTGGCCGCAAACCCAGAATGCTGCGTAAGCATAGTAGTGACTGATGCGGACGCAAACATCCGATTGTTGCCACGGCCTAGGTGGCATCTTTTCTGGGTCGTGGCATTGCTGCCAGACTTGATGGAACTTTAGTGACATAATGTCACTTCGTATATCCTCCCTAAGCCGCTCATGAGGCATGTTCAGAGATGCTTGTTGCCGAGCCGCCTTTATGGAAGACTTTGGCGGTAGTGAAGTGGCCGAACAGAGTGGCTTTCGCTTGATAGTCTTGACATATGGCTTACAGAAGTACTGTGCGTACGTGGACCAGAGTCTGAGTAGCATCATGTTATCTTCTGTGACTTTATGATCAAGAGTCTTGAGAGTCTCTCGAAACCCGAGTTGCATTGTGCTTCTAAAATCCACCTCTTCAACATCAATAATGCAGTTCAGAATGGCGGCCAAAGGGCTTTCATATCCGTGTTCCTTATGTGAATCAAGTCTGAATTTCCCAAGGATTGTCGACATGGCTTTGAGTTGAGGTGCGCGCCGGTCCAGGCTATGCAAAAGCAATGCGAGCTTCCATATCGTACCAATAAATAGTGGATCGATCTGATCAACAAAACCGACTATATGCTTCCCGAGGCCATCCAGTATCTTTTTAGCTGCCTTTGTCTGGTTGCATCGAAGCATAGTTGACATGGAATCGCAGTCAGCTTCTAAAGCTTGCCATCTGTCTGGCGACAGCTCCGTATCATCTGGATCAACGAATCCAACAGGACTTGCCTTCCAGCTTTTATGATTTTCTCGGACAAACATCGAATCCAAGGATTGTCGGATAGAATAGACTGCTCTTTCTTGAAGCCTGTATCGTTGAGGGAAAGGTTGAGTTTGTAATAGCGACCGGTAGCGAACCGAGTTGTTAAACTCCATGATGTGAAGTATCACTTGCCGTTTTATAGCCTCTGGGTCATTTGTCCGCTTTCGCTTTTTAACACCAGTAGTGTTGACATTCTTCTTAACGAAGCGTTTTCGCAGGTTTCCTGGGCTTGTATTTGTGTCAGTACGATGTGAAACCTCATGATAGCAGCATTATGTAAACGACAATTATAGCTCTTGCTATGTAAATGGGAGTTTCCAATCGTACCTGATCTTGTAGCTAAAAATCTCATCCAAGACGATTGCTACAATCTCCCCGGGAAAGTTTTCATTGATGTAAAGTTCCTGGATAATTGGAGTTATAGACCTCAGACTAGCATCTGCGTCCAAAACCTCCATCATATGACCTCTAGAGAGACTCATGATTGCAAAAGAAAGTTTTCATAAAGAAAAACGCGGTTGTAAGGAGAAATGCGACCTCACAGGATATAATGGGTCGGGATGCAGCAGAGCTCGTAATATTCCTTTCCTCATAAGAAAGGAAGTTATGTAGATATTGCAGTGCGGGGGCCCCCATGGATACGATCTTACGGGCGCTTTTCTCGGAAGACTCCAACCCATCCGCCACAAACCACGTTGCTGCATCTTAGAGGTAGATATGGACTTGAGGGCAAGATATGACGAAACAATAAACAGCCTTCATTAGTTTTGTTCATGTCTGATTCGACGTTTGGTAGCAAGTGAGTCAATGGTGCAGATAGAAGCTACGTCGATCAACACAACTGCTCTACCAAGCCCGCCTCATGATATGACATCCGAAAGATGAGTGGTCAATTCATTGAAGTGTGGTGGGGCGGACAATAGTGAAGAGCCAATCTAATGTAGGAATGCCCCAGCTTCACGCAGAGTCAGCCAGCTTGTGTATTACAGCCAGTACGATTGTGCCATCGACAGCCTGCTTTCAGTTTCGTGCGACTGGGGTCTAAGCAAGTTGGGTTTTCATACTGACTACATCGAAATGTTAGGCCCGTCTGCTTATCTTGTAATTTTGAGCCGATTGTCATGTGAATGGTCTATAAGTACCGGACTTCCTGACGCGAAGTTCCTATCTTTTTTCTCAGCAAGCTCTCTTCACTCAGTAGTCAATCATATTGAGTAGATCAATCTTTGCGAGACGTTACTTTGTTGCTCCAAGCTCATCTTTCCGCCATTTCACATATCGCCATGGGTATCATCAGCACACCCGTCATCAGTCAGGAGATCAATGATCATTCTATCGACACATCCGGCGGACGTGGGCTTATATCTACTGGTAAGTCTCGACTTGAACGTCAAGATTCAGGTTCTACACTCCAAGACGACATGGGTTACGGTGACACGGACTTATCTGATCTTGATCTTATCAACAAGTAAGTAGAAGATAAGTACATATTTTCTCCGAAACATTGTTCGCTAACTATCTAGATCCAGCCCCGATGAATCAGATGAGACATCAAGACGGTGGACCTGGGGCTTTAAAAAATTAGAAAGCCTTCTTCATGAGACTAAGGGAGCGGTAAACAGCCAAGTCGTGAAGTTTGTTGGACGGCAGTATGTCAACCCTTAAGTCTTGATTCCAGTCCCTGACTGCTATGGATTCCTGACATTTCGGTTTAGTCTCATTGGTACCAAGCTCATCTTTGTCGTGGGTAAAGCTGGAACTGGTAAGACATCTATTCTGTCGGAACTCACCGATCTCGACGTGCTACAGCCTGGAAAAACTCTCAAAAGAGGTAAACTCACGCCTTTCTACCCTCACGAAATTATCATGCTGATAAAATTCTTTAGGCACCAAAAACTATAGAGTGTGCCCCTGTCTCATTGACGACGAACAGTATCTGTTTGTCGACACTGCTGGGTTTGGGGATCCGGATCACGAAGACATTGAGACTTTTAAGGACTCAGTGAGCTCGCTGATCGCTTTTGGCTCTTTCATTGAAGTGGTTGGAGTTCTCTACGTTCTTGGCAATCCAGGAACCAGACTAGACCAACAAGACGTCAAGACACTCCATTGGCTACAATGCTTTTGTGGCCCGGACTTTCTTCGAAATCTCACCGTTGTCACCAGTTTCTGGGACTCATACAGTGCTTCTTCATTCAGACAGGCCTATGCGAGAATGCAGAGTTTATACGAAGATCGAATCATCGATCAGATTTTCAACCCAAGGAGCTCGGAGAAACAGTACCATGGAGCCCATATCTATCATCATGGGGTCGCTGGTGGAAACCTGACTCTAGAGTCATACCCTGGACTAGACTATGATGAGCATAGGGAACAACGTCGGGAAGAACTTCGCAATCTAATTCGACGCCGCTATGCAGAACGTCGATACAGACCTGTC
Organism: Fusarium armeniacum; assembly: GCA_013618295.1. Classification (NCBI taxonomy): domain Eukaryota; kingdom Fungi; phylum Ascomycota; class Sordariomycetes; order Hypocreales; family Nectriaceae; genus Fusarium; species Fusarium armeniacum. The sequence continues at coordinate 397,433 of JABFER010000030.1, read as the reverse complement.
AAGCTCCAGTTCATGAAAGAAGTGGAGAGAAAAGTGCCTTTTATGGAAACTGAAGCTGCCAAAGTTTTACGTGCTCCAGCTGTTGGTGTTACGGTCAACATTGTGAGGGGCAAATGTATGATCGAGGCTGTATCAACTGCACAGGAAGAAGCTCCGCCTCTGAATTTCGGACCGACACCCAACGTCAAAGAGACATCTTGGAAGCATACCATATTGGAATGGTTGGAAATTGCCAACAAGGCAGCCAAGTTTTTCCGTGACGCTCGGGGACAATCAGCCCAACCTTCTACTACTGAACCCACCCCTGGAATTCTTCAACTCGTCCGCAACTGGTGGAATGGTTCGACAACTGTTGGCTAGTGATGGTGTGGTAACTGGAGAACGTGAGAAGTGAGTTGGAGTCGCTGAGTCAGATTAGTAAATAGGCATCATTCGTTACCACAGACATTATGGCCTATCTAATTACATCTTGTACTGTATATATTACAGAATTGATCCTATAGTAACGTATCTTGTGTCCTAGCGATAACTCTAGATAACAAGCTCTTCAAAATCAGTCCACTGTCAGGTGTCTGACGTGTGGCTCAAAGTATCAAATTGATTGATTGATGCACCGGATACATAAGACTTCATCCTAGCTCTGACGCTAGGGGAAGCTAGGTGGCTGTTTAACAATGAACTTTGTTAGTTTTCGGAAGATCCCCTTGTAGTATAAGTATAGTTCGTGATCCTCCGCAAACAAGTTCCCGATTCGTTATAAAGGCTTCTTGTGAAATCGCGCTACCGGGTATGTATCGGGACTAGGGTTAGACATCCCCGAACATCTAGATTCATGTAGCGCACCTCGGCCGGGCTTACACCAGTGATTTTACCCCTGAATTTGTCGTCGGTCCTAGTCTAGAATTGAATGACCGGGCTCTTCAGGCTTCCATCTTGCATGTGGGACTACAGAGTGTACATAAACGTCCCTGACGCGAATCCGTACCCATCAAGGGGAATAGTTTCATTAAATCAAGACATCTCGCTAATCTAACCGAAAGCTTGCAACCCGTATCAGTCCTGCGATCTGCATATCAGCCGTTTTACACAATCATTCTGGAAGCATATTCGGCCAAGGATCATCAACTCACCCATTTGCTGCGGCGGCCGCCAGGAACATAATCGCAACTTAGCGCTGACCAAAAGAACATGTCGTTACTTGGTTCTTGAAATTTATGCGGGGGATACGATAAGAGACATTAATGGGAGATTCGGCTGTGCCTGCTAAACAAGCCTCAGCAAGGACTCAATGATCGGATTCAGGGTATCATGACATGGCTTCACCCAATGCGGCCATAAGAAGCGATGACAATCGAACCATGAGTCGGTACCCTTGTTATCCAGGCGTTAATAGTCCAATATGATGGGCTATCAAGACCGATAAGGTTCACTAGTTTTGGCACTAAGAGTCAGGATGGCGGAGGATCAAATCAAAACGCGGGGGATGGCGTCGATTCGCTTTGGGCCGCCGTTTTAGAAAGGAGATATAATGCTTTCAAAATGCCAGGGCTACGCTGTCTTGTTGTAGGTGTTCATGCTCTGCGTTTTGTCTTGTGAGTATGCGCCGAGTATCTGGTCGTCAACATGCTTGATGAGAACGCGAGGAGCGTAGACCCTCATGGTCTGGCGCGACTTTTGATTGGCGTTTCCGTATTCTTTCTCATCCCGACTGCCATTGTTGTTATCTTGCGCTGTTTCACTCGATTGAAGTACGGTATGTTTGGGCTCGACGATGGCCTTATGCTCATAGGATGGGTAAGTTTTTGTTGTGAATTATCAACAATGGCCCTTGTTAACAGAATACAAGTTACTGCACGTCGTTTTCACTGCAGTCGGCATTCGTGCTATTTATGCTGGCGTAGGGACAAAGGACATGGATTTGAATGACTATCTACAAGTCGAAGGGCGTAAGGTAATGATCCCCAGCAAGTATCGCATCTTGTTTCATGCTAACCAAAGCTTATATGCACACAGTGGATGTGGATCGGCGAAATGATCTACAATTTCTCGCTTATTCCTCTCAAATGCTCCATTTGCGTCACCCTGCTACGCATCGCGGTTATTAAGCTCCACCGTACCATTGTCTGGATCACTCTCATCTTCACCATGACCACAATGTTGTACAACTTTGTTGTCGTCTTTGCTGCATGCAAGCAGATCAGAAACAATTGGGACAATCGTGGAGAATGTTCACTACCTGTGTTGATGAGCGCAGCATACGTGCAATCCATCAGTGCCGTTATATCGGATTGGACCTGTGCTATTTTGCCTGGCTTTATGTTGTACAAGTCCAATATGAGGACGGCTACCAAGGTTTCTGTCACCATCATTCTTGGATTGGCTGCGCTGTAGGTAAAAATCCTCGACATACAGATATAACGCTAATGAATCTTACAGGGCATCAATATGTACCATCGTTCGACTTCCCTACTTGAGAGCCTTCTCCCAGCCACACAACTACTTATGTGAGTAGCCTATACAAATTACTACTTTATCACTTTGCTAACAGAAGCAGACAATGTCGCACACATCATTCTCTGGTCCACTATTGAATCAGGTATTGGAATAGTCGCCGGCTCATTACCTTCACTACGCAAGCTTGCCAGCTCCCGGTTCCATTTCGATTCATCCACAGGCAGCGCTCCAGCATATATTTCGTCATTCTCTGGTACTAGTCGCGCTGTCATCATCTCTCAGGCAGCACCGGCAGCACGCCGTACTTACAGAGGCGAAGTGGGCGATAATTGGGAGCAACTTGATGATATTGAGGGCGTGTCAAGTCAGAAGATCCATGTCAAGGTCGATTTCGAGATGCACACCCTGGAGGCACCCGAAGGGTCACAGGCCTCGCACGGATCTCGTGAAGATTTAGTGCACCCATAATCAAGAACCTGATACTTATACACATTCACTAGATTCGCAACTGTATAATAGTATCTGCGACTGACTTGTAATTATAGCTTCATTTGTTTAGCAACTAAAGATTTTATTCACTATAGAATAGTACATCCAGATCTCAGACAAAACTATATTGCTTTTCATGGAACTCCTGCCGTAAAGGGAACAAGATACTATTGAAGATCGACTTTACAGTCGACTTCGTAATGGTTAAACATAAACCAGATGCTTTAGATCAAGATAGACACCGCCGTGTTGGAAGGGTCCATCACCATGTACGGAATGCTACCCTCATCCATCCCCTTGCTCGTAACAAGAAACTCAACCTCAAGCTTCTTCAAGTCCAGATAAAACAATTCGCTGATGTTACGAATTTCTTCATCCTCGGCGCTGGTCCCATCTATGTGTGCACGCCACTGAGACTGCGCAAAAGTGATGAGACTGCGATCTCCAGGAACCTTGAAACTCAGTAGCCACGGAAGCTGCACTGAAAGCAGCCAAAGTCTCTGGCGACCAACTGGTAACGCGTCCAAAAGACTCTTCTCGGTGTAATTGCTGAGTTCAGCAAGAGATTCGGGCAACGGACTGGCCAGAGAAGGAGGCTTAGCCATTACAAAGGCCTGGTAAAAGTTCTGCAGATAGTTGACGGCGCTGTGGAAAGGGGCGGCTATGTGGATCGACATGGTAAGTGCATCGCAAAGCTGATCGAGTGAAGTGATTGTTGGGAATGTTTTGATCCAGCCGCTGGTCTGCACCTCTTTGCACCACTCCTTGACGTAGGGGTCATCTTGGACCATCTGGTCGGCCCTGTCCTTGTCATAGTACATCAGAAGCATGCTCATGACATACTTTCTGATTGAGTTCCACATAGAGAGCATGTTCTTGGCGTAGGCATAGTTTTTGTACTTCTTATCAGCAAGGCCCTCGGTAGTGTTGGGGAATCCTCGCTTTTGCAGATCATTCGGGACATAGTTATTGACATAGTCGAAATTCTGATACTCGTACCTGACATACGAGTACAGTGCATCCGGACTGACACCAACTAGATCCTTGATGACTTGCGGTACAAGGGTTTCCCTGGCTGCAGCATTGAGGGAAAGAGTCTTGTACCAATGAGGCTGCAAAATCTTGAAGACAATATGCTCCATGGGAATAGTTCGATGTGTCGCAACTATCAAGGCTTCTTCAATCATGTGAGCCCTCGTCAGATGGACACCAACCTCGTGACGCAGCCAGTCAGAGACTTGAGCACAAGTCTTTGCATATCTCCAAGGATAGTCACCCTTTTCTTTGTCAGGCGAGTCAGAAGGGTCTTTGCGCTGGTTGAAAATGGTGACAGAGTCCTTCATGCTGGTCTTGTAGTCACAGACAATGGCAATAGGATGCAACTTTCCATCATCGTGGAGCTGAAACAGCGTCACAGCCGCGCATGCCCAGTTGTTGTCTGAAGAAGGCTCCTTGTGCTTCAATTCGTCATCCGACGAGACACCAAACGCCTTTCTGAAGTAACGTGTATCCTGTACGAAGAGAGAGTCAGGATCAATCTGTGGAAAGGTCTTGGCCCAGTAATCCCAGCCATCGCGCTTCGCCGTTTCGATGAACTCAGCCAGAAGATCCTTAGGCACCTTTTCGATGGTGGTAGGATTAGTTCCAGTGAAAGACTGCTCAGCAAAGCGACGATCGCTGAACCAGTCAGGCAAATGTCCAATGTTTCTGCCTTGTTCAATGTCTGTTCCCGACTTGCGGTGTTCAGCATTGTACTTGACAAACGCATCAATTGTGAAACCAGCGTCAGGTGCACCATCGATGCTTCCGTTCTTAAGAGATAGAAGCCAGCGGGCTGTCTTGCCGCCGATGGTGTCGGGGATGATTTGCTTGAGCATCAAACCAGTTTCCACTAGACCTAGAGCATTGAAGATCTGAAGCTTGCTAACTTGGTCGGAAGTGGGAATTGTTTTCAGGTGAGGAGGGTATGGGTCCGGCTTGCCATCGGCATTGTTTGGGTAACTTGCCCATTGATAAAGCTCCCGTTTCTGCTCAAGGTCCACATATCGAGGTAGAGTAGGCTCAACCTGGAGGACGTCAAAGTATGACTCGTAGCTATTGAATTATGAGCGTTTATCAATACAATTCCGCAACATTGCAAGTCTTACCTTCGCTCGATTCGACGGTAGGCGTGAGTCAAGGCTGCTTGAGTTCCAGAATAGGTACCCGTAGTAATATTGCCGTTACCCAGATCAGGCTTCACCGACAAGTTCGGCTTTGGCTTTGCGTAGATCTTAAGCTTCACGAGTTCGCTGTCAAAGACACCAGGGTCGATGTCAGAAAAGAGCACATCTTTGATGCCGATACTGGCAGCTTTTCGCTTTTCGTTAAGTGAAGGTTGCTTGAGAATAGCACCTGGCTTTGGCATTTCAGGTGCAGTGGAAGGGATTATAGGCAGCATAGCGCTGAAAGCAGCCATTGTAAAGGAATGGTAATTGAGGATGTAAGTATTGAGAATGAATTGTCTTGTCTACAGCTAAGCGTGATATCTCGGGGGTTCTACTCTGTTTTATAAGAAAAATTATTGAGTTATTTTCATGCCCCATCTCGTCTCCGTCCCGCAGTCATTGAACACTATTACCTCTTCACGTTGTACAGTTTCCAGAAAATGGTTCGATAATTCTCAGCCGAGCAAACAAAACTTCCAATTGCCTGTCGTGCACTCCAATCTGACTAAGATAAAACTACAGGAGCTGAGCTTTGCCGAAAGTCATCCTTGGTCTCAGCGGCTTCGCCGATGCTCGAATGCTGACAGATTTACCATTTTCGATATGTTACTCAACTTTGAGCACGTTTTTGGGCATATCATGACTTTGAGCTGAAAGCTGAATGACCAGGGTTGCCCCCACTCGATGGGTCTAGATGGCAGGCTGACGATGCGAAACGTGAGATGCAGGATGAATAAGGATAAATGCTCGTCTAAGCCTCCGTTTGTAAACGGATTGTAGAAGAATCCACGTTAACAGAAAAGAGTTGGGATGGGAGGAACAAATTTCCAGAAGAGTACAGGATGGTACTACTTATAAAGATGTCATTGTATCAAATATGTTTATACTGTGAATCTATACTTAGAGGTATAATGGTAGTGGTCTTTTCTTACGAACATGTTATTCTGTTGATGTCATTTGTGTTCTAGACCGCAATTCAGAATATTATCGGTTGCGGTATTTTCAATGAAGGAGAAGTTGTGTCCCATTTATGAACAAAGAACAGCATTACTCTATCCTACGATTTCTTCCATTTTTATTAGCTCCGGTATATTATCCCTGTTGTTCATCCACAGTTATGAAACTTGAGCAGTTAAAAACATGACAAATCCTACCCAGAACATAGAGGTATTATCAACAGTGTTTCGGCGTTATGGTAATTGGGAGAAAATTATAGCTATGTGATTCTGAACCTGGTTAACTTCATTTCTTTCTCCTACTCCACCAGGCCCGGCCGCTATTCAGACAGGATTCCATCATTACTTACGTAGATACAGGGAAGACTCAAAATTATCACGGCTGTCAAATCCTCTTCCTCCTTTTGCTGAAAGCGCCAGTATTGCGTAATATCTCTGCGGCGACTGAGTCTCCTATTGAAGATGCAAGTTGTAGCGGTGTACCGAACACAGGGTGACGTATATTGACATCTGCCCCGTTGTCAACCAGTAATTGCACAATCTCCGATTTTCCATTAGATAGAGCACAGTACAAGGGACTGTCATAAGAATCGTCTGGCATGTTAACGTCAGCCCCGTTGTCTAGTAACAGCTGTACGGCTTCGGTGGTGCCTATACAAGAGGCAATTTGTAGAGCACTACCGTCTTTGATATGAATACATCCATCGGGTAACAGTGCTTGCAATATTTCTTGAGCTAGGTTCCAGTCACTAGCCAAGTACATAGCCCTTTCTCTAACAGTATGGTACTCTTTAGCAGTACTGTAGATTTTTGGGCTGCCCTCAACTCGCAGAGGGACGTCCGGCCCCCCCATTTGCTAAAGCAGTGTCCGGGGCATTGCAGAAACAGCGACCACCTGGGGCATTGACATCTGCTCCATTGTCCAGTAAACATCTTGCGACTCTTAGGCTACCGTGGGCTAAAGCGACTTGCAGGACAGTGCGGTGATTTTGATCCCGTGCTTCAATATTAGAACCGTTCCTCACTAATAATTGCACAACATCTACATGATCTTCTGATGTGGCAAAAAATAGAGGGGAGCAATTAAAGACGCCATATGCATTGGCATCTGCTCCATTCTCTAGTAGCAGTTGCACGATTTCCAGGTTGCCACAGAATGCAGCAGCATGTAGAGCAGTGCCGTACACGCCGCCATTTGCATTGATGTCGACTCCTTCCACTATGAGCTCTTTGACAGCTGCTTTCAGTCCGAAATAGCAGGCATAATACAGGCTAGACCCAATGCCTTGTCCTCCGGCATCAGGTTGAACGAAACGAGTCCACCGGCCGAACTTTGTTTTGTTGTGTAGAAATTCGACTATGCTCTTAGTAGTCTCCTCAGAGTCCTGAGCAAAAATGGCGTGTTCTGTCCAAAACCTGGCCGCATAGTTGGCCATCGGAAAGTCTGGGTCGCCTGCGCGGTATTTCCCTCCGATCCAATCGACATCACTAACATATGCGATGCAGGTTCTTGTGATAGCAATACTAGCGTTTCTGATATTGAATTGTGTTTGTTTGAGAAGGTATTCCTTGACAGAGAAGTGGGCTAGATGAAGCTCCTCGAACGTCGTTCCGTCCCACGTCTCATCTTCAGTGATAACCACTAAACTTGGACAATACTGAAGGATGTCATGATGTTGGAAAAGTCTCCCTTCGACGCTAAAGCCAAGAGGCTCTTGGTCGATTTTTGTGGCTATGATTTCCACGGCCTCTTTCGGTCTTAAAGACCGCTTAGCATGAACAAGAAATTGAAGGAGTCGAATTGCGTCCGGTTTCTTTTTAGGCGGTATACGGGCCATGATACGCTCGTACGTCTCGTCCAGATCACGGGGCAGAGACCTAAGGGCTACTCTTATATCTCTTGGGCTAAGACATGTGGTAAGGACGTCAAGTTGACAAACTGCCCATCTGAACCTAAAGAGAGGTTAAAAAGGCTTCGACGACAACACATCATAGTTCAATCTTACATTCCATCGGTTCCGTTGCCGATCTTGTCACGTACCAGGTCTAAGATTTCTTGTGATAAGTTCTTGTCGACGAATTCTGGTCTCTTCCCAAGCTCTGCACGGACGTAGGACTCTATATCAGCATCAACGGCCTTTTTGTCGACAGAAATACAATTCTGCTTGTTGAACAGACGGAAAAGCCCGCTTTTGATGTCTTCCTCAGGCCGGCCCGTAACAAGGAGTTGGGCATTACTTGACATCAATCGTCCGAGCCATTGAAGCAATTGCTGCCATTCGGCACACTCATCCAGAGCATCAATCACGATGAAGATTTGCCCAACGGCTTGAATCATGGTGTCAATGCATGTTGATAAGGTTGTTATGTCGGGCTGTTTTTGCCCATTGCTGTGGGAAACAAATAGATCGTCGAGCCTCTTTGCAGCTTCGTTTCCGGTATTATAGAGCTGTGCCGCGAGTGATCTCAAGAGGTTATCTAGAGTCTGCTTTCCAGGATCACTAAAGTCGAAAAAGAAGGCAAGAGTGGTCCCCTGGTTGCTTGACTGAAGATGATCAAGAATGGTTGTACTCAAAACTGTTTTACCGCATCCTACTGAGCCATAAATCCATAGCTGTTTGCGTGACCCGGACTTCCAGTCATTGAACTTGGGGCTATTGAGTAACCAGATTCCGGTGCCAGGATGGCGACACTTCCTTGCTTGGTTGGCATTTGCAGAGAAATCCGATGGGGAGAGCCACCGTATAATCTTGTCGTTGTGGCGGTCACACGCTATACTCATCACCGTATCCTTTATAACAAGCGCTTCATTTTCAACTGTAACAAGTCAGCAGGCAACATGATAGCTGGCATTATAGAGGACACTAACTAGAAGTTAAGATCTCTTTAACCGGTATATTGGCCTGAACCTTGCTGGGCGGAATCTGATAAAGCAAATCTTTCGCATATGCCGCAGCGACCATTGCTGCAAAGCCTTGCCACTTGTCGTTCTTGTGAGAGTCTGAATAATCGCATATGCCTCGGATCACTACACAAGGAAAATGATTTACCAAGCCAGCTGCCTCCATCTCAAAGCAAAGAACATCCTTATTGGCAGCTAGCGTGTCTCGCACAGTTGCATTCTTCATCAGCCGATTTGCACTAGCCATCAGTCCATAATGAAGAGCAGGGTCGTTGTCCTCCTCATCACGTTGGCCTCGTTCCACCAGGGATTGGAAATGACTGCCGCAAAGATCGACACATTCTCCCGGCAGATCTGGGTGAATAATATCGGATGAGTAAAGCCTGTCGGTTTCTGAACTTGGTCGGTGGTATTTCTTTCTTAAACGCGGATATCTTTGCAGCGCCGTCTCAATGCTCTCGTTGAGCTGGTGTCCTTTCCTCTCGTACTTGGCCTTAAGCGCGTTTATCGCTGTCAAAAGAAATGGCGGCGGCTTGTTCAAGGACCCTGTTGTTTGGAAAGAATGTCCTTGAACCTCTTTACCGTAGTCATACTGAAAGACACCACGAGTATTGACGACAATATCGCCCAGTCGAATATCGTGCTTGGCACTTGGTGCACCACCACCAATCCCAACCATGAGCCCAAAACGAATGTTTGGAAAGCTGTGTAGCATATCTCTTGCTACGGTGGCAGCAGTTGTAGTACCATACTCAGACTCTGGCATAACAGCCATGACAACATTGTGCTTCCCAATTCTGCCCAAGGCGTAGTTGTTGTTGTCGCAATCCGCGACACTCTCAAGGTCATCGTGTTCTTCGTCAAACAAGGCTTGCGCAGCAACAAACTCAGTGCTAATGGCACAGATCCAGCCGATAGTATACTTGTCGGGATCAGACATGTTACATGTGCTACCGTATGACCGGATTGTATGGAGACGATATGTAAGAGAGAAAATTCATGAGACAGAGATTCCTATGGACTTGAAAACTGTGATGACAACCAGGCTCTGACGTGTCAGAATCTCATTGGATTTCATTGGTGAGTGTTACACAAGGTGCACTGCCTTCAAAGCTGATAACCACAACAACCCTGCCCGTCTATACTACTTGTTGTCACAGCTCTTGGCGATTAGGAAAAGTGTCACGTGTGATACAAGACATCTTCCATGACAGGTAACTGCTTATCATTCCCAGCGGAGACAGGAGTCGAAATATAAATCTAAGTCAATTAATCATCTCAAGTCAGATCTAGTAAAGGAAATTCTTATTGTCCAGGATAAGACCCCCCCAGTCTAGTGTCATATTGCTCCACGGTTCGAACAGGTTGACCAGTTCCGGACCTATACCACGGATCATTGTTTCTATCATAGCGAAGTTCTTCTGGTGAAAAGTCCTTATAGCCTTCCAAGTGGCAAATGTGATGGTGGCGCGAAGTGCCTTCGTGCGAAAGCAAGTCCATATATGGCGGACCGAATGTCAACTTTGTGACTGTTTTCTTGGTAAACACTGGGCGCTGCTGTTTTGGTTCACCTGGAAGATTCGGCAGAGTGTTAGTCGAAGGCGAATCCTCGTGCAAGTTACATATCTGGTTGGGGAAGCGGCAAACCCACAGATGAACTAACTCTTTGTCACGCTGGACCCTCCGCCAAAAAGTGAAGAAGACTGCTGTTGTTGCTGTTGTGGTTGACTGACTATCGTTGCTCTCCCAAAGATTGTCCCGGTCCCTGGCAAAGACTGTTGTTGCTGTTGTGCTTGTGGCTGATGAGCGACTGTCGGTCTTGTGTTCGGGAAGAGACCGCCAACCGAAAATGGAGCTGCGTTCTGAGCAGTGGGTGGAATAGCGGTTGCAGTCGGAGCTGGACTCGCTGCTGATGTCGGCGGTACCCACGCTTTTGCGAAGAGTGATTCAGATGGACGCACACCGTCACCAGTAAAGGAGTAACCTTTGGAGGCCGAGGATGGAACTTGACTAGTTTTGTCACCAGCTGAGGCCGCGGCGCTAGGTCTGGAAGGCAGTTCCGAGGTATTCTTTGCGTTTGCAGCTGCTGGCATTGGACTCTGTGGTTTCGGGACTGCGGGCTTCGAGGTCACTGCAGCTTTAGTCGCTGTCTCGGGAGCTTGGGATGTTTTGGTAGGTTTGGACGACGGCAAGACTGTGTTTTCACTCTGTTAGCCTAGTCAAAGAAACAGATGTGTCTTTCATACCTGCGAAAGCTCTGGGCCTGTATTTCCGGCATGTTTTCAGTCCGTCTCGGAGAATGTTGATCTCTGTATTCAAGAGATTTCGCCGAGACGTCGTTTCACTACGTTCTGCCGCAAGCTCCTCAAGTTGTTCCTCGGTCAAGCTGTCTACCTTTGTTGGCGTGAGGATGTCAGGTAAGCTATGTACAAGACAGCTCTCGATGGCCAAATTGATCACGTTGTCTGTGAATGTGCGTCTCGACATCTATATCAATTACCACACTGTACAAGCTTTCTTATGTGATGGATACTCACCTCGTAGTATGTCAGCATCATGTCGATAATCTTATCAGTGCCAAATTCTTCCGTTCGTGAGTTGTGGTTGAGTTCCATAGCTTGTGTTATCTTCTCAGGCGTAAACTTGCTGTTGGATGCTTCGTTGAAGAACTCTGGGTGCTGATTCTCCAGCGTCTTGCAGATCTGGTTTGCGACTCGCTTTGTCGACTTTTGAGACAAGGCGCGGTAAAACTCGATATCCACAGGAAGTGAGTAGCCTGTAAGATAAGGCCAAAGTAGTTCTTCGATCTTCTTGTGTAGCAATTCTTCCTTCTCTTCGAACCACGGGTCCACATGGGTTGCCAATATGGCCTCTGTAGTAGAGTTGTTCTGTGGAGATCCTACTACGTGCCTGAACAGCTGATCGACAAAGGCTCTCGCAATTGAGATGACAGTGTTTATATGAAACTCAGCAATCTCTTTCCATGGAGCTGCTTGGTTCTTGAACAGCTGCATGGCGAGATCCGCATTCGGAGAGCCTGGGAACTCGCGACCCTGATTTGCAGCTGCTTTGCTCTCGAGCTCGATGCTCAGATCTTCGATGGTGATCTTTTCGGGCTCTGGAAACTCGTAGGGATAAGTTTCAAGAAACCTCGCAAGATATTCGGGAAGACTATTCTCCTCAGACTCTTCATCGTCTGAAGCGACAATGCTTTGGGTGAACCCTTTAGTCCTCAAGATGTGATCGAAAACTCGGTTGAGGTTTCGGAGTAGTGCTCGAAATTTCAGGCCCTCGTCCTCGAGACTGCCGAAAAAAGGATCGTTGTATCGCCCGTTGCACCCATCTCTGGCCAAACGTTGGAATTCACCGGCAATAGTGAGCATGTATGACCTTCGTTCTTTGGGACTAGACCTTGCAGTTCCCAGCCGAGTGAGCTCCTCCTGCCTCTCCCTAAGCTTTGTTTCCATGTCCCCAATAACTCCAGGAGACTATTTCGGATGTGGTTGAACAGGACTCCGCTGAGCTTTATACGGAAACTGTCAATGCCGAGGTCCTCTTTGGGAATGGTGGCCCAAAGCCCTGTTTCGAAGAACGACTTCTCAACCTCATCACGGGTCTCGAGGCTCTTTTCATCTTCTCCTCGGTTCCTGAGAACATGCCATCCAAGCTGTAGCTTGTGTGCGCTCTCTTGGTTCTTGGCCGCCATGATGTGTTCTTTTGCATTCGCGGTGAGCGCAAGGTCTGGCTTTGTGATGACTCCAATGGTCCTTTGTCTTTGCGGGTCTATGACCTTTGCCTTTTGGAGAGCTACATGGCTGGCCAGATTGACATTGGCAGCGATTACCACGAGGATAATGCTATTCTTCTGCTTCATGTAGCTCTCCACCAACTGGTCCACGGTGTCTCTGCCATTCGATGACTGATTATGAGTGTCGGCATGATAGAGGCCAGGAAGATCAACAAGGCTCAATGGGTAGATATTTGGGCCCTCAATTTCCAGGCGCAAAACATCTTTCGAGAAGTCATTTCCATCTTGCGAGATGCCCATATGCTCTTTAGCTTCTTTGATGATTTCAGGAAGATCATCTTCGTGGAACTTGTTCCGCTGGAAAACTTTGGCGGGTTTCGACTTGTCTTCAAATCTGACGCTTGCGTCTATGCGAGTCTCGTTCGCATTGTGGAGAACCAGCTCCGTCGCGAATCGTGTGCAAAGACTGCCATCAACGGGAAATCGAATATGGGAAATGGCTTCGAGGACTGATGATTTGCCAGCGGACTGCTCGCCGACGACAATGATTTGGGGGAGGTTGACGATTTTACCGACGCCACATGCACTTAGGCCATCACTGATCTCGTGCAGCGAGGTTGCTTCCTTAGTGTAGAGCTGTTTAAGAATGTCAGAATCGACTGAGACATCCATGGTGTAGTGATTGGTGAGTTGTGACAGTTGAGGGATTTGGAATGTAGGATATTGCTCAGCTCAGTCTAGATTCAGATGAGAACATATACCATCTTCTCAGTGAAAAGAACAGATCAAGGGGTGACACTGCGGCTGACTACCGCGCTACTGTCCCCTTGTCGATACGGGGTCGTGTCGTTTCACCAATGCACTGGAAATTCAGCCTTTCCTAGTGGGTCTTAGCATCTGCTGGAACGTTCTGGTATTTTGCGAATATCTTTCGTATCAAAATGATGAAAGACATCGGGCCAGCTTGGAGGACTTTTTTGGAAACACTTCGTCGTTGCTCATAATTATTCAACCGATACCAATGAGCCGAGTCTACTCGCTGTATTCCAGTATTCGTTGTAACTTAGGAATTATCTTACCCCTTCTTCAGCTCGCTGTGTTAATCGTCGATTGCCCAGTCAACAAACACCAGCCATGTGATAAGCGAGTGCTAGATGTGATAAGCCTTGCATAGTTACTCGAAATTGAAAGCTAAGGTACGTATCCTTTTTCCCCTTGTCTTACCTTTTCAATCTCAGTAATGACAACGCATTCTGTTGGCAGCGCGAGTGGTGGTGTGATGCCGTTGGGCAATTTTCACTGCAATTTTAACTCTCTCCCAGACTACTATAATGCAATTTTGACCACTCCCCACGACTAGTCCAATTCATCTTTTTCACTGCAATTTTAACCCGCACCCAACGACTACTATCCTTGTCAGCTAATCTTCAGAGCACTCTACTGGCTCCTCTTCATCATGTAGGGTAGGGGCGGTCCCGTCTCCTTTTTTGTACTACATTTTCAACCCACACCCAACCTATGATTATAATTCCTAGCTGCTGATATCCGGTGCCTAGCAGGGGGGTTCCAGTGTTTTCACTGCATTTTTAACCCGCACCCAACGACTATACATAGTTCCTGGCTTTTGATGTCCGGTCAATCAGCGCACAGCCGCGGTCCGAGAGATCGATTTTTCACTGCAGTTTTAACCTCCCCCTTACCACTACCTTTCTCGTCTGTTATCTAGATAGACCACAAACAGGCTGGCCATACCCAACAATCACTTTGCCACAAAGCCAATACGTGATACTATTTCATGTGCCGTGGTCAAGGCTCATTCCTTCAGTAAATCTGCCTACATCTCTCGCAATCCATTCCATAGATTTCCAACATCCGTAAACTCAACTTCCTGCAACATCGACCACCAATTTGGAAACGGATCAGGTACAGACACAGAAGGATTCAGAACTGCGCTCATGGCTGGCACATCATTACCGTCCTCCCTCCTTGACGAATTTCGATCTGCGTGACTGATCTGCTGTAGATGTTGGTCTGATCTATCCACAATGCGATACTCGTGAATCGACTGGTGCAAAGTCTCGAAGTCAGCTCTGGATCGACCTCTATATCGTGCTTCGTCTTCTGTAGCTCTCTTGTACAGAAGGGATGAGTTTTGAATGGTTTTGATCTGTTCCCTTTAGCTTGAGCCATTTCTTGTAGAAGATGAACTTACCCATCCACCTGCTAGCTCCCAGGCATTCTGGAATTCTTCGAGATACTCTAGTCCCCAATTCATCAGCTGCTCAGCCCTCGTACTCCGACCCAGATTCATTCTAGGGTATCGGAATACGTAGAGGTTTAGAAAACACGCGGTGAAAGCACAGAATCCAGAGAAAGGCGTCATTAGCGGGATACCACACTCTGATGCTTCTTGCAGTAAGCAAGCAATTCGTTCTGCTGCGCCGAATAACTCCCTGGCGCTTTCGTCCCACCAACCTGGTGGTGCTTCTGCTTCTAGGAGTGGTGGGTCCACAGGGCCTCGAGGTGTCATATTTCCAATAGGCAAGAAGGGGAAGTATTCTCGATGAAGCATGATGGTACTAAGACATTGTTAGCAGATGCGTTGTCGATGCATGGTGGGTCTTTACGTTAGGTAGTAGAGCATGTTGAGATATATGAACGATTCACCGTGTCCGAGCGTCATGTGCACAACGACACTATGCTGCGGATACCAAAGCCTCTCATGCTGACTCTTCCTCCACTCTTCCAACCTACTTCGGCACTGATACCAGGGCGCGTCAGGAACCCAAGGACAATTCTCAGCCGCACACATACCCGGTGCGCACCGTCCGTTGTTAAACACAAAAGACATGGCTTGAGCATAAATGTCAAATCCAAGCGCTATAGACTCAAATCCCTGTGCAAGACCGGACAAATCGCCTGCACTGTAGTTCAGCGACGTAGCGTCGAAGCCAAAAGCGAAGTCTGTGTAGTTGAGTGGTCGAGGCACTTTGAGCTTTTGCATTTCTGACATTGGAAGCATACGCGGGTTGTATGTTCCCGAATTTATGGTGCAGTCCATGATGAAGCAAGCCCAATATGTTCTTGACTCGACGGCGACGGCCATGGCGTCTGTGTCGCTATTTTGGGATACGTCAAGTGGATGGGGACTGACGCGTGAGCTGTGAAGAGATTGCATAATTCGTATGGCCATACCTGAACCTGTTAGAATGTAATGTTTTGGGGTCTGATCAACATACCGCAGTGCATCCAAGCTTTGTGATACTCGCGTACACCCCATTCGTACAATGTCAAGATGAGCAAAGCCTGCACGACTTGTACTTTTGGCGGCTGGAGGATAGCATCGGACAAGGTACTCCATGCATACGTCGCGTACGATTCGCTACTCCTCAAACCTCTCAGCCAATCCCCTGTGACTATAGAACATTGCTTTCTTGTGATTGCAAGAGTCGTGGCGAGTAGTGCTTTGCCCTCTTTTGTCCGGACAGTCTGGTACTCTTTAATGAAAGACGAGGCTTGAAGGATTCTCAGCTCGGGAAACTTGGCGGTGAATATGTTGAGAGCTTTTAATATGACACCCATGGGCAAGTTCGTGAGGTGCTCGTCCATAGTATCGAGTTCATTGTGCGAAGTCGTCGTTTGTCTTGATGGGACAGGCGTCATTGGGCTCAGGACAGATGAGCTCGACACCAATGAAGCTTCGTCGCCGCGCGGAGTTGAAGCTTCCGACGCATTGTGAATTCTTCTTGCGACTTTCTTCGCAGATCTGACCTGGGGTCTTGTGAGTTCACAGCCAGAGGTTCTTAATCTGTCGCATCTCGAGCAAGGTGCAGTTCCATTGTGGACGCACTTGACCTTGGCTTTCCTTTTGGAGTAAAAGTTAAAGTCAGCTTTCTTTCTATTAGATACTAATCAGGGAAATTGAGTTACCGGCAGTATTCGCAAGATAAACTGGAGCGCATATTTGGTATCTGGACGGGAAAGAATATGGTGGTCGGCTTTGAGATCAATCAGATCCAGAAAAAATTGGGTGATAGCGCCGGTCCTCGGAACTCGATTCCCAATCCCGAGTTCCGCGATAGGTGATGCTGAATTAGTACTTGAACACGATTAATCACGGAACCAGTTTCATCAGATGTTTAGATATTTTGATAATTTTTATTTAATATTATACTTTTATAACTACTCCAATCCTATTTTATATATATGTCATAGTCGCATTAATTTATTTGAGCTTGAGGACAGCCTTGCCGAAGTTCTTGCCCTCGAGCATACCAATGAAACCCTCAGCAGCGTTGTCGATACCCTCAGTAACAAAGAGCTTGGCCTTGACGCTGCCGTCGCCGAGCCACTTCTGGAGGTTCTCCTGGTGGTCCTTGTAGTACTTGGGACCGAACTGGGGGTGGGAGACGAGGAATCCCTCCATCTTGATCTGCTTGGCGATCAGGTTGATGAGACCCTTGACACCCTCACGCTTCTCAGCGGGGGTGTTGTACTCGGAGATGAGACCGCAGACGGGGACACGGCCACCGTTGTTCAAGTTGGTAAGAGCAGCCTCGAGGTGCTCACCACCGACGTTCTCGAAGTAAATATCGATACCGTTGGGGGCAAGACGAGGAAGGGCATCCTTGGGGGACTCCTTCTTGTAGTTGAAACCAGCGTCGAAGCCGAGCTCCTTCGTGATGAAGTCGAGCTTGGCATCGTCACCGACGGATCCGATAACAGTAAGACCCTCACGCTTAGCGACCTGGCCGACGATCTGACCAACGGCACCGGCAGCAGAGCTAATGAAGATGGTCTCGCCCTTCTTGGGCTGACCGATCTCGTGGAGACCAGACCAGGCGGTGAGACCAGGCATACCCAGAGGACCGAGGAAGAGGCCGAGGTCAAGGTTGTGAGGGTTCTGGATCTTGCGGATGTTGACCTTGGGGATGGTCTCCTTGTCGACGCGGACGTACTCAGCGATGGGGAGGTATCCGGTGACGAGGTCGCCCTCGGCGAACTCGGAGTTGTCGCTCTTGATGACCTTGCCCAGGGTGCCGTTGACGATGGCGTCGTTGATCTCAAAGGCGGGAGCGTATGACTTTACAGAGGTGTCGCGCATCTTGCCGCGCAGATAAGGGTCGAAAGAGGCATATTGGAGCTCAAGAACGAGACCGCCCTCGGGAGCAGTCTCGATATCGACGGGACGGTCCTCAATGACGAGGTGCTCGCCGGCGACGGGGAGACCGGTAGGGATCTTCTTGTAAACGAGGGTCTTGTTTTGTGTCATATTGGCGGATTATATGTGTATGAGATTAAATGATGTGAAAGGTGAGAGTTGATTGAGATGGGGTATATATGTATGTGTATGATATGAATGAGTATGAAGAATGAACGACGTCACTGAGCAGAGATGGCATCTATATATAACAAAGTGGAATGGAATTTACAGTGGTGCTGTAGAATGTACCGTAGCCCACGTCAAAGTGGCGCGGTACACGTACCGAGGCTATTTGATGATTTGTAAGAAGGGAATAGAAGAGCATTGAAGTTTTTTTCTTTTAGGTGGTCTCAACAGTTACAAAAACGTCACTGCGTCGATCCACAAGGGTAGCGGTGATACTTCCCGAAGGGGCAATGACCTCATGAGTGGTGATGACATTCTCGAGGAGATGTGCTGATATGATTACAACGAATATCTTAATCATTTAACTGTAATTATCACAAGCAAATAGTCATGATGAAGATATGACGGTAACAATTGTTTGTTTGTTTGCACCTCCAAAAAAACATGGTCAGATCTTTATCGTGATTGCAATGCAGTAAGAATCGAATCTCAAAAGGACAAGGGGTACATAACTAAAGTGCGGAGCGGAGAACGTGGCATCTCCTTCGGCTACTTTACTGAAAACGGACCAAGATTGACGGTGTGTGAATTTTTGAGCCTCGGCGCGGCGTCCCCGTTTCTTTTGGTTCGTCGTGGAATTCTTTTTTACAAAGCTTCTAGCGTTATCTACTAAGTAAGCAAGCAAGCGGTATGCAAAACGAAGTAGCGAAGCAGCGAGGAAGTCTTTGCATTAACGCCGATTGTGGATTCTCCCGATCGTCAATGCACTGTATTTTTTGTTTTAGCCTTTCCAGCCGCCCTTAACCTGAACTTGATTCTATATCCGTGATGAGGCGGAGAGGGGAGAGAGAGAGAAAAAGTTAGAATTCTTAGTCAGCTCAGGAAACAGATTCAGGTTCTGCAGACGCTGTCACTCCACACGAGTCAAGCTTGCCGATGCCACGGCATTTGAGAAAAAAATGATGTCAATTTGCCATTCATTTCGGGAGTTTGCCATGTTGAAGTGTTGGAATTTGCATGTAACAAAGAATTGCCACTACTCCAAGGTCATCGTCACTCAACCAAATGAATGCCTCAATTGTTTTCGGCACATATACCCTATAGCACCTACTGGGTTCTGAAGAAGTTGGCCTCTGAGATTGAGGATACAAAAATAAACAACCCAACAGGTCTTAACTCATCCAATACTTCCCTTATCACTCTCGCAGACTTGAAGCTGATCGGGCGCGCTGAAAATGTCCTTTATTCATGAGCCATCTAGACTAGTCAATGAAGCCTATGTATCTGCTCGTTGTATCCGGTTAGAGGACACCGCTCGTGCAACATCAACTCTCCCATTATCTCCTAGAGCATCGGATCTAGTACGCGCAGCAGCTCTTGTTTTTTTTTTTTGCAACTCCCAATACAGTGGAAATTGTAGAACCCACTCTGACCTTATTCATACGTTGTTCAGTATCATTGTTTTCCTGGTAAGCGTCGGCAGCATACTCTGACAGAAGAAGCATATTGTCGTAGGCGCACGTAAAAGCCGAATGCTGCTTCTCGTCTTCATCAAGTCCTTGTACCAGCGATATTCCTGTCACTCGTTCGAGGCGTGCAATAAGTTGTCCAACGATATCTGATGCTGATTGTTGTTGCAATTGGTTCGGCAACACTGTAGTTAAAACAAAGTCGAGTAGAGCATCAACGTCGTCGAGGGACTGTTTTCTCCACTCCATCATTTGATGTCGAGGCGAAGTAGCATCCGTTTGGTCCTTCCTTACCCTTTCATACCCAGTCAAGTCTCGTGACGGGCGAGCCTTTGAATGCCCTTGGTGTAAAATATCCATCTCTCAGCTCTTGCTGAGACTGTTTGAAAGTTACTATCATCATTCAGGGTATTAGAAAAATTGATCCCTATAAGTATAAGGGACGAAATAAGTATTCTAGTTTGTGTTACTAATATTAGGCCTTGAAGCTGTATGCTAGCTTTTCTAGAACCCAGTAGGCATGAAGATAGAACGATTGCCCGCTAGAAGCATGGGTGACGAAATTGGTATGTAAGCTTGTGCTGCTCAGACCAGACTCCCCGAGTCGCTTATTTTTGTACCTTTGGAAGTTCGAGGCTAACCGTTATTATCCACAGCTTTATCTTGCCCCGCGGAAACATGCCTTTTTCGTCATGACCTTCAGATACCACAAGCCATATCCTCCACGCCCAGTTCTGCTTTCAAAAAAACAAATCAATCTTTTTCTGAACCCTCTGGAATAATCCACTTTCCTTTCTCGTCACTTTCTATTCTGCAATTTGTGTTTCTGCTCAAATGCCCAAATTACAAGGTTCAATTGGTGGTGGCAAGGTAGAACGAACAAGGACCTTTACAGGCTGCCGTACCTGTCGAAGCAGACACGCCAAATGCGATGAGGCTCAGCCTGAATGCGGCACGTGCCATCGTCTGGGGTTGGTCTGTGGAGGATACGGGGCGAGGCTGTTTTGGATCACGGATGATGCTGTCAGGCCCGAGTTGCAGCAGAGCCATCGGGGTTCCGAGTATCGGTATCCACTCTTCTCCGGCACGTCTTCCGATCACACTATGATATGGATACTTGGAGCTAATTTGGAGTAGAGACTCAACGCAAGCTGATGAGCGATGAGCTCTCCCAGAGCCTAGAGAGAAGAACTGCGGCGTCGCTTCTAGCAGACATCGATTCGGCCGGCGAGAAGATGGTTGTCGATAATTCTGGCTCAGTTTTGATCAAAGGCCCCTTCGGAGTGTTTCAATCGACTAGAGATGAACAGTCAGTATCTCCCCTTGATACTATGGAGTGTTCGCCAGATACAAACACCGACGATACCTTCATGAGTATGTATCCCGAAACAGAGGGCCTTGTTGAGGACATTCAACGGTCGGACTGGCCCGACCAACTTCCTATGGACGACATAGATGTCTCTGCTGCATCACTAGACCCACACTTTGAGATCGTCGAAGATCAAGTACATGACTCGTCAATGATGAGCTTCTTCATGGATGACCATATAGGTGCTGAAGGACTAGCACTTTTCAGCCCGGGATTTCTATCGCAGGTCATGGGACCTACTGAGCCAGAACAAGAACCAGAATTAGACGAGAATCTCGATCCAGACCTTATCACTGACGTGATCCCGTTCCCGAGAGAAGTACCACACAGCAGCGGAGGTATACCGGAAGAAGCAGAACATCTACTCAGACACTATAGACAAAACATGACAGGTCGCTCAACGATGCAGGCAAAGCGCAAATCACCCTGGGAAATTATCTTCCTCCCCTGTGCGCTCGAGACCTTTGCAGAGCTGTCACTCTGGAATGAAGCGTCTCATACTCGTTCGTCAATATTCTATACACTTCTCGCGCATAGTGCCCTTCAACTTCACATCTCGCAAGGGTCAATTTCTAAATGGAAGGAAGTTGGATTGAAGAATCACGAAAGAGCGCAGAGTCACTTGAGACAGGCTCTTCAGCAGGAGATGTTTGGACCCAAGCAAGCTAGCTATAAAGAGCTCTTGATGGCTATCCTCGCTATGGCCATGACGTCGGTAGGTCAAAGTCTTGCTCTTGCTACCCAGATTGGCACTAACAGAACCAGCTCCATAGTGGTCCCCGTGCCTTTAGAATATTTCTCCTCGACGCAGAACGTCTCATTCGTCTGAGAGGCCTGGTCAATCAAAACCCCTTCAAAGCACGTCTTTTACACCACATGTACACCCACCTACGTATTATTGCAGAAAGCATGTCTCTTTGCACAGAAGCACTCGCCGAGAACGAAACATGCGAAAACCAAGTCCAAGATCTCAGTCGGACGTTCCGTATTACAGAAGCGGGGTTGAATATTGGTCTTGATCCAGCAGAGGAAAAGACGGACGATATAGGCTACACCGATATTCACTTAGAAGTTCAAGGGCGTTGGAACCACACGTTGTATCCTGTCATATACGGCATTCCAGAGAGTCTGATGACACTCTTGAGTCAGACTGTTTCTCTCTCGAATGAAAAGGCTCGTCTGGAGAATGTGGCGCGGTGCAATCCTGTTATATCAGATGCATTGGCAAAACATACAAAAACACTAGAGAGCAGAATATGGGCCTGGCCTTCTACACTAGACTCTACAGGACCCATTGAAGTATCGTCTAGAACAACAGCAGACCACGACCTCGCCACACAACCCCAAATCCGCTCAATGACACTTGCCATCCACCAAGCGTTAGTGATCTACTTCTACCGACGAGTCTACGATATGAACGCCATGATTCTCCAGGATCTTGTCCGCAAGACGCTAGATTATCTAGAGCCTTGCTTGAGCGAACTGATCGATGAGCAAGACTTTGCGACGAGTTTGGCGTGGCCTGCTTTTGTAGCGGGCTGTGAAGCTGTGACACCTGAGTTGCAGCAGAGAGCGTTGACGTGTCTAGGAGTGACGGATGGAAAGGGGGTGTATTTTACGCCTAAACCTGCAAAAGTGATTGTGCCGTTGATTTGGGAGGGGAGGAAGAAGTCTGGGGATTGGAGTGTGAGTTGGCAGAGTCTTGTGCTCGATGGGTTAGACTAGATAGATCATTGGCTGTGATGAAGTTGACTGCAGATTTGATGCGAGATGATCTATGTTTGTATCTACATTTGAACATTGGCTGCCCAAGTTCTTTCGTGTAGTGAGGTGGTGTGAAAATATACAAATCCGACAGCCAAGCATGGTTTCTACTATAATTATTGATATTTATTGTCATAGCGCGTTCAGACTTTACGGCCTTGCCTTGATTGAGACGTATGTTAAAACCCATCTATGAAGAAGCCAAAGCTATGTTTGACATATCTCAACGCACCAATCCTGCGATAACTATGGCGTTCCTTGCTTTCCTACATCAATGCCGGAACCCTGTCGCTAGTGTCTCTCTACCCTCGTTTTGGCTTTGTTACTGGACTTGGGACTTTGTGGGTTTGCTAAACCCACGGCTCCCTACTCTCGCCAAGTTTCACGTTCTTGCGGCTGACTTTACATCGCTTCATGAACCACCATAGAGCTACCATAATCCAGATCTCTGTAAGCCCTGATCCCTCAACGCCTACACCCGTAGTAGCACCAGTACTCAGAACATGACTACCCCCTGAATCTTCGTTTTCATCTTGTATCTTCGACGCTGAGCTAGCATGTGCTGCCCAGTCTCTACCGAAGTTGACACATACATGTAAAAATAAGGGCACATTCCTAGAGAGTACCGATGCTTCGACCTGGACTGGTCGCGTAACTTTGAGGGTAGCATGAAGTTTTAGCTACGTCAGGATACAGATGGTACGACGTCGTAGTAACATCGTTGACAAAAGTGACAGTTCTGAATTCTTCTGTGCACTTTTTACTTGGTGTAAAGATATTCGTCAAAGGTGTCCAAGACATTATCGTGTAGCTTACTGTCTGCTGAGTAGTTGGTACTTGTGATAAAGATTCGGTTGCTGTACTTGCTGGCTCAAGGTCTGGAGAAATCTTTGCCATGGCAGCTATTTGACCCGAAATGAACGAGGTTATAGGTTGCTCTGGCCTTGGTATATGTAGGTCGACTGTCCCAGAGTTAGACATTGTTGCTCAATTGGGGCCACCCTGCAAAGGCTGAGTAGCAGCTTGCTTCTATAAAGTGAGCCTCGAATTAGGAATACACAGATTTATCTAAAGAAGGAAGGTACAATAAGGATAACCGCGAGATATTCATCTAAAAGAGTGATGATAGTCAGGCCAGAGTACGGCAAAATAGAACAAGAGCACAACACAGATTAACCTCACGATACGAATTCAACATCTTCTATCCTACAGGGTCTTTCATCCGGTTTGAGTAAGACATCGTTGGGTCTAGTGTGGATCCTAGATTACGCGGCTGATCCATTGCTATCCAGTGCTAGAGTAACAGACATGGTCCCTCGTACCCAACATGCGTATTACATGCTCGCTCCAGCATATGATAAGCATGTCTGTTCATACTAGGCCGAAACCTATATCCTATGAAACACAACAAGTACTTAAAGATTCGAGATAGGCTAGTCACAAAGATAACAGTAGATGTTATCGTCTGGCCAGCTCAAAGTGTAACAACGTTGTTCTCGGACATGTTCAGGTAATCTCAATAGTGGCAGAGTCTGGCCCACCATTACCACCCCATTAGCTTTCAACAAAGATTATTACGATTAACGATAGAGATTGTAGCTATGCAGTATGGGTTAGGGGTAACAGCAAGTCTTGCCAGACTTATACACGACGTTGGACGTGTCCGAGATCGGTCCAAGCTAGCTGACAAGGCTTGGAAATCTTTGCCGACGGTTGCCGCCCACGCTGCTGCTAGCCTGACGGGAGGTTACAGTAGCCTCATCTCAAGGCTGGTCCACCCTAGAGGGCTTTCCCAACTTGGTTCTTAACCCTGCAAGCATGGGTTAGATACTTTCTACATCTCAAGGGCCAATTACTTGACCATCCTGGTGAGCGTAATATCAGTCGTAGGTCAAGTCCACGTTCTTTCTGACCTAGAGTTCTTCCCATGACAACATTTTGTATACAAGTCCCAATCAATCCAGATGCCATAATCCACTTCCAAAAAAAAGCCCGACCCAAACCGTGTCGTGGCAAATTATTCAATACCAAGCCAAAGCTCAAGCTCCAGCTGTATCCATCAAGGCCGCCAAAGTACCGGCCTTGCCTAGCCGCCTCCACCTAGCACAACAAGCTTTTAGCTCCCGCTGATCGGTCCAGACCAAGACGTCAGAATGGACATGTGAGTGATCTACCTATGACTTAACGGATGCAACTCTAGAATCTTGCTTTTGTGTGGGTATCTGGAATATCCATACACCGTGCAATCTCGATATGACGATAACGCTTTGATAATGGCATCGAAGCTATCAGAGGTCGAGAGCGAAGTGGAGATTTATCATTGGTGAAGTGGTGCAACATCTTTCTTTCGAGGATGATTTAGCTTCGCAGTTGATGTAGCGAAGCAGCACGTGAGATTTGATCGTAACTGATTAATGACGATATCTTGACAGATGCGAATGTACTGAAAAGGGCTGGTTACAGGAAGCTTTATCAGATGTATCGAATCCTACTCGACACCGTCAAAGCCGTTAGATGGGCGACAGAGCAAGACCAATCTTTAGAGATTCTTACAATCACGTAAAAAGACAAATCTTTGCAACAGGATATATATCTATTCTTCTACCTCACAAAACATGAATGTATGCGCTCTCTAGATATTTTTCTCTCTGCCCTCTAAAATCATATGCATTGCTTGAAAAACACAAAACAGACACTGTCGCTTAAGTGGAATTGGAGTTATCCGCACAAGAGAAAGCGGACGAGCCACCATCGGCCTTGTACGAATCAATGATACTGACAATGGATCCATAAGTACCACCAATCATCAGGAAAGTACCCGAAACAATGACAAAGATGCTGAAAGCAACCATGAGGTACCACTTAGTGTTGGGGTCACGCTTGCCCTTGGCCCAGTTGTCGTACAGCCACATGCAACCGTAGAGCTGGAACGACATCAGCGTACCTAGAAGTGCACCAACAAGAGACACAAGGCCACCAAAGACGGGGATGCCGGAGGCGATCAGGTAGGCGATGACGGTGGTGGTGAGAGTGCAGGCAATCCATGTTCCCCAGTGAACAGCACTGTTGGAAGCGAGATGCTTGGTTCCGCGGAGCATACGAACAAAGACGTACTTTGCGGCGAAGTGAATGACGAGGACGGTTGTAGCCAAAAGACCAGGCAGAGAGATTCCATAGGCGATGCGCTTGATCAAGTGGCCGGCTGAACCGAGAGCGGGAGATGCGACGTAAGATCCACAGTAAAGGTACACAACAATACCGATGACAAGGTAAGTGACAGTCACAGCAGACTGGCAAACAATCAGAGATCGGGTGTAGTGTGCAGGGTTCTTCATCTCGGCGGCGATGGAGAAGAAACCAGGTGTACCAGCATAGGCAAAGATGAGCGATGAGATGGATGAGATGGCCTGGGTGAAAGACGGGTTACCAACGACCTTCCAGTCGGACTTCCATTCTCCGTCTTGAGGCGCATCAGCGGGGCGGTCCTGAATACCGACTGCGATGGTGACGGTGAAGATGGCGGTCATGATACAGACGAGACCGATCCAAGCGAGCATGCTGATGCGACCAAGGGTACGGACACTGGCGAGGAGGAAACCGCAAATGGCTGCGACAGCGACGAAAACTGCTGTGCAAGTGCCGTGGAGGGAGACGGCGTTGAGACCGATGGAAAGACCGAGCATACCAGAACCTGCAACGAAGATCCAGTCTAAGAATAATTAGTAAATATTTCACAAAAGTCTGGTGGGAGGAGAGACATACACAAGCAAAAGGCAACACCAAAGATTTCACGTCCAATGCGACCAAAGATGAGGTAACCCGCGTCGTCGATACCGTATACTTGGGGATGGTTGCGCTTAAAGACACCAACCATGTAGTCGGACCATGTTGTGATTGCGGCGATAACGAT
The DNA here is from genome assembly GCA_013618295.1 of Fusarium armeniacum. Classification (NCBI taxonomy): domain Eukaryota; kingdom Fungi; phylum Ascomycota; class Sordariomycetes; order Hypocreales; family Nectriaceae; genus Fusarium; species Fusarium armeniacum. The sequence goes on along the minus strand of JABFER010000030.1, from coordinate 370,836 downwards.
GAGGCAGATGATACCAGGGACGATTCCGAGGACGTCAAAGACAGCTGGGATAGACAGAACACCCAGACCAATCTGGGTCTTCATCATGAGGGCGACGGTGCCAATCCATCCGACCTGCAGAAGTAAGTAATGAGTCAATTGAAGGCGTGTGAGATGTCACTTACAGCGCGGTAGTTGGGACCTTCATCGGTAATATCACCAAAGACATCATCATGAACCTGGGCTCCAGCGATGGAGGGAGTGTTATTTAGACCATCATTCTCCAAGTCGCGCTTGAGATCCTTCTCAGCGAGGTTGTTATCGTGGTGTGACATGTTGTCGTCGGTTGTAAAAGGGCAAAGTCAATTGACCAATAGACGAACTAACAAACCTTGACTAGACAACTCAATGATTGAAGAGTTGAATAGTATTTGTGAGGGAGAGGAATGGGAGAGAGAGATGAAAGAGAGGGAGGAGGTGAAGATAGATGAAGAGAGTGAGTGAGTGGAATGTGGAGGAGATGATCGAAATCTGGGGATAGTGGGCTCAACTTATACAAAAGATGATCCGTTTCGGACATTATGGGAAGAGAGCTCTGACCCTGTCATGCCATGGTACAGTATGTCATGAGAGTTAGACCGAACCAAAGCATCGATTGCTAAAGGTTTTGCCCCCCCTAGTCACAGAGACCATAAAACCACGCTATGGAGTCGATCCCCGTGTTGTTTTATCCATACAGGGTTAGTCAATTTCCTCCCCCAAATGATACTGTGCACCAAGAAAACCTGCAAGGAAGGTTATATCGGTTTGCCCCCCAGTTCGCTGTGCCCGAGATAGTAGAATCAGGTCTTGCTTATCTGTGGTTGGTATAGCGCGTGTCTGGGAACAAAATGTGGAGAAGAAAGGCATATCCTCAGTCTCAATGATTGTATGTGCAAGTGATTCTTTGATCGCAGACGATATGAGCTTGGCATCTGAACTATCACTGTCTCCCCCATGGGGAAGGACGATGAAATCGTGGAGAAAGAGGGTCTTTTGTCTAACGATTCCACAGAAGATGAAGCAAAAGGACAAGGACAAAGGTAGCTATCACGTAAAAGAAACCAAGGGCAGTCCAAACAGAGCAAAAAAAGAGGCCTGAGCGATGACGTTTGTTATGTTCCACTTTGTTTGCATGGGTTTAACTTTCTTCAGCGAGTCAAGGTCTCCAAGTCTCACTCTCTTCTCCACAACCCAAGTACGTACAGTTTTTTACTCGTCAGAGGCTGAGTTTTCATTACCTACACCAATTTCTTACCCCATCTTACCCCAGTAACTAAAATAAAAAAAATCGGGACACGATCCGGTCGGCGACTCTCCAAAGTTATGGAGAAAGACCCCAAACATTCCGTAACGCGATGCAGCGAATAAACAGGCATTGTCTATGACACGATATCCTCTTTTTTGTGGGAATCAAGCGGCCTTTAATTACATTCAATGTTGCCATGGTTCCAATACGCGAAGTTCCTGTCGCGTGCAGCGCTGATAAAAGGGAACGCTTCTCTCTCACTCACTTCTGACCACGAAATTGGAGATTTGCTTGGAGATAGATACCTTTTGCCTGTTCTCCCGGGAATGCCGAGAGACAGGCAAAAACTCTTCCTCGGCAGACACACAGGTGAGGCTGTCGAACTCCAATTCAGCCGTAAGCAGTATCCTTCTGGAACGAATTATTTCGCGCATACGCGTTACGGTTGGTCAATGTCAACCATGATCCCCTGTACAGTTACATTTAACCAATTCGGGGTTACTTACTTGCCCCTGTAGACTAAGGGTTAGGGGGTTTTCCCTGATTGCATGACCCGATGGTATCCCATCGGGAAACCCTCCGCGAGTCGTTATCAGTCATGACCATCTATCTGGCTTGTGCACGAAGGGGGTATTGACGGCGAGAGTTTAGATTGACGAGGCATTTTTACCTTTATCTAAAACTGACACTCTAAACGTGACGTTGATAACGGCAATCGTCGGGACGGTAGATGAAACGAATCCAATGCATTCCCCAGTTTATCGTTCAGCCGCCGTCAGCCTGTCCAAAGGCTACGCAACCAGTGGAACCGGTTCCGATAACGGTAGTGGATAGACGGAAGCGCCGATAGTAACACCAACGGGTGACGTTCCGTAAAGACACACACAACATTCTGATATCGTTCGACTATCTATCTGATTCAGGAATTCATGCTTCGTATTATAATGTCCAGTTATGAGTATAGCTGCATACACGGGCCATGTTCCGATGGCTTGAGCACGGTATCATGCACATAATTCCCTCGTAGCTTTCCGTTAGGTAATATTGCATTTTGTCTTGCGATCTGGCCTGATTATAAGCAGGGTCTGTTCTTTCTCAAGGGTCTGCCTGATTGTCACGACACGGGCCTCTCATTAATTGTGTGATCATGGCACGGATAGCTTTGGTCTTTAACGCACGTGTTTCTGATGATCTGCAGTGTCATCGCTGCTTCCTGAGTCTAGACTTGGCTCCAGTGGCTGTGCAAGTCCGTGAGAGGTTGTCTCGTAATATAGTACGATCCATACTGACCCATACGATGTGTTGTGCTTTGGTGGAGTCGGCATCATGTGGAGTTGGGACAGCCGAGTGATGGCGAGCCTCGTTGGACTCATCCCAGTAAAGACCCTTGGTTCGCCGTCTCAAACCTCCATCCATGAGTATCAATCTTAACTTCCCTACGCAACTGCTATAGATTATTATATCAGCTAGAAGTGTCACACAGCAATCTGGCCACACGGTTCAGAATAGTATGTCAAGCAGGATCAACCCAAGTACTTGACCTCCTTACCCTCCTTTCCTCAAAGACAACTTCATTATCTCACCTTCTACATATATCATTAACGAAGTCACACAACACCTCAGCCTTTCACGAGCAAACCCCCTATTACTATCAGACCGGCGATTGACACATTTTTTCATTTGATTGCGTTTACGAAACAGGCATGTAGATGGAGATGCCAAGAGCCAAGGGATCGATGTCGGGGTCCAGATCCGAACTTCTTGGCCTCCACGTTTCCCCAGGTCATCATTGTCTGGGCGTTGATCCACTCTATCTCTTTCACGATCATGCACAGACATTGATGAACTATCCTGGAGGAAACTTTCCGCGACGATCTACGAAATCTAGATTGTTCAGGGGCGTGGCAATTTTGACGTGTCAAGATTTGTAACTTATCTGCTGCTTGAAGTATTACTTACACATGGCAGTCACTAATGAAGGCGAAAATAAAAAGAAGATAAGTACCAAAGGGCAGTGAACTCTGTAACGCCATGATTTTTCCATAAATTTGAACGACGATAGCGCGTTGCCAAAGGGGGAAACAGGTAACGTAAGTTGCCACCTAGCTAGCCATCCTCCAAAGGTTTATATTAATCAGCGTTAACCTCTATTCTACCAGCCATCAAGTCGACATACCATAGGGGAGTGATCAATATGGCATGTCCCTACGAACCGCCTTGATTCTAAAGCTATCGCCCCTCCCTTTCATAGAAAACTACGGCATTACCCTAAACATATGATAGCACAATGGGCAGTGAACAGTATGTGGACTTATAACAATACCACAAGTGTATGATATCAGTAGTAAAACATCTATGAACTCGAATGATTATGATTTCACTACAGCGCTTTTTCTATCAGGTTCAATGAACCTAAAAAAAAAAAAGCCAAAGTTATAAAGAAGCAGGCGTGTTATCAAACTGGACGTATTACTTTCTAAGTTGACCCAATTTACCACTGGGACATCGACGACGGTAAAAAGAATGATTAGAAAGTTGAAGTTTATCTATTTTACTATTTTGAATCTATACCACCTACAATCTCATCATGAATTAATCTAAGCCAACGTAACACCAGCATCCTTGAGAAGCTGCGCCAACTCATCCCTCTCCTTACCCTCCAGGAGCTCAAATGGCTTCCTCAAACCACCAGTCTTGAAGCCCTGCAACTCAAGACCCGTCTTGATACCAGCTCCGTAGTGATGCGCCTCAAGGAACTTGCACACAGGAAAGATCTTGCTCCACAGCTCACGACCCTTCTTAAGGTCACCGTCAACAGCGATAGCGTTCCATAGCTGAACCGATAGCTCTGGGAGAACATTTGTGGTTCCCCAAACTGATCCCTTGGCGCCAGCGCAGAGACCGTAGAAAGTCAGGGTATCCCATCCGTTCAGCGCAGTGATGGCGTTGTGGTGGTGGAAGAGAAGATCTGTAAGGGCGGGGGCATTGCCAGATGTATCCTTGAGATACTTGACTCCAACCTCTGAAAGGCCAGCAATCTCGGCGGGTGATAGACTAACACCACTGGCGCTGGGGATGTTGTAGTACATGATAGGAAGACCGCTCTCCTTGTAAATCTCCTCAAACATGCCCCTTAGCTGCTTCAAGTTGGGGGCGTCGTAAAAGGGAGGAACAATCATGGTAGCAGCGGCGCCAACCTCGGCAGCGTGCTTTGCGAGGTCGACGACACCAGAAGTGGTGAGATCTCCGATTCCAGCAACGACGGGGACACGGCCAGCGGCTGACTTGACGACTTGGGTGAGAACATCTTTGCGCTCTTGGACGGTCAGGGCAGTGAATTCACCCGTGCTGCCACCGGGGACGAGGCCATGGACACCGGCTGTGATTTGACGTTGGATGTGAGCGTCTAGAGCTTCATAGTCGACGGAGCCATCAGCTTTGAAGGGGGTGATAAGGGCGACGAGAATGCCGGTGAGTTCTTGGGGAGCCATTTTGATTGAGCTTGTGTTTGAGAATATGTGATATTGACTTATGGATTTACCGTTCACCAGTGTCTATTATATGTTTATCTCCTCTACCAAATCCGTTCAACCCCGCGTGATTGTTCATGACCTTCATTTTGGTGTTGCTGTCAAGAACAGGTAAGTCTCGACGACCCGAAGCTGTAAATAGCGGGGTTTCAGTGGTGGTGCTATTCATTTGGGAGTCGTCACTGAAAAAGGTAAGCTTCCGCGACGCCATTACTCATAATGAGATGTAGCTACGTAGATCTGTACGCATTAATAAACAGCTGGCTTTACAATCAATCAATCAAGGTCATTCTCCCCCGCCATGTCGTGATTTGTAAAAGACGTGTAGCTTAATAATAATAATAATCTTGGTGATCTTACGGGAGGGGCATAAATAGGTACCCCTCTCTTAGTAGCGAATGTCCAGTGCATCTCATAGCGCCTAAACAATCCATCACTCACAACAAAATGACTTCCATCTTTCTGTGAGACAATCGCCGAATTATCCATTACGCTTACTAACAATTCATATAGAACCGGTGCTTCAGGCTACGTAGGCGGGCAACTCCTTCGCGAGCTTTCCCATACACACCCCGAGTACACCATCGCCACCCTTGTGCGCGACAGCCACGCCGCCGAGAGTGTCTCACAGGCGTATCCCAAGGTGCGCACAGTGGTAGGCGACTTGGATGACAGCGAACTCGTGGAACAGGAAGCTGGAAAAGCCGATATTGTGTTGAGTACGTAATATGGTGTCACAAAAGATGTCAGTGAGCTGTTGTACTGACTTGGCTAGATGTTGCGTCGAACAAACATATTGCCTCTCTGCAGGCCATTCACCGAGGATTGAAGAACAAGTCAAGCGGTGAGTTGAGTACCGAATTAAACGTCAGACATGATATTAATGATGATGAATAGCTTACTTGGTTCAAATCTCGGGCGCAAGTCTTCTTCCTGTAAAGGATCTTTCTTCTCCCTCTTTCAAGCCCGGAGAACCCTCAGACACTGTCTGGGATGACCTGGATGGTATCTCATCAATTAAAGATCTCATCCGCAGCCACGAGTCTCGCGTGGTGGATAACTACATCCTCAAGATCGCACAGGAAACACCCTCTATCAAGACAGCCAATGTCTTTCCTCCCATCATTTACGGTAAAGGACAGGGTCCTGTTAAGCAGCGCAGCGTGCAGATCCCCGCTTTAGCCAAGGTTGCTCTCGAAAGAGGACACGCCGTGAGAGCGGGTAGAGGCCTTGCAGCCTGGACAAACGTCCACGTCGCCGATCTTGCGAGATTGTTTGTTCTTCTTGCAGAAAGCGGCGTCAAGGGAAATACCGATGACAAGATTTGGGGAGAGAATGGAATTTACTTTCCTGGAGCGAACGAGATTGTAAGCAAAACACTCCAGGCTCCTCCACAAATGATTGCTGACATTTTCATTTCACAGACTTGGGCAGACATCTCAGACAAAGTAGCTCAAGCAGCAAAGGACAAGGGACTTATTGATACACTAGAAGTAGAAGAGCTTTGGAAACCCGAAGTAGACACTGCGTTACCTGCAGGTTCAGTCTTTTTTGGTAGCAATGCTCGAAGCAAGCCTCGTCGCGCCACAGAAGTTCTGGGCTGGAAGCCAAGAGAGACGGGATTGGATGTAGAGATTCCTAGAGCTGTGGCTGAAGAGGCAGATGCCAAGAAGGCCAAGATCTGAGGGATATTTGATATAGCAAAATTAAAAGAATATTTTGTTTATCTTTGAACGCATGTTGTGCTGGTGATAACAAAGAGAGAGGCAAGATAAAGTAAGTGCCCGGGCATGCTTCACTGGAAGGAAGCCCCTCTGAGGGGAATGTTTAGTGCGGGGTCGCAGTCACTGTAAATCCAGTAGAGGCCCGTTGTGGTGTAGGCTTCACCTCCCTATCTTGTCAGGTGACGGTGGATGCGTGTTTTTTGAAAAGAGAAAGCCACCGCGATGCTTTCTCTACGGAACCGCTCTCCATTCTCATCAAGTCAGTTTCTATATTCGGACTGACTGACTATTCATTATGTCAGTTTAAGAGGGAGTACAAGAGACTCCTCTCCCAGATTCGTTCATCAAGTCAACTACCTACATCTCACCAAAAATGTCTCCGTCTTCAATCGAATTGACTGCTCCCAACGGAGTAAAGTGGTCTCAACCGACAGGCCTCTTTATCAACAATGAGTTTGTAGCTTCATCAAGTGGTCAAACCCTTACTTCAATTGATCCTGCGTAAGAATATACCCCTCATCTCATTTCAGCTCATTCTTTACTCACATAAATCATCAGCACCGAAAATGAAATCGCTACAGTCCAGGCCGCTGATGCAGAAGACATTGACAAAGCCGTCAAGGCAGCCAAAGCAGCCATGCGTCACGACTCATGGAAAAACCTCCCCGCTTCAGACAGAGGCCAGCTCATGGCCCGTCTAGCAGATCTCATCGAGTCAAAGAGGGAGCTCTTCGCTACCATTGACGCGTGGGATAACGGAAAGACGTACATCGAGACTCTCGAGAATGATCTCGTAGAGGCTGTTGGTGTTATTCGCTATTACTCCGGCTGGGCCGACAAGACGTTTGGCCAGACCATCAACACGACACCTCAGAAATTCGCATACACAATTCGCCAGCCTGTCGGGGTAATCGCACAAATCATTCCGTGGAATTATCCTCTTTCTATGGCTACGTGGAAGCTTGGTCCTGCGCTGGCTTGTGGAAATGCAGTCGTCATCAAAGCTGCTGAGCAAACGCCTTTGAGTCTTTTAGTCCTTGGTGAACTCATCAAAGAAGCTGGTTTCCCGCCTGGTGTAGTCAACATTGTCAACGGTCTAGGCAAGGACACGGGCGCAGCGCTGGTGCAGCATCCTCTGGTGGACAAGATTGCATTTACAGGGTCTACAGCCACAGCCGCCAGCATTATGGGCGTCGCGGCAAAGACACTAAAGAACATCACGCTCGAAACAGGCGGAAAGTCGCCCTTGCTAGTGTTTGACGACGCTGAGCTTGATCAGGCGGTTAAGTGGTCGCACTTTGGCATCATGTCTAACCAAGGACAGATCTGCACTGCGACATCGCGCATCCTCGTGCAAGAGACTATCTATGAGGAATTCATCAAGGAGTTTATCAACACGCTCAACACGGTGAGTAAGGTGGGAGACCAGTGGGATAAGGAAACGTATCAGGGACCGCAGGTGTCAAAGGTGCAGTACGAGAGGATCCTTGAGTACATCGACATTGGAAAGAAGGAGGGCGCAACAGTAGCAGCTGGCGGCGGTCCTCTCAAGGTCGGCGGCTCAGACAAGGGATTCTACATCTCTCCCACCGTTTTCACCAATGTGAAGCCCTCCATGCGCGTCTTTCGCGAAGAGATCTTTGGTCCTGTGGTGGTTATTTCCACCTTCAAGACAGAGGAGGAGGCTATCGAGCTAGCGAATGATACAACGTACGGTCTAGGCGCTGCTGCATTTACTACAAACTTGGAAAAGGCACATCGAGTCGCTGCAGCAATCGAGGCGGGAATGGTCTGGATTAATAGCAGTCAAGATTGTGACCCGAGGGTACCGTTCGGAGGCGTAAAGCAGAGCGGTATTGGGAGGGAACTGGGAGAGGCAGGATTGGAGGCGTATACCCAAATTAAGAGTGTACATATAAATATGGGAAATAGGTTGTAGATGAATGTTGAGAAGTAATAGACCTCAATAGGTGTTGAGGTGCAATTAATGGAAGATTTGGTCTAAGCTGTGTTGGTTCACTTGCGTAGTTCTTATAGGTGACGTTACAGTGGTTGACCTCTGCAGATCCCCACTACAAAAACCAACAGTGAAGGCCACACCTTCGTCTCACATTGGCACTCTTCCTTCAAGAAATGAAGCCAAGAGGCTCCACGACGGTCAACATCGTCAAAAAGGGCAAAAAACATACAACAGCGGGGATTCGCTGGTCGTCACCGACCCAACTACTAATCCGCCCCTTACCAGCTTGACTAAGGGAGAGCGGACGGGATCCCGTATTTTCTGGTAGGTATGGTCGTATGTACAAGTTTTGCTCGTTTTACGGCCTATGTACAGCAAAAGTCTCCAATACTCCTGCACTTTAAACATGTAGAACTCCACCGGCAGTCAGAATAATGACAGACGCTTATTATAAAAGTTGAGTTTTCATTTTGAGTTGATATGTGTATTATCATAAATAGATTGACAAAGAAAATATGCATGTCTAAAGACTGAGCAAGTGCATCGGTCTAGTATTACTGACCAACATGATGGGGGAATGGATGCTCGGATATGATGAGCAAAAACAGCGACAATGACAAAAAGCAAGAACAAAGAGGATATAGTATAAAAGACCCAAGACGAACCCTTCAAAACAAATTCCCAATGACCGAGTAATAGATAAAAAAAACGAGATTCGCATACTCCAGATATTTCCCCCGAAACCTGAACCCAAAAACCATTCATCCATCATCTTACACATTCATCGGAAAGGAAGAAAGAAAAAGATAATTAAGGCGACTTAACAATGGCGTACTCTTGGAGAATCGAAACAGCCTCATCCCATCCTCTAGAAGCAGCAATCTCAGTGACGGATCGGTCGAGCTCATCCTTGACGTCGAGATCGAAACCGGCCTTTTCGCCGAGAAGACGGAGGATCTGCTCATCGCCGTTCTCAACAGCCTGCATGACACCGTTCCATCCGCGGTACACCTTGTTGGGGTCCGCTCCGTGCTCGAGGAGGAACTCGAGGATCTCGGCGTCGCCGCGGTATCGGCGGAGGGCCTTGACAACGGGCAAATGCTCACCGGGGGCGTTGATGTCAGCGCCACCCTCATTGATGAGGTACCACACGATGTCCTTGCGGTCTTCGCGGATAGCGGATGTGAGGGGAGAAAATACACCTCCGTTCTTGTCCTCCACCGAGACACCGGCGTTGAGGAGGAGCTTGACGGATTCGAGCTGGTTGGCTACGACGGCCATCTCCATGACTCCCTTGAAAGCGCGGGGCTCGGCGAGCACAGAGAGGATGCGCTTGAGGATAGGAGGGTTGCGGACGGCCATGCACACAGGCCAGTCTTGGCCTCGCACGTTGGGGTCAGCACCGTGGTTGAGCAGGAAGTCGACCATCTCGACCCTGTTCTCACGGATAGCAGTCGTCAACGGTGAGTGGTTCTTGGGGTTCTTGTCATTGGGGTTCATGCCCTGCTCAAGAAGCCATATAAGAGCCTCCATGTTGTTGACGCTGACAGCAGTCTCAACAATACCCTTGGGCGACGAAAGGTTGGCGCCAGCCTCGACGAGATGAGGGAGGTACTGAAGGCGGTTGTGCGTGATGCACTTGAAAGCGGGGTACTCGCTGGCAGGGACGTTGGGGTCGGCCTTGTTGGCGAGGAGAAGGTGGAAGATGTCGGGTCGGTTGTCACGGATCGATGTGCAAAGGGGAGTGTAGACACCATCCTTCTTGAGGTTGGGGTCGACCTTTGAGTTGAGGAGGATCTTGACCGACTCGATGTTGTTGACACTGACGGCGAGCTCCATGATACCAGGTGCCTTCCTGGGGTCTGCACCGTGGTTGAGGAGGACCTGCAAACACGCTGACTGGTACGTCGCGGGCCAGAGCATGTGCTTGGGGCCAGGCAAGTTGGGGTTGGCACCGTGATCGAGAAGACTCTGGACGATATCCACGCGAGAGTTCTGGATAGCCTCAAACAGAGCAGTCTTGCCCTCGCGACTCTTGCCATCGGGATCGGCGCCGTAGTCGAGAATAAGATCGATAAACTTCTTGGGCGTCTTCTTGTTGATGGCGGCGCTGAGAAGCGTCTCGCCAGTGGCGGTCAGCTGGTTGGGGTCGCCGCCGTAGATCAAGAGAAGATGAGCAAAGTTGACCTTGTTGGCAATGCAGGCAGCAGCAAGGGCGGTCTCGTTGTCAGGGCCAATTTGGAAGCGGGGATCGGCACCATACTTGAGAAGAGGGACAGCACCAGCGATGAATGATCGCTCGACAGCAGCGAAAAGAGGAGTGATGCCATCACGGTCCATACCGTTGGGGTCAGCACCGAAGAGAAGAAGTAGACGAACGGCTTCAGAGTCGGTGTTGAGGACAGCTTCCTTGAGAGCGAGGTGATCAGGGCCTGTGTTGGGTGAAACACCACGGTCCAGGAGTTGCTCGATGAGCTTGTGGTTCTTACCGCGGACAGCACTGATAAGCGCGGTCTTGAGGTTGGCGGCGTCAGCACCGACAGTGTTGCGGGGGTTCCAGCGGGGCATGCTGAAGGGGTCGGCCTTGATGCGGACAGCCTTGGTGCCGCCGTTGAGGTCAAGACCCGCAAGCTCTTCAAGAGAAACTTCACTATCTGATATTTGAGTGCTTTGCGACCGTGTCTCGTGGTGCTCATCAAATGTGCTCATGCGGTCAAAGGTAGTTGTTGTACCAGAGTGGTATCGCTCATTGGAGTGAACTGAGCTAGCAGTGTTGTTGTGTTGACCACCGTTAAATGAACGCGCATCGTTGTGAATAGATGCAACGGGGTCAGTATGTAAAGAAGCAGAGCGCTCGGCCCAAGGCAGAGGAGGGAGAGGAGGCTGTGAGTTGATGGACATGACATGGCCTTCGATGCCGCGATGCGCAGAGGCAGAAGATGGTCTGTACTGAGAACCGCCAGCGTCGGAGACCTTTGAGCGGGGAGCGACACCAGCGCGGGAGTCCATGCGGTCGAGAGCAGCTGCCAGACCAGTGTAGCCGATACCGAGCTCATTCTCAATCTTCTCGTTGCCCAGACTCCACTGGAACATGAGAGCGCTCATGCGGAGACTCTCGCGGGTGCGACCGAGGGCGCTGATCATCTTTTCGATATCGTTATCGCCAAAGATGCGACCCCATCCACGACGCATGCGACCCATCGCGCCCTTGCGCTCATTCTCCAAAAACCTACCGAGCATCTGGTCGAGGAGCTGAAAGTCTGCTTGTGTGACGCGGAACTTCTTGCTCAGCTCTGAGATGACGTCTGAGGGAAAGGTCTGCTGGTTGCGGATGCACTCGCCGAGGCCCGCCTCGATAGAGAAGAGAATCTCGCATGTGTCGAGGAAGTCGTGGGCGAGGACGTCGAGACCGTGGGGTTGCTTCGTCACCATTGTGAGGTACTCTAGCATGCGGACCGAGATGCGGTCACCGAGGGCGGTGGTCTTGTGACATAGCTCCAGGCAGGCGCTCTGGGCCTTTACGCTGTTGGCCATGACGGTGCTCTTTTTGCTGTTGAGCGATCGGGGAGCTGTGGTTGAAGCTGCGGTGGGTGTCTTGGCCGCGCTAGTATTAGGAGGAGAGGTTGTGGAAACGGTGATAACAGAGGGTGCCTTCTTGAAAGACGATGAAGGCGCTGTGGCGGAAGCCGACTTTGGTGTAGGTGGCACTGCAGTGCTCTTTACAGGACTAGCGGGAACGTAAGCCTGAGCGGAAACTTGAGCGAGGCGCTTCTGAATATGAGGAGGGGTGCTAGGTCGAGCAGCTGGAGTAAGTTCCGGGAGAGAAGATACCAGTGGTGACCGGGTCTTTTGCTGTGGTGATGTCTCTTGAGGTCTGGTTGGGCTGGTTGGGCTGCTGGGAAGACCGAGGGCTTCGTTGGAGACGAGAGAGAAAGATTCCCTTGGACCAAGAGCAAGGGCTTCGAAGAAAGAGTACTCCTTGTCGGAAGCAGTGATAGAAGGAGCAGGAGCCAGAGGGGCGATTTGTGTGGTCATTATTAAAAAGAAGGAAAAGCGAGGAGGAGAAGAGGGGGGATATGGGCTCTCTTAGTAGGAGAGGAGAGGAGGGGAAGGGAAAGTGGGAGCAACAGGCTTTATGGCGCTTTAATCGAGAACGAGTATGGTCTTGTGGGAGAAGTCGAGTCGAGGCCGCAAGCCAAGCATATCTTAAAGCTTGAGAAGGCGGAATAGCATGCCAGTCAGCTTTGCAACCAAAGGCAAGGCTTTCCTTCAGGTACCGCACTGTAGACGAACTGAACGGACGGGAGACCCTGGTCCCCAAGTGTCCGTGTATAGTTTGGTATGCGACACTGTTACTTTTCTCTCGCCGAATATCAGTCTGTGTCTGTTACCCGGTCTGGACTAAGCAAGGGTCTAGTCTAGAGCTGAAGGGGAGAGGCGTTGTCCAACAGGTTTAGTGTGTGTCCGTTAGTTAGTGTTAGTGTAGTTCGCTTCGTGTGCGTCGACGGATCTACCGGACTGGATTGGACTGGACTGGACCCAGCACAAGGACAAGGTGTGTGCCACTCCCTTTCCGCTTCACATCGATCACTTTTCTACGTATCTATCTGTAGGGAGAGAGATTGGAGATGGGCGGGATGGGAAACCCCTGCTCGCAGTGGTAGATCGGCGCTTTGACATGGGTCTAAAGCATGGGACTAAACATTGGAGGGGTTGTACCCCTGGAGTTTTTGGTGGTGGGTGAGCAAATGTGGCAGCTGAGACGTACATGCATATCACCGTGAGCCAAGCATTGTTGCTGTCAATTACCTACCAGACGGAACAGATTACTATTATAGGACAAGTTTGGGCATCATTTCTGCTATAAACCCGGTTTATTTTCCAAGCCCATGCTCAAATTTCCAGCTGGGGGTTTGTTGTTGACTGCAAGGACAATGACGATATGATGAAGCATCCAAGGTATGGTTGATAGCATCTGCGAGGGAGGCATTCACAGAACGATATATGACAAATCTATTATTTGAGCAGTGTAACAATTCACAACAATTGATGATTAATAGATGGATGCGCGCTCGGACACAGAGAGAGCGTGCACAGAATTGGTGATACAAAGAGTACGTAGAGCGAGACGAAACCTCTTGTGAAGAAAAGCCACGAATCTTACAGGGGCCAATAAGCTTTGCTAGGGGGGTTCGGGGGGTGTTTCGGTGTCGTCCAAGCTCAGTAAGTTGACGACTTTTTTATCATGTCACGGACCACCAACAGTACAGCAGAACAGTTGAGGTAGCACAGCTAAAATAAAATGGTGGTAGATAGAATACGGTCATTATTGATCCAGCTAGTGAGAGAGACGGCCTTTTACGAGACTCTCCCGATCGAAGCGTGACGATGAATCGATGGATCCAGATGAATTAAGCAAGTACATAACCACACAAACTACCGAGGTACGTAAACATTTACTCATGATTTACCTCTGGGTAGTAGTCATCAGCATATCATCTCATCTCGTAAATATTGACCAGGTTCATGCTTTGTACTCTTCCCGTCTCTATTTATTCTTTGATGTAACCCTGGAACATCCTCGGCAGACAACAAATAGATCGTCGTAAATCTCATACGAAAAAAGGAAGATATCGTGGATCTCTCTACCCTGTCTTTTATTTCTTTCTGTCTGCATGTAGATACGTAGGTAGTAACGTGCCCGTGCCACCCTTCCACTGAGACATTTTGTTACTGCAGGGTGAACAGAAAATGGCCAAAGTTTTTTACACACGGCTGAACCTGGGAGGGGGGCTATTTACTCGCGGTAGGTGGCTTGGAGCTTGGGGATCTGGGTTTGAATGAAAGTTGGAACGCTAGGACGCTATTATCTCTGTGATGGGATGGACATACACTTTACGCTAGGATATCGGGAAATGCAGACGTTCCTGACGCCAAACCAGGACAGGGGATTGAGATTCCATTTTGACAAATAAGTAATATCAACAAACAAGAACAATAAATTGATTGACACAAAGGATCAAATGGACATACACAACAATCCCTTACCTGATCCTTCAGCGGGTATTCGTATAGACTCCCTGCTTCTGAGGGTGCGCACTCCTGTCATGTCTCGGACCCCTCCAAGTGACTGGTAGCTGGAGGGGTCTCTCTCCCACGCTGTCCACTGAGGAAGAACCAACCAGAATGTGATCAATTCAAACCCTGATAAATCGTCAATCTTTGCTATTACCGATGTAGCGTTCCATCAATGGGAAACGGTAGTTCACAATGACTGTACCCCGTCAATTAAACAGCCTCGCATATCTATAGCGAAGCCGGTATGAACGTCATCCTTGGCCTTTTGTTTGTTCTTGACCAAGGACATCCTCGCCAATATGGTGCTGTTAATAGAGTATATTGATGTTTGCACTGTATAAACATAAACCCAACTGCCACGTGGAGTGTATGTACATATGCAAGGGCACCAGTGGTCTGGATTCTCTTTGGTTCAGTCTTGGAGTCTCTAGACACACACACACACACACACACACACACACAGTAAGCCCGAAAGCTTACCTCGGTCTTTAGTTGGATCTAATAAAGCTCGACGCTTATCTCCCGCGCGATACTCAATCCGGTGCAAGTTCGAGTCTCCAGCGAGAAAGAGAAAAAGAAAGGGGTTTGTGATAAGCAAAAAATAAAGTAACTGATGGTTTTTATCTCTTGGCTTCTTTCCTTTCTCCCTCGTCAGAGTAGGATCTCGAGGGATGGGAAAAGTAAAAAAAAAAAGAGGGAGGGATGGGGACCAACGGTTCGTTTTGACTTTACTTGACGTGTAAAAAAAGGACGTGTCGCATATTAGCTGGAGTTACAGTTATAGTTACAGGGGATTTAGTCACTAAATCTACAAGGAAGGGACAGACAGACCCATTGGATCCATGTTCATGTATAGCGGGCGGGTTACCGTTTCGTTTGGACATCATCCCGCATCTGCTTAGACTACTAAGAGGTGTCTTGCTTGACCTGCCAACCACCATGTTTTTCTCTTTTCTTTTTTTCTTGAACCCTGACTTCATGATGCAGGAAATCAAGACCCCTTCTGTGATATGTCAAAAGTGTCAGTAGTTTAGTTCCATTGACAGCTGCCAAGGCATATGCGTCCCAAAGAACCGGAACCTGTTCCCACTTCCCTACAGCGGGCGCACCACTTTTTTACTTCCGGGCCCGCCAAACTCTAGAGCGCTGTGGTTTTAGTTCTATTGGTGCTGTAAATTTCTACTTGTCCTCTTCCCCAGAATCGGGCTCTCTTACATTGCAAACGGCATTCGAAAAGAGTCTATATCAACGAACCGCATTCCACCAAAAGGTTCCTGGAGGTTTAATTTATTTAACTTTGGGATAACATCGTTTTCTCATTCCAGGTTTCTGCTTTTGCAATAATGTGATCAATCTCTTCTTTTTTGGGACCGTTGTGCATCTCCCTGCTTAACAGACGAGACTCGACGCTGCAAAATATGCAAGGAGTTTTACGAAAGGAAGAGACAAATGACGAAATCTCAGGCCATTATGCAGCCGTTTTGCATGCGACAACTGAGACTTGTCTTGTATTTTGTCTTTAACTGTCACATTAAAATTTTAATTTCTTGCATTTTGTCTTTTGGTAGCCGAGACTTGCATCTATCTACGCAGTACGTATCTCGTTTCTGTTCTGGTGGGAGGGGACTGGAATGACGCCAACACCTTGATTCAACTCTAGCCACGCGGGGAAAGGAATAAAGGAATGAAGAAACCAAACTGGGAAAAAGAAAAGAATTAGAACAGAACAGAACAAGAAGAAGCAAGGGATGGAAAAAAGACGTTGGTCCTCCTCCCCCAGTGGCGAATGATGATGCAGTTGAATGTGAACTGTCGTTTTTTCCCATCGGATCTGTGGATCTGATCTGTAAATCTGACATCTCAATCAAGCTCGCTTAATTATCCGTCCGGGCAGGCTCCCCAGTCAACCAACCTCAGTTGAACTCAACATGGCCTGACCTGGTTGGTCTGGGCCACATTGCATCTGTCTTTTTGAATCTGGTCGGAAGGGAACCAAAGTCTGACGGCACGGGACGGCAGGATAAACCACCATCAAGAGTAACTCTACTTCTTCGGGGCGAGGCGCCGTATTGTCTGTCCATTATTTTCTGAGCCACGAACAAAACCTACACTGTACTGCGTGCGCCTCCCGAATAACGTGGCTGACAATGAAGAGCAAACGCGGAATTTGGGTCAGGGCATCATCTCAAATCTGCATCCTTTGGATCCATAGTGGCTTGCGCGACAACCATTCATTCGGGAATGTACAAGCCTGGTACAGAGATAAGTTTAAACTCTATTCAAATTAACTCGACTAGTATACATAGCAAACAAACGAATGGGCCTTTTGCATGTCGTTGATTGAGTTTTGGATACTGTCTGCCTAAATGTTTGTTGCATTGACGCTCACAATGGATGGACCCTGTAGCAAACTATCGACTTACGGATATTTTCTCCCGCCGTAGGCAGAGAGGTCAGTGCAAAGAGAAGGGGAGGGGGAAAAAACACAGACATTGCGCCACGATTCAATCGTTAGATCTGATCATGAACCAACACAGACTGGCTTGCCTACGGGATCATTCTCCGCGAAGCCGTTGGTGCCCACACCAGCCAAGTCAATTGGCGTGGCTACTTTGCCGACCTAACTACTGATTCTCTTCTGTCTTTTTTTTCTCCTATCACGCGAGATGGCCCCTGTTGCCACTAAGGAAAAAGCCACCATTTTTTGGATAATAACTGGGGAAATACCTTACTACACCAGAATGAGCATTCAAGTCCGTTCGGCGGTCCCAGGAGATTGGGAACACCGGAATAAATACGAATGTCATTGATGGGAATAATTCCTGTGTATGTACGGAAGTATGTGTCATCAAATTACCGTTCTACTTCGGACGCTAACGTGGGTATTTGGGATGACATTTTGTTTCCCTGTCGGGCCGGACAGATGCAATGGACATTGTTCAGCCCAGCCCCAGTCTCCCGTCATGGTGACATCCCCAAACCAAGCGTTTGGGACCGAAATGATCTGCAATTCACATGACATTTCTGAAACCTGAGTTTTAAAAGTCTGGGACCACCATTCGATGCGACGGGACCGGTGTAAGAGAGAGTTGCAGTAACACTTGTATTTGCTAGCTTAGAATCCAGCAGATACTTATTAGTAGTTTAGTACACAAGATGAAACAAAAAGACAGATGAAAATGGCATGTGTTATAAGCATGGCAATTTGATCAAACTGAATCCTTGGCTGTATTGCTAACGAATCACGCTTTCTTTAAGAGCTACGGCCAATTGGGAAACACATCGGGACACGTTATCCGTAGCGTGTGCATGGATGTCTTTGAATAGTCCCAGGAGCTTGGGGATACTAGACAGGCTAAATGTATAGGATTAATTGATTAGCATTCGTTTAGCACGGAGAGATGGTTGCGCCGGTCCAAGTGAGCTGGTAATTGACTCTGTTGTGGCCCCTGAGCAGCTGAAGAGACCATGTGGCAATTGAGGCTCTAGGGTAATCACAGATCACCATTACTTCGATGAGATGAAACCAATGAATGAGGGATCAATAGTTCAATGATACGAATGAAAAAAATAATAGACTTGGTAATGGAGACTCTTGTCGTCTGGGGGAATTTTCCATCATTTATTCTAACAAGCCTGTTGCGTTGTCAAGTGACGGATTCATGAGCCTGATCAACCATTATAAAACCTCAAACATGTCCGCATGAATGTCACCACCATGCAAGACTTCAGCTCTCAGCCCTATCACTTTTCAATTTGAACCATCTTAAAACCCCTTTTCTTTTCGTCACCATGATCTCGATCAGTATGCAAAGAAGGTTAATGCTAAAAAAATAATCCGGGCCTATTACAAGTCCAGATCAACACAAGTCTGGACCTTTGTCGGCGTGGCCGCGCTACCGAAAGCCAGAGGCCCAGAACAAATGTACACATGCTACAGCGACCGAAAATTCACGGGATATGATTCAACCAACAGATAAACTCGAGAATGACATTTATCAAAGGTTCAGTGAAGTTTGTACAGTAGTACGATATCATTTGAACAGCCGATGGTAGATTGAATGTGAAGAGTATGTATATTCCATAAACACACAGGTTGCCATGGAAAAACATCAATGCTTCCAGCATCGCCATTAATAGCAGATGCTCAGCAAACTTTTTAACACACAGCTTTCATCTCAAGTCCAAATGATTGATCTAAGCCAACATTGCCAATACCACTAACAAGAAATAGTCTTCCTATCCGGCCGAAACTAACACGGTACCCTACTGTCCTCACCGATGCTACCGTTGACAGCGGCTAGGTCAATCTCCTCCCCCGCCGAAGGAGATTTGGGCTAAAACATTATATTTCTCTTTTAGGTAGACAACACAGACCTTGGATCTTTTAGCTGTGGTCTTAGACCTGCACGATGCGATTTAGGGCCACGACGATGCTTATTAAAGCTGAGACGGTGCCTGTTGAAGCGACCCCTCTGCCTGATAGAGCTGAAGTGGTGTCTATTAAAGCTACGCTTCTGCCTCTTAGGGCTGCAATAGATCCTCTTTTGGGCTGTGTCGGTGCCATTTGAGAGTGGTCAATGTACAGGGCATTGACTCGGCTCGTGCCGTAGGGACTGTGGCCTGTGTCAGCAGGTCTTTCTGCTTAGACAATGCTTTATAAAGACGGACAGGGTTCAGAGCTTTGTGGTTGGACCCCGAGGATGGTAATTGGAGCTTTGGTGGACTAGGGAGATGGGGGACAAAGGCTGTTGCAGCAAGGCTGTCCTTAGGCAAGACTACAGATTGGCATTGGCGAGGCTGAGGTAGGTAAGACTCTTTACTACGAGTCTGTTATGGTTTCTAAACAAAACAGGATGCACGTTGTACGACTCGGTGCTCTCTTCTTTCTTGGCCTATGATACGTGTTTCTCTCTTGAAGGTCAAGACGCGATAGGGATGGTTTACATGCTTGTATGTTGAAAGGATCTCCACTGACAAGTGTTACGTTATATCGACCTAGAACGTTCCACTCTGCTAGGAGTTTGCTCCCAGACACTCATCTGGCCTTTTATGCCTTTCTGGCACAACTTGGTATTTGTCATTGAAGGTAGAGAAGGCGGATGATGGACAACATTGTGGCAAGGCCTTGATTGTTGAAACGACAGAATAGCCCGTTGCTTTGACCTCTGACAAGGTTTCCTGCTACGTTGCACCATGACTACTAAACATGCTGCCCAAGTCTTTCCCCGTTTCCATCTTCTCATGGTACAACAGGCTTGTAGATAGCCCCGGTATCAAGAATAACCTTTCCTTGGAAAGCAATCATGCATGTAATAATATCCTTATCTCCCTGCTTAACCAGTGGAGCATCCATGGGCACTACCTGAGCGGGAAGACCTTTACCGTTGGGTATGATGATATAGACTATCTGACCCGAAGCACGCAGAGGTAGGTTCGCGATGTTTGCTATAGCTTCACCTCGGAGGAAGATCGTGCAAACAGGAACGCAGCACAGGTACTTGGCATCAGTTCTATGCTTGGATGTACATCGACACCAGCTCTTCAAACCTCTTGCACCGCGCTGTAGGATCTCCGTAGATGATGCGAGTTGGTCATCTGGTATAGAAAGACCTGAGCCGTGGCTGGGACCTAATGTTTCGATGAGATGCAGTAGATCGTTGACTAATGCCTTGTCCGTCCGCATGAAGAAGAGAGAGTTCAAGTTGACGTCGACGCAGTTGCCAAAATCTGGTATATCACTCGTCAATCGATGTTGACAGGATAACTTTGGGCTCATGGCCAGTTCCGCATGCCCAGCGGGAGTCTTCCATTGCTTGTCCTCGAGGTTCCATATCCTGCATGCAGTCCAGAAACCAAGTCTCTTTCGACCAAACCTAAAATGTAACGCCATACCGACGTGATCAATGCTTACCCATGTACCTGTCTTGCCGATGTTATGGTACCCTTCTTTATCGTTCGTTCCAAGAATTTCTTTCATGCCGAGAAGAAGCCACAGCGTCGTGTATTTCCTTTTCTGCGGCACTTCCCAGGCAAGCCTTTGTGCATCATCTGTCAGGAATCTGTTCCATCGCAGCATTCTCAAACTGGCGATCTTTTCAAGAAATCGCATTTCTTCCTCAGACATATCAGTGCAGCTTGCGACGGTGCACAGAAACCATTCATCCAGTTCTTGGTTAAACTGCTTCTCGGTGAATGCTCGACGGGTTCGAATATGCCATAGCCACAGGGCGTAAATAGTGGAAATGGCCCATCGAAACAGGAACATAAGCTTGGTTGTGCCATCATAATCGTCCAGGACCCTGATACAAGAAAGATTGATGAAATCCGTCATGGCAAGATTTGCTCGGTCGAGGTCAGGACAAGATGACCAGGCGCATGGATGTCGGAGCATGAGATGCATCAATCCTGGATGATTGATGAGTAAATTTTGGGCGTCTGACCTTGCCCATATGTCTCCATGAAGGTGAAAGGCATCAACGGCCTCTGGTGCGAAGATTAATCTCATTCCCTTGATGATCGAGAGGATTGCGCCTCTCTTGATGGCTCCTGCTAACTGGTCCATCAGTGTTAGAGAAGCGAGAATTGATGCGACAATGGCAAAGGCGAATGCTATCGGATCGGCGGAGCCAAACACTGAGTCTGGCGGAAGGACTACTGTCTGAACTGGTGAATTGTCCATTCTACAGTGGCCTTGGTCAGTGAAGCCAGAATACTGATGAGATGAGGTATCACTCGGTCCGCAGCAAAATAAAGCTAATGCGTGCTAAGGAAAGAGAATTGAGGGGATTTGTTATCAGCGTCAAGGAGAGGGCCAGGAATCTATATGTGGCTATACTTCTAAAGAAATGGTCGTCATGTTTGTCTCGGAACTGAGAGCCTGATTCTTAACCGCCGATGATATCGAACCTATCAAGTCCCATTCCCATTCAATTCTGTCACCACACCTCATATGTACCAATTGGATTCTACAGTAAGTAGCCTCGGAAATTGCAGAAGGATTCTGTGTGCATAGCACCCGTGCAGTAGCTGAAAGATCAGTTGGGCTACCTGCATGGAAAGGCGACCGGCTATTGGTTAAACCCAAGCATAGAAGATGCTATTTTCAACAAGGCTGTCAATTGAAACGTAGACTATTGAACTGCGCCCCTGCTAGCTGGGTGATAGGAACTAAGTGATGCTTATGCGGCTGAGCTCGACACCCTTGTGTGAGAATGTCTCACAATTTATGCTGACCATTGGATTTGCGATGCATCCTTACAACCATTCTTGAAATCAGGCTCGGCTGACATGCCGTATCTGTACCTGTATATCCGTTGTAAGCCCATTTGATCACGCGACTAAGTCGACTGCTAATATCAGGGGACTTATTATTTATCTTGATATAAGGACTGCCCGTAGAGTTTTGTGCTACAGTATTATAGCTAACGAAAGAATTCTACCGCGGAAGCCAATAGGTGCCCTTTCAAATGTTTGAAGCGTTCGCCATGGATGGACAAAGATGACCATGTTCGGTTTCCTTGCAAGGCGACTGTGCCATAACTTCCATTGATCCTTCCCTACTACATCGCAACAAATCCCTAGATCAAGGTTCTATTCACGGCTACTCTTATGGACTTGAATTGCATCTACTTGTCCATTAACTAGCCATTCTAAGTCTTCATCTCGTCCACGGCAAGTGCAGAAGAGGGATTAGAACATACGTGCAGAGCAGTACCGAAAGGCCACTCTCTGCCCAAGAGTCGCAACCATTCTTTGCACACCTGATAGCTGGAGAAGGAATTTGTATCTCTGTGGACGTTCAAAAGAGAACCGTGGCCAAGGCTGATTTCCCAGGTGGCAAATCATAATCATGTGCACCTACGATATACCCATCGGTTTGAGCATCGAGGGACCAACTCTTCTTGCCAACTAGCGAAGTGGTTAACATTGAAGACAGATGCAACCAACGCCCAGACATGAAATATCCTCTTTGAGCTCCTCCTGTTCGATTGACCTCTGGTAACTAACTATTATATAGATATAAGCTGGTCTGAGAGGCCCTACTCACCGTATATTTCCATCAAATTGGCTGAGGCGAGTAAGACAACTAAGGCAAGCCACAGCGGGGTGGCTTTAGTTTGCAATGATCTCAAGCAAATCAATCATGTCCTTTCTTTGCTTTGTTATCTGATCTAGACGATAAACAGAAGTGATTGACACGGCACGGCCCAGTGACATACCTTGGCTTACTCCCCTCAAACCAATCTGATGAAATGTCACGGTATGTAGACCAATTAAACCCCCTTACACCTCTCAGATCGGGGCCAAAACTTGGCGCTAGTAGGGGCACCTATCAGGTTGGTAATATTCGTGCTGACCTTGTCTCTCATCTCCACCCTTTGATTCACAACATCATGGTATAAAGCTGAGGGCCACAGTCGCACCCTTCATGGACCGAAGGGTCTGCCCTAATGTCTGCATCCAGGGCATTTTTCTTACTTTGACCAACTCCTTCTCCCATTCCTGGCACTGCGCGAAGCCTTTTCGACAATGCCTTTGTGGACATGTGTCTTTGAAAGCTGCCGCAGACCGGCTGTCCGGACTCTCGGCGATTGCGTCTTCTGTAATCGTCACTTATGCTCCATCCATCTTGAGCCTGAGTTTCACAACTGCCCGCAGCGGGAGGTAAGCTTGTTACTCACTCAGCGTACTTAATCGCTAACTCATCGATTGCAAGGACGTGGACTCTTACTATGCTGCAGCCTGGGATGCTGAGAGAAGGGAACTCACAAAGCTGATCAAGAGAATCAATACCCGTGCCCTCGAGGCTCGAGCCAGCCAATTGCGCAAAGGTATACCCTGTTCTATCCCTCCTCTCCAGTATGACAGAGCGACCCGTAGCTCTGTCATGGGCGGTATGAACTATCATATTGAAGTTCGTTTTGATGATGGAATCACATGGATCGCCCGCATTCGAAGGTTCAACGCCATGTCTCCCCCGGCAGCATTGCGAGATTATATCATCCAGAGTGAGGTTGCAACTCTCATGTTTCTAGAGAAAACCAATGTTCCCGCTCCAAGAGTTTACGATTTTGTACTTGACCATCCCGGCAACCCTGTGGGAGTTGGTTTCATTTTGATGGAGAAACTACCCGGCAAGTCTTTGAGATGGTCCATCGCAACTGAGCAACAAAGGGAGAAGGTCATGAGCCAACTAGCGGATACGTTCGTGGAGCTTCATAAATACCCTTTTGACCTACTTGGCTCTCTCGATAGGCCTGGCGGGTCTCACGTCGGCGCGTTTGCCAAAGAGACTCTTAGTGATTTTATGAAATCCGAAATGCGGACCAGCGGGCCTTTTTCTTCTTTGGAAGAATATCACATGTCCTCAATACGACTCATCTTGGATTTAATTGTTCGAGAAGAGATGTACTCACAACAAGCAGTGGATGCTTATCTAATCCACCGATATCTCATCGATCTGGTGCCACATGTGTTACCTGCAGTCCATAACGACGAGAAGTTTTATCTGACGCACGCAGACGATAAAGGCGATCATATTTTGGTGGATGAGAAGTTCAATATTACTGGGATTATCGATTGGGAATGGGCTCACACCGCCTCACCTGCACATGCCTTTAACTCGCCCATTGGCTTTTTACCAGTTGCAGACTTTTACCGCGGAAGTAATGACCTGTGCAATGACGAGGTAGTGTTTGCACGCCTACTTGAGGAAAAGGGTCATGGGGATATGGCCAACATTGTTCGGAACGGTCGGTTACAGCATATGTTTTCTTTCTGCTGTGGATATGATCTCGCAGACTGGGACGGATTTCTAGGTCTCTTCCGAGGACTTCGAGATGCCGTAGGGGTGGATGAGGGTCTGGAATGGGATGAGTGGAAGATTACTGTATTACAGCGCTACCAGGACGATCCTGGGCTTCAGTTACTGTTGGCTAGGCATTAGATAGGCCGTATTGGCAATGGCGTAGAAAAGAGGACTCCCGCGATTTTGTTCTTATTGCCGTATCCGGTACAGGGAAGGCTTTGCAATGACAAGCCAACTGAGACCCTAGATAATATTGCGAACACAGAATGAAATTGTATAATATATTAATCTATAAATAGAGAGACAGCTGAGTTCAACGCCTATATCGGCACTTGGAACTCGATACAGCAGGAAATTATCAAATCTTTGTTAGCGATGTAGTGCTCTCTGTATCTCCAGCACTGTGATTCCTCTTAGCAGATCTTATGTGGTCCAGCTGATAGCCCTGTTCATTACTTTCGTCCACAGCAGTCGTTCTCTCAGCAAAGCTGGACCCATTGGGATCGTTTTCTTCTAGACGCCGGCACCCAGTCCGTATACTAGCAATAACCTGCTTACACGCGGCTCGAGAGGTATAGTAGTAAATCAAAGCGTTCCAAAAGCCCTGCAGAGGAAGCACAAAAGCGCTTACATATCCCAACTGTACAGATGCATGGCCGTCGATAAGGATGTACAGACGATTCGCACTCGCGGGAATCCAGGTGATAAGCATCGCTGTGAAGAACAAAAGAGCTGTCTTGGCATAAGACATGGCTGCCTCGTCACTTGGACTGCGTCGACTGCGATCCGAGTGCTGGGTCCTGCTGATGTTGGTTTGCTCATAGGAATTTGCGACGGGTGGAGCAGGACCAGCGTAGATATCTGCGGAGTGAACGGGCTCGGGTTTGGTTGTAGGTCGAAGAGTCTGGTCGAGTTCAGAGGGAGTAGACTTTAGTGTCGTAATGGTGATATTGGTGGTCTTGGAAATGCCCGAAACATCGGCATTCTGTGTAACATTGTGCGAAGTATTCATTTCGTTCGAGTTTGAGAAACCGTGCAAGCGGCTTCTCCATTTATAGATTGTGACTCCGACGCGGACATATATAGTAAAGGCGACAAGTATGATGAGCCTAAGATATTGTTAGAACTGTCCATGACGAAAGAACCAAGAAAACAGCAGGGGTTAATTACCATATCAGTCCGTAAGTAGCAAGCTGCCAAGCATCCCACTCTACCGTAAGCCAGCACCACAAGTTTGCATTTCCGTATGCGCGAACACCATCTCCGTTCCTTACAAAGACAAAGGTAATGCCTATAATGAAAGGGATGCCGTAACACAGACCGATATGAAGTAACTCTAGTCTACGTAGCCTAGCGCCATCGAATCGACGGTAGAAAGTGAGATATACGTTGGTAGCCATAGCTAGGGCCCAAAAGACATCTGCAAACATAAACCTAACAAATCATTAGCAACGAAGTAGACCATGAGTGTTGTATCCAAAGCACTTACGTCTCGATTAGAAAAGCCTGCGTTTGACACCCGGCGGAATTGGGTTGGCTGGTGAAACTCTGTGACATGAGTGTAGCGACATTACTCATCATATTTCCGAAAGAGGCGTAAAAAAGCATCCGGCTGATGGGCTTGTGAAACTGCTTCGAAGAACAGTATGTGGCGATAATGAAGAGCGAACCAAGAAGGCTCGGCACTGAGCATGTACGCTCTATAGCGCTAATGGCCGATGCTTGTGATGAGTTGACCATGATGCCTTGATTGAATCAAGAAGTCATGGGTGGGATGGAAAGAAGATGCTGCATAGATAATTGAACGGTTCTAGATAAGAGGGTAAGTAACAAGATAAATATGCAAGTAGAAAGGGGTCCGGGCCGCAGGAAAGAGTGGACGGACTGGTGCGTAAGGCGTGCTAGATTCACATAACTAATCTGCCTCGAGACAGATCTACACATCTAATGGATAACGCTAAGCTAAAAACTGTCACTACTCTGCTGTCATGTAATGAAATGGCATAAAGAGAGCCCTAGTGGGTGTCAGAAAACAAGTTACGTGAAGATATCCACCTTTATTATAGTAAATGTCATCCTCATGTCACTTTTTTTTTGACACCAAGGAGAAAAACTCAATTGAAACACTCGCTGCATCAAGGGTATAATTATCCGACATCTCGAGTTACATCCATCGATCGGATTGAATTGCCAATCAAAAGTGATATTATGCTTCGGAGGTAAACTCCGGAAGACTACCCTGTTGGTGCTGTAGAATGGGCAAGGATAGCAACTGACTCGGATCTGATGATCACCTCATGGTAATGCCTGCAGATGAACAGAATTGCAGAAATAGCGGACGATCATTTGCTGCATACCCCTGACTGAATTGCTGTAACAGGTAGGTAATATCAATTATCTCCAAGGGGGCTTTTTTTACTGCATGGATTTTCGCCATTTATCCGAGGGGACTGAGCGTGACTAGACTTATTTCCGCTAGCTGACAGACGTCTAGTGTCAGTCTAGGACTAGGTGGTAATAAGATCAGACTTAGTGCTTATTCCCACACGAGTTCGTGGTTGTTGATAGGTTCAGTGTGGAATTAAAGACTCCATTAATGACATACAGCCCTATATCCCTACCTTTATTTTTTTAATCAAGCACCAACAAAATTAGTACCACCGGTCACTAGCTAAAACCCCAATACGCGCTGGATATTCATTACCTTAGCTGCTAATCGCCTTGGAGCTATTAGACTAACAGTTCTGTTAAAGCATGCTGTGGGTTTTCTACCCCAGCTACCCCCTCAGGATCTGCAATTCACGCAATCTTGTGATACGCACGGTACAAGTAGCGCATTTTACCGAGCCTGTTACTTGTCAGCAGCATGACAAGGCTCTCCAGGTATATTGCAAACGAGTAAGGGCCAAAAGTGGTCCGTACCTCGTTCCATCTTGGCAGGCCTTCATTCTTCTTTTTCGCCTTCCGTCATTGCTTGGGTATCTATTTTGCTTGAGCTCGTGACAATATCCCATAGCTTCAAGCCGCCAAGTCACATTAGAACGTTGCCGGTGTTCTGGTGGATAATTATTCCCAGGTTGCTGTTAATCTGAGCAAAAGTTGTTCCTGTATCATCAGCATCGCCACTCATGCAATACTCCTCGATTGTAGGATGACCCAAGCTCAAGCCGCCATGCATTCCAGGCCACCACCAAGGATGCCAATTGAACATTCGAATTGTATGAAGTATAGTAACAATTACATGCTATCGTTGCGCCAATGAGGGCACGGTTCACAATTGTGTCATCGCTTATCGCGGGTAAGAAATCCCGCGTCTTGGAACGTATTTCGAAGTGGAATTTCAGCCGGGTCAGTTTTGCCCTTTACAGTGGCATCAACTACTCGTTTCAGGATCGGTATTGAACGTCCCGATCTGGATGTTTATCCGATGGTACTCTGGTGCTTTTCTTCTGCCGTAGTATCTCAATCATACATTACAAGCAGCATTTGGTCCAAGATTCGAACCCGTCAGCGAAAGTGTTTCAGCGCAGTTGTCAACGCGCGACTCATACATATTCATGCTGACCCAGTGCATGAATCGGGGATCTTTAGTACTGTCTTGCTGAATCAATACGCCCACCTATTTCCTCAAAATTAACATGTCTTATATGAGACTGCGAGTCAGCTACACCTTGACTTGTCTCCACAAATGCAGTCTTATCACGACATGACACGAACCTCTATCAACGATGTCAAGAGATTTGTGGTAGAGTAATGGCAGTGTCTTATACAACTGAGCGACGATACAAAAGGGCATGTGAGCATTATAGTGCTGCGATAAATGAGGAAACGTGATGGTTTATATAGCCGGAAGATTGTTCAAGTCAAGATTCGAAGCTTGAAGAAAAGTCGATATGTTCAAGTAGGTGAGCGGTACAGGGTATGAAACTAGCTTCGATCCATAACTGAACAAAAACTACCCATATTTGACTTAGGTACACCTTCCATACCTTAAGTTCCTCTCCGAGTACTTTACCATTGATATGTATCGGTGTTGCATCAACGAATACATAAAGCATTCTAGCTCACGAATGTGTATTGTTCATCCTCTAACTAAAGAGTAACCTATGCCGTTAACAACGGCGAAGCCACGTACATATTCATGAAACCCTTCTTCAATCTGTCCGGAATCTTGGCAATGCCTTGCAACCCCTTGTCACTCCATCCAAAACTCTGAGCCAAACCATCAACGAAGCCCTTCTGACCACTCTCCCCAAGAACAGGATTCATCCAAGCTTCATGAACATCCTTGTACCTCTTTTCGACATCATCGACCGGCTTGACCGGCGCCCAAGCTTCATCGACAGTGATAATGTCTGGTAGATGCCTATCTGCAGTAATTTCCACGAGATCTGCGTCCGCGACCTTGTACGCTGGGAATGGATCAGGAGATGTTGTTGGCTTGGGGGCAATGACTCGGACACCTGTCATGAGAGGAGCGCTATTGTCATTTGTGTTGAGAAGATCGCCAACGTTGTTGCCACTCCTGCGGGGGTCGGTTCGTGGGTCATCTATCACTTGTTAGTTGGGTTTTTCGAACTGGTTGAGGATCAGGACTTACACTTTGCCCATAGAGCACTTGGAAGCTTTTGCGTGTATCGTTCAAATTGCCAATCCTCACCACCATTGCCTCCATCTTCATGTATTACTTGAATGATTAAAACCGAAGTCATGGACGTGGTAAGCTGCATTGGTCTGCTGAAAACGTCATCCTGCTGGAAGATCGAAGAGCCTGAATCAGACGTCTGAACAGCGGTTATTGCCATTTTGCATTCAGCAACAAAGACAAACGATCCCGCTCGTACAGTCCATGGATCATCTTGTCCACGTTCTGGTCTGTCATCTAGGTTCAGAAGGCCAGACTCAGCCAAGAAGTTATGTGCTTCATTCCTTGGTTTCTTCGTGGTAGACGCTTCAGTGGACTCGGTCAGCGGCTTCATACTCTGACCAGTAATCAGAGATTGCGCAGAAGCGAAAGAAGATGCAGGCGTTTCTTGAAGAACAAGATCGTAAAAGCTTGAAAGGCTGATTTTCTCTTCCTTGGTAATGTGGTCTCCAAAGTTGATATCGAACGCAACGATCCAGAAATCCACGTGGACACGACCAGCAACCGGCGGACCCCAGAGGTACAACTCAGCACCGATCTGGACAGAGATTCGGATGTGGATGAACCAGAAGTCAATACTGAATCCTACACCGACCGAGACTCCAGCTGGCATGTCAAAGTAGAAAGGTCTGTAGTTGATCAGGAAATTGGCAAAAGCGTCGAACCAAGCGGAAAGTGGCCCTGCTTTGAATGCAGCATGGAGACGACCGCCTGCCATGCACGCTTTTGTCGTGATGGCAAAGTATGCTTCTCCAGAGATAGACAAGCCGCCGCCAAGATTCCAGCTGATACCCAGACGAGGAGGATTGGGGTATCCAACAGGGATATGAAAGGCCTGATGGTACCCGCCCAATGTGAATACAAAGTCCCCAATACGATTCTTATCAGCAAGAGGTGCGTCGAACCAATAACACAGAGCGAAACCGCCAGTTAGATGACAGTTAGGACTAAGGATGTACGATCTGGGCGATAATTGAGCCTCGATCTTGAAGAAGCCATAGTCAAAATCAAGGACAGATGCGATGCCAAGCTCAGCGTGGGCAAGTTTGAGGCGCGAATTTGCAGAAGGTATGTCACATGTCGCAGCAGCAAAAATGCCCAGTTTGACAGAGTTGCCGAACTGGACTGCTACCACGGCGTCAATGCTCAACATACGGAATGCAGAGAGTTTCATGCCAAATGCGCCCCAGAACGTGTTATCAAATGGTTGAAACCATCCACCTGCTGATGGATCAGTAAGACCAACCAGTACATCCTGCGCATTCCCGTTGCCGCTGAGTGAACCACTGTTGATAAAGGGAAAATCAGAAACTTGGTCGATTGTGGGCAGACGAACAGAGCTGTTGTATCCAAAGCCACCACAAACTCCGCTAATTTCTGCAAAGGCAAGAGTCATCAGAGGGCCGTTGAGTTTCGCAAAGACGAAGACACTTTGGAATTGGCCCGCATTGTTCTTGAGAAGGATGACGCCGTAGAAACCAGCTGCTTGGAATTGCCAGGGGCGGAAACCAACGATCAAACCACCAGCGTAATAGTCCATTGTACCGTCATTGCCGTGCACGATGATACCACCCATTGTCAACGGCGATCTGTCGAAAGAAGCAGCTAAACCGCTGATGTCAACGCTGATAGAAGGAAGTTTGTCCAAGGTTTCGAAGCGACTGTTGAGAGTAAAGTCAAGAAGAGTGAATCCAATTGGACCAAGTTGGAACGTTGCGTCAAACACAATTGACAAAGTCTTTTCTTTGTACTTGAGTCCAACGTTGCTGATCGCTAGTGGACCAGCTGTCTTCTTGTATGGAGCTTGTGCACTTGGACCTCCGTCTTGCATCTCATCTTCAGTGCGTCTTCTGCCTTTCTTCTCAGGATCACCACTGTCTCGAGATGCAGAAGGCTGGGGTTGCATGAAGGCATAACTGAGAAGACAGAAACGTCCACCCTTGCCGTCGCGAATGATGACGGCGAAGTGGCAACCTGAAGGGACCAGCATGTCAGTTGGTTTCCTCTCACTGGGTTTGACCTTGTCAGCCACAAGTAATTCATCGCCTTGCAAGCCGCTATTGAAGAGAGCAACATCTTCCCTGGTGAGTCCAGTGAGTTGTCTAGGTGCTTGTGGTGATCTCGGGTCTTGGACAAAAAGGAAGTAAAGCTCGTCTAGTGGTTGCGTCAAATAGCCAACAAGGGGAACCTCAAGGTGCATCTCTCCGAAACCGCGTATGGCTGCTTTGAAGAGACGCTTGGAAGGATCTGTTGATTTCCACTTGGTGCTGTGGATTTGCGAGAAGAGGATTTGAAAGTCACCAATGTTGAGTTGAGCCAAGAACTGGAATGATTCGACGTCAACATTTTCATAGCTTGTTGTCTTCTTCAGTACATCGATACTGAATGCATCCTTCTTCTCAGCAACAAGCAAAGTATTGTTAACGAAATCTGGTATGTCAAAATCGGAACCAAGAATATCCGCCAAGATATCTCCGATTTTGACTTTCTTGTTCTCCGGGTTGAGGGCAGCTTTGAACTTGAATCCACCAGAGTCGTAGGTGAAGTTCAGGTTCAATCTCAACTCGGCAATGACAAAGTCGCCTGACATAGCAAAGCTGCTTCCAACAGTACTAGAAGCTGTAGTGCTTGGCTTCTCGTACGCGTACTCAACACTCAAGGTGTTAATAGCGATGGAGCTGATAAGCGGTCCAATATGATTCTTTGAATCCTCATCAAAGAACTCGGCGAGCACAGCGGCATATAGACTTTCAATCGTAGCCTTGAGAATCCAGGATTGATCCTTAGAAGAATAGCTGAGACATCCGATGAAGGTAGCGGAAAGATCAACGGGTGAGTCTTCGTAAGGATCGATCAGGACGGATATTGCAGCGCTAAATGTGAACGCAGAACTACTTCCCCATTTGAAAGAGGTTGCAATACCAAGTTCACCGAGGTAGGGTTGAGGGGCAGAGGTGGGAGAAGGTGAATTGGCTGCAACGACACATTGGAGGGCAAAGGATTCTTGGGATACCTCAATGGATGCGACGTGTATGTCGGAAGGGAGAGTATCTGGAATGTCGTGTATTATCTGGCCTGGAATCAAAGTGGCAATGTCAATGGTAGTAGCAGGTGAGGGAGTCACTGGTGTGAGAACGGTCCAGTGCTCCCCGGTTGGTGTCAAGTCCCAGTCCTGAAGATCCACAAAGCCTGGACGTATGTCAGTCAGAAATGATATCTAGAGACAGCCGGGCTATTACATACTGTTCCATAGCTCTCCGGCTAGAGTACCATTGGTACCAGTGGATCGCTTCCACTCGTATGTAATCAAGAAGATGGGCGGTTTCGTATCCTCTCCTTTGCCAAAATTGGCAGTGACCTCGATATCGAAAGAAAAGGAGTCAAGCTTGGGATCTTCCTTGTCTTGGCTCGTATCGAGACTCATGTGAAGTCTTCTCAATGTTGCATTTGGAAACAGTTTGGTACCACCCTCTTCCTTGTTCAGAAGATCATCTACAACCGACTCAACAGAGCTTTCGCCCGCAAGGCCAGATAACCACTCGAGTATCCCCGGGAGAGGATCAGGAGAGACGAAAGTGAAGATGAAGTCAATAGTAGATGGGTTGAAACTGATACCAGCAAGCATGGAAACAGCGTCATTCCCACTACTGAAAGTGCATTCAATACTAAATGCTACCTCGCCGCTAATAAGAGTCTTCTCGTCTTCCAGCAGCATCTTGTTCTTGTAGACGACGTCGGCACTGTCAATAACAAGACCTCCAAGGGAAGGTGAGAATAAGTCTTCAAGTGCCTTGTAATGTGGAAGCTGGAATTGAAGACGAGTTTCAAGACGCTTTGAGTCAGATGGGGCAAACCATAAAGCGTTCCTCCTAGGAGGTGCTCCTTCTCCTGGTGTTTCGAGCGTCGCTTGGAGCATGAGGACGAC
This sequence comes from Fusarium armeniacum, assembly GCA_013618295.1. Taxonomy (NCBI): domain Eukaryota; kingdom Fungi; phylum Ascomycota; class Sordariomycetes; order Hypocreales; family Nectriaceae; genus Fusarium; species Fusarium armeniacum. Next base: position 337,896 of record JABFER010000030.1, on the reverse strand, counting down.
GAGTGCCACATATTCAGCCACGTCATCTTGATTGGCAGCCTTGAAGATATCTCTGACAAAGACTTCGGTCATATCTTCAATCTTGGTAAAGTCAAGACCACATATCAAAGTTGCCCCATCAATGCCAGGAGGTTCGATTCGAGAGCCTGTAGCATCTCCACTCATAAGAGCGGTGGACCCGAAAGTGAAGAGCAGGACATCACTAGCTGAGCTGAAGACCAGTGGCCAAGGCTGAGATAGCTCGAACTCGAAGCTTTCGATCTCTTTGGCTGCCGACTCATCAACAGTCAGAGAGGCACTGACCCCAGCGTCGAAATTCTTGAACCATTGTAAGGTCTGGTCTGAATCATCGAAGCTGGCTGTTGGACTTGGAGTTGTTGACAAGTTTATAACCTTGTCTGGGTTCAAACTCTCGACGAACTTGTCTGCTGGACTATCTGCTGATAGAACTTGGATATTCTCGCCGGGTTCTTTTTTAGCGGAACTAGCATAGATGTTGTAGGTTGTGGCATTGGCTCCGACGGTAACCTTCTCACGACTAGAAGGTTGTGAGGGGATAGTCATGTTCAGACTAGCCTATCGAGATCTTCCTCGGTAAAGCTAGTGAGTGCGGTCAAGGGATGATATTTAGTATTCTTGAAGGTTATAGTAAAGTAAGATATAAAAGATGAGACGAATATAGGCTGACTATGCTGAAGTGCAGAGCGGTTTTGTTATAGGTGGCCAGGAGTCTAGGACACAAACTACAGCTCGCTTAGAGAATAGAGAAGAAGAAAGAGAATCTGCTGAATGTTACGTTCTACTTGACCGGGGACCAAGATAGACCCTGAACAATATTTCCCTGATACGTATCGTACCAGATCTTCCACCGGCATGTCAATGTTAATTACGGTTAATTGCATGTCTCACAATTGCTCAAGGAGTTGATGAAGGTGTCATAGAAATGTCTGTTGTATCTGCATATACAAGTCACTGCATGAGCCTTTCAGCTTCACAAGCCGCTTTCCCCTCACTGCATGCATGTTGTTATCCTTTTTACACCGGTTGCATAAAGTGATACAAGTACGCAGGAATATCCCGATGTGGCATTCTGCATTACCGCCTTTATGCGGGACGGCTCGTTTCAGGCCAGCAGAAGGAGGGGGATATGATATGATAGTACATTGTGAGACATAATTGTGAAGCCAGAAAATGTATCTTGATACATTAGGGTTGACATGATTAAACAGCCATCTCTCGTCACTGAAATGGCTTAGAGATGCTGCATAATTCCGTCTACTATGTTCTTGGCGGTTACGTTTTTTGGCACTCTAATAAGCGGCAAGATACGTGCTACCCAACCGAGTGACATCGGAATTAACCGCCTTTTCAATCTGAGGAGAATAGATCGCTCGGGTCCTTGATAGAACTAATAGTAAGCTCTGACGCAAAGGAAGACTCCAACTCGTAATCATTCTTTACATCTCACCCAAATTCACCATTAACTATCCCTACAACAAACATGAGTGAAGACACTGGGATCGCAGACTTTGACGTCGCTCTAGTACCCATGCAACTGGATGTATTCGTTCTGAATCCAGCTGTATGCGGTACAGGCAAAGACGACGATACAAGCGCACGCATCTGTCCCATTACTCAACCCAACTACACATTCCTCAGACTCGACAGTTTCCTTCTTCAGAGCGATGTTCAGAATCATGTTGCTCTGCACAATACCGCCCCAGCATCAATCAATTCCCGCTTGACTGATCTAGGTGGTCGTCCAAACCCGACTGCCCTGCGTCATCGTCATGGTGTTTATGTCCACTGGACTCTGCCTCGTTTCTATCGATCTGGCGTTTCTTCTACGGACTCTGTTCCGGAGTCTAGACGGAAGAAGGAGAGGCTTCGTCGTGGAATGCATGCAACTTCTGCTCCGCCTGAGGCTGGTTCTACTGGCGGTGGTACGCCCGACTTTTTGCAGCCGCCGACACGATGGATTGTCGTACGAAAGCTTGACCTTGATAGTATTCAACCCTCGAGTGCTAAAGATGCTTTCAAAGATCGAGAGTACGAGGCGTGGGTCGTTGAGAGCGATTACGTCTGGTCTCTGGAAGATATCCCACATGAGGCAGATCTTCAGACAGATGTCGCCCCGTTCGTGCTTGGACACGCAGGCACGGATGTGAACATCAATGAACAAGCTGAAGTTTTCATCGGGCGAAAGACTCGATTAGCTGAGTGGACTGAAAACCCAAATCCCACTGTTGAGCCCCCGGATATCAGTCTTCTCCGCAGTGGGAACCAGCTTTTTGCAGATTTTCAGATGCACAACACCAATGTCTTCAGTATCCTGGACAACTTTGAGTACGGAGATAGCAAGGATCCTTCGTATCTTGACTATGCGAAGGCTAGCTACTACGTTCTCGGCTGGCACTGGAAAGATAGTGTTGATCCGCTCTGGAACTCCGGTGCCAATGTTACCCACGGAGAAAGTCTTCAGTCACTTTTCATGACACTTCAAGGAACGGATGAAGCAAATCCTGATCCTTGGATGGAAAACAAGAGCCAGCTCCGTATTCTTTGTCATAGTTGCATGTACGATGTAACTTGGGATCACGAGAATAAACCCAAGAGCGTTCCAGCAGATGGTTTCAGTGATCGCCTGCGTGATCAGAGTCAGGCTGCCATCGCAGTTGGAACGACTCCCATGGATGCATTATTGGCATATTGTCACGCGCGTGCAGACGCTGGTGAGAATTCAGACAATGTCGCCAAGCTAGAAGAAGATATCTTGGCGCTTGAATCTCTCCTTCAAGCGCGCGACGATGGCGTAGAAGGACAGCGTGAAGCGAAAGATTCAGTGTATAACTGGTCATATACTCGTTCTCCAGGCGGCACAAAGTATTTCTTCGCCGAGTCTGAGAATAGCTCTACCAATCAACCAACAGAGCCTCAACCCGCAGCTATCCAGGCACTCAATGAATTGAACCTCACTCAAGCCCTGGTCGACTCATGCGAAAGGGCCATGTTGCAATATCGCTGGGATATGTTTTCACTCTGGTGGAAATACGCCAGCGATTTGGGTCAGAGTGATAATCAGGGAAATGACCAGAATGAGAAGTTCAGGGCTGATGCTGCGAGAATTTCTGCCCGTATCAGAGGACTACAGACTCGTATTGAAAGTCTTCAAACACGGGTTTTGACTCTGCTTAGGAACCCTTCTTTATCTACTGTTGAGTCTACTAGTGAGCCTGTCTTTTACGGCGGTAATGATCCTACCGTTCTGATTGGAGGTATCCCATCTGGATGGGCGCTCGATTATCTCGATAATCTTGCTATTCGCGCACCATACCAGGTCATTACTTCCGACAAAACACTTCCTACCAATCTCAGTAGCCTTATGGATGTTGCTGCTTCTAAGCTACCTGATATCCTAAGCTCTCCCGCGAAGGCTTTGCTCAAGGAGTTTCATATCCTTCGTCCTGGAGGCGGTGACTCGGGTACACCGATTGAAGGCAAATTCTATCCTCAGTTCCACGATCAGTTGACTACTGATAATCGCTGGCGAGATCAGTGGGGAGATCGACAGCCCTGGTTTCCACTCTATGCAGAGTGGGAAGTAGAGTACACTCATATTCCCTTTGACTACTGGAAACTGGACGAACATACTGCTCGACACTCTGAGGACAAACAAGTCAGATATGGTATTACTGTTCCATCAACCAGAGATCCTCCTCCACCATTATGGGAATCTCTTGGGCAGAAGGATATTCGTATCTTATCAGGAAGAGTCCTAATCCTTCCCCAGCCAAGCTTTGCCTTGGGTGCCAAGATGAAACAGCTATTCCAGAATACGCCACCTAGCATTCTAGATGAGTATTTACCAGAGGAACAGCGCAACAATCTTCTTGCAAACATTGGTGAACTCTCATATTTATCATCACCACTATCCGGCTTTGCAAGTGGTCTCGTCACCCAGGCAGAAGGCAGCCATCTAAAGCCCGAGAACAAAGTCGTCGGTCCAGAATCAGAGCTCAGTTACGTTCTCGACGCAGCAACGTTCGACCAAGCCGGTCTAACGGAAGATAATCTAAAGCTCATCAATGGAAACTCGGCCTTGACGCCTTACGCTGCCCTGGTCAACTTTACTGATAGTGACAACTGTCCTTTCAAACCTGTCACGCATGGCCAATTCAGATTTCGCAAGTTCAACGTCATTGATAAGTTTGGTCAAGCTCTCATGGCGATTGATCAGAAGCCGCGCAGGGATGGGCCACCGCCTGTTTATCCCTGTATAAGTAACTTCTATGCCCCGCAGGAGATCACTTTGGATGGGACAAAGTATGCCAATACTGTCATTCAGGATAAGTCTGAGCAATGCGAGTTTCTTCAGTTGCCACCACAGATCAATCAGCCTGCTCGGATCAATGCCAAGTTCGTCAGACGCATTTCGGATGATTCTGGTACTGGATTTAGAGGCTCTGCACCGTGGCGACCAGTAACGGAATGGGAGTCTCCGATTTGGGGATGGGTCATTACCAACTACGCCGACTATGGTATACAGCTTTTCTTACCTGATGGTACTTTTTACCGCGAGGTTCGTGTGGGTGGTCCTTTGGGTACTCTCCAATCACCCAAGTGGTTACCGTTCAGTCCTGACCCAGATACCCAACCCACGCCAGATACTCGAGAACTTGACGCCCTCATTTCTAGACTCGCTGATCCGAAGTATCTTCTCGGCTTTTGGGGGATGATTACTACAGCGCAGCAGAAACTGCCTCCTGCACCAGGTGCTTATGCTCAGTTTCTCAACTCCATTGTTGGGAAACCACTTGCACTTGTCAACACTGGTTGGTCTGTTGAACTGAGTGGACCGCCTCTTGAGATTCAGAGTACTCAAGCCAAGGTTAAAGAACCTGAGCGTACTCTTTTGAAATCCTCGGACCCAAGCGACGAGACTCCGCATTATGAGCTTCAACTACGACTCGGCAATGAGGAAGCGGGCTATGATGGACTCGTTGGTTACTTTGATACGAATGATCCTGGTTCTGATCAATTGAACTATGATAAGATCAAAACTTTCTTCCTTCCAGATGGAAAGCCTACTGAACCGTTGATCGGTCTTGATACAAAGGAGTATCCCATCTTTGAGCCATTCTGGCAGCCTCCGTTCTCTGAATCTTCAACAGTTGAACCTTTTGTTTACGAAGATGAGCGCAATACTCGGATGTCAATATTTGGCGCCATTCTTGATCCTTTCACACCTATCCATGCATACTCATCTTTCCTCCCAGCGGCGGAATTACTCTTGCCACCATGGACCTGGCAAAAGGCCATGGACACAATGACAGCATTCTTTCACGCGGGACCTTTAACAATGCCCGTCAACGACGTCCCTGAATATGTCGAAGCGGAGAAATTGACCACCAAGAATTCCCGTGATATTCCCAAGCGGAACTTGTTACTTCCTTCTCTTGGCGGTGGAGACTGGAGTTGGTTCCAGCCGTATGCTGAGGGACAGTCTGCGGGTGATGAGGATGGAAACTCTGAAGCCATCTATAATCCGTTCGGAATTGAGAAGAAGGGGGATTTGATGAAGCCTGGTTTTCAGGATGGTCCGTATACGGCTATTGAGGGTTTTCTTCAGTTGCGGAATCCTGTCATGGCTCCTCCGAATCCTTGATGGGTGTCTGTTGTCTAGTCTAGTTTTATAGTTTGTTCACGTAGTTTGTCCCAGTAATTACACGTTTTGGCTTGTTTTCATTTAATACTGGTGAACACCTTTATACTTTGATGCACATCGAGTGTAACTCTAGTGATCACGATTGTCAGTATCTCAATGATCGCCAGGTCTTCCCATAGAGCCAAAACCCAGTTAATTGATAGCCATACGTCCCTCTCCTAACACTAGCATCAGACCTCGCTCTCATCTAGACTAAGGGTTCTTGTCCAAATAGTGCACAAAATAATCATCCTTCGACTCATCCTGATCCCTGGCCACGTAGAACAAATGGTTAATCCCATTAGCCCTGACCACAGACAGCTGACTGTCCTGCGCAATTGTATCAGTACCAACAGTTTCAGCGCTACCCCAAGACCCGTTCACTTTCATCACGCGTCGAATACCTCCAGCAGTCGTCCTTCCGCAGTAGTAGAGATAGACAGTACCGGAGTCAAAGACAACGGCAAGTGGACTATTGCGCTGCAAATCTCCCGTCGTGCCGATGAATTCGCCGTCTGGAAGTTACAAGTTAATGATTGAGGTTTCTAGATCAGAAAAGGTGTTACTCACGTGTCTCACTGCCAACAGTGTATTCCATAAGAGTACTTCCTTCGTATATGACTTTTCGCTGTTGGCTCTCCGTATCAAACCAGGCACAAGCGAAGGAATTGATCCATAGATCATGGGTCCAGATCAATTGGGTTTCCTGCGAGCCACCGATTTGACGTTCAAATAGAGCTCTGCCGTTCCCAAAAGATCTATTCCTGTTAGCTTGCATTGGTTCGAAAACGAATCAAATATTCTCTCACCTGCTATAATAAAGCCAAACATTATCATCATTGGCACAAGAAGCAAGCGTGATATGTCCTATATCTAGCACATTATGCTCCTGGTACAAAGGCGAGACTTCAGAAAGGTTGCGTTTGTCGTTACTGGTGACTTTGAACGGGTTATCCGTTGTGAGAGCAAAGACCTTTTCTGAACCCTGGAGGCTCACGCTCGTCATTTGGGATGGGTTGGTAATGTATTGGCCTTCATCGACAGCCTGAGGAACTTGTATGTTATCGTCCGGGTCGGCATCTTCAGTTCCGGACCAGAGAGCAAGGCCAAGCTGAGCTTTCTCGGTGCAATAGAATAGCTTGATGACTTTGTCACCCGGGACGCTCTGATCGATTACGGCTGTGATGGGAGCCATACTGGATTCTATGGTCGGTTCTAGTATTTCTTGAACTAAGAGAAAGTCTAGATCGGGTTGATGCTCAGATCAATTCAGGTGGGCGGTCGAATAACCCCTTCATCTTGCCTCTTTTCTCATCTCTTAGCAATCAAGGTACTTTCACCCCTCAATCTTTGCGTCGTCATATCGGATAGCCTTTGGGCATGAATGCAGTGTGGCTTTACCTCGCTTCAGTGACGATTTTCTTGGCTTCCGAGGTGCTGTCGGCAGATACATAGCACATGCTGTGGAAGGGTCACTTGTAAGCATGGTGACAAAACGGGTAATACGTGTCTGTGACTCAACAAAGTAGACGTCTCGGTGTATCGTGAATGACATTCTGCATGTTCCACTCTAGCGGGTTCTTTGCATAACATTGCATCAAGCCATACGATCTCCCCGCGCCTCATTAATTGCATTTCCATAATGCAGTATGTTCTGAGATAGGCAGTATGTGTCACAGTCGCTGTGTTCCTGTGCAAATAACTGCATCTACCGGTGATGGCGGTTCGAAGTGGGGGTAGACGTGTCCTACTGCACAATCCCATACTGAGCGCAGGTGTTTTGGTTCGGTTGTTGGTTTCATTATCTCCATTCAACAACTTACTATCACATACCTCTCAGTTGTCGTAGCCCAAATTCTTCTTCTTCTTCAACAACTCACTGATCAACTCAATTTCCTCTTCTGTCCTTGAAGCCATCCTTACTTCATAACCTTGCAGTCTGAATAAATTTCGGCACAGACAGTAACTCAGATCAGCAAGACACCATGGGCATCTACCCTGGAGGAAAAAGCACGCGCATCGATTCTCCGCGCCATCTCGCGCTACGTCACTACCGACGCGTTATTTCCACCAATCGAGTCAAAGCTTCTTCCCAACCAACAACATTCCTGGCAAATGGTGAAGCCGTCAAAGAAGACCTCGATCCCTTGCCCCCAGGTGAACAGAAACTCAACTCATTCTGGGCCCCTGGGATCGAAGCAGGTCCCAAACATACCATCTCTGTGAAGCAGAGTATCAATGCAAATGGAGAAATACTCGAACTAGAAGCCGATCAGAGCTTCTATGTTGATGCACCCCAGTTCTCGCTGCCTGATGGGAGCGTTCACTCTACGTATCCTCCAGCTGGATACAACGATGATCATCGTATCTTGCCTCACGTGGTCTTGACTGATCCTCATCTCCCATGGGAGAGGCTGGACAGTCCGAAAGCTGGCACCAACAAGGAACTCAAGGCTCAAATGAAAATGCTAGCCTTGAATCCTACTAGCAAAGGCGCTCCACCGCGCAACCGTGTACCTTGGCTTGCCATTTTCTCTTTCTCTCAAGATGAGTTGAGACTGTCCCCAGAGCATCTGGACGGTTCGGGAAGCATCTTTCGTAATACCAGTAGTGGTGTTATCAAGCCGGTCAAACAGTCATCTACCATGACAGTCAACATGAGCATCGCGGACTTGTGGAAGTTGACCCCTGAAGTGACAACTCCCGTCACGCCGAGACTCGGTCCTGACTCCATGGCAGAAAGCCGTGGCGACTTTATCTTCGTGCCGCCAGACCTGTTCACCAGTATCTTCTCGACCTTTGACGGGAAGGGTGATCGGGTCAAGGGTGCTAGCCCCGACACATCGCAGTACCAATACCTTGCTCACGTTCGCAAGATCAATGGTTCTGGAATGGCTCTCGCCGGTGTTGAAGATACGGCCGTCTTCAGTATCGTTGTGGGTAATAGGTCTGGCCCTCTTGACAATACTATTCCAACCACCATGTGCGCACATCTCGTCTCAATCGAAGGTGTCGAGGCGATGAACTATCCAACTCAGACGCACAAGTACGTGGCTATTTCGTCATTGTACAGTTGGAACTACACGGTTCTTTCACCAAATACACTCAATGTTCCCGATGCTTTCGAGAGTATCGGTCGCACCCTCAACGTGTTGAGAGCACCAGAAGAAGTCATCTCGCCTCTGCAAAACTCAGATGACAAGATCAAACAACTAGTCGGCCGCCGTCTGACAGATGGATACACCTTGATGAAATACAGGACCCAAACGGGCGAGGCCACTGTGGCACTGTATCGTGGTCCCTTGACGCCTACATATGTCCCAACTTTGGAACATCTGACCAAGTGCTCAACATCAGGGTTGGATTTGCAGATCCTCGATAAGCAGATCGGCGTTATGGACATCACATACTCTGTTGCATGGCAAGTCGGACGTACAATGGCTCTTGGTGATCAAGCATTTGTGGCTGCTCTGGGACGTGTACGAAGCGAGGTTCATGCAGACGCAGCCAAACAAGTCAAGATCAGTGCTGTCAAAGACGTCAGAGACACTGCGTTTAGAACTAGGAATGATCTCTTAAAAGACCTTTCTTCTATGGTCAAGGGTCTGGCTGATGTTCACCTACACAAACGCAACTCGGACTCTGAGCTCGGAAGGGCACGACCTGGCAGACCCATCTTTAGGCACGGAGGACCTAAGAGACGCTGGTTCCATAAAAGGCTCAGGCGTCGTGATCGGCCTACCCTTTCGTTCTCTTCGCCAGTCTTTGGAGACAAGTATCCTGATGCTGCGTTACGATCTGCCCGCAGACTAGCGTCGAGTCGATCTGGTGATCCATATGACGAGATGAACGATCCCCAGTCTTCAGATTGGATGACTGTGCTCTCATGGTTAGTCGATCGTATGTTCCTGGCCGGTGTGCCAGCACACTGCCTTCTCCCAGACCCATCATACCTTGGGGAAGAAAGCCTCCGTTTCTTCCACATTGATAGGAACTGGGTAGATGCCATGATCGATGGAGCTCTGTCTCTGGCGAATCACTTCGGCACCGATGAGGACCGTGTGGCTATCAAGAAGGCTCTCAATGACTACATCGGCCGTGTCCCTGACGGAATGGATCATCGTGTGCAGATACCCGCTTATGGATTCTACCTCCGGTCCGATCTGGTAACCATGTTTCCGGACCTTCGGGTGGAAGTCTTATCCAATGACTCTGCTCTTCAAGCCGCTGGTCAAGATCCTCCTACTGGTGCACCTCTTCTCCGACACGAGATAGTTGCCGATGGGGTGATGATGGCTTTGATGGATCGTGCGCCTGGATCTGCACAATTCTCGTCTCTGGTTCTTACTCAGCCAGCTCATCAACAGCGGTTTGCCGTTGCACGAGGACTTGAAACTGGGGACATCAAGGTAGATATCCGACGGCAATACACCGTTGACCAGAGTATCCGAGAAACCGATAGAGACAGACACAAGGCATTGAAACAAGTCACGTACACTCCCTCCTCAGCGAACAACATATTCACATGGAGCTCTCAGCCCCAACAGAGTCTCAACGACTTACGAATCCTCCGTCTACCCGCATTCGCAGATCTTCAGCTTGAAACTTTGCGGGAGATGATGGGGAAGCAACCCGGCACAAACGCGCCTTACTTTGAAGATGACACTTCGACTTCAGCGCTATTCGCCATGCAGCTGAATGATCCCATATACAACCTGACAATCAATATGCGTGACTCTTCCAGGGCCTCGCGCGCATTAGCTGGTTTGGCACCGCCTGACTCTGGAGATGGAAGCCCTGAGGTGAGGACCATCAATATGCTACAGGCAGTGCGAGTGAAGAAGCTTTCTGTTCCTGGTGACGAGGTAGTCACTGCAGCTACCCATGATGATTCAGATCAGGATGAGCAAGACGATGTTAGCAGTTATGAAGGATGGGATTACTCGAGACCTACGGCCTACGCGCCTTCTCACGATGGCTTGTCAACTTATCTAGCGCCTCATGTCAAAACTCTGCCACTTCATAGTGGTTCAATCACCAGTACCCCAGCTATTTTGTCCAGCACAAGTCCAATGACCCATAGTGCACCCCGTTCAAGCAAAAGACCACCAGAATCAGAGCCAGCGTCAGCACCAAGGTTTCTCATACGCGTCAGCAGTAACTCAACCGATATCCACGACCAAGTCATACTAGACAGGACGAATCTTCCCCAGGACCTGATCTTTTCCATCGTCCTCAAGCAAAGCGAGATCAACCAGTACTTGCTAATGGAACTAACCATCGACATTGCGCTTGGATCCAACGACCCGACATACTTCTTGATGTCTAATTACACCGGTCCGGGCGCACACATGTTGACGAATCTGCGCTTCAACGTCATTCCTACAACTTTTCATGATACGAATCATAATCAGTATTACCTGCGTATTCGACTTCTTCCTAGAGCTGAGAAAGGATGGGTCATTGCCCCGGCTGTCAATGAGTTGAGTTTCTTGTTGGGCTTGGCTAGTATCAATGCTCCGAGGGGCGGGTTTGGAAGTACGACTGCGACTATCCAGTCTCGAGCGAGGTACTGCAGAAATCCGGCTATGGTGATGGATGACATCAATATCATGATTGTTGAGAATCCTCCGGTCTCTGTAACAGTGGCGATGCCGTAAAGGCCGTTTTGAAGTTATAATTGCACGACCAGTCTAAATATGTAGCAAGACGTCACGAGACTTCAACTGACTTGGGAAAGCATTGGTTCTAATTTAAAAACATCAAACGGGTTCCTTTTGACTTTCATTCCCTTTCGAGTCCTCAACCTCATGCACAATATGCCGTCTTATCCACTGCGATACTCTCCCTATGCGCTCTCCATTAACAGCCCAAGCTACCACACTAACTATCATCACAGGCACAACCACATATATCCACGTTGTTATATCAGCTCCAGTACCGTTGAGCTGCTGAAGATCCATTCCGAAGATTGACGTAGTAAAAGCTAATGGCACAAAAACGGCAGCAATAAATGTTACCTTGGCTACAGCCTCGGCTTGCTCTTTTCCACGTTGGGCCTCGCGAACGATGGACTCGTTTGATAGTTTTCCCATCTCATCTCGACAGCCTGATGAAACGGCTTGGGCACGGCGGATGAGCTTCTCGAACTTGCGCTCGAGACAAATCGCGGCATCTTCTGCTTTTCCCTTTGCGCTGTTCTTCTTGTTTCTATCTTGTGAAGATTCTTCTCTGTGACGCTGCGGCTGATAAGACGTGCTAAGGGAAGTCTCTCGGCGCTGTAATTGCTCATCACTGTGTTCCTCGTTATGAGGGCTGGGGGTGGAATGTGGTTGTTGGCTCACTAGTGACCAACCGCGACCTCCTCGTGTTTTTATGACATCCAGTACATCTTGTAGTCGTTCAAGATGAGCGTCGACCTGTTTCTTGGTCCTTTGAATCTCACCAATTCCGTGATTGGCGTCTTTACCAGATATTTCCGTTTTCTCTTCCATGAGGTTTAAAAATTGATATTCAGATACTGCCAGGAATTGGAATATCGTGTTGAGTGCATGAAAAGGGGAGGCGTTACTAGCCATTGTTTCTGTGCTGTCTTCGTTCTGACCGAGTTCGTCACAAAGTAGTGAAAATGCGTTTTCTAGGGGATCACGTGCTGATTCTTGGCCCTTCCCAGCTGATTCCTCTTGTGTTGACTTGATTATGTGCCTGATCTGTCGATTGGTAAAGTCAAGAGGCCAGCTGATAAAGCGAACATATCCTGCATGTGAGTCTCTGATCTGTTTCCAGGGACCGCGATGGCTTTCACCTAAACTGGTTCCGCAGTCTGACCACACAACAACTAATCAAGTCATCAGAGTTAGTTATAGCCAAGTGAAGAAAGAGTAAAAGATGAGTGACTGTTAACTGTTGTACACCAAAACTTACTTGTCCAGTGTTTTTGGAACTGAAGCAACTTGATGGTGAGCTGCTGTTCGATTGAAAAGTGTTTGAGATCATGGACAGAAAAACTGCGAACCATTGTACCGCACGGCTCTATCCAACGTCCCATGTTCACGTCATCTGTAAAGGATTTCATTTCTTTCGCCAAGTCCGTACGAGCCCTCTCCAAGCTGCAATCAGACTTGTGGTTATCCCACATTCCAATGCTGGTAAAAGTCAACTGAATTGTCCCTGTGCCGATGACAGAAATGGGCGGTAGACAGAACATGTCACTCAGATTAAGTTGCGTTCCGTTGGCCAAGTGCTGGAACAAGAACTCGTAGTCTAACCCAAGACAAGATCCTATCCGACTAAGCCATTCCGTCGCAGGATATCCGCGAAGGAATAGGATCTTGTTTACTTTGGCTTTGCGCAAGGTTTCCTCAATTTCATCGAGTGAAGTCAACGTGTGCGCCTGACGCCGTCCACGCGAAACACCAGATAGTTCGTGCAGCACGGCAAAGTCAGTCTCTCTTGGCTGAGAGCCTGGACTGGATGTTGTAGAGTTACTAGGTTGATCAAATAGCCTTGAAAGTGCCTCGTAGTGAAGCCCCGAGAACAAGGAACGACCCTCTTTGCGTGGTACAAAGGTAGACAAGGTCGACTTGTAAGCTTAAAACTGACAGTTAGTAAAGGTATCGGAACAGGATATGATTCATACCATCATGGCTCGAGGAAGGGCTGAGACGTCTTTCATGGTGAGCTGAACTTGTGTTCCAGGTGCTTGATCTAACAATTGTTGGGTCTGAACGACGCCGAGTGGCTGTCTCGTCGGGTGACGCTATTGATGATTTTGTCGGGTCCATTTCTGTATAACGCCAAGGGCGGGTAAACAACTGTTGGATACATGGGAAATCGAGGCTTAAAGTACACCATCCAGCTAATCAGGCTGAGAAAGACCTGAGACTATTGGTCAAATATTCAGAAACGCCACTCAGCTCAGCCTTTGGTACGTACGTAGGATCATATTGCATATACTCGTCAGTTGTGCATCCTTCTTCTGTCGTACAACCATCTTCAACGTGGAGGGCCAATCATCATCAGACCCCTGTGTCACACCCATCATCCCATGACATATGAACTTGGCAGCCTGATTTCGAATTTCAACCCTTTCACAGCCCTGTCTTATTTGGGCTTACCTGCCTAATCAGTAATCATTTGGCATCTAGGGCTGAGCTTGCCTGGACTCGCCCCATTGATAAGCAGTCATTCTTTGAACTACGACATTTCTTGAATGATGTGTCACTAAATGCACCTAGCACAAAATCCATTGCCATTTTGACATGGTTTCCTCGTTATACATTAAATGCGGTCTTCGTTTGTCAAAAGTTCGTTCTTCGTATTGCGCATCCTCCTACTCCTCATTTTCAACCTTGGGAGAATCAAGACTCAAGAAAAACTAAATGACAGTCTTACACAAATTCCAATGTTAAGAGAGAATGTATGAAATGTTCAAGTAGGGACCGAAATTACCTCTCACTCTCTTTGAAACGTTCAGGATGAGTGTCCTCCTACAAAATCAACGGTATAAGACGTAGATCAGTTCGTCCCAGTCTGGATCTGTCAACTCATCCTCTTGCCGATCATCATTTGGAACCAAGTCGTGTCGAATATCCATGGAACGTTCAAGTAGCTCACGTGCTTCACTTCCACTATTACCTGATGCTTGAAGTGCGCGGCCCAGCTTCCAGCAATATCTCCCAAGGTCTGCCTTGTACCATGGAACTTCGCCCGGGAAGGCCACACACTTCCTCAACAAGGCACTGTATCATCATGTCAGCTTTGGTGGGAAATCACTATTATTGACAAACTCACATCGCTTCGTCGTATTCTGCCCTTTCGAAATGGGCTCTTGCAAGTCTGTAGCTGGCCTGGATCGTGAAGCTTGCGTTTTCACCGCAAGTGATGCGCAGTACGGACAATCCGCGCTTCGCAAAGTCGTACCAGTCACTTTTACCTTGCAAGCGTCGGATATTACCCATATATGTGAGTAGATGGCCGTCCCTGGGTTGAGTCAGCAGTCATTTCCGCGGCCAGTCACGTAGACGGGAACTTACTCAATTCCCTCAGTATTATCTTTTCCCAGTTTATCCTCCCTCTCCTTCAGAATAGGTGCCAGTATTTCATACCCAGCGTCAGGTTTTCCTGACCAAGCTGTGACGGTTCCTCTGTGCTGCCAGGCAAACGGAAATGGGAGTTTATCAGGCTCCCGCTGTTGATCTAACAGTTCGCAACAAGTTTCGAAAGCCTTTAAAGCCTCCTTGGTGTCTGGGATAGTCATCAACGCGATTCCGAGTTCGTTGTACGAGATTGGAAGTGTCTTGATGTCCACAGGTTCCTTGTATTTCTGGATTCGGTCCACGAGCAACTCGATCCACTTTTTGCAGCATGGGACTGCGTCTTTCGTCAACATGTAGATAGAGGTGATTCCCTGGTATCTGTAGCTATTGGTGAGTAGATAGCTGTATCTGTTTGGGTCTTGTCCCTCGCTGTTAGTGTTGAGAATTTGCTGTGACAGGCGTGCGTATTCGAAGCCATATCTAAGATTGAAACCCCAAGATTGAAGGATAAAGAACCTGAGAGGCCTAATTAGCACTTTCAGATCATTCTCTGTGCATTTGATCAGACTCACCATGCTGCCTCGTTAAACAGTGAGGCAACGGCAATGTTTGGCTTCAGATTCTCTGGAGTCTTTTCCTTGACTAGTTCTTGTAAGGTTTTTGCATGTGGCAAGTACTCTTGTACTTTTCTCAGTCGATCGGATCCAAGCTCATTTGTTTCATCAAAGAATGGCCAAACCGTCGATAATAACACGACTGCTGCATCATAAACTGACCGCAACTCTGATATGCCCAGCTGGTGGCGTACGACGTCCTGAACCAACCGGTGGATCTTGAGAAAACTAAGTTCCATATTTCTCGTGATTAGAGATGACTGAATCAGTTCAGCCCTGGCGTCCATGTACCCAAACTTGTCTTTAGGATAGTCGTCCAGATCGACTTTGTCAGCGCCTGCCATCAACAGATTCTCCGGAATGCTGTCAGGATCAAGCACAGAGAGAACTCGGAGAAGGGCGAGTGCAGATGGTGTCAAGCTCTCTATGTTCCAGATTGAGGCAACTGTTTGTTGCCTAGTCATTCCTTTGACTGGTGCGCTTTGGAATCTTCTTGCATCATGATTGTAGCTTTCCAAGAACTCGGACAAGGACAGATGTTTAGTCCTGATCAAATACGCCATTTGCACTATTGCTAGAGGAAGTCCCCCCATCCTTTCAGCAATAGTCTCGCAGACTTCTCGACCAGAATGCTCTTTTTCCCGGTGTGACAGGCCTTGAAGCCATGCCCCAGCATCTTGGGGTGTCATGGAAGGCAGGTCGATACCTAACAAATTGGCGAATCCTGGGGGATCCTGCTTCGCCAAGGGGTTGCGGCTGGTGATGAGGATAGAGCCAGGTCCATTCAACGGCCAGAAATCTGACAGAATGTCCGGGTCATCAGCATTGTCAAACACAATTAGCCACCGAGCCTTCGAGCCCAAATCTTGCCCCGCTCCCAGCGTCTTAATAGGGTTGGAAAGCCATGCTTTGACAATCTCTCTGATCGACTCTGGGTCTTCCCGAAGTGCTGCTGCTTCGTCGGAAAGGCCAAGCTGAACAGCCATATTACGGTAGCATCCATTTAGTTTATCAGTGCTTGCTGAATTAACCCAAAAGATAGCATCAAAGTCACTCTTATGCGAATGAGCGAACTCGACGGCGATCTCTGTCTTGCCCAAGCCCCCGATACCACAAAGGGCGAATGCCTGCAGAGGCTCCTCTTTCTCACCGCTGCTATGCCCTGAGTGATCATCTACCGTTGAATAATTTGGCTTGAGAGCTTCCTCTATCTGTTCCAAGATACTCTTTTGCCCAAAGAAGCCACGGTTACGAGTTTGACCAAGCATGTGACAGGGTAGAAGAACAGTTCTGGTCCCGGTAACTGAACTTCCTGGGCTTGAATCTCTTCTCGGACTGCCGTCTGGAGGGCTATAGTGGCTCTCAGTGTTGGTGTACGAGATACTGTAACTGATCTCAAGCTTTCCGAAGGCCTTGGTAACGAGGCTTTTACCTTCTAATGGAGCCTTGTGAATGAAACTTATCATACGTTGGAATAGAGATGTCCCAGGAATGACAACAGGTAAGCCAGAGTGCGGCGAGTCCGCTGGTACAAGCTCTTCGTGTGTCGTGTTTACGGCTGCGTGAAGGCGATCGACAAGCTGATTTGTATGAATATTAATTGTTATAGACCATATATCGCGGCATCTTACCTTAATATTGAGCCTACCCCCCTTTCTAATGAAACCTAATCCCGATGCAGGCACCTTTGTCTCTGTGGACTCGAAGACGGACAGAATTGGGACCGGTAGATTCAGGGCGCTGAATTGTTTGCAGACGTACGACAAACTTTCTTTGTCTTCGTTTCGGAGAACTGTCTTTGAGACATCCTTGCGATAGAGCTGCAGTATCTTGCGCCAATTGTCCCAACGATCGTCTTCAGTTGTGCACAGGTGCGGTGTTCCGAGAAACACAATGCCCGACAGCGCGTTGTGGATGTTGGGGTAGTCGTGGTGGGCCAAGTTTAAGGCTCGCTTAAGAATGACGCCGCCTAGCCCATGGCATATAAAGTAGAGGGGTCTTCGGTGATACTACACGACATAGAGTAATTAGCCTCGTTCTCGATACCTTCATCTGGGGACCTCACGTCGACCGGCCTCGCTTGACGGGTATTGTCGAGAAGACTTCCCCCAAGCACTAGCAGTTGATGCCAAACATGTCCATCTTCAGCACCTGTCGAGTCAATATCGTAGGTGAAGATGAACACTCGTGTGTCTTGGTCAGTCGAGGCGAGGAGAAGCTTGAGCCACGAGCAACTGTTCTCTTCGTTCTTGGGGCATCCTTGAGCCCAGAGCCCGGGGACTACGACTATACTATACAAACGTTAAACACCATGAAGTAATCATAGAGGTATGTGGGTGGCAAGGAAGCGATGGCGCAGAATCGGGAGCTTACTCGATTCCATCGGCAGGGGCTTTTAACTCGGACAGATGGTAGACTTGTCGGAGCTCAGACCATGACTTTCGCTGCAGCCTCATCAGGGGCATGGGGTCCTGAAAACGGCGAATTCAAGGTTTTGTGGAAGTTGAAAAGCGATTCTTGGATGTCAAATCGTAGTCGCACTCTACATAAGGGATAAAGTTTAGAAAGGAGATCCTAGACAGGATTCGATTCCTCAATAATAAGCAAGAACGCCTCATCACGCCATTGCTTAGAACGAACCCCGCATTCATGGTTACACAATGCAGTTTATACAACCCTTTGAGGGCACAGCTAATCAGGCTGGCCGGATGATAGTTTCCGATTATCACTCTACACCCTCTTGTGTTCCTGGACTGGTAGAGATCTGCCAGCCTGCTTTTCGTCTTTTCTATGATTGACTCAACAACCAGCCATAACGTGTGGCGATTGATTGTGTCTAGTAAGATCGCTGTGAAATCTCGATGTGACTTGTGTGTTTTGTACAAGACGTTGAATAAGTCAAGAATAGTTGCCACACTGACAGACTGGCCTTTTTGTTGTAGGCAGCAATTTAACTATTGGCAAACAATGAACGGTCTATTGTGTCATTTTCATCGACAAGGCTATTGAATGCTGTCGTATGTATGTACCAGACTTGGTCGGTTCATTAGTACAAGTTTAGTCAAGCTCTCTTATTTATCGGACTTATCTATCATCTATTTGTTGGCTTGCCTAAAGAATTAAAAAACTCTCAGCCTGTGCGAGTATCTCCCTGGTAATGTCGTATTATCAAGGCGTTGTTGCATGTGAAACCAAGTCCTTCGGCTCTACAGTCAGCAAGTTTAGCTTGATCAGGTTATGATCGGATTTCAATTACTCCGCACGTTATCAATCTACCCTGACTTGATATCTAATCTAATCCTGTGGATCCTACAAGCTAACAAGGACTAGACTGGACTAGAGGGGAGGTGCCCACTGGCAGCGTGAATGTAACATTGTTCCTGCTTTGCGTAATCCACTCTGAGCCAATTTTAGTTCTGCTGGCTGACAAAGTTCTTCTTCTCTTTTGTTTTGTCTTTGATCTAACTACGCGGTCCATCCATACGGATCCCAAAGGTTCGCAGTCAACCATGAGCGGAGCATCGTCCCGTAGACCCCGCAAAGTCAGTCGAGCATCAGAGACATCCGATCAGACGCCTCTTTTGCAGGTTCACCAGGATCAATCAGATGCTCCAGCAGACCGCCAACCAGTCTCTTGGGCATCCCTCCCTAATAAAGGGCAATTGGCTGTCATATTACTTGCCCGCTTGGCTGAACCATTGAGCGAACGATCGCTGGCATCTTATTTATTCTACCAGCTGCGATGGTTCAATCCCGATCTTGATCCTTCAGAGATTCCCAAGCAAGTCGGATATATCACTGCTGTATTTGCGGCTGCGCAATGCCTCACTTCCATGTGGTGGGGACGTGCTGCTGATAACCCCCGGCTGGGTCGCAAACGCGTCTTGATGATTGGACTTGGTGGTTCAGCCATGTCGGCGCTGGGAATGGGGTTTTCGACATCACTCTATGCTGCCTTTTTCTTTCGGTTCTGTGCTGGTGCTCTTAACGGAAACATTGGTGTTCTAAGGACTATGGTCTCGGAGGTAGTGACTGAAAAACGGTATGGTTTTGCTGATGATTTATATATACTACGCGCCCTCGGAAAGCAGCTGATTCGTTTTATTACAGACATCAAACTAGAGCCTTTCTCTTACTTCCCATGTGTTTCAACGTTGGCGTCATCATTGGACCACTTTTAACAGGATTCCTCGCGGATCCTGTTCACTCACTCCCTGGCATTTTTGGGCCAGGCTCGTTCTTGGGTGGCGATCATGGCGTTCAATGGCTCAAGGATTTCCCTTATGCGCTTCCAAACATCTTCTGTTCTACTATTTTGACAACAGCATTTTTCTTGGTTATTCTGGGCCTCGATGAAACGCATCCGCAACTGCGATACAGACCAGACCCTGGACGTAGACTTGGCAACCTCATATTGCATATCATCCTACGGAAAAATACTGAAAACCGACATTATGACGCCGTAAGTACGGAAGATCCGTCGGGGCTGGTCGTAGCTCGATCTACAGATCAAGAATCTGGCGAAATACCTACCGAAGCTGCAGACAAGGTCCAGCCTTCGTTCCGGGAGGTCTTGACCAGAAAAGTGTGTCTCAATATGTTGCAACGCTTCTTGCAATCTCTACACGTCTCAGCCTTTAATTCCATCTTCTTCAGTCTTCTCCCCGCCCCGAAAGCCGACAATCAAAACTTTCATTTGCCATTTCGCTTCACCGGCGGTCTTGGACTTTCGAGCGAGAAGATGGGACTGGCCAACACGACCATTGGCATGATTGGAATCCCTCTGCAAATCCTTGTGTACCCAAGGCTTATCGGAAAGTTGGGTGTAAGAGAATCGTATCGTGTTTTCTTGCCGCTCAGCATTATCGCCTATTTTTTGCTGCCTTACCTTGTTTTGCTACCCGACAACGACGCTATAGTTTGGACCTGTCTATCGACTGTGCTTAGCTTACAAGTCCTGTCTCGAACCTTCGTTAACCCGGCGACTATCATGCTCATCAACGACTCAGCACCAAGCCCGAATCTTCTAGGAACAGTCCACGGTTTAGCGTCGAGTATTTCGAGTGCTGCCCGGATCATGGGGCCGACCGTGGGCGGTATATTGCTTGGCTGGGGTCTTGCTAACAACATGGTGGGGCTGCCATTGTGGATGTTGGGTATTTTGGCGGTGGTGAATTGGGTTATCCTTTGGTGGATCGAAGACGTGAACATGTCTCATTGATTTTTCGTGTCAATCAAGGAAGAGTTTCCTGCTTTCAACGAGGGATCACTGTAGACGGGCCTATCCCTGCTCAGAAATAGCGCTGTTCGGCCTATCTTATCCTCTATCTTATCGCGCTTCCTATACCCGTATGCTACTGCCAGACATTTCCAAGGGTCACTCAGCCAATTGCATGATTAGGTACTGACCCAAGGGTATCTCTGGCTAAATAAACAGCTTGAATAAGGTCTACTTAGATGCTGAGTTTCACAAATTGATACGATATCCGGCATCGGCATCAGATGAACGAGTTGTAAATTGGCTTTATGGTGCCATTAATTTTTGCAAAACCGGGAAACTGTAGGTGGAAACAGTCGTGAAAACTAAATCATGTCTCAAATGA
The DNA here is from genome assembly GCA_013618295.1 of Fusarium armeniacum. Classification (NCBI taxonomy): domain Eukaryota; kingdom Fungi; phylum Ascomycota; class Sordariomycetes; order Hypocreales; family Nectriaceae; genus Fusarium; species Fusarium armeniacum. The sequence continues at coordinate 316,937 of JABFER010000030.1, read as the reverse complement.
AGTATTTATATTTTATAGATGCAGCTTTCTGACTCAGAACGACTCTACCGTACCTTGATACCAAAGACCGTGTTCCTGAGATTAAGTATCCCATGGTTAAGCTGATTGAATAGAACATACCCCATACTACAAGACCAGGACAAGAAAGTATGAAGTAACCACCTACTTAATGCATCAGCTAAGCTATTCACTCCACCCACGCCCTGCAGAGAAGATACTTTCGAACTCTACACTAGATAGTCAAAGATGCGCTCTCGTGTAGATTACGCGAGCTAGAGCCAATGGTGAACTTGTAAGAGCCACTAGCAATCGCCCACTTCTGTGCCTCCGTATCCCAATAACTCAAGTCACGGCGACGGAGTTTGAAGGAAACTTCAGCAGTTCGACCAGGAGTTATCGTCACCTTGCTGAATCCTCGAAGGATACGATCAGGCTGCATAGCAGAGTCTGGGAATGCCACGTAAAGCTGCGCAACTTCTGATCCTGCTCGACCACCTGTGTTTTTGACCGTCGACTTGACCTCGATGACCTCATCCCATAAATCAGACTGGCCACCCGGCACAAGCTTTCCTGTGGGAAACTTTGTCGACAAAGCCTTCTTATCCTTAATCTGAACCGAGACCTCACCGTACTTGAAGGTTGTGTAGCTTAAACCGTGACCAAAAGGATATCGCACCGAGATGTTCTGGGCATCGAAGTACCGATAGTCGATATATGTGCCTTCAGTGAAGTTGCATTGCGCAGTGACACAAATAGAAACCGGGTAGTCAGACGCATTCTTGGCGATAGTGTGTGTCAACTTGCCGCTGGGGTTCACATCGCCGTATAAAACATCGGTAATCGCATTGCCGCTCTCCTGACCCAGCAGGCCAGCATAAAGGATTGCTGTAACGTTTTCATTCTCGGCCCATGCGTCGAGAATACGTGGACCAGAAGTGTTGATGACGACGACAGTGTTGTTGCAGTTGGAAGCGACGGTTGTTACCATAGTGTCTTGATCATCATCTGTGAGTTGGCTTCGGTCACCTCCCTCACCAGAATAAGAGTTCAGGAAAACGAGGCAGACATCGGAGTTCTCGGCATAGTTGGCGAAAGAGGGAGTGACAGCTGTACCCTGACCGAGACTGCCAAGGTCCATCCCGCCGCCACCACCACCAGAACTGTTATCGCTGCCACCACTGGTTGGAGGAGAACCTCCTTTGCTTGCGCCAGTAGTAGAGTTATCTGACGATCCTCCAGGCATACCACCACCGTTGCCACCGCCCATGCCGCCTCTGGAGGTGGAAGTATAAGTGTTGTTCATGATCCACCAGATCATGCTGTTGTCTTCAATAGCACGGTTGGTCAAGGCTTGGAAAGGAGTGACGAGATAAGGAAACGACAGCGAACCGGAGCCGGATCCGCCGGCAAGATGTCCTTGATAAACATCGCTATCCGTACCTTGGACCGAGAATGCCTGGTTGGGACCGGCCATGACGGGACCAGCATGAGCTCCAAAAAGTGACACAGTGCGTGGTTTGTCAAGAGGAAGTCCGAGGCCACTGACGTTCGAGTTCTTCAGTAGAACAATAGACTCGCGAGCGACCTCGCGGATAAGCTTGTTGTGGTCACGACGTACGTTGCGATACTCGGTTGAATCGGCTTTCGAAGGTTGCTTACCGTCGTCAAGGCCGACGTAGTAGTAGCCCATAACATTGCGAATAGTCATATCGTCCAAGCGTTCCTGAGTGAAGCTACCGTTCTTAATACCGGCTTCCATAATCGCAGAAGTCCACAAAGAGCTTGATCCAAAGTCGAGACCGGCGTTAGCTGACTTGAAAGAGGTGGTCTGAGAATTGACATCGGGGAACACCATTCCTGGGAAACCCATGTGCTTTTTCAAAACGCCGCTGATGAGATTGTTATTCTCGCATGAGAGTGTGCTATTGACCCGAGTCATGCCGCACATAACAGCCATCATTCCCGCCTTGACACCATCTGCGAAGGGCCATGCGTATAGTTCATGAATTGTCTTGTCGTCAGCATTGGAGGAGTAAACTTCGCTAGTACCACCCGAAAGACTGGAGGATCGGTTAGTCTCCTGCTCGTTGAGGAGAAAATGTCTTCCACCGGCGATGACACCAGCAGAGTTCATACCAGTGATGGCCTCACCCATTGCCACTCCAGAAAGGTATGGATCAGCCGAAAAGGTTTCGGGAGTGCGACCTCCAAAGGGAGTTCGCCCAAGAGGGCCCGGTTCTGGGCCATCAATTAAGTTATAGCCCATGTCGTAGAACTCCTGGCCAACAGCCCTGAACTGGCGTTGGATAAGATCGCGGTTCCACGACATGGCCAAAGCATTTGCCATGGTGAAACCGGAGACATAAAATTGGAAGTTGATGCCGGAGACGCCATCCTTGGCGTTGAGGGCCGTCCAGTTGTTGTTGCCGTTGAGACTACCGCCTGTGATGATAGTGATTTTCTCCGTATTATTCAGCTTTGCGACGAAGCTTTTCGCGTCTTCGTATGCGTTGTTGAAGCGACCGTTCAATGAGACTGACTGACGTTAGAGACCGATGCGTGTGTTACCTATTAATCAGATGACATACCGTAGTCGTCACCGAGAATTGCGGATGTGGACGTCGAATCTGATGCTGCTAGACTGCTTGCAGCCAGAAATGCAGACAGATTAACAAAGTTCACAGGCCTCATCTTCATCCCAAAGAGGAAAACGAGTGTTCAGAGTAAAGAAAGACAGCGAGGAAAACTATGCCAAGCAAATTAATTGGTCTAAAGAAAGTCTCAAGATAAAATTCTTCCATCTCATTAACGATATTAATATGATCAAGCTCCGACTGACAGCCACATCACGACGTCAAAGCCTTACGTAGTCTCATTGATACTTTGAAACACGGCAATTGATCTGAGGGTTCTTCTAGAACAAAGAGAACTGGTTAGTAAATGCCGCTGTCAAGGCGCGCTTTCGGGAAGCCGCGTGGCATTGTGGACTATGTATGTAATTTATTCGGCAACTAGAGTAAAAGTTCTCGCGAACTCCCGGAATTGCCGAGCTCGGAATTGCCGGACAAAAACTCTTTGCTCATTATGTGTATGCTCTCACCTATCCACATGCGATAAGACGTTCATTTGCATTGACTATCTCGGAATTTCGACCGGAGGTATGACTAGCAATGTCAGAATGGAAACTTGCATGCGTAATTCCATCCACTCACAGAGTCCTAAGATATCAGACCAAACAGGGGTTTTTAGGCATCGGTCCATTTATCTGCAAATCGCAATTATTAAGAGGGTGAAAGAGAATTGAAGGGTTTTCAAGAATAGTCTTATTTAATGAGGCATTAACGCACCTGAGATGCTTTAGCTCATCCCACCATCAGCCGTTCATCAAGCCTCTTTTTTTGACTCACCAATCATGAGAACTAGCACTCTTCTAGCTGGCCTTGCTGCCCTGGCTAATGCAGCACCCTCAACTCAATCGCAACCGAAATCTAGATCCCACACTCTTATTGTTGACCAAGCACCAGACACACCCCGTCCGTACATCCTCCCCAAAGGCTTCGGACGAGCCGTGTCAGTAGGATCCCAGGTGTATCGCTTTTCTGTAACAGGCAACGCTTCCGATGGTGCTTTTACCTTGCTCCAAACTAATGCGCCCTCATCCTCTGAGCTTGGAGTCCTTCCGCACATTCACAAAGCTCACTACGAGAACTTTTACTGCACCAAGGGTCAGTTTCGCCTTTGGGCGGAGTCTGATTCGTCGGCACAGCAAGGTCGACAGTTGACTCCTGGGGATTATGGTGCCGTTCCACACAATACCACACATACCTTTCAGGTCCTTGATCCGGATACCCAGATGACTGGTGTCATTCATCCTGGTGGCTTCGAAGAACTATTCGTCGCTCTTGGCGAAGACTTCTCTTCCAAGACCGGCACTCCATTTGTCCCGGCTGCTCTCAACGATTCAAGCTCCGGCACTGATCCTGAAGTCATCACGGCTCTTGAGTCATTCGACGTCTTTGCTCAACTTGATTTCCAACCACGACAAGACTTTTCAAATGGCCAAGTAGGTGGCGTGTCACAATGGCATAACGATACGGACACTCTTGCTGTTGACTCAACTACTCCAAACTTTATCGCAAAGAATAGGGGGCCAAAGTACCTCAATAACATCGGCGGTACCTATCAGCTCATCGCTCCCTTGGCCACCAAAAACCAAACTGGTAGCAATTTTACTATGGGAACTGTGACCTTGAGCCCTCAAATCGAAAAGACACGTGCTATCAGTACCAAGCTGCGCGAACCGGTTGCCTTTCAACTTGAAGAAGGCAAGCTCAGTATCTCGATTAGCGGATATGACGCCGCAGAATTAATACAGGGAGATGTGGTATTTGTTCCCGGGAACACTTCTTTCACTTACCATGCTATGGTGCCTTTCACTAAATTTTTGTATGTCAGTGGAGGCAAGGATGGCTTCGACCAAACCCTACTGGAGGGAGCTAAGACTTGGGATTATGCCACCTATCCAGTGGTGTAGAAGGTTTTACAGGATTTTTGAAACGTATAATTCGCTTCTATAAGAAGGCTTTATCTTGTTATCATAGACCTACTTTGTATACGGTTTGTATTGGATATAGCGCGAAATCTATATTACCACTGTTGTTAAGCCTCAATCACAGGTTGCTGAACTTATCTCAACTCCAATTTCCCTTCCCACATCTTCGCTGTGAATAGTTCTGTGCTGTAGGGATGTAGTTCGTAACGCTGTCGTCGTCTTAAAGCTCCTATCGCAACTCTCGGGAGAGTCGTGGATGTCACTCTCATCGCAGCGGTCTAAAGCGCGTATAGCAGGGTTCGAACCCACGACCTTCAAGAGGCTCACATCGTCATTGGCTGATCTACCCCGCAGTCCACTTTCGCTGGAGGCCGATTATGGTCGGCCCAGCTTCCTTACCATGAACAAAAGTTTTGATGCTTCTGTTTCAGTCAATCGAGCAACATGTCCACTTCAAATCCTGATTATCTTACGTTCAGCTTCAAAGACCCCGTTTTGGCATCTTTACTTGCCTTCATAGTAGCTTTTTTGTTCTGTGCCCCCCTTGCTATCACCCGATGGCTTCAACATACCTCCCTCGCTTCCGGGGAACTTCGAGAGTTACGAAGAGAAGGTGTGTCATGTAGCAACATGAGTGATCAATCAGACAACAAGTACAACATCCCAGCTGGTACCACGGCTGATGGTCCAATACGCATCAAGGCTATCTTTATCCACCCCATCAAGTCCTGTGCACCAGTTGAGCTGAGCCGAGCTCTACTTCTGAAGAGCGGTCTGTCTTGGGATCGCTGTTTCGCTCTAGCAACGAAAGTAAACAGACCGGAATCAGAAGGGGGGCCAATATGGCGCTTCATCAGCCAACGCACGAAGCCGCTCATGTCTCAGATTCAGACCGAAATATGGTTGCCTCACGAGGGTAGTGATCAGAAGGATCCATTAGTCCGATCCACAGGATGTCTCGTTCTCAAATTCCCGAATCCCAGCCCACTCAGCTTGCTCGACCGAGTCAGAGTGGTACTATCATCTCAACGGAAAGAAGTGTCTGCAATCGTCCCACTCTTTCCTTCACCTGAATTTCAGGAGGAGCACGGAATAGGAATGAAATCATTCATAATTCATTCTAGAGAAGCCAAGGGTCTGGATATGGGCACGATCCCAGCATTGGCTGCTGTATTGCCGAAGCTGAAGAGTTTTCTAAATATTCCAGGGCATCAAGATCTCACTCTTCTACGGTGTACACCAGAGACCCTCGTACGCACCGAAAAGAACTTGGCACCACTGGAGCATATCGGCAAGCCAGCCGTTCATGGCTACACGGATCAGCAGCCTGTCAACATCAATAGCCTGGCGTCCGTCCATGCAGTATCAGCGCTTCTACCTAAAGAAAATCGGCCACTCAATGCTCTTCGTTTCCGAGCAAACATCTGGATTACCGGCGCTGCTGCGTTTGACGAGGAGACCTGGAAACGCTACCGCATCTTGCCAATGGAGAAAGATGCCCAACGTGTCCCTCCCACGCTTTCTGTGGTTTGTCGAACCTCCCGCTGCACAATGCCGAACGTGAACCCTATCTCGGGCAAATTCGATACAGACGCCCCAGGATCAGACAAGAAGAGAGGCAGGGCGCAGCCTAGTACAACTATGGTACAGCATCGTACAGTGGAGGACGGGAACCCGAAAGCCCTCGGATATATCGGTATGCATTGTGTGCCTGAGTACGCCAACCTCGCTCAGGCTGCGGATTCTCTCAAGGGACAGTATATCCATGTTGGTGATGAAATAGAGGTTCTTGAGAGAGGTTCACATTTGTATGGGTCCACGGGTAATGATTATTAGCGAAGACGTGCAGAGCTCCGGTAGGCATATATCATGCTTTAGGAGGCGTCATTCATTGAGGCACAGCTGATTACAATCTAATGCCAGTGGTTCATTGTCGTTCACCTATCGTAAAGTAACTACGACTGGAGGGGATTAACTTAAATAACCTTCCAGGCTTTCTACATTCCCTTATGCGTTTATAAATAGTGGATCTACTACATACCAGGTCTCCACACAACATGGCAAAACCTCTGTAATGACTGCTGTCCCATGTTTTCCCGTCTCAACATAACTACGATGCTTGTCTTGCGATTGAATTCGATCTCTGTCCTATCGACAATGTTTGATATGCCTTGCTCAACAATCTGCTGGGAACATAGACATCCCCCTTTCGAGGAATGGACTCTGCGAAATTCATTATTTGGAAAATCGTATTCTGTACCCGCTGAATGTGTTACCAGGAGGTGAAGTGTGATGGGATTTGCTTAGTCCTTCGGAATTTAGGTTCTCATCTCGGCAATGGTGGGTAAGGAGGCTGCACTACCGTTTTTTATCCTGGTGCATCGATAGACGCAGAAGCTAGTGTTGTACATTGGAATTCTATGACGTCTATTTGAGGGGATGTTGAAGCCTCCGAAAGGTTAACCGTGACAAGTCATGAGGTAATCTGTCTCGACTAGTGGCCTGAACTCTGTTGTCCAAGCACATATTGACGGACTTACGATCATCTTTTCCGTCTTCTCCGGCACTACCGTGTCGTCTGTTTGGAATAAAAGTCCGCCCATGTCAATGCATACTACTCCTTCCAAGTCAGTCCAAGCTTCTGCTCCTCATCATCTTCTTCCTTGCCCTTGCCCACTCAGAGACCACTACAAGTTGCAATAACCCAGTTCCGCAACAGCCATGGCTTTCCCAGCCCCACCAGAGCCCAAGACCGAGCTAGGTCGCTATCAGATCCTGGCCAGCACTGCCGGCGTGAGGGTGTCACCACTCGCGCTGGGAGGCATGTCCATTGGCAAATCATGGGCTTCTTTTATGGGTGCAATGGACGAAGAGCAATCCTTCAAGCTTTTGGACGCTTACGCAGATGCCGGCGGCAACTTTATCGATACCGCCAACAACTACCAAGATGAGGATTCGGAATTGTATATTGGAAAGTGGATGGAGGCCAGGAAGAATCGAGATCTCATGTTTGTGGCGACCAAGTTCACAATCGATTTCCGTGGATGGGAGATCGGCAAAGGAAAATCAGTCAACTACGCTGGGAATCACAAGAAATCTCTCCGGTTGTCCGTTGAGGCTTCCCTTAAAAAGCTACAAACGGACTACATAGACTTGCTCTATGTACACTGGTGGGACTGGTCGACTTCAATCGAAGAACTGATGGACTCGCTGCACATACTCGTGGAGCAAGGCAAAGTCCTTTACCTTGGCGTCTCGGACACTCCGGCCTGGGTTGTCTCAGCGGCCAACACGTACGCGAAAACGCACGCTAAAACTCCTTTTTCTGTCTACCAAGGTCGCTGGAACATCATGCGTCGAGATATGGAGCGTGAGATCATTCCCATGGCACGACACTTTGGCATGGCGCTGTGCCCTTGGGATGTCCTTGGCGGTGGCCAGCTTCAGACAAGTGCGCAACGGGCAGCTCGTCAAGAGTCTGATAAAACAGGTCGTAGCAGCCAGCAAAATGAAGAGGCTCTGAGAGTGAGCGACGCGCTGGAAAAGGTAGCTGCCGAGCATGGAAAAGCGAGTATCCAGCAGGTTGCACTCGCGTACGTGATACACAAGGCGCCGCGTGTATTCCCGCTCATCGGTGGACGAAAGGTCGAGCATCTACACGACAACATCGAGGCACTGAGCATTAAATTGACGGATGATCAAGTCAAGTCCATTGAAAGCATCAAATCGTTCGATCTTGGCTTCCCGCTGGATTTCATTGGCGATGACCCCCGGGAGACTGGACTATCACCCCCCATGATGGAGTCTTTGCTTGGTGCGAAGATAGCTTGGAAGAAGGCGTAGAAAGCTATGGGGTATGTCTGAGAGGACAAAAGCTGGGATGCATGTTCTGCCATTTGCTTCTGTATTTTATCAATCCATCTTGTTCTACAGGGTCCTAATGTTCTCTTGTCATGCCTTACGGCAGCTGCAGCCTCTGGTTAATGCGACAACACTATGCTTGTCATAACCGAATATGTAGCACGCTATTGAAAAAGGATTTACGAAGCCAATGATGAGATTTTCTCAACGAGATCATTTACATCACCAAGGTAAAGTCCACAAGATTACAGTCACTCCAATCAGTGAAAATGCCAGGTCAGAACGCCAAACTGTACTGTGAAAAAGGAAAGAGATTTTATTTAAAGGCTATATAGTTCAACTCTATGTAAATGCGAGGCAATTATTAAAGATGAAAGAGATAGATAGACACGAAAGAAAAGTAGTCAACTCAGTTGGGCCTGTTGCAACCCCGAGTTTGAGAGATGCCTGGATCATCGGATATGGAAACAAATGAGACAGAGGTGAGAGTTCCCAATGGATCGAAGAAGAAATGGCTGTACCCAAGTAGGATTCACCATAGGTCAGCCATTGCTCCTGAAGACCAGATGGCTTCTAGTAAGCCTGGGTGGCCTTGGGCTGGTTGTTGGAAGCCTTGGTGGTCTTGCACTCGGACTTCTTGCCGTCAGCCTTAGCAGCCTGGGTAGCCTGTTGCCCGTTGTTTCGGACCTTGGTAACCAGAGTCTTGGGGCTCTCGGCCTTGGCCTCCTTGTTGTTGGAGCCCTGAGCCTCACTGTCCTTGGTGCTCTTGCTGTTCTTGTTGGTCTCAACCTCGGCGACAATGGTAGCTTGGTACTGCTGGTTCTGAACCTTGGTGGCCTTGACCTGCTTGTTGTCCTCAGCCTTGGCCTTGGTGTCGCTAACCTCGGTGCCCTTGGACTCTGTGCTCTTGGACTCGGTGTTCTTGGACTCGGTGCTCTTGTACTCAGTGCTCTCGTACTCGGTGGTCTTGGAGTCAGTGCTCTTAGACTTGGTATCCTTGGACTCAGTGCCCTTGGACTCAGTATCCTGAGACTTGGTGTCCTTAGCCTCGTCGCTGTTGTCAACCTCAGTAACCTTGGTAGCAACCTTGGCCTTGGGACTGGAAACCTTGGTGGGCTCAGCATACTGGACCTTCTCCTGCTGAACCTTGGCAGTCTTGGTAGCCTTGGGCTTGGCGTTCAAGTTGGTGGTGCACTTAGTCTTGGGCTTCTCGGCATGCTCAGTGGCTTGAGGCTCAGCATACTGGGCCTTCTTACCCTCAACCTTGGCGACCTTGGTAACCTTGGGCTGAGACTTCTGGACCTTGGTGGCCTTGGCCTTTCCAACGTCCTTGTGTTCGACCTCCTGCTCATCGGTCTTGGTATCCTTAGCCTTGGTGCCCTTAGCCTTGGTGACCTTAGTCTTGCTGTTCTGAGAATCGTTGTTGATGTCGATCTCGGTGACTAGAGTGACCTTGGAGGATCCAGAGACAAGACCACGAGGGGCATCTTCAGTAGGAGCGGTGGTGGGAACCTGCTTGGAGGAGCATCCCTTGTCAAAAACGAAGAGCTTGTCGCTGCGAGCAGGAATCTTTGAGGCCGCAACCTTGTAAAGCTTGCAGATAGGAGACTTGGAGTCATCAGAGAGACCATAGAGGAAGCTCATGCATGAAGTGTCAGCCGCAGCAAGAGCCTGGCAGTCCTTGGCAGTAGCCGCAGTAGTAGTCTTGAAAGGCTGAACATTGTTGTTCGCAGAGCCAGAAGCGGCACAGTTGCACTGCGTAGCGCGGCGGACAAGCACCTTCTTGGGAACTGTTCCCCAAGGCTGAGCAGTAGTAGGAGCCGAAGTGGGCACGCGATCAGCAGCGCACTCCTTGTCAAAGACGTGCAGACCATCCTTGCGGGCAGGGATCTTGGCAGCAGGCTCCTCGAAGAGAAGGCAGCTAGCGTGGAGCGCACCCTTGACGAGACCGAAAGCAAAGCTCTTGCAGGAGTCGTCAGAAGCACAGTAGGTCTGACAATCGACTGCAGTGTCAGCCTTACCGTTGTGGTAAGCATGAACCTTGCCGTTGGCAGCAGCGCTGGGGGCGACGTTGCATTGCTTGGTGCTCATAGAGAAGGGGCTGGCCATGGCGGAAGCCACGGAAACAGAGAGGATAGCAACGGAGGTCTTCATGTTGATTGAATGAAACGAATGGATTCGAGTGAATGTATGAAGATGAACGAAAGTGGTTGAAAGAGTGTGAGTGAATGTGAATGTGAACGAAAGTGTTTGTTGTGTTGATGAGAAAGTTCTGAATTACTGGAAGCGCAGGCAGTATTTATCTTTGAGGTTTTCCAGTATCAACCTGAGCTTAGTGAGAGCTTCGCGAAGAGTGTTCAGTGGGTGACGCGTCGTAGACACCACTAAACACAAACAACACCACCAAAGCTGCAGCCATGCATGAACATGAAATCGATAGTTTGGGAACTACGCTCGAAAGACCCTCTTCGAGGACCAAGAGCTAGCATTACGGATCGTGATGTGGGAAATAGGAAACTGTTCGCCGTCAACTTCTAGCATTTTGGCTCTCGAGATTCCTCGAGATGAATTGGACACACTTCCCGAAATGAAAGAAGTCTGGTAATAAGTCCATAACATCTTTAGCCTTTCTCCTTTCTCTTTGAAAGGTTCACGGACTGGTGGGCCAAATTGATCTCGTTATTCGAAAGAGTGAGGCGCTATTGCGATGGATACGCATCATGAAATTGCCTCATCAAGCAGAAGCGAGTTCGTCTCATCTATCATGAATCGACTCATTCCTGCACTCTACTGGGGCTCCTTGTAAGGTCCAGATATGCCTTCAATCTGATACTGACGCTGTAAAGAGTACTGTATTGTAAACCTAGCACAGCAAATATACACATCGAAACCGCTGCCCTTGACGCCAGAGAGCTTCGGAGAGAATTGTTACTACCAAACCTGTATTGTGGCGAATGTCACCGCTGGGACTCCAGGTCATAGAGCGAGTTAGCTGTTCTCAGGGCGCAGAGGACCGTCGCTTTTCACTCGAACAAATCTCTCCTCCCCCCTCCCACAATGTATGGCCTCATAGAATGAAGTCTTGAGAGTTTTCGGACATTGACATGACTTTCGAACAGCCGCATGAGCCTACGCGTACGTTATGGAAACGAAGAGAACATGTAAGGGGCCGAAGCTAAACACAACGAGCGGTGTCAAAGATCCTGGCAGGCAGTGGTGAGGTTTTAGGTGCATCATTAGATCTTTTCATTCTCTGTGCTCAGAATACTCTAGACGTTCTTGCGGCTATGCATGTACCTTTCCAGGGCGTATTTCCACCGTAAGCTTCTGTGGAGCTGTTCTAAATCAGTTCTAGTAACGCGCGAAGCTTTCAGCTGCTGCTAGTGTTTTGAAGATGACATCCACACATGAATCCCCTGTCAGCTTAGCGCCATGAACGTTGCTCTCCCCGTCCAATGTTAGACTAAACTAATCGGGTCAAGCTGTTTTGTGACCGGATGTCTGATTGGATCAACCAGAGTTTAGGACGTGTAATATGAGCAGACATAGACTCTGAGGTGTACGGAGTAGGGAATGGTCCAATGGAATACAGGGTCAAACATTGAAGCGCCTCATGCAAGATCGGTAAGTGGCCGGGGAACCTTGATCTTCCGCGCGGAAGAAACAAAACATCTCCAGCCAATGAGATCAGGTCCTTGTCATCCGAATTTCCGGGAAATCTTTGAACAGGGTTATGGAATCACGTGAACACTAAAACAAGCGTAGGTAATCGCGCTGAAACAATGTTTCCTTAAGTCAAACACAATCATGGTCGTTCGGTAGCGAACCATTCAAAAAAACCAATTCGCAAGCGATTTACATAGCGACGCTGAAAGTCAGCTTATTTAGTTTTTTCACAACATTCGAAGATTAGTCACTTCAAAAAGACAAAAAATTCTGAAGAAAGCAACATAAAAAAGAGCCACAAACAAGATGAGATCAAATAAAACTCAACTTACCCTACATCATGAACATGTACACAGGTACACATCGACAACCCCTGCTTCAGTCCCAACAGACAATGACGTCTGAGCTTCTGCAGCTAAAAGGCCTCGACCGTTGCTGCGGTTCTTGAATGTTTGGTAGAACAATGGTTGTTTCAAGCTATGTGGGCCAATGCACAGCCACACAGTGAAAGGGGTGACGCTGACACAGCGGAACGGAATTGAGGAAGGCTGTGTTTACATTCGAGCTTCATTCGTTGATAGACCAGCATGTCAAGATGATCGAAAGTTGTTCTAAACTGCTGTTTATCTCAGTGCAGCTCGAAAGATTGATCGTACCTACGATATCACACAATATCAGATTAGCTATCCACGATGAAGCAACAGCCAGCGAGTTTACGACAGAAGCATTTGGTTACAGACTTCAACACGTTTAGCGATATCGGCACATCAAATATGCATCTTTGCTCCCATACATCGCCGTTCCGCCCCGGGTTCATCGCCATTCACTGTACTTGACCGTTGTGAAGCTACTGCCGACTGTCCCACGGCAGAGCCGTTAGCGTCAAGCTACTAAAGCTTAGTACTATTTATGACCCGAAGGTAACGGAGAATTATTTCTAACGGGATGTGGGGGATCTTCGTCATGATTCGATTAATTGCAACCCACTGTGGTCCTGAAGGTAACCAAGAGTCGTAATAGCGTACGGAAATAGCCGTACGGAGTTGTTTGATGTTTGAGAAACCAATAGTCGGTGACTGATGCATAAACGGCGAATGAACAGGAAATACATGACATAAACCATGGTGTTTATGACCAAAGCCTCTGTCAAGAGGTGATAATGGATAAGAGATAGCACTTTGGATTGATATCATTAAGAAACTACCGTTGTAACGATGCAGTGATTGGCTTATTACTTCTCGGATAATAGATATCGAGCTTCAAGATACAACATAATCAAGACATGGGAAAGTAAGCTGTCATCTTCAACCGGGACTGTGACCCACCCACAGGGCAACCGGCATAATGCACCGCCCTGACGGTTCCATGTGGAGTAGATCCGACGAGTCTTTGCCTGCCAGATTATTCAACCTCCTCAACAACTTCGACAAGTAATCAGATCTTCACTACAGACCGTGACGACAATTGCTGACGTGGCTATCCGAAATGTTACACTCAGGGGGACGATACATACCGGCATACTCTTATCCCTGAGATAGTCGAGTATGGCATGCTCACAGGTATAAAGGAATCATCAATTCTCCTTCAAACCAATCTTTTCCTCATCATCACACAACAGTCTCAACGACCACAACAACCACTCTCTCAAACACCTTCCACTCTTTCAACTTACTTCTCAAACCAACTTTCAAGTTCCACCACCATCTTTCAAAATGAAGACCTCTTTCGCTATCCTCACTGCCTCCATGGCCTCCGCCATCCTGGCCCATCCCTTCGATGCTCGCAGCCAGCAGTGCAACGTCGCTCCTTCAGCTGCCACTAACGCCAAGGTCCAGCCCATCTCGCAGCCTTCTGCCGCTACCGCTGAAGCCTGCATGAAGGCCTGCTCCTCCAACGCCTCTTGCAAGAGCTTCCTCTTCGGTCTCCCCGCTGATGCCAAGGCTCCTACTTGCAAGCTCTACGGTGTTCCCGCCGCTCAGGTCCCCAAACAGGGCAGCGAGCTGTACATCTTCGACAAGGCTTGCTCTTCCAAGGCTGTCCCCAACACCAAGCCCACTCACGCTGAGCCCCGTGGCCAAGTCAAGGGCAAGCTAGCTGCTCGTGATCAGATCTGCAACGCTGCTCCTACCGGTGCTACCAATAGCAACGTCAAGCCTTTCGCTACCCCCAGCGTTAAGACTGCTGACAAGTGCCAAAATGCCTGCGCTGCTCAGACTGGCTGCCAGAGCTTCGTCTTTGGCCTTCCTGCCGACGCATCTGCGCCTGTCTGCAAGCTGTACAAGGTCGCTCCCGCCAACGTTCCCCGCGGCGATGATGAGCTTTACGTCTTTGCCAAGGCCTGCCCTGCTGCCCAGGTCCCTACTGGCGCTCCTACTCATGACGAGCCCCGAGGACAGCTTCCTTCTGAGCAGAAGGCCCAGGCCAAGACTGAGAAGAACGACTCTCAGAAGAAGCAGGGTAACTCCGCTGAGGAGCCCAAGCCTGCTGCCAATGCCAACAACAACGGCGAGCAGAAGCACAACTAAGCGACAACTGCTTGAATATCTGCCTTTGCAGTGGAGATTTCATCGACTAGAACTGGATATCAGACGCGCAGTGACAGTCAAACATGGCAAAACCTCAGTGATACGCTTGGCATTTGAGGTTGTGGAACATGGTGGTTCTGAAGGAAAAGCGAACTTGTACTAGACACTCTTTTTGACATAGACTTGCGATTTGTTTTGTTTTTATTAGTATTATTTAGTATCAATAGATCGGCCGATCACTCAAATCTCTCTGGTTCTCGTGCATTCTTGACTCCTTTGTGACCGACATCTAACAATCCCCAGCTGGTACGGCCACTATTTCTTCCGCAGATATTATTAATACCCTTCATCCACTATAATCTCATGCCCTGCTGGGATAAAGTGTTGAAGCAACACATGACATAGTCAGCGAGTGGAGCATGGTACGCCTTCCTTCACGGTTTGTGGGCGACAGGACCCAAAATTGATCTCGAAACGTACTGCCCCTTTTTTGTTCCTTTGCAGATCCTTATCTTTATCATAAGTTTGACTTCCTGCTTTCCATCCTGCTGTGTTGACAAAAGCATAGCGCTGCACATACTCATGCTAGACCTCTAGATTTCCGTCGTAAGAATCGAGGTCTTGGTGACGACTCTTGTGGCAATTTTCGATATAATTATACCTCGCTACAGTCTTCGAATTGCTCAGAGTCATCAAATTCGCTGTGGTCATCTGGAAAATGGACAGCCTCGTCGCTGTTCATACCATTCATGACTGTATCTTCATTTTTGGATGCTGCATTCACATCTCCCAGGGCGTGGAGGGCTCTTTCCAACCTCTCGCCCGCTAGAGTGCGATACTTTACATCTTCTCGTTCCATCTGGCGGAGATTTTCCCGTTCCTCCCAATCGAGTTGGGTGCGCTTTGCGGCTATTTCTTGCTGGGCCCTTTCGAGCTGCAGCTGGATCGATTCCTTGTTGCGAGTAAGCTCTGCAAGTGTCGATCGAACCTCCAAACTTAGTTGCGATATTGCCTTTCTGTAAATCTCATCTCCAAGAACTGCAGCGAATTCTTCTGAATCAGCAAGAAACCTTTCTAGTCCTGTCGAGTCGGTACGCAATCGATGAACAGCCGAATGTCTAATCCTTGCAATTGAAGGGAGCAGTTCTGCTAAGGGCTTGCCGTTTTCCTGCCTTTCCAGGTTTCCCTCGCATCCGAGGATCTCTACCCATTTACTGAGCTCTACCGATTCCGGACAATCCCAACCCTGTCTTTGCATGATACCTGGGATCCTTTTGACTCCATACTGGTAACATGCAAGTTCCAATATCCTTTGCAGTTTTTCCATGAGTAGATGCTCTACAGGAAACGGCAGATAGACTGGAAATTGCAATGGGGCGTCAAGTTCACTCGATAAAGGGCGATCGCTAGTGTCTGACAAGATTTAGTACTACCACCAGCCTTGAAGAAAAGGGTGACGTACGGCATACCGCCCTTGTGCTTCCTGCTGTATTAACAGCATTCTGACTGCCATCTTCGTAGATCTGGGTGTTGTCGTTAGGCGCCGCCTGCCCGCTACTGGTGGCGGCCTCCTCGATCGGGGCTGTGGCTATGGTTTGAGTTGTGGAGGACTCAGATAGCTCGGGAAAACGTTGACGGGCGATTGAGGGAGATTTATACACTCGATCTGACAATAGCTGCATCACCGAGCGATAAACGGCTACATTGCCATATCGAGCCACAATCTGCTGCACCGGACTTTCTCTGGTTGCATGACTATCAATCAATTTCTTTACAGGCACATACTTCCTGATTTTAGCTTTCTCTTCCACGAAAATATGCTTAGTCGCCTGATAGATCGCTCTGTCGTCTACGTTAGTAACCATACTTGGATCGATGTTGGTCAGTGGAGAAGTTGTGTAACAATTGTAGAAAAGTCACTAAGAGCCATGAGAAGAACGAAACGCTCGAGTCATCTCCACCGGTTTCTTCTGCTGGGGATTTTAAATTAAAAACATGAGACCGGTTCTTTTCCCCCTTTTGAATAAAGGCTGAACTGGGGAATCTATAATGGTAGGCCTCCCTTAGTGGCAGAGTTATTGGACAGGTAGTTAGTTACCGCGTCATCGGTGGCTTGAAACACATGACATGACATGTTATCGACCATTGATAGTGCACAGCTATAAACTTAAACAGCAGCAATGTGTCAGAACATGCTGGCAAGGACTTGGGCTTAAGCTTGACCCCGCTTGAACATGACATTCCAGAATGGCGCATCTGTTGTGAATTTTAGCTGTAATCTTTGCCTGCGACAAAGAATCTTACTAAGCTACCTATTCACGACTATCGAGGCCTGCCCCTGTTACCGTCGTTGATCTAACAGCAACTGAAGATAAATTATACGATGGGACTGTGCCTAGATAGTTTGCTCGCTAATATAGTACTCTAGGGAGGAGCGATGTAAAGACATTCCCGAAAGGGTGCCGCATAGTGTTATCAAGGTGACACACGCATCAGCATGGATTCTGTCTATGATTCTAGTTCTGAAAGTTCTTCGCTATATTTTATCTGTAAAAGCCTATGGGATTATTTGAGGCTTTACGCTCCGGATCCTGCAGCCTAGCAAGTTCCAGTAACAACCTATATAAATAGATCGCCATATCAACTTCCCTCAAGGCTTTGCCCATCCACTCCTTCCCTCGATTCGCAATGTCCTCTGCCAATATCTGTCCTTTTTCAGTTGACGTCAGATATGTCACCAGCTCGGGTAATTCTTTGAGGCTTTGGCTAACAGGGACATAATGTACCCAGGGCATCAACCTCTCGTCATGCCATTCCCGTAGAAGGGCTTGTTTCAAAGGTAGCGAATTTGAAGATAACAGTTTATAGTATCGTCCGCTTATGCCGTTCCCGTCGAGGTCAAAGGCAAGTTTTGAGCCGAACGCTTTGTCCTTGTCTGCCCAGGACTTGACGTCAAAGTAAGTACTTTGGTCCCTACAGAACTTCCTGTCGCATTGGAAGATCCTTGTAAAGCCAACGTCGTACAGTCGCCCGTTGAAAAACCCCGATTCAACAGTGCTGATCGAATCACCCATCTTTCGTAGATAAGAGTGTTTTTGATGTCCCAGATTCTGTGCCATCGTTACGAATCTTTGCCGTTGGTAATCCCTCCACAGACCGTCGTGGGCGTAACCTCCAGTTGTTGAACCTCTCCAGTATAAATTGTTTATCTTCTCTGGCCAGGGCATGTCGTGACTATTGTCATACTGGAACTCTTTCTCGATGTACGCTGGACTTGGGAACAGTATATCTCCCATTGGTGAATATGCGCCGGTCGATAATACTGGCACTGAACCCTCGATAAGAGGGAATGTTTTGGGGCTTATAAAAGCTCCGTGCAGGTGTTTGTACCCGGGGTGTTGGCAAAGATCTGACTCGGTCAGGTGATTCGCAACAAAGGGAAGTTTAGACGTCTCGATATCATTCGCCGTCCCATCAGATTTTGCTTTTGAGGTTGGACAGAACTTTGTTAAAATATTCCAAGTGGGCTGCTGCGACATATCCATGAGCTTAAGGTGATTCTCCTGGTCGTCACCCTTTGGAGATCCAGTCATAATTCTGGGCTCGTCAAAATGGTTGATGAGAAGATTAACGTTTGGAATGACCCCGGGTAGGTCATGTAGAAGCCTGTTGAAAAGCAAACTATAATGTCTGTCATAAGAACGGTTTGGGTGTTTGCAATTCATCTCAGATGTCCTGCCCTGAAAATCGCAGAGCCAGACTTCGCTTCCTGAAGTTTTGTACAACTCCGTCATAGATTCGAGGACTTTTTTACCACTCAGCTTTAGGAAGGGCGAGATCGAGTTAAAAATTATGTCGAACTCGTCAATGATAGGAGATTCGTGTTGTTGGGCGAACTGAAACCAGCCTTCGAAGCCTGGCGGAGGGTCAATGCGGTATCGGCGCTTGTATTCAGTCGCCGCAGCTTCATATGTCTCGGATTGGTTTCCAATCATAGTTTCGAACTTTTCCATCGCTCTTCCAGCTAGGATCTCAACAGGATGAGGTTGGATGTCGCTAAAAGTGTTGACTGCCGCAGTTTGGGCTTCGTGGATCATGTATTCGTTAAAGACAAATGGAAGGATCGATGCCGAGAGGAATAGCCATATTAATGACTTTCCGTTGGCTTGCTTGGGTAGAAACTGGATGGTTTGAAAGAGAGAAACGGCCGACACAATGACGTGAGAGATGGCTTGTAATTGGGAGCTCTGGGTAGACGGATCTCTCGTACAAGCCAGAGCGAAAGTTCCGATGGTCGGGGCTATAGACCAAGAGGTTTGGCTCGCCTACTCATGTTAGTAAGTCTGTATGATATCTGGCACAAAGGGGCGCGTACTATTCGTATGGTGAAGAACCACGCGGCAGCCTTGAATGAACCTGATAGGAGTACAACGGCTATGTCACTAGTCGGTGGTCCAAAGATGAGAATCTGGGTAGCGATAGAGACGATGAGTACGCATGCTGTTCGAAAAGAGATGTCCTCGATACATGTCTCAATGTCCATAGATGGCAGACCAAGTTTGAATCCGGGAGTGAGGAGACCATAAACGAGGAGCAGAGATACTACCAGGATGATAGACACTAGAGATCTGAAGAGATCTCCATTCGACAACGTTATTACTGCCGGAACCGCCGTTAACGCAGCACCCCAACCAGTAATGATAAAAGGAGATTGTATTCGAGGATCAGGGTTTGTCGTGTGAGATGAGAAATATGCGTGTGCTGCAATTAATAAAGGCGTCAGAGCGGGCTGCGTCCACGTTAGCAAAAACAAACATAGTTGGCGAATAGTCTCACATAAAGTCCAATTATGTTACTCTCAGCCCTATAAAATGCAGCTGCAGTAACACCAACAGCGACAAGCCACTGTGATATAGTTGATTGACTCTGTTTCTTCGTCTCATGTTTTTGTTCGAGTGGTAATGTAGGATTAGAACCCGAGGATGGGAAATTTTTGAAAAGAAAAGGAATAATAGCCCAACAGATTATTTCTGAGCACAGCTCTAATCTTCTTGCTGGTAAATATTGTGTGAGGGTTGTGAAAAGAATCGCACCAGCCGCAGAGCCCACCACTGGATCAACATGTTTGAGAAGGGACATTGTGCTCGAGACAGGGATTAACCAAAAAGCCACTGTGGTGCCACAGAACACATAAGGCGGAGCTGAATGAACAGTTACAGCTGAACAGAGCCTCAAAAATCGGATCATTCCATAAGGACAGTCATACTTGTCACAGCGAAAAAGCACAAAGGGGGGGAACAAGGAGGGAGAATGTTTCTTTTGTCATAGATATTTCAGATGAAGCCAAGTAGTCTTGGCATGCCTAATAGTAAAGCTTGGCGAGTGACCAGGGGCATTCGCATAAAGGATTTGAAGCTAGCACTGATGCCTCGACTTGACTGGTAGGTTGAGGGGGATGACACAAGAAGATGGATCCCCATGAGGCTATGTTGGGTAATCTGTTGCAAAAGTGCCGAAAAGGTAGCTCTTTGTGGAATTTGTATTTGTTGGTCCATACGCTCCATCAGTCATCGGAGGAACGTTAAGGCCAATGGTTGCGCTAAGAGTGAGGCTCGTATAACCATGATCCTTGTCGATGAATTTTTCAACTCTTGAACGTGAGAAAACACGGAAACAAAAATGCTTCCTGAAGATTTGGCGAAAGAAGAGTAATGGAGAACTGACAAGAGCATTCTTTATCGAATTCCTTCATCTTTAATCGCATCCCCAGATTCATGAAAGGTGTCACTACCGTCGAGATCCACATGCTTAACAAAATGATGTTCCACTGCCTGTCACTCAATAGGGTTTAGTCTGGGGCAGTGCCATCCACGTTCATGTTAGCCGATGTTTTGATTCGTCTTTGCGTAAACGCGACTTCTTGGCGCGTCCCAAAATGTCACTTGTCCTGAATCAGGGGAATGGGAAGCGTTCAGAAACGAGATTGGAAGATGGATTGTGGCGAACCTTAATTTATCATCATTATATATCCAAGCAGCCAAGCAAGGCTTATCCTAAAATCGTGAGTGGCTTCAGCTCAAGTCCAATGATTATGGATGTTACACTCTTACTCAGCTGGATGCAACCGCACAGCCTCAGCCTTATCTATGTACAACCCTGTTGTGTAACCAGATCTCTCAAGGTTATATAAACAATGTTCTTACCCTACATACAGAAAGAAACATCGAGATCTTGTTTTCGCAGACAATTATGTTTGTTTTGTCTCACAACTAACATCAAGCCACGTCTCAAAAACACAAGCACCACTTGATTGGCTGACATCGTGCCAAGTTTCTTACCATTCCATTGCTCACCAAATATTCAATCTCGCTTACGAGTCAACCTGATAACGTCATGGCTGGTGTTCCAACTGCACGAGGATGCGATGCATGCCGTAGACAAAAAAAGAAGGTAAACCACGTCTTGTACGTTTTAAATACTTAGCTCACAAAGGACATCTCCAGTGTGATGAAGCCCAACCAGTGTGCTCTCGATGTGCGCGCCTCAAAACAACCTGTACAGGAAGTGGCGTGAAGCGATTTGTTTTCAAGTCAGAGAATCCACAAGCAGCCAAAAAGACTGCGAAAGCTGTAGTTCCTACACGGAGGAGCCCGACACCAGTTCCAGTTCTAAGCAATGAAAAGACTTTGATATCTGGAAAATTGGTACACATATTGAACCTTGACGATCCAGCGTATGACATTTCTACGTTTGGTGGCTTTGTCATGGATCTTCCCCGACATGTCGGCTCTAGCAAGTCACTCGATGCAGCTATAAGTGCATTCATTGCGGGATTTGGTACCCTTCAGAATAGAACGTTGTCAAAGGTTACTGCACTGGATCGATACGTATATGCCTTGAAAACGCTGAGAGAAACCATGAAAGACCCTATACAGGCGAACACGACAGATAATATGTGCTCCATATACTTGGTTGCCATCTGTCAGGTGAGTCATTCCTACACTGTTTACAAATTTGTATCGCTGACCTGTGACAGGAATGGCTGGGACATTGTTCAGGGTATACAAAACACTACGAAATGCTGGGTCATATGATCCAGAATACTGTACAGCGGCCTTCTTTCCAATCCTCAGATCTTCCGTTTATGCAAACCATTTTCGCTGCAGTGGTAAGCTTCCTCTCTGGATGTCACACATCCATAGTGCTCACAAGTTTCAACAGGTTTTCGAGAGCTTCACCAATCCAAACATACAAATCGGTCCATGGTTCTGGCAAGCTTTCTCTCTGTTCAGCGATGGCGCTCGACCCCTCAAGTCTGGCGACGGCATATCTTTCGCGTCTCTGGACATGGGAACAATGGGAGAAATGTCTTGGTTTCTCCGAGATCCCGCCAAGTACCTTTATCGGATACGATGCGCCTACGCCCTTTTGCAGGCAGAACACCCGCGACTTATCCAAACAGCGAAGAAGGCAGTAGCCATGGCGAGACAATCAAGCTCTACGTCGCAACAAAGAAGACTTGGCATCCGTTTTCACAGTGCAAACGCAGCGATGCTCACAATGTCCATAGTCCTCAACCGTATCATACGCGTCTACGATGATCATCCCACTCTGGTTGAAGAGGCTAAGCGCTATGTCGACGACATTATTGAGCTGGGCCAGGAAGCTAGCTCGAATCGACCGATTGCGGCGGCTTCCGTGGCGACGCCTCTCACCATGGCGCTAGCTTCCATGGAAGATTATAGATACGCAGAGGTAGAGGTGTTGCTGCTGGAGTACCAAACTGATTTTGTCGGACTACATTACTTTGAAGATGTGGAAAGAATTCGGCGACAATTCGAGAATATTGAAAAGAGCAATCGAAAGTGGAGAGAGTCATCATTAACAAGCCAACAGCATACGGAGGAAAGTTTGACAACTGTAAAAACAGAAATAGATACTGGACCAGGGTGCACGATATTATAGAATAACTGCCACGAAGATTTGACACACCACATCAAGACTTTGCTCCAATATCCTTCAAGAATGCAACAATAGCCTCGCTCATTTGCTTCAATCCTGGATCCTCCAGAGGATAGTGTCCTGCACCCTCCAACATGACCGTTTTGACTGGAACTTTTGTGACATCTTTCAAAAACGCTTTCGACACCCATAGAGGTGTCCATTTATCCTCAGCAGGTTGTGTCAGGAGAATGGGACAGACGTCAAAGTCGGCTGGTTCCTTGGCCGGCTTGTAAGACGTGAATGAAGCCAGAAACTTCATGGTTACCCATGCGTTCGCGGACGTGTTGTCCCTGTAGCATGCCTGCAGGGCTTGTTGATTGTTGACCAGCGTGGACATCCGGCCGGCCAGCCACATAGGCATTGACAGCCACCCCAGACCGATGCTGTTCATGACATTGCCGCTTGGGATACCGATTCGGCTTATAACGAGGTTTCGACAGGCTGCGTCTACAACAGATTGGATGCGCATGTCCATGAAACACATCCCAATGATACCCTTCACCTTCCCGTTTAAACCCGCGGAATGGAAGGTCAGTCCTCCACCTGCGCTGAGCCCATACAGAACGATTGGTCTTTTGTCATGCTCATACTCGTGGTCAATGAATTCGCTGGAAAGTTTGACCCAGTCGTCAAAGTCCCACACGTAGTTCTTAGCGGGAACAGTGCAGCCATAGCCGGGCATGTCAATGGCGACAAGTTCAAAGCCTGCCTCGTGGAGAGGCACGCCGAGAAGCATAGACATCATGCGACCGTTCGTTCCCATTCCATGATGCATGATCAATCGGACTTCAGCGGAAGGGTTGCGCCATCTATCGAGATGGAGGCCATGACCACGGTGATGCCAGACTTCTTCAGTTGGGGAGTGGTCAGGAGTGAAGTGTAGTCGTTTCGGGAGGAAAGATTGGATCTCTTTCCATTCTTTTTGATCGGCGTAGGTCGGGTAGTCGGCCATGATGAGTTTGCCGAGAGATGGTGGAGTGTTGTGAAACGAGGGGACATGGCTCACTGGGATGGGATATATACTTCTACTATATACAGTCTGATCGTGTCATCGTGTCATCGTACATTTCAATCCGTTGTTTGAGCCACTTAGCATGATATGCGATAGCTTCGTCCAACGTAAGCAGTGGCTGTAGGATTCGCATGCGTATGTTCGACCCTTTGGGGAAACGTAGCCTCTGGTGCCACCCTTCTACAAGCTAGCATCGAATCACAGTTGGCGCCAGCAAGTATTCTGCCAATAAGAAACCAGAGAATGCACCCGCTTACTTTAGGATTGACACTTGACTGCATTCAGTTGGTCTGAAGGGGAGAACATCACTGGACTTTCGACGATGAAATCCGTCGCAACGAATAACATCAAATGCCCATTTGTTCCCTGACAAGAAAATGATAAAATCGCCATAGACAATGAGCAACCTTGCAATTGTCCTAGGAATGCACATACTCTTCTGATCAATTACTGTGTACAAACTATGCCGTGATCGGTACATCAACGACATCTCAATGATGTGTTCCTGGGGATGGTTCCAGAGTTAAATATGCCGATTATCCGATAGCTCTGTACGAAAAATATCATCTTGATTAATTAATCAGACACGGCTAGATTCCCCGTTAGTGCGTCGTCCTCCCCCTCAGCTTCTTCCTATACACTGGAAATGTTTTCAGGACCGTAGTATCGTACATGAAACATTAACTAGTTAACTTGACAAAACCTCCTAACAATAATATCCTCTACATCCCAAATATCAGCCGGGCGTTGGTCGACGCGCCAGTCCACCCTATTCACTACAGCAAGGACCTTTATAGTCGCGACTGCTTTTAGTGCTGCCTTGTTGAGAGACTGCAAAAGTGCTACTGCACCCTGCCGAGATCTCCTACCACTTGGCGACTGATGCTCGGCGCGACTGCAGCACCTTTCAACGCGATCTAACACCATCCATATTACTTTATCCTTTTCGATGTTGCTAAAAACCCTTGAGACAATCTCTTCGAGGGTCTCATTGCACGTCTTTGATGACTCTTTTAGTGACTTCTGATACTCATTCAGCTTTGCCAGTATTTCTTCAAGCTGCGCCTGGTCTTGCAGTACCGCTTTGTTGGCCCTGAGTATCTGGTAGATCAGAGAAGACAGCACATTCGTGTACGTGTTTTCGTGTTCCTGGTGTCCAAAGACGTGAAAAGCGCAAACGGACGACGTGTTCGTACTGCTTTGTCTAAGTTCCTCATCGAGAAGGTCAAGAGCTACGTAAGAGGCCCAGCAATTGTGAGCCCTATCGAACTCATTTTCTCCTGAAATGACAAAAACTCCAGAGGTCTTTGATTCGTGCCAGGTCCTATAAACTTCATCCATTTTGATCTGGTTTACCTGTCGACGTCGTTCTTGCTTGCCATGCCAAGTCTTCGGCCAGAATTCCGCATCGATATCCCTCTTATAATCGTTCAACTTGCTGCAGTGCTTCTCATACGAGAAGTCATGGACGTTGAGAAGGGCACCTATCTGACGCATCGTCATAAGATCGTTGTGTTCTTGAAGTTCTATTAATCTTTCAGTAAGCATCAACCTCTTTTTGTAATGTTTAGATTATGGTCTGAGGCCATACCTTGTATTTGGGCCTGCAGCTTCTCGTTGCTCACTTGTACCTCTTGAAGCTTCTCCTTGATAGTGTTGACGTTCCTGTTGAGTGTCTCCTCACAGACAAGCCGAACTTTAACTACTGCTTGTTGAACTTGTTCTGCCTTTATAGATAGGCTGTTTTGGTTAGTTAGTGTTTGCAAAAGTCGATCTGATTTGGCAAGTGTCAATAAACGGATGTAGAATTACACGCAGAGTAACGTACGGCAACCTCCATGGGTGTAAAACTCCAGGGCTTCGATGCAGTATTCCATAAAAGAGGTGTACGTGTCTACAATGTGAGACTGAACCAGTTGGTCAAGCTCATGATCCTCATTGTAGATATGCCGATACATGTTCAAACCAGGGAGCCGGTCCTTGATCGCCCTCAGCGTTGCTTCGATATTTTCCTCTATGCGGACTCGACTTTGCGCAACCTATACAAATCTGTCAATAATCGTGCTCCTAGTTAGAGGGAAAGAGGACCTCGGCGACTTACAGCAAACAAACAGCACAAAGTTCCAATAGCGGCGTTGCCAAACGGAGCTCCGAGATCCTTCACTATCTCTACCAAAGGAGTGAAGTTACGCAACAAGTCATAGGCTACTGCTGCTAAGCCTGTAGTCTCTTTCACCGCTTTGGCCACACCATGTTCCCGATAAGAATCGAACTGCTCTTTGGTGTTAAAGGCTGATTGCAAAAATTGGTTGACTGCTTTGGCATCGTTTATGTGGAAAGCTGACTGCTGACCAGATGTCAATTTTCGTGTTACGCTGGGGTTTTCCCGAAGGCTCTTTTGTTTCAGATCGATGTCTTTGACTTTTTCCCTATACATATGTTAGTAGGACGAGTACGCGATGGGGTTTGGGACGTGACCTGTGATGTGTACTGAATCCCGAACTTTCATCTGCTTTTTCTGTTCCTTCAGACATCTCGATAGAGATTCTGTTAAATCGGGGTAGTAATTCCTAGACAGCAATCAGAAACTTAGTACAGAGACGGCTTTTTAGCTGTGGAAGTGTGTGAAGGAAGATTTGAGGAAACGGGGGGAGGCAAGCTGCTCCTGTTACTCCCTGCTTGTGCACATACCATTTCCATAACCCTGCAACGAGGTCTGATTTCTTCCGAGGTTTATCTTGTGTAATATTTGCGATTCAAGTGTGTCAGATGCCGACTGTGTAGCCGCCCAATGTTACCCTCAGTAAGTAGCCATCTCACAAGTCGTAAGCAATGCCAAGACGGGATAGAAGTAGGACTTTGCAATTCAGGTAAGTATCGGCTGGTTCATTAAAAGGATGAAACAAAAGTGCTTGACCGTCCTGTCGTATTACCGTGTATATAGCTTAACAGGGGGTTGGGAATCAGGCTCGGAGATATTAGTCGGCTAATAAATGCTAATGATTTATACTACACCAAATCTCCAACCTGAAATGGTCAGCCGCGCTTAGCAGTCACATTGTAATACTCAAGAGACTTTATGTCTTGCGATAGTGGGCGGAGTATGTTTTTCCCGTGTAGGATTTGCACTCCATAGGCAGAAAACAGTATTCATTTTCAAATTGAATGGCACCTCTTACCGTTTTGTCTTTTGCAGACTGATACCTGTTGTTCTCAAATTACAAACTTTCCAGCGCCGCCCCCAACAAGGCTATTGTTTCAGGCAACACAATGCATACAGCCGCAATTTGGTCACCTTCTCAAATTGGTCATGGAATCTTATATGGTGGTCAGACTCCGCGGTAATTTGTTCCGTTTTGGAAAGGATGTACCAATGTATAAAATCAGGCTCGGCAATGCCTTCGGCGAGACAGGGCTGTCTAGTTTATTTGGGGGCGAAAAACCACAACTGCAAGGAGCTTCTTCCTATATAAAAATTCCAAAACACCAGATGCAAGATTCTTGACATCAAACACTGTACTCTGACGTTGACCCAAGCTCATAGTGCGTACAAAACCACATCTGCCATCATGTCTGAAACGGAAACGAAAGAACCTCTACCTGTACGTGCAATGAGAACGAACTGGGCTTAACTTGTACTAATTACTATTCAGTCGTTGCTAGAGAGAATCGCAGCGGTCGAAAAGCAGCTGGCCAATATCAGTCTCCAGCCTGGTTCCTCGCCTCTTAAACTTACTGTCGGGGCAATTGAACCTCTTTCCCCGGTCGATCAAAAGAGCGATACAAAGGTACCTCTCATAACTCACAGTCCTGGTTGTTTGAGTCGGCAATATTAAGCTTGTACCAGAATGAAGATGCTGCGCCTAAATCGCGAGTGAAGCTTGTCATCAGCAAGGCTGATCCAGATACTGGGGAGATCATCCAGGACGACAGCAAAGTCCTCAAGACTACCGACAAAGATGAGGACAAAGAGAAGTATGCATTCATTCTTCGAAAAATGGTCCAAGACAATGATAGATCGCGAGAGATATCATCCGAGATTGATATCACCAATCCCGATCTGTGGACCTTGTTGAAAGACAAGCTTAGCCACTACCCCTACCACATCTACCGCGATTCCCCTGTTACTTTGTACTCTCCTTATGAATCCATCGTGTTTGAGTTCGATAATTTGATGAAAGTAGCTCAGGCTGAGTCGCCGAGTGAAACTGACGTCGAGAAAAGAACACGAGAGGATCTTAAGCTTCTTCTGGATACGATTTCTGGTGGCTCGTCCGGCGATGAGAAGCTTGATAAGTACTTCAAAGTACGGCAAGGCTACAAGAAGCAGACACCAGAGACGATCCAATTTGACGACCTATGGACTGTCTTCCCACCAGGCACTCTAGTGTACGGTCAACCATTCCAGGGCCAACCCCAGGTATTTGTGGTCAAGGACAACTTCAGACCCTGGCCATGGCAGAGGCCTGACCAAAGGGCGAGGGGTGGTGCTCGTTCAGCCACCTGGGAACTTGATGCATGGTCATATGACTGGAGAGATGGTTCATTCAGTCGCTGTTTGTTTGTACTCAATTTCGACCATTTTGAGGGCCACCTTCCCCTGACGTCTCTGCCCTACTACCCATTTGAGCTGCATCCTGATTACGAAGCAAAGAGAGCGGAGCTCATTGCACGTGGTCGGAGTTTTCGCAAGATTTGCGAAGCAAAGCAAGGATCGAGACTCTTTGATTACCGCGGCAGATCCCTCCTCGAGAAAAAGGGCCTTTCAGTCACCCGGCAAGATGATGAGGTAACAGCTCCCTTACATCTTACTGGCAGCGCAAAGACTAATGATGATGTTCTTGACATAGAGTCTTGAAGGTGCTGATAACGCAAGCTCGTACATGATGGGTTCTCAAGTCGAGCAGAACCACCATGAGGGTAACAATCAGGCCCCCCGATCATCGGAGGTACATACATTTTGCTTATTTACCCTACTGCTTGTGTCTCGCTTACACATCCCACTAGGTCAAGAGTAGAGTCATGGTAGACTACGAATCTTATTTCGAATACGGAGGGGCTCATGTCAGAAACGGAACACTCTTAGCTGTTGATAGCGAAGAGTGTCTTTGTTCCGACTGCCTACAGAACTCTGGACTCTGCGCGCGGTACAGAACTCAGTTTGATCAGCTCAGATTCGTGCGCCAGAAAGAATGGGAAGATGAGCAGTACTTGCTATGTCCGCCTCGTGTACTGGGATACATCCTGAAAGACAAGCAATGGGCCCAACTTCAAGTCAACCTTTTGAGCCCTCTCAGTCAGTATGATGACGACGAATTGCTGTCACGTCTCAAGCTCGCAGATGACACAACATACATGTCGTCGAAGAAAGGTAAGAGACAAGAACTTTCTAGTATCTCTAGTGAAACAGCTAAAGTGTTCTTTTAGTCAAGGAGGAATCAACAAAAGCGCTTCTACTGGACCTCGTTCGAAGTCACACGTCCACCACAGTGAAGAAAGACGCGGAAGATGAGGAAAAGTTGAACGTGGATGACATAATTCCTGACAAGGGCAAGGGACTCATTATCCTTCTCTATGGTATGTTGGCTCTATGCACTCTTACGATCTGACCTAACAATCTTTCTACTAGGCCCGCCAGGAGTTGGCAAGACATCAACAGCCGAGACCGTCGCCATTGCCACAGGGAAGGCCCTGTTCTCGGTCAGCGTTGCAGACGTCGGCACAAAGGCAAAGCATGTCGAATCGAATCTCGCCAGAATCTTTGCACTCGCAACCAAGTGGCAAGCAATCCTACTCATGTACGTACCATGAATGGGCTTTCATAAACCTCTCCAAGTTAACATAATCATAGTGATGAAGCGGATGTCTTTCTCGAAAGCCGTGGTCGAGGGAACAAAGCCGTTTCTACAGAAAAGAACGCGCTAGTCTCAGGTATACCTCCCAAATCGTTGTCATGAGACGAGAAGACATACTAACCGTGCAATTTACTAGTTTTCCTCCGTGTGTTAGAGTACTATCAAGGAATCATGTTTCTTACGACAAACCAAATCGCCGAGTTTGACGTCGCCATCCCCTCCCGAATTCATCTAGCCATCAAGTATGAGAGATTAAAGGATGAGCAGATGAAGGCCATCTTTCACAGTTTCCTCGACCCTCTGGACAAGAGGGGTCTGATTTCAGATTATGATGAGATAAGCGAGTGGCTAGAGGAAGTGGTTTATAAAGAGGGATTCGATGGACGCCAGATTCGCAACATGGTGACTACGGCATTGGGTCTAGCGCGTGCGGAGGCAGCTCAAGGTAGAGGTAAACGACGATTGAATAAGAGTCATATGAAGAGGGCTTTCAAGAACATGAGTCTCTTCAAACGCGATTTCAACATACAGATGCAGAGGTATATCGATGGACAGGAGCAGATGATCAAGTGATGGAGGGTAACGTTTTGGTCTCAAATTTGAGGCCTCAGATGAGGATCATTCTAGGCAATATAGTTTCTCTTTTCTCGTGTCAATGGATGTATAAAAGGTGTTGCTAAATTATTGAGACGTTCTTCATATAACTCTAG
This sequence comes from Fusarium armeniacum, assembly GCA_013618295.1. NCBI lineage: Eukaryota > Fungi > Ascomycota > Sordariomycetes > Hypocreales > Nectriaceae > Fusarium > Fusarium armeniacum. Next base: position 286,752 of record JABFER010000030.1, on the reverse strand, counting down.
GGATACGATGTCTTTCAAAAAGTCATTATTTAGTAAGATAGATGAGTTCAGAATAAGAATAACACAAATACACCAAAAGGCCAGCAAAGAAAACCCAATAAAAGAAGAGATAGTTTGTGCTTGGTTCTAGCTCGCTAACACTTAGATGCAGACATTTGGCTAGTCTAGGGGCCATTCTTCTTTGTTGTCTGAATATCTGGGAGAACTGGCTTCGCCTTGGATACGTCCCCAGCCAGGGCTTCCATACCCGATGTCACCAGCAAGTTCGATGTCAAGCTTGCAAAAGCTCTCTCAGCAGTCTGCATTGTTTCCATTCCAGCGTGAAATCCAATGGCTTCCTGTGTAGACGACGCGGGGACCCAGATTGTTTCTCTTGCGAGATCCTGGGCTGCTGGAATGCCATTGTCAATGTTCAATATAGCCTGTCCCATCTCATGAGCCTGTTCTGCAACACCATGAGCTATCCCTGTGGTTACATCACTTGCATTTGTAGATAATGCCTGAGTGAAAGAGGAACCTGTGGGTAGAGTCGTTGCCATTGGCATGGTGTTGGTTACAACGGAGGCCGCCTCGTCTACCCCGAGGCCAACACCCATTCCGACAGCAGATGCTCCCGCGGGAATTAAGATATCTCGCTTCTGTATTTCGTGTAGAGCAATACCGCGTTTCGTAAGCTCTGCCTGTATAAGTTCAAGCTTTGCATGGGCAACAGACAGTCGACGAGCCCCATAGGCACTCAGCAGGAGGCTGCATCCGCCAGTTGCCGGCGCGCCTACTGCTCCGACGGTAATACTGCATAAGGCAGAAGTATGTTGTCTCGTTTTGACCACCTCTTGCTTGCGGAGGCGATTATCGTCGTAACTCGATATCCGGCGTGCATATTCGGCTTTGTTGAAATCAAAGAAATCTTCAATAGTCATCTTGGCAACGCAGTGGTAACTTCATGGAGACATGTAAAGAGGATGAAAGAATGGAACGAGACAAGCAGCCTGTATATCTAAAGCCAGGACACTTCCTTTAATATGAGTCGCCGGAAGTGCCTAGTAAGGCGTCCCGTCGATTGGCCCGAATGAATGCGGAAGCGCTGACCTCAGGTGATGCAGCGCTTTCCATATTGATCGTACCTGGAATGCCAACTTACAATTCAAGGGAGGCTACTAAGTTGGGATATGCCCGCACTAGCCAATCTGGATGCCGTGGGACTTTACGGGAGTGACAGGTTGACCGGGAGCTTAGGAGATAACAGTTATGTACCCCCGTTAGTTCGCGGAGGATGTGAGCCACTCCATCGCCGTTAATTAGACCACTCAGCTGATTCTGTCCTACGCGAGTTAAGGTTAAGAATAAATGATCGCTATTCCTTGTATTGAAAACAGAATAGTTCTCAGGTATATGATTACGAGCTTTTGGGGGGAAAGTTTCGAAATGGTCAGGTAAGTGGAAGACTAAAGTTATCATTCTTGTTGCTGGGAGCTCTAGAGCATATACGTGGTGTGGCAGCTGCCCTTGCCATCAAAGGTTTAGTGACAACTTCTCAAGCTCGCAACGTCGCTGGTAATGATACGTCACGGGCTAGGGTCACCGGACGGTCCAGGTACCCGTCACACATGTTTATGGAGAGTTCAAAGCATATTTTGCATCGACCCGTCCCCTTTGGGTAGCACACATTCCCAACTTTGGTATAGACATTTCCGAGCCCTCCACGCTATTTTAGCTTTCTGCCAGAATTGTGCCCTTTTCTCGCACAGACCCCATGTTTCGGCAAGATCCATCCGAAATCTGCCCATTTAGTGAAGCTGTCACTTGAAGCTATCTCAGTCATCCATCCATCATGGGGTGGGGGCCAGCTCCCTGCTCTGGCCCCCCACTCCACGTGAACTAGAACAAGGGCGTTCACAACTCATCACTCTACTGTGAGGCGTTCAGCCGCAAAAACAAGAAATAATGTGACAAGAAATAGCACTTTTCTTCTGACCCTAGCCTCATATTGGAAAAGATTCTCGCCTCTGAACTGTAAGACATGAACCCTACTCTCCGTCTGATAACGGTACTAAGGGAGAACACTCTTTTTTAGATTTAAAGACCGAATCTTAAGAAGAAATCGATTCTAGGCAACGCGATCCCGCTCTAGGTTCATGTCGCAGCTGGATGGCCTGTGTAATGTTTTAGCAAAGGTGAGAGCAGCGAAGAACTTCGTGATTGTATGTGATGTGTTTGTTGTTAAGAAGAATGAGAAAGATGCTTTGAACAACAGAACGCTTGAGTTTCAAGAGGCTACAACTGTTCCCTTTTATTATTTGCTCCGGCGCGGGGTAGTAAGATTATATAGATAGGTAGGTGAGTGCCCAGAGCTTATGATATCATGGATGATCAAGGAACGATCCTCATGTAAGCCTGTTACCCACTCATGACGCTCCGATCCATATCTTGTTTCACAGTTTGCCAGATAACCACCACATTACAACACCCTAGCCAGAAGTCTTGCAGATAGTTCTAATAAGCTTCCTCCCCGATAAATAAAATTTGTCTCCTAATAATAATTCTATTGTGTAAGATTACGTGGCACCGGGTAACGAGTTATTGGCTTGACATTTAGCAGTTTTGACTGGAAAGGTTTGTGGCTGCCACCTTGTGTTGAAAGGAAAAGTTCACTGTGAAAGGGACCGCCGAACATATACCCTTTGAGAAATTCAACTACAATGGTAAAATGGTGGACATGAAAGTAATTCTACTAGTTAAGGGTACGATTAGAGGCGATAGCGTGACCAGAACGGTCTCAAGCACTCAGAGGACTACGCCATTAACGACTTCTACCCTGGGGTTGACTTCGGTGAGCCGACAGCGAGCACAAGTCAGGCTAACGGATAATATATAGATAAGAAAAATCACTATCTGGATAAAGCTCTACTAACAACATTGCTAGCAAATAACCCTTCTAATTTCCGCAGTTGGCGTAGTTCTCGGGATCCGAGCTATTGCCTTGTTAGCAGGAATCTGTAAACTGATATTCAGGTATCACTTACGAGAACCACCACCCTGAAAAGGTTGATTGGCCACCTTCATTACAACCATTGATTTCATTTTGCAGTCGAAGGGCACAATCATCGTCGTTAAGGTCAAAGCCTTGGTTGGTGTTGAGGTTCTTGACTTTGAACACGAAGCTGGTACTCGAGCCAAATGGCACGCAGTAAGTCTTCTCCTCGCCTGGCTGGAAATAACCCTTGAAATTGCCGTTTTCGTTGCGGCAAGCGTACTCTGTGGCTTCACGAGCAGCGGCCTCGCCATCTCGTCCTCCCCAGTTGATATCAGTGTTAAGGCCTTCGCCGTAGCACTATAATTCTCGAATGTTAGCAGGTGAACTTTTGCATACGGTTGTCCAGATGTTACGAAGTAAGTCACTACTAGAAGTGGCATTCCTTGGACACTGGTTACCTTCATAAAGGAAATGTTACATACCTTGCCTGAAACCATAGTAGCGGTAGTACTAAGGAGGACCATCAAAGAGCTAAGGGAGAGCTTCATGTTGAATAGCAGGGAGCTGAGTATGTCTTGACTAATGGAAGAATGAAAAAACTTGAGATATTGGTATCTTGAAGATGATGAGCTGTGATAGAAAGCAGGTCTAGATTTTTATATACTTCTTGAATCAGGAGCCAGCGCGGCATTAATTGGCTTCCTCTGTGCTATGTTATCGTGTTCAGTGCATTGACCGCATACAGGTAAGTCGTCTACGTGAGTGTACAGTTACAGCAAGCTGTTTCGCTGTGTTTGGACCTTTTTTGGTGATGTCATGCCCAGCGAGGCTGTGTTGGTTCATATGCCGATCACACGTATATGCGCCTTGTTCTGCTCTGATGCCTCGTGAAGAAACGAAGGATTGAGGAAGTGACATTCATTAATCCTGAATGTCATTATGTGGAGAATAAATGGGGCATGTAAGTGGTTACCTGGCGATGCCCCTGAGATGAGGTGAGATTTCCACAATCATGAAGTGCCGAGAAAACGCCAATGTAGTATAGAAGGATCAAGCTTTCTTCTTGCATCCTGTAGGATTAAGCTTTTCAGGTTTTTAACGCAGATCTTCATGCGGAACCCTCAGCGCTTACATGGCACGTGCTTCTAGAAATTCCACAATTGTTTGTACATCAGCTGAAGTAAGCTAGTTGAAACCCCTTGCACGAATCAAGACTTAATTGGAGAGAATTGTCCGATATAAGACAGAATACTTTGTTGACTCGCACTCTTCTACCGTAACTCATTTTACAACCATATTCTAAATATTTTCATCTTCCATTTTCAATCATGCTCATCAAGACCGTCGCTCTCAGTGTCTTCATTGCCAACGTTTCGGCCGGCTGTTTCAGCGGCGGCGTCGGGTGGGAAAACGACCGAGACAGCGCTGCCTACCACGCCGAACGCGCCTGCCGTGGCTATGACGGCCAGGCTGGCAAGTTCCAGGGCACTTTCAAGCCCGGTGAGAGCCGAAGCGTCTGCGTGGAGCTCTCTGGCACCGTTCGCGCAGACTTCACCATCGAGAACACGAGCCTCAACAGCGCTCTCGATTTGAAAGATGATGACTGCGTGACCAAGCTCCATAATGAAATCTATGGCTGCTGGTATGGCGGCGATTCTACTACGGATGGCTGGCGTGTTATGTATGTATCTCCGTTTTGTTACCAATACATTTACTAACTGTCCTTATAGTGGTGACCCAAACAATGGTTTCTGTTCTTAGAAGGTAATGGAAACATGGGTTTCAAAAGGTGCTAGGCAATAACACCATGTATAGGATAGTATATCTTATTCATAGATGTGAACATAAAGCTGTATATTCTATCTTGATAATAGTACCTGTGATTGTTGCTTAGAGTAAATAATGATATTGGCAGCAGGTAAGAAGTATTCAGCTTCACCGCTCGTCCTAACATAAATATAAACTGTGTGATTCTACCCATATTGAGGAAAATATGGTATAATTCTATAGTCCAGTGCATGTAAGGCCAGCTCAAAAGACCAACTAGTAGGATTGAGACAACATCCCAGTCCAGATAGTCGAGGGGGTAGAGGAAACGTCAAACCTGACGACCTCATTAATCACATTACGTCCCGCTTCCACGACTCATGCTTTCTGTCTTCAAGAGGAAAGCGCATGACGATAGTTAGGATTGCAATATGGAGTTAGGCACGTAGTACTCCGTAGGAAGGAAGGCAATGCTTGATAAGTCGTCAGCGTACGGTGATAAGATCTGCACAGCATGTCACTACGGATCTTCCAAGGCAAATTGACTCACAAAGTTACGGATTCAGATTAGGTAGGGGATCAGCAGAGCATATCTTATTCTCGGAAAAGCTTATCCAGTTCGTGATACATCTGCCGTGCTCAAAGCGGAGCCCTGTGCGCGCACAGCCTACTGTAGATCAATCCTGTAGGAGCCTCGGGTTAATGCTTGAGACGCAGACAAGGATGTATTAGGAAAAGGGACATTTCGGATAGTGACGTACTATCTCTGTGTTAAGATCCTAGAAATCGACCCTATAGGTAATACCAGAGCTACAGTAGCCAGCCTTGGATATATAAGCACTCGCACTCACTTCTAGCTTCCATTCTCCAGTAACTTGACTTATCAATACCATATTTAATCCTCTCTTTTCCGAAAGTCATTTTTCCTTCTGCCACATTCCCGATTTCTCAAGATGAAGCTATTCTCATCCCTCACCACCTTGGCTAGCCTCCTCGCCCTAAACGTCGAGCATACCACCGCAGGATGCTTTACGAGCGGAGAGAACTGGCCAAGCGGCGATATCGATACAGCCTCATACCACGTGGAGAGAGCCTGCAATGGGTACGATGGCAACCAAGGAGCATTCCAAGGGTCGTACAAGCCTGGAGAGATCAAACAAGCTTGCATCCAGTACTCCAGCACATCGCTCTACGTGTTTGAAGTGCAGAATCTCAGCCCTACTGAGACCCTGGAGCTGTACAATAAAAATTGCGTTCTTCGCCTACAGAACGAGATCAAAGGATGTGATAAAGGGGGTGAATCATCCATTGATGGATGGCGATTCAAGTAAGACGAACCATAGCATCGTAAGCGCATGCTAACAAATTCTTAGGGCTGACCCAAACAATGGGATCTGTGGCAGGTAAATTGGTAGTCACAAAGAAATTCACAAGTATCGTGCAAAGATGAGAAGGTCCCCCTAGCCATCAAGCTGATAGTACTGTTAACGTACCATGAAAATATAAATATGCAGCGAATTTACTACTGTAAATACAAGATGTCCTAAGCCTGTGACAACCTTGATTAATATCACGATAGAGTTCTAATTCTATACAATCTCAGGATAGTAGGTAGCTACCTTAGAAGTATATAGAAGTTAATGTTACGTCTCTTGATAGTGAAGAGAGCGGGCTACGCGTATCTAGATAAAGATATTGTATCGATAGCTGTTAATCAAAATGATCTATCTAGTGCTAGGTGAATCTACGTTACTTATAATGGCTTACGATAAAAGAGCTGGTTCATAGTGTCAGTCGTGCGTTGCATCGTGAGTTATGAGTAGCAGAGTTTGGTGCCTCATGTCTGACCAACGAGGTGTGGTGGCTAAGTGTGTGTCATTTTGCCTGGCATAGTGGCTAGGGCTATCACGAAACGGACAAATTTGAAATGTATGTGGAACCTCACTCCCGTGTTACTTCAATGTGACACGAGCAGTAGCTGTTAACGAAATCAGCCTCCATTTTATTTTGAAATCACGCCTTTATGATGTGTATCTAGTATTGCCCATCAAGGCAGATTTGCTGAAACATAAGGCGGATGATGCGTGGCAGAAGAACTCCAAATCTCTTTTGTATCATAACTCGCTGATAAGATTAGACTGTTAATCATATTTGTCTGTTGCTAACTGTCATGAAGGTGTATACCCAGTCTATTTAGATAATGCCTAGATCTATAGTTAAAGCCCTGGCTTCCAAGAGATCGATCTCAGGCTCTAGGAGAGCCTGTAAGCGACAGTAGTGAATCACTAGTCTTTTAGGAGTATTATCTGGCAGTTCTTCTTCATGTCGTTCGAAGGAAGCCCGGTGCTTCTTTTTCCGGTACGATGACGAAAATCTGCTTTTTTGTAACACCCAAACATCCTCTTGAGACATTACAGGAGGGGGAACAGATAGGTCAGATGAATAGTCCGAACTGTCTTCCGATGGGGAGTAGAGAGAGGGAGAGTCAAAGCCTCGCACTGCCGCAATTGCTGACGATAGACTCAAATTGGGAAAAGGTCCGGCGGGACGAGGGGAGAGATTGGCGTCGTGCATCTGTCTGGTCAATGCCCCGAGCATCATGAACGAGCATTGAGGGATGCGGCAAGAATAGCCTGAGCATAAGTTGTCTAAGACAGCATGCAACTGATCAATCAGGTCTTCGAGAAGATCCTGTCTCTTTTGATCAATCTTATCTATTCTGGTGAGAATGATGCTTGCGAACAGACAGCGAACGTACCAATGATGCCGGGGAATATGGGGAGGTCTAGGCTATTCATGCGTCCGGTGCTTTGCATAATTGCCACCCTTGTCGTCTGCTTGAATTTCTCACTTAGTCCAAACACGGATGCAATGAAGATCCATTCAACTAGCTCATCGCACATTTCACTGGGCAACGGGTTGGAAACTCGACTGATCCATGCTTTCACGACAAAGCATAGAGCTTCAGGGCAGTCTAGGTCATCCACGACTTTAGCGATCTGGGTTAACATCTCAAGCGTGACCTCATCCGGCAAATCTTGAGTTTGTGCGTGGATTATTCTCAAAACCATTTTGAGAGCTTCAGGATCGAATAAAGGCTCAATTTTCCAGTGGTACAAGCCATCGCCATCCGATTTCTGGGCTTCGACATACCCTCCTTTGAACATTCTTCTAGCGCGTCGTGAGGCCACTGTTAGATGCTTTTTCGATGCCTTTAGCCTCAGTTGATATACTCGTTCGTTTCCTAAATTAAAGGGTATAACTAGTCAGCTACGAAAGCTTTTGGAGTGTTTTCTCACACCTTGATGGCAGTGGTGAAACCCATGGGTCTGGGTGAAATTGGAGGGCTCGACTCTACAGCTTGACTGGTAGGCGACCGCTGGCTCGTCAGCAGAAGGCACATTGACGGTTGCTACTTCTTCGGGGAAGACTGTATCGTCAACAACCGTTGACTGTTCGTCAGTAGGTTCATCGGCAACCCCTCCGTATTCGGTAGCATGCTCATCGGTAGGCACTGGTCCTTCCGTGGTCTGAGAAGGTGCAGCCGGGTAGGAGATGATGATCAAAGTATCCCCATCAGGGTCAATATTTTCATGAATTATATCCATAGCCAAGGAAATCAATATGCCCTATGTGGAAGAAGATTCTTGTCGTAGCTGAAAAAAATAGGCTACGAATATTGAATGCAGAAATAAGATCCTAAGTGGGCAGGATGTAATATTGGACCCGGACTTTATGTGGCCGTAATTTGAGTCGGGTAAGCAAGCCCTCCACCAGTACACGCGTAGGTCGGATAGCGTGAAACTTCTTTTTGTGATCATTGATTCCTCGCAACAACAAGGTGCAATGCAATATGACCAACAGCATATCAGCCCTCTACCTATGATGATTGCAGTACATGTCTCAAGCTCCGCCCTCAATAGCCTTATCAATGTAAGACTACATCACAATTCGGTGATCTGTTGGTCTCCGTTGTAACAATTTAAGCATGTCTTGCTATGTAAGGTATGACCAAGCATAAAAATGTCATGGGAGGCCGACCAACAAGATGCCAAGCCAGCCAATTACTATCTGTTTGGCTACTTTCATACGCAACCCAACTTGTCTGCCCCTCACTTTGTCATGTCAGTTATGCATTCCACGGCACGAATTTTTCCCTCACAAATTGGTCGGCCTCCTGCATTGCAGACGAATTTACATTTTCGTCGAGAATCTTACAATCGAATCTGCGCGGTAAACTCAAACAAATTCCCGTTATCGTGACACGGAAGGGATCGTACACCTGGGTCATGTTGTCTGATAATTAACTTACATCTGAAACCGAATTCGGGAAGTGCGACAGTAAGGTGACTCTTCCAGTAAACATTCCATATGCGATACAATCTCAATATCTTCTGCATGCTCTAGTTCTGATGTTACCCCCTTGGTTAAAAGGCTCTGTATAAAGATAATGAAGAGGGCCCAACATCAATTGATGCAAGGAAACGGCGCAACCACCTGCCCCGCATATGCGGGAAGCCTTCCAAGGTGAGAGAACAAAATTGGCTGGGCTTGGGCTACTCGAAGAATAGAAAATGAACTGACATATAAAGGCAACCTTTTTCCCAATACTTACTTTCTATTAATTTCATTCCTTTCTATGCTAGCCCGACCATTGTCACAAATAACCCAATCTTCCAGCTGTCGTCAGTACAGACTCTACTATCAACATGGCTATTGGACCACCCCGTCTAGACAGGTATATGAAGATACTTTCTCGACTCTTTGAGTTCCTCGCCGTCTTTCATATCCTCAAGAGAGCCAACGGTCCTCATACCGCTGTCTCTCAGATCCCTACAGACCGGCAAAGCGCCAGACGAAGATTTCTTACGAGCTTGTGTTATCTCTGTGACTACCAGAGGGGTGGTGAAACAACTACTTCCATAGCTCTAGAATCCCGGACTGATGTTGTTGTGTTTTGGATCGCTGCAAACCTGTCGCCAAACGATGATGTTCTTACCTTCCTTTCTACTATCCTAGAGGATATACGAGGACATCCAAGCTCTACCGAAGCAGAAAGAGAAGCTTTGAGGGAGGTTTTAACCTTCAGATCTATTGAGTTTGCTGCTCCAAGATTAAGAAAAGAACGTCGGATGTTAGCTCGGGCTGCGCGCTCTTGCGAGACCTACTTGATAGCCAACATCAACACTATTACGACACCCGGTAAGACAGAAGTGATGCAAAGGGATATTTAGCTGACAAAATCGTAGGAATTCGTGCTTTGCTTGATTGGCTACCTCAGTTCTATTCTATCACAGTCAACCCTTTGATCCTTTGTCAAGCTGCTTATAATGATCGCCACGCTCCTCAAATGGCGACATTAGAAGCTCTGAAAGAAGAGCTGGAGGTAGCCCCACAAGGCACAGCAAAGCCTTTCCATTCTGTTAAGCATATGATTGGCCGTCTTGCTGAGAGAATTCGAGTACCTGCCAATATTGTTCACGACTCCCTCCTGATAGGACCTCTTCTGAACTCTTACAGCATTCGCAGAGTGGAAGCCCCTATAGCGGCAAGAGCACCTACATCAGATGGCTTGAGAAATCTGGATTCGATCATTAAAAGAATGCTTCCGGCTGGCGATCCACGCCTAGAGGACATGCAGAGCTATCTGGGGCAATTGGATGGTTCAATGCAGCTAGAAGATGCCATCAGGGAGATGTATAACGACGAGGAAGAACAACACAATGTGCATGCGGAAATTCAGGTTCTTGAAGAATTCCATCGTAACCGACGCCAATTTGTGGAACATGATCGTTACATAGCTTGCAGCAAGCTTGCTTGCCTGTGCTGCAAGCTATATTTCAAATATCATCCTGGCAGATTTGTTGAACCTGAATCTCACCAGAAGACATATCTCAACTGGCGTCCTATCGATCTACCGAGTGGTTGGATGAACGAGCACTGGCCGGATCAACGCCGGGTTTTAGGAAACCTTAGCAAGGAGCTGAGCAATCTTGTGCTGGAGCAGATTGTGATGCAACGACAACCCACCCCATGGCATCCAGATTCGATAACAAACATCACTGCGGGTATAGGATCTGTCACATTTTCCGAAGGTGAAGAAGTATTTGAGAGCGGGGATGGAGAAAGCGGTGGTGAGTTCATTGAAAGGCCTTCTGGATTTTGCAGTCAAGTGCGTACTGACGACTATGATATTCACAGATTCTGATTCATTGGCGCATCTCAACGACGATGATGGCACTGACAACGAGACTGATGATGGTCACAGAGACGTCGACGAGGAATCTGATGGAGGCGTAGGTTTGGGTGATTAGTTTGATACGAGAAGGAGCAAACAAATGCGTACCCTGGAGTCTCTTGTTCATATGTAACTTAGCCTCATCAATCAAGTGACTACTTACTCAAGGCCACTTAGAATAAATTACTAGAAAATTGAGATTCACATTCAATATGGTAGGTACTATTAAACGATTGTTTTAATCTAGGATACCCTTGATCTTTTCTTTCCCACATGTATTTCTTCGATATGCCTCTTACGATTATCAGGTCTTGTGAAAGTCTCGACGCATTGCGGACATGGGATGGTCTTTTCCGAGCAATGAGTGTCGTAATGCCTAATCACATCCTTCTTCCATGAATTTTTGAACTGGCAGCCTGGCCAGGAACAGTGGACAGGCTTTTCATGGTCACGGAGATGGTTACTTCATGTCTCAATTAGCAACAAGAACAAATCAGAGATAAGGAAACTTGCAAGCGCTTACTTCCTAGCGCGGTTATCGTCAAAGATGAGTTGACAATCCGCCTTGTTGCAGAGAAATTTTCCATTCTCTACAAACTCGTTCTTTTTCAAACGAGCAATAGGATATTCGATGAACTTTTGCTCATCCACCGTCTCTGAGATTGAACTCTCGCCAGGGAATATATTGGTAGAGGAATAAGCGACATTGGGAGGCAATTCATAAAACGATTGTGTTTGTGTAGTTCCGCTGCCATGAAACGCTGAAGGGGATGTATCGGGAATAAAATCGCTTGTCTGATTATGTACAGGATCTCTGCTCTACAGAGTGAAGTTGAAATCCAGTGAATCAAAGGGCGATATATCAGCCGAATACTCTCCATTCAAGGGTTCATAAACACCAGGAAGCTGATTCGAAAAATTCGCGTTGTTAAGGAGAGTGGGGTCAAGGTAGTTGAGAGGCTGGCCAAACTCAATTATTGGTTCTGAGAAACTCATAGTGGAAAGGTCATTAGTAGCTTCAGGTACAACATCTATACCCAAATTGAACGTGTCTGCTGGGTCTATGGAGGAATATAGAAAAGCGTCTTCTTGTGCCAAAGGTTCCATGTGAAACCCTTGACCAATAGCTTGATAAGAGAGCATTGTAGATGGGTCTATGAAATTTGTAGGCGAGACTAAGATTTGAGTAGGTAAAACGTCAGTAAAGTGGCAATTGATATACTTTTGTGTAGTATGATTTGAGCTCTGTACTTACCATCGAGTGGGTAGTCCGAGTCCACAGAACCGAATTCCGCGGACTCGTCCTGAATCTGGGTTAAGTATTCAATGTTATTCATGGACTAGAATTTAGCGATTGGAAAAAGGGAAGGATACTTTGTTTGAGAAGTTATGGCTAGAATGGGACCGGAAATGCTGGCTTTTATCCTTCGCGTTGCGCCCTTTGTCTAGATAACAATGTCTCACCTTGAGTCCATTGAAGCGCTAACGCAATTCACATTTACACTTTTGAACAGGCTCTGGGCCGGCGACTTTTGGGTATCGGCTTGGTGGACCACCTCATGCATTTCAGCTCAACCGAAAAGGCTCCATAACAATATGCGAAAAAACAAATCATGGTCATTTGATTCGTCCTATCTGTTTGTGGAGGCGTAAAATCTTGTGCTAAGGGAGGCCTACCACTTTGCTGGCTATGGCTCATTGGCTGGGACTGGGAGTTGGTTGCACAGGTCGGGGTCAGAGGCTTTTTGCCGGAGACTACCTTGCAACTTGACAGGGGATGGCTACCAACTTGAAGCCAACTCTTTAGAAGTGCTTATTAGGTGTCTGTCCTTCATGAAGCGAGAGAAATCATATTACTTATACAGCAATTGACTTCGGAGTAGAGGATTGAGATTGGCACAGACAAATAAGAGACAACCCGACGGGATGCTGATGGTTATTTGCATAGTTACAGTCTGTTGACGATAGCCATGTGACTATCACAGAGGAATGTAGCCCAAAAAGTGGCTGGGTTGTCTCTGTCAGATGAGTGCCTGATAATTCCAGACACTCCTTCCAATAGTATCAACTGGCTGTCCTGAGCTGAGTCGCCTTGTTTAAATCCACTTTGCAATGCGGTACATGACTTATCTCCTCTTGTTATGATTTTTTCGGCGGGGTAGGTCTCTGTCGCGTATTCATTCTGATTTAACAAGCGTAACGCCAAGGATGGACCCGATCACAATTATCGGCACAGCGAGTGCTATTGCAAGCATTGTCGAACTCCTTGGAAAGGTAATCAACACAGTCGCGGAGCTCCGGAGTCAATGGCAGGATGCCGACCTGGCGGTACTCAACCTTGAAAGCCAACCCGGTGCTCTCAATACAGCACTGAACAAGATCATGGCCTGGACGGAATCAGCCTTCAGTAATCCGCACCACCAACTAGTCATGGATCTGGATCGCTGTGTCTTTTGCTGTCGTACGCTAATCAACAGGATCGACATGGAGATCTCTCAGTTTCAAATGACGGCAGAAAACCGACTTGACGCCTCGAGCAAATTTCGCCTGCTATTGAAGACAAAGGACTTTGAAAACATCCAACGCATGATTGAACAGCAGACAGGAGCATTAACACTTCTGCTCACAGCAACCAACACGTAAGTGATGTCCCATTACTGCTAAAGTCTTTGAAGCATGCCTGACGCGTAACAGAACTATTATATCTGAACAGTACGGGATTCTTCACCAGTTACAAACCCGTAAAGTTTTCAAGAAGATGGAGAGTGATACTGTATCGCTATATGTACATAGGGATATAGACTCTCTGGTAACGTCCTACTCTGGTACCTCGATAAGCTCGTCCAAAAAATCGATCGACTTCGACTTCAACCCGGAACTTTTTGTATCACGGATTTACAAAAGATGGATGAATGGATCAATAAAGAAAAGTCTTCACGAGCAACAAAGTGAAACGCCTTATTCGTCCCGACGGTCACGGGCTATTGATCGGGTTCTCGAAGGTGATAAGAAAAGGCTTCGCCGTGAGTGTGATGTACTGTTGCTTGGCTCTGAGTCGAGAAGGGACATTATGACGATGATTCAGTACTACAACGATCTCTCCGGCGATAATCTGTCCGCTTGCAGATTGAAAGTCTTTGAGATTCTCTACGGGTCAGCAAAAGTGCTCGGTGATGCAATCCAACAGTTTCAAATTATCACAGAAGTCGATGAAATCCAGGAACATATCGATTTCATAGCGGCCTTTGCTCCCGATTTGAAACCGTCGTTCGACCCTCAATTCAAGGCTGCTATCGAAGCTCTTCTAAAAAGTCCTCACTACTCAGAACTGATGCTTCGACGGAGTGAGATCTCCCTCCCAGAGTCAGCAGAATAGTTTGTTCCCCCGGCCCTCCCAATTTCCATGAGGCGAGACTGACAGGGCAAACAGTTTCCTAGCTGGAATAGCTAGAATCGCGTCACCTGAATAGAAACCGAACATAATGGACGCTCTGCAGTCCGAAACTAATCATAACGCCATGTTCGAAACCCGAATCAAATTCGAAAAATACGACATCCGCATATCTGATGTCGGGGGCATTGGCGAAATGAGGAAGTGGCTTCACCTCTTTGAAGACGTGATATCCATCATCTTCGTGGTTGATTTGGACTCATATGACGTGGTATCGGAGCTTTCACCACCCCAATGATGGACTCTCTTATCGAATTCGACAAGGTCGTTAACTCCCGCTTGTTTGCAAAGGCGTCGATTATCTTGCTTCTCAATCATATTGAAAACTTCAAGCAAAAGCTAGCAAGGTCCCCTCTTAACGACTATTATCCAGATTACAGCGGCGGCGACAACGTAATCAAGGCAACAAACTACTTGATCCAGCAATTTAGCAAAACTAAACGGGCTTCAAAAGATATGTTTCCGCATATTGTAGACCAACATCATAAAGCAACAACGGTACGAAGCATATCATCAAGTATTAAACAAGCAATTGTAAAACATAATCTGTCGAGTATTGTGCCATAGGATTAAAGATCTAATTATTCAACTATTTCGGTTATCTTTACTTATATGTTTTTCTTCTGGCTTCTTGACATACAAGAATGTTTATAATATGCAGAAACTAGGAAAGGCAATCGAAAATGATACCTTATCATGGTACTCATGCATATGGCCCTCACCTGTGAACTCAGCTGGCGGACCTCTCCCACCGTCACCTGCGGCCTGGAATTCACACCTTGGACTCATCCCTTAGTGTACTTTAAGCGATCGATGCTCACTCGTCAGTTTGGACCAGGGATATGCCGACCTCCTCGTTGAGCGACAGAGCTACCGGTGATACCAAAGCTACTGTCCATGCTATACACAAATTGTTCCGCAGTAGTGGTTGAACTTCAACCGCACTGCTTTGTTCGTCTGTGAATTAGAATAATACATCTTGTCAAAATGGGAACAAACGCCACGATACGCATGTCCTAACTAGGAAATGTAACCGAAAATAAAATGCTTTCTTGAACCAAGGTAACAGATATAAACGGGACGTGGGAGAAGAAGGCCTACTTCCAATAGACCGTGAGCTCCGCGAGTCATTCATGAGCCTCGCTACAGAAGGTGATTCTTCTTACTGGTGTAATATGCCGAGGAAAATCTCAGTCGTTCGTCTCCGGTCACCGCCGGTATTCCAGTCAGTAACAAACTCCGTTTCCGCCGCTCAAACCTCATCCCCTTCCATCTATATTCCGCCCCGCCCCCGCACAACTCATTCAGATTCGGTACATGGAAATCCAACTCCGTTCGACGCATAAGACTCCAATTCCGTTTGAGACGCCAATTCCGTTCCCCACACGAGACTCCAATTCCGTTCGGCAAATGAAACAGGAAGTGAAAATGACTACTGAATGTATTCATATCAGCATTGGAATAAGTAGATCCTAGCATTACGGTTTTGTGTATCATAACTTTACCTGCTGGAACTGTATGCATAATTCATATTTGGGCTTAATCTGATTAGCGGTCGAATTGTTTTACTCATAAGATGAATATTTTAGTCAGTATTCCCCCGTGGGAAGAGATATTATTCAATATTGATAGTTAAGGTAGACACCTCAAAATGTGTCGACCTGAAGCATACCTCATACACAGTATATCTAATGCTAAATCGGAAGTGCAAGCCTGGGTTTCTGAGGCATAAATTCAAGTTATAATGATTGTTTACATCAACCTGAGTACCCCACTGCCGAGTGGGATGCGGGGCCCCGCACGGCAGTCTAGGTGAATTCCGTGTCGATGGGTAATGTTCAGCTCCTATATTCATCCTTGTAGTCCAGTAGGTAGCCTTTAATATGCAGCACTCGGCTCTCCCGTAACGTCAATCTCTTCTATCTGCGTCAACATATCTTTTTCTCTTTTTGTCAATTCGAACCGTTTTCTATACAAAAATGCCGTTCTTTAACTGGATCTCTATATGGGCCATATGTATCGTGGCATACCTCCTTGCATTATTGATTCGTGTAGGCCGGTCTCCTCTAAGACAAGTTCCAGGACCATTTATCGCTCGATTCACAGATGCCTGGTATCTGTATCGCAACTGGAAAGGCCATTTCGAGCAGGATAACTTGGCATTGCATAGACAACACGGTATTTGCTTCTCTCTTCCTTACTTATGATGTATACGCTTCTCATTGTCTGCCAGGCCCAATTGTTCGATACGGTGTGAATCGCTACAGCATCGATGACCCCATGGCGGCAAAGGTAATCTATGGGCCAGGGTCGAAGTTTGCGAAATCTACTTGGTATGATGCTTGGACTGGTCGCGGTGTCCCATGGAACCTGTTTAGCGATCGCTCCATCAAACACCATTCAGAAGCACGTCGACAATATCAGAGTACATATGCTATGTCTGCATTGATTGGCTATGAAGCATACGTGGACGAGTGCGTTGAGCTCTTCAGTTGCCGTCTAGCAGAACTCAGTCAAGGAGGGAATTCGGTCAATATAGCTCATTGGCTCCAGTGCTATGCATTTGATGTCATTGCAAGTATCACGTACTCGAAACGACTCGGCTTTCTTGACCGCGGAGAGGACATCGCTGGACTAATGGAGACTCTTAAAAGTTCGTTCACCTTCGCTACTCTGGTCGGTATTTACTCCCGCTGGGATCCCATTCTTTTCCGTCTTCTCAGTCTCCTACCCGGCTCCGGCTCCATCGGATCTGATCATCTTGGGCGTTTCACTAGATCGTGTATAAACGATTGCAAGTCAAACCCCCGTGCGGTGCATGACGATAACGAGAAAGGTTCGGATACCGGAATATCCTTTCTGCATAAATTCTTAGACAAGAATCAGAAGGACCCTGAAAAGTTCACACAATACCATGTCTTCTCGGGCTGTGCCGTAAACATGGGGGCGGGCTCCGACACCACTGCTATCAGCCTCTCAAGTATCCTCTACTTTCTGCTCAAGAATCCACAAAGTATGGAGAAGCTGCGCGATGAGATTGATTCTAAGCAGAAGGAAGGCAAGTTGTCAACGTGCCCAACCTTTAAGGAGAGTCAAGATATGCCATACTTTCAAGCGGTCATAAAGGAAGCCTTGAGAATGCACCCGGCGACCGGACTACCTCTTGAACGGGTAGTTCCAGAAGGAGGAGCGGACTTGTGTGGTCAACACTTCCCTGCAGGTGTAAGTGTTTCAATTGCTTCAGGCGACCATAGCTGACGTGAAAATGTAATGGGTAGACAACCGTTGGTGTCAACAGCTGGGTCCAACATAGAAATATGGACGTATTCGGCCACGATGCGGATACTTTCAACCCCGAGCGGTGGCTTACGGATGACCTGGCCAAGCTTTCCTTGATGAACCAACATTGGATGCCAGTAAGTTATTACCAGTACTCGAAATGCCCTAGACTTGGCTCTGAATACTGACAACGCTGCGCCTTTCTTCCAGTTCGGTCTCGGTTCTAGAACCTGTATCGGACGCCATGTCTCAATGCTAGAGATCTGTAAACTTGTGCCCCGTCTCCTGCGTGACTTCGACTTCGAACTTGCTGGAGACTTGGCGCTACCAAACTCAGAGTGGGAATTGAAGAACCGTTGGTTTGTTTTTCCGAATAATTTCTTTGTCCGGGTTCATTTACGCACGTCGCATTGAAAAGAGCAACGATGGATGCAGGTGTAGCTACGGTTTTAGGAACACTTATCAGTTTTTATTGTCCTTTTTCCAGAAGTACAATTGGGAAGGAGAAATAGATGGATCTCATGGAACTTCTAACCATAGTTTACATTGCTTGGCACTTTCAAATTATTGTTGCAGATAACCAACATTGCTAGACTTTCGGTTACTTAGGGCTAACTCCAAAGAAATATCATAATTCTTTCTTTTTAAAACAACACATCCGGTCGTAAGATCTGTCTTTTCTTCTCATCAAAGTCCCAAGTTGATCTTTTGAGACCCAGTGCCTCGCTCCAAATCTTCAAACAAGATTCACTGAGAGGCAAGTCAAACTCCTCAAGTTCTAAAACGCCTGAGTCAGATACGATCCCCTGGACTGTTTCCATGACATCTAATTCTTCCGCTGTCAGCACTGCTCGAGTCTCTACGACCATTGTAGCCTCCAGCGTACGAAGCCAATAGGCCAACAGGATGACGACGTGAAAGCCCAGTCGAATCGAGCATGGATTCACATTGCCGCATCCCGTCTGCGCCAGGAAGTTGACACCTAGAGACACAGGTCCACGAAGACACTCTACCGCGTGTCGCATAGCCTTGGACATTTGTAAGCTTCGAGGAGCGGTGTGGGCGAGCTGGCTCAAGCTCTCCTCATCCGGACTGGACACAATGAACTGGGCGATCTCAACAATGTCAACATCCGCTTGCAGGTGCATCATGGTTATGTGCCACAGCGCAATCGAGGCATAGGCCATGGAAAAGTTTTCGCCGTCAGTTTTACTGCACCGACTCACTGTTGCCTGAAGTGCAGCTTCCCACTTCCTCATAGTATCATCACAAGATTGGAGGAGCGTCTTGGCAGTGTCTGACGAAGCACCGCTAGCAATTGCGTTTACATGCTCGACTTGGCTTGAAAGCCCACACATCAAGACAGCAAGTCCAAATAGGCTAACGGTTGCAGGTACAGCTTGCTCGGACGATACCAATTGGTCGAAAGCATTGGCGGATGCTTGTGGTGTAGGGACTGATAGCCGCGTTGTAAGCCATTTAATATCGTCCTCACATTGCCATAAAGATTCCTCGTATGGAAGCTCTAAGGAGATCCCCTGGTCTCGAATTGAGCTGGTCATAGTCTTGGTGGAGACTTTCAGGATAGAAAGAAACCAATATGAAACGTAAATCGTCCTAAATGTGAGTTAGTAGCCTGATGATGGTCTTTCTAGGATTGATCGCGCAACGCACCTTTTGAGAGATTCTGACTCGATCCAACGATGCCACTCACTACATAAGGACGACTGTAATAAATTTGCTTGCGAACCAAGATACTATCTTTTTAGTACGAGGATAATCTTATCAGCAAATTGAGACTCACGATCCTGATCCTCGAGGAGAGCGTCGAGCACCGCTCTTGCATCTCGGGGCGGTCCGACCAACAAGCATAAATCGTGAGAAGGAGAAGTGTTTGTAGCCTCTTTGTTCGCGTCATGTCGCTTTGATCTATTTCTAACGATTGCGAGGCAGCTTCGTATAGCTTCCTTGCTTGACTCCGATCATGCGAGTAGGTAGCTCCTATGGCTGCCATAGCGAGCAGCAGCGCATGATGGCAAGCCGAAGCGCGAAAAGTTGGCGTATGAATAATTGCGGCGTGGGGATGGAAAAACATAAAGTAGAATCGAAGGTTTCGTTGCATCGTATTTCTTGACACGGAAATCGAAAGTTCGTCCAGACAATGTTGGATGGCTGCCCAGGTCTTTTCCAGCTCAATGTCGGGAATTGGCCTTGATTGGCCACCAGCAAGCCATAAGAGCTTCTCCAACAACCTCGGCTCGCTGGGGCCAGTTGGTTGCAGTACAAGATGGCTTCCGGGCATTTCCAAGAACCCGAACTCGCCGCAATATTCGCTAATTCCATTCGCGTTCGAGATTGTATCTTCGCCACAATTGGAAGGATTGACAGCGGGCACCGGCGTGGCGTAAGGAAATAAGAGATCTAAAGACTCGATTTCTGAATGTTGAAGGCTCTCGCAGTGATGAGAGTCCGCCGACCATTCACCCAGGCCCAAACTCATAGGTGAAAGCATTATGGTGCCGTTGGTCGGTGAGAGTTGCTCACCAACACCCCCTGCTTTAGACCCTGCTCCAGAAGACTGCTGGCCACACCCGGAAGTCTGAGCTGTCTCAACTGGTTCCTGGAAACTCGGGTCGCTGCCAGCAATAATCGGTTCTACATGAGTGTCGCAAACTTCAGAGACAGTGGTTTGAGAGCACACATTCTTCAACTGATTGGACGGGTTTCTAATTTTGTGAACCAGTCTCTCGTGTCGGAGAAGAACATCTTTCCGCTGGAAGAGCCTACTGCAGTGCCGGCAGAGAAACTGTTGTCTTGAGGAATGAATCTGCTCGTGTCGAGTTTTGTGTTCCTTGCGGGTGAACCGTGCATTGCAGTATCGACAACTAAAAGGGCGATCGATAAAATTCATTCTGATATATCTGTAAGGTGGAAACAACTGCGTCAAGATAGTACTAAGATACGGTGTGAAAGAAGAGGCGATAGTCAATTTCACACCCAAGACTATGCATCGTCATTGTGAACGCGAGTTACTAAGCGGGCACGGCGTTTGCTAGCAGCCCGCCGCCTCTATCCACAGTTGGGACAATAAAGTTTCAAAGTGATATATCGCATTTTTGCTATTAAATAAAAACTAGAGTGCCAACTGAAGAAAGTAAGAGTGTGCTGCTTGGCCGTCTTGCAGTGCATTGATGTTTGCGGCCTCTATCGTTTGATTGTCATTTATACCTATAGTTAGAGAAGTGTTAGACTTCATTCTATGCCTTTCGTTTTAAGGTCTTGACTGTGACCTCGAATCCTATCACAGCCGTATGGCCTACCATATACACGCAGTGGGGTGGATTATGATCACGTGGCGACACATTGCTGCAAAAGAATTAATTCACTGGCTAGGTGTATAGATCCTAGATGCAGCTCCCCAGGTTATTACTTATCCGTATCCATGGTACATGGTCTGTTTGCAGTGCCTATGTGTGGTGATGGATTGATTCTGTCTGACGTGTTTGTTGCCCACGTACACATCAAGCACTAAGTTCAACACTTGGTATCTTTGTGAGTATGAATTGAAAGCTCATACTAGACATTTATATTACTTATCAATCTTACCAATTAGGTATGATGGAAAATAGCATGTAGACATTTTACTACTTAACCAGCTACTGCCTTCGTTACAGTGAAATATCTAACATGATCCGGCGCAGTGATGCTGGTCAGATTACCCTGTAGAGAATTGGAATCGCGTCAAGAATGACGTGCATACCAGATATCTGAGACCGCCCGAGTAAAAAGTCGAGAATCAGATCCGTATATCCGAAATGATAATGCGAAAATTACATACTGATCTTAATTATGCGAAAATGGTCAGCCGTGGCCAGCCGCGCCAAAATGCCAAACCACCACAGTCAGACCACCAATCGCTTCACAACACCATAGCCAAAACCTCGTGTAGCCATCT
This sequence comes from Fusarium armeniacum, assembly GCA_013618295.1. NCBI lineage: Eukaryota > Fungi > Ascomycota > Sordariomycetes > Hypocreales > Nectriaceae > Fusarium > Fusarium armeniacum. Next base: position 265,088 of record JABFER010000030.1, on the reverse strand, counting down.
TGGCATCGCTGACCGACGACGGATGGCACAAGCTTAACCAAAACCGGATCAACTTCCAGGTTAAGGTTAGACGAAAACGTTTCCCGAAACCGTCGGCGAAAGAAAAGGGAAAAGCAGCGACTTCGGCCTACGTAATGATCAGCAGATGGTGGAAGCAATGGAACCCAGTAAAGAAGGATTTTTTGAGTCCTTAGTTTCTCTCACGTCAGAAGATTCCACCTTTTATCCTCCGATCGGAGAGTCAGTGTGTTTTTTTTTTTAAAAAAAACTTCTTCAATGCTGGGCAGGATCCATAGTTCTACGTAAAAGAAATGGTTTGGCGAGTAAGGGAAACCACCGAGAGATCCACTTTTTGCTTGGGTAATATAAATAAATCAAGGGGAAGAAGACAAGGGAGAATGAATAGCTAGAGAGAGATTGTTCCCAAGTTCAAGGCTGGAAGAAGCTTAAAATTGAATGACCTCAGATGAAGAAAGAATAGTGGCGATAGGTTGACGTCGGAATGGCAAATGCCGTCTCGGATCCGGGTCAGATTCAACGGCAGACGGAGACTACGGAGCCTCAACTTACGCCATCAAACTCCACTGAAGACGAGTTTTCAGGGCATTTCTTTCAGAGGCGACAGAACCCACTTATACCGGGACCGTGACCCACTCCGAACGGATCTGCCGAGACCACCGAGAACCAATTGGCTTCCGTCTAAAGATCAAAAGATGAGCTGAGCTCAGCATCAACAGATTCGGTTCCTTTCATTCATGATTCTGTCTCTTTATTTCAAGGGACCTTCCTAACACAGAATTCACTAAGGACTCCCTGGACATGTTCGTCTCGCTCCATCACGTAATAATGCAATCTGCCCCCCACGGGGTTGGCTTGCAGATTGAACAACATCAAGTGCTGAAATAAGAGTCAACCTGACTAAAATTCCTACTACTCGTCCTCCTATTGGTCAGAAATCCCAAAGAATTATGTAGAGAAGGAATCGAAGTACGGAGCAAGCGCGGGCTTGACACTAAAACCCGTTGTTCTAACCTGCCTAGTCCCGTCCCTGTCCCCATCGGAACCATATCATAGCTCCCGCCACAACCTCCGATCGGAGCCTCTGGCCTGGGGTACAAGCCTCAACAGCAAGAAAAAAGGGTGATATATATGGAGAACTCCGGTCCGCTAATAACGTCAGGTTCCGCACATTCACTTCGGTCTGTTCTTTCTCTCGTCTTTTACTCTCCCTTTCATACTTGTAAAGTCCTCAAAGACATTCCCTTGGTTCACTCTCAGATACACAACTGCGCATCCTTGATTGGACGTCGCAGCTACAACCCTTCAACATGGGCATCATGAACTTCACAAAACGGTCTTCCGCAGATAAACCTGCTACCGAACCACCAATGACACATAACGACACAAGCGCCTCAGATAACGACACCGAGCCACCGAAAGACGCGACAGATTTCCAAGAAGTCCCCGCTGGTACCGTCGAAAAGGGCAACATCTTCGATCAAGGCGGCAAAACCTACCGAACCCTCGGCCGCTGGGACACTGTCCTCATCCTCTTCACAAATCAGCTCGGTCTGGGTATCTTGTCCTTGCCAGCGACCATCAAGACCCTCGGCATCGTCCCTGGAATTATCGCCATTCTGGGCATTGGCGCAATTTCTTGGTATGCTGCGTATTGTCTGATGCAATTCTATCGCAAACATCCCAATGTTGTCAGTATTGTTGAGATGACGAGGATCGTGGGTGGACCGTTGTTTGAATCATTAGCTGGAGTTGTTATGATGATCCAAGTCATCTTTATCGTGGCTTCCGCGACCGTCACTCTGTCTGTCGCGCTCAACACGCTCAGCAGCCATGCGACATGTACTGTCATCTGGATCCTGGTGGCTTGTTTGGCGTGTTATCTTCTTTCCCTCCCGCGAACCATGAAGTTTGTTTCCAAGGCCGGTGTCCCTAACGCCATTAGTGTCGTGGCCGCTTGCTTGATCGTCTTGGTCAGTTTGGCTGTATCTGGTCCTGCCATTGCGCCTGAAGGATGGCACAAGGAGATCAAGGTAGTAGGCCATCCCACGTTTCGCGATGGTCTCAATGCTTGCCTTCGCGTCGTCTTTTCCTACGCCGGTACCTTCGCATTCCCGTAAGTTGACCTCAATACCACCAAAACTGATTTCCAAGACTAACGTTTTCAATAGCTCATATATGGCCGAGATGAAGGCGCCCGAGAAGGATTTCAAGTTTGCTTTGGCTGTTCTCGAAGTTGGAAGTACGCTATTCTACGTCGCCATGGCCGTTGCTTTGTACTGCCTCGCTGGCGATCTCACGACATCTCCCGTTCTCAGCGCCGCCTCTTCGATCCCTGCAAAGGTCGCCTACGGAATTGTCCTCCCCGCTGTCGTCTCTACAGCTCTCTCAGTCGGCCACACCGGCTGCAAATACCTCTACGTTACTCTTATGCGCCAGATGCGATCTACCCACCAGGTCACCGATAACAGCGTCAAGTCTTGGGTCACCTGGATCCTTTCCGTGACTGGATTCTGGGCCCTGATCTTTGTTATCTCAAATGTCATTCCCATCTTTGACTCCATTTTGTCCATCACATCTGCTACCACCATTCCCTGGTTCACCTACGGTTTTGCGTCTATTTTCTGGCTGAATCTCAACAAGGGTCTTTACTTTTCATCGTGGCAAAAGATGCTGCTGACTCTTTTGAACCTCACCATGATTGGTGTGACGTTGTTTTTGAATGCGGGTGGATTGTGGGCTGCTATCACCGAGTTGCTGGATCTGTTTGAGGAAAACAAAGATGGCATTGGAGGCGTCTTCTCATGTGGAGACAACTCTATCTTTTAAGCCAGTCCCAAATAGTATATTTATAGAAAATGATATTTTCTCGTTCATACCCATTGCATGATTCCACACAAGAGTCCCTTTCAGGCGGTGAATCAGACTAGTGCTTTCCCTTACTTCTCCCTGGAACCAGGCTGAAAGATTCAAAGAAGGTTTGTCCAAACCGATACATTCAATGATAGTAGTCTCCACCCATTATGTCATAGTTGCTCTTAACCTAGTACTGTCTTGACTATAACAGTGTCATGGTAACCGAAATTATAGCTACCATAGAGGCCAATCCAAGTCCAAGATCCAACTTCTCTGCAGAATTCTCCGAGTATCCAATATTGAGAGAATTATTTGAGAATCCCACGGTACGCAACCATGAAGGAGTGCTACCGTTGAGGTTCAAAATATCAGAGTGATATGCATCTAGTGCGCCAGAGAAGCGGACGCGCAAGAAGCCATGGGCATCAGGGAATTCAAATGTCTGATCTTCAGGCATATATGATGCTATCGACTTAAAAGAACCATCTAGCGTAAGATTGGCGGTTTTGTCATCGAACTGAATGCTAGTATGAGGGTATTGGAAGTCATTCCAGCCCCCGTAGTTATACCAACCTGGGTCAGACATCATATATATGCTGAAGTTGCCGGTCTTTTTGGCGGAATCACACATTGGAAAGTTGCTGAATGTTGCGAACGATGATGGGTGGCTGAGTCCCAAGGTACGATAAGCTGTCCCGCTGAGATTATAGGCTCCCTCCGATAGCTGGCTAGTAGTGAAGTTGAAAAGATCAGGGCTCGAGTTATCCCAAGGACGAATTGACCTGTTATTCCCCGGCACGTAGAATCTATGATCGTAGAAACTGTTGCAAAATCAGTACAGTGGACTGCCTGAGAGTAAGGCTGACTGACGAAGCAGAAAATATGGGATAGGATATACCGAGAATCATCCCCTTGACGACCATAGACCTATAGTCCAAGTTGGAAACATCGAACGGCGGCGAACTTTGCGGGAGAAGCGTCAGCCAGAATATGACCGAATTATTCCCAGAATTCCAGTTGCCTCTTTCGAGGATACTCAGAACAGCATCAAACTTGGCGGTATGTGTGTAATTCTCCCACCGAGAACATAACGGCTCGTCATATCGGTATCCGAATACAAGTTTCAGTTCTACATCTGCCGTGGCATTGTAGCAACTGTTGCAAGTCAGCTCAATATACTGCGACACTCAATTTCTGAGACTCACGACCCAACCCAGCTGTAAAAGTCCCCCAGGCCAGTTACGTTGCGCGGGCGATAGTTGTCCAATGGGCTGTAGTCCAAAATTGGGTCATACAGATCTTTGTCCACGTCAGCAAGAACGAACTCGAAAAGAAAACACAAGACAACTTGTAGTTGTAGGATATGCTTGATGGCGAGCATTTTGGCGATTGATGAACGACACGCGTCTTGATGATCTTTTTAACAGCAGGATCGTTGGGAGTTATAGACAAAGTTTTGCAGTACGGTTAATTTCGTTTACCTGTAGATATCTTGGTAAATACCTTCCCAATCTAGTTGTGGAGACCTGAAGAAAGTGACCTGATTTGTTTGTTGTGTTGGTTCTGTTGGTTGTTGGTTGTAGCAGCGGGGATTTCTCACCGGAATCAGAAGACATTATAATACAGCTATTGGTTCTGTTAGAAGAAATGAAATGAGCGACTTGGTAAAAAGCCGGCATCCGCCTTGGCTTGAAAATATCTTGGCATGTATGGCACTTGTACTCACGTATTGGAGAAGGCTTCGGCTTCACGATAATTACATTTGTGTTGATGATGAAGTAGTAGAGTTTGTATATTACCTAAGTTTTACAGTCTTGATATAACATATTTAATATCTCATCCACATCTAAAACATCCGCCCATTGGTCCAGGTCTTGATCTGAAAACATGCTGGAGCCCATATCTACATGAGCAAGACTTTCCTCTCTTCGACATATCAGCTCACATATGGTTTCGTAGATCTGGCTCACGACCCTCTTACTACAACGCGCCGTCAGAGACCAATCTCGCATGTTTTCAAACAGCTCGAGCACTATTTCAATCTGACCCTTCCATTCAGAGACCAATAGATTCTGAGGCTGCCAGACCAAACTTAATAGTGGAATCATGGCTGCTTGGTAAAGATGCCATACTGCATTCCACCCTGACATTTGGTTACGCGTCCAGCTCCGAGATATATCCTCTACCGCCTTTCTGGAAATCTGCTGACATTTCTCAATAGCATTTTGGTCGGCTGACTCATAGTGCATGCCAGGCCTTGACACGGCGTCCAGCAATGCTGGTCGAAACAAAAGCATGCGCAAGTTCCAGTATTGCCATCTCATGGTGCACCGAGCAAGATGAACCGGCTCATCGGACCCTTGATCGTCAACGGGAAGCGATGGGAGACTATCAAACCAGCTCATCAGCATTCCATCGAAACGATCACGGTCAGAAGGTTTGAGGAATGGAGTAACGGTGAGCTTATCCTGAATCTCAGTGGCAATCCTACAAAAGCTGATATTCTCAGCTAGTAGTACCGTCCCCATGTCGAGCTCTGAGTCCGCTTCAGTGTCGGGCTTTGGTGGTTGAATGTCAATCGAAGGACAAAAGCGGCCAAAGGAAGGTCGACCCAAGGTCATGGAGCCTGAAGTATCCAGACAAACCAAACACCACCAGATACGGCGCCTCAGTTCTGCAACTTGGAGTTGGTCGCCATGTTTGTCTTGTTCTGATGGCTCCCGATGGAAGCCCAGAGCACTTGCCATACGGAACGCAGCACCAAGAATAGCATTTCCTCTATTGGGTCGGTTAATGTAATGAAGATAGTGACCTCCAACGATGGCAAGTGCTTGCAGCGTTTCGATGTGGCTGCTACCAAAGTCACTTAGATCAAGGTGTCGCATGGCCGTGGTGTAGTATTTGTAGTGATTTCGATCGCTTGACTTATTAGCCGCAATGCTGCCCATGGCTAACACCATGTTCAGTAGTGCAAGCCAAGGTGAGTCATGTCGTTGACCACAGAGATAGGTTGTCCTGAAGGATGTTTCATCGAGCATGGGTGTCATTATGTGTATTCGCTTGAAGTATGCATCGACGAGTGCCTGACCCTTACTACTCCACTTGATGCAAGGATTCTCTATCGTGGGTTGATCTTCCTGACTACGCTGCATGCCATTGTCGCCTAATGGTGGGTTATCACCGCAGGTTTCCCGTCGAGATGCGAGCGAGGCACGTAGCTGAGGGCGTGTCTGAAGTATAGCACCAAGAGCAGCCCTTATGGATGAGATACCCAGATAAGAGGCTTGACGGTCCAACGGAAGAGATAAGGCGTTGACATCATCAGCTTCGGTGGGTTGTGTATCGCGTTCGCGTCGATTCTCATCCCAGTGTGAGTTCTGAGTAATCGAGCTGTTGGGGGTGTTGTCAGAGAGACATTGTGGGGCCACGCTGTGAGGACTAGGACCGGTGGTCAAGACCAGGTCGCGTAGTTCTTGATCCGATAATGACAGAAGATCTGATATGTTACGGTTGGGAAATAGGCGAACCAAAATTGAGTCGCGTTCCTCGAGACTTCTGGTCAAGTCCTCGATTGTTCTGTGATGAAAATTTGAGTCCCGTTGTCTTCCTTTCAGCAGAGAGTACTAACCGTTTGGAAAGTATAGGACGACGAGTGGGTCTAGTGTAAACGCATGTCGTCGGTGATCCGCGATAGTCACATCTGTTGCAAGGCTGGCGACCGTCGCAGCGTATCTTTCGCTGTTTACAATCTTCGCATGCCCGTAGAGTTCTTTTCTCGTTCGACAAACGTGAGCTAGGCTCTTCATTGGTACCCTGCCCTTGCGAGATGACAGTGTTAGTCGATAGGGTTGATAGTAAAGGCGTCATGACTTACAGGTATAAAACATGGCGAACGCGTTTCCAGAGTTTATTTCGTCCGGTTGTAGGAACGGTACCACCAAGACGTAGAAGGAGACGCTGCAATCATGAAAGTTAAACGAAGACCCAGTAAAATAATATTGCTGTGCTGGATCCGATCAGATACACACAAATGCCAGAGGCACAGAACTTCCCCGGATCTGTCAAATGCGAGGGAGAAAAGCTTCATCTTGTCCCCGCAGTTGATGAGTCTGGGGAAGCTTCGTGCTAACCGAAAGAGGGGGCGGCACAAAATTATCCGTGACCTAATAAGGAATAGCGAGGTTCTGCTATCCTCGGTAACAAAGCGATCTACAACAAGGGTCTAAGACAAGCATTCTGGGCCAAGACGTGAGTAATACGGATGCTTACTGATGAAAGTGGTAGTTAAAAATGATAGTAATTACGTGCATATTATGAAATGAAGCTTATGAATTTTGAATTATTAGGGATTAACAGCTCGTGAAAAATTGCAACTTACCTCCAGCTTTGGAACACGACTGGCCGAGATCGTCAGATGATCTCATAGCCACAAGGGTTTTTGTAACCTGAATGGAAATAGTAACGACGTTAGCGGGGCCAAGGTATCGCAATGGTTCCGACTGTGTTCAAGATGTCATAGAAGTTGCTTGTACCTACTGCCATGACGCAAATTGTCAAGTAGACACGACATCTTGCGAAGTGCTCTGGTGAAAGCTCACATCACAATTAAAGAAAATGGGTTGAGTGATGAGGTATAGGTTAACTAAGCTGGACTCAAAACAGTCACGGGTAGTCATTTCCCGTCAACGATCCACAAGACACGGCTTTATCTAAGCCCGTGTCAGAAAGAGGATAGCGCAGAATTGACGGACCGAGCCTATTTAGTGATAGCTTATTGTCAGATGTTCCCATTATAAGACACAAGAGAATGAAATTATTAGTCTAAAATAAAATGGCATACCTGACTGACAGGTTTATTCAAGACGCGCCATCATAACCACCTCATTTATACTAGAAAATGTGCATCTCCACCATACCATACATCATGCCTGTAACAGCTCAGCGTACCCTTTTGGACAAGGGATGGTCCTTCAAAAAGACTACAGATGATCAAGACTCGTGGAAGCCTGTGGCTCGAGTGCCCACTGTCGCTCATATGGACTTGTTGGACAATGGACTGTTTGTGCCCAATATCTTGTGTTGCGATACATGCTAATATCTCAATGCGGCAGAATCTCCGATCCGTTTCTCGACATGAACGAGCTCGACGCTGGATGGGTTGGAGAGACAGCCTGGACGTACCGAACAACCTTCGACTCCCCGCCGACCGATGGCGCCTCTGCGCACTTGATCTTCGAAGGCCTTGATACGTTTGCTCAAGTGTCGCTCAATAATACTGTCATTCTCGAATCCGATAACATGTTTCTCAGCCATCGTGTCGATATCACAAAGTATCTCCAAAATGGGGAACCCAACACGCTTGTGATCAATTTTGATAGCGCATTGCTCAAAGGCCGAGAATTACAAAAAGAATACCCAAACCATCGATGGGAATTGTTCAATGGAGAGGCTTCTCGATTGGCTGTGAGAAAGGCCCAATATCACTGGGTAAGGACAAAATTTGAGACGAGCGATAATTTTTGCTTACCAAAATCAGGGATGGGATTGGGGTCCATTTCTCATGACTGCCGGCCCTTGGAGACCTGTTTATCTTGAGGTGTCTTCAACTCGCATCAATAACATGCTCATCAAGTACGATGTTTCTCAAGATCTCAAAAGCATTCAGGGCACAATAGAGCTTGAGATTGAAGGGTCGTTCGACAAGGCCGACATATGTATCTCATGGCAGGGAAGCAAGGCATTTACAACGTCAGTAGATGGGTCCCCGCAAAGTCGTCTCGTTGTGCCTTTTCACCTTGGTACGTATCCTCCAGTCTCCGAAATGTTTGTTCAACACTGACGAGTACAACCAAGATGAACCCAGGCTTTGGTATCCCTTCGGATATGGTCCTCAGTCACTGTACAATGTGACTGCCACCGTCATCCGAGATGGTCATCAGCTTGACAAACGAAGTAAAGACACTGGTTTCCGAAAAAGTGAGCTTATCCAGGAAAAGGATTCCTATGGTGAATCTTTCTTCTTCCGGATTAACAACATCGACATCTTCTGCGGTGGCTCCTGTTGGATTCCAGCTGATAGCTTTCTGCCCCGAATCACATCCGAGAAATATCGAGATTGGCTTCAACTCATGGTAGAGGGTAATCAGATAATGACAAGGTAAGACGCTGTCTTTCACCTCTTCGTATGTTGTCATTAACATGTCATTACCTAGGGTTTGGGGCGGCGGTATTTATGAAGAAGACGCATTTTATGAATGCTGCGACGAGCTTGGCATTCTGGTATGGCAGGACTTTATGTTCGCCTGCGGAAACTACCCCGTGGGACCATCATTCATCAACTCAATTCGTCAAGAAGCAACCCAGAATGTTCGGCGCCTACATCATCACCCTTCTATTATCATTTATGCCGGTAACAATGAGGACTACCAAGTCCAAGAGTCGGTGGGCCTTGACTATGACCCAGAAGATGCGAATCCCGAGTCTTGGCTGAAGTCAAACTTCCCTGCCCGATATTACTATGAGCACCTATTGCCTGAGGTTGTGAAGGACATATGTCCCGCGACAACGTACTGGCCTGGGTCTCCGTTTTCGAAGGGCAAAAATTCTGCAGACAAGACAATTGGTGATATGCATCAATGGAATGGTATGTGACAACTAGACTACTGCTTAGATATGTTTCCGATTGCTGACACTTTCTAGTTTGGCACGGCACACAGGAGAAGTACCAGGTCTTTGATACCTTGGGCGGCCGATTCAACAGCGAGTTCGGCATGGAAGCTTTCCCAGCTTTATCAACGATCAATTACTTCATAACGAATGAGAGTCAACGATTCCCACAATCCCAAACCATGGACTTTCACAACAAGGCTGATGGTCACGAGCGACGCCTTGCGACCTATGTGGTAGAGAATTTTCGTCCTCTCCCAGATCTAGAGGTACGAAAGAACCCCCTTCATAACGGAAACCAACTTGAACTAATCTGTCGTCAGGCTCATTCGTATCTTACCCAGCTTTGCCAAAGCGAAGCCATGACTTTTGCCTACCGCAGCTGGCGTAGACAGTGGGGTGACCGTCGGTGTGGTGGTGTCCTAGTCTGGCAAATGAATGACTGCTGGCCTACCATCTCGTGGGCTATTGTCGATTACTTCCTGACAAAAAAGCCGGCGTACTACGCGATACGTCGTGCGTTGAAACCCATTGCTGTAGGGGTCCAGAGAGAGCATCACGATTGGAGTGTTGTTCATGCCAAGCCAGCGAAGACCTCTTCGTTTAGTGCTTGGGTCACGAGCAGTAAACAACAGGAAGTTGTTGTCACTATCGAGATCCGCTTTGTTTCTATTAAAACCGGTCGAGATATTAGGGATAAGGTTGTGAAGAACATCACGCTTGTTCCCAACGGTACGACCGATGTCCTCGAGGGCCAGATCGACAACATCAAAGACGAGCCTTGTACTATTTCAGTTAGGGCTTTGCAGGACGATGTCTGTATTTCTCAGGATGTCGATTGGCCGCAGCCTCTCAAGTATCTTGACTTCTCTGACCGAGGTATCAAGGTTGAGAGAGCACCTGATGGCTACTCGATCTCAGTTGAGAGGCCTACCAAAGGTCTTGTTATTGAAGAGTTATCAGGTGTTGCTTTGGAGGACAATTGTATAGATCTTATCCCTGGTGAAACCGTGGCTATCAAGGCAAGCGGAAATGGACAACTGTCGACAAGTCCCAAGTATAGATACCTTGGTATGTAGATAGATAGATTTATGGAGTAAGCATTGATAGAGGTACCTACGAACTACGGCAAAGAATTGACCGAATTGCGATAATAACAGAAGCGTGGTTTGAGAGCCTTGCAGACTTTACTTGTTAGCCCAACGATATTAACCCAGAGTCTACAGTCAAGACAGGATGAAGTAATTGCAATACCGAGTTGATATTGCGATTTTCGAGTTACTACTGCTATTGTTGCTGCGCCTTTGAGATATACTCTATGAACATGTAAAGGAGCGCCAAATCATCATGGTAATTGTAATACCGAGGTCCGACTTTATTTACCTGGAGGCTTTCACATTACTCGTACCACCACCCGTAAACAAAATTGTAGCACGTCAGTTACCCCATGACCGACTAGAGACTGAATATTTCCCACCAAGCAAATGCCCTGTTTGTTCAGGGACACACATCATTTCCCCACAAAGCTCGTTGGGGGTTAACCCGAAATGAGCTTGACAAATTCGAGGACGGGTCAAGCACAACCGAGCCTGAATGAGTTAGCTGGATGCGGGGTCGGAACTCAAACCAGCGGCTGAGGACAACCCTAGCACCTTTCTCTCAGTGTCAGGTGGTATTGAGCTGGAGAGGCCGACCAACAGGAGTGAAGACTTCTACGCGCAAGGATAATTAATCTCGGTAGTGGAAGATGCTGGCGTGCCAGCCTGCCTGGAGTCTATCATCCCCTGCCAGTCAGTGTCATAGAAGGGCATTTATCAGACAGCCCAGTCGGACAACGGAGCGGAGGACTCGACTCCATTTTGTCAATCACCCCGAGATCAAGATGATATGCACTGAAATTGCCCTCTTGAGTTCGGTATCTGAATGAGAATCGTACAAGGAATTGTCTCCGAATTTCGTGCCTGTACTTAGTTGTAATGGATGGAGCGTGAGAAGCATAAATATAGTCCATTACATGCCAACCTTGAACCAGTACGGATCAACTCATCCATTCTGAGTAAATACAAATCGAGCTTAAACTCATACGATCTACAATAATTATGAAAGCACTCATCCCACTTAGTCTGGCCGCCCTTGCCGCCGCGATGCCCAGCCATCGCCAACCAAGGCAATCAGGGGCACCAGTATTCAATATCGATGGAAAGGACCAATACTTCGCTGGCACTAACACCTGGTGGATGAGCCACCTCACATCAGACGACGATGTTGAGCAAGCCATGTCTCAAATTGCAAAAAGCGGGCTCAAAGTCACGCGTGTCTGGGCCTTTGGAAATACCAACAGTGGCACTGACCAGCCTGTGTACTTTCAGTTCCTCGACACGGCCAAGAAAACTATCACTATCAACGAGGGGACCAATGGGATCGCTCGCCTCGACGCCGCTGTTGCAGCCGCGGAGAAGCACAACGTTCAACTCGTACTCCCGATGTTGAACAACTGGGATGACCTGGGTGGCATCAACACCTATTGTGCTTACTTCGGATGCACCCATGAGACGTTCTGGACCCATACTGAGGCCCAGAAAGCCTACAAAGACTACGTGTCTTTCATTGTCAACCGGTACAAGGACTCTCCAGCCATCTTTTCCTGGCAGCTCTGCAACGAGCCTCGCTGCCAAAACTGCGATACCAGTGTCCTTACCAACTGGGCCACAGAGGTGTCCAGCTTCATCAAATCGCTAGACCCCAAACATCGTGTGTCGCTCGGTGATGAAGGCTGGCTGTGCTCCGATGACAATAGCCTCGGCTACGCGTACTCTTGCTCCGAGGGTATTGACTTTGAAGCCAATTTGAAGATCTCTACGCTTGACTACGGAACGGTACACATGTATCCCATTGGTTGGGGGTACACGTACCCCTGGGGAAACCAGTGGATTCGTGACCATGCAGCACTGGCGCGCAAATACGGCAAGCCCGTCGTCTTAGAGGAGTATGGTGTCGAGAGTACAACCTCCAATCGCACGGCTGTGCTTCAGGAGTGGCAAGAAACCATTATGAGTGGCGATATCGCGTACGATAGCTTCTGGCAATTTGGGACTAAGTTCTCCAGTGGCAATAACCCTTATGATGACTATGCGATCTTTTACGACACGCAGGAGTACCAAGATGTGGTTGTTGATCATGCTCAAGCTATGAATGAGAAAACTATTTGAGCGACTTGGCGCTGTTGGCCTTCGTCCCATTCTTTGACTAGGCTATTCTTCGATGGACTTCATTCTTTGCAACGACAGTAGTTCATCTACCACCTTCTTTTGTATATAACCCACATGATTAGCTACATAGCCAGTTAGTCAAGTTCGATAAAGATGTCTAACGATTTCTCTCACCCTTATTCTCCAGTGATAATGATCTGTAAAGCAATATCTATTACAATCAGTTCGGTCTAAACTATAGTACCATTGCGATGCAGCTGTCATAAATAACTAAGTATATTTCCCACTTCCATCTTCGATGATACTGCATGGCCGAGCCTCAACAACTCAAAGAACAGTTGTTTCCACCTTGACTTAAGCAGGTGGATGAAACTCAATCCATTCAGGGTACCATTCATCAGTGTCCTGTATCCGACACTCAGGCACTTCCGCTTCTAAAACATGTAAAAGCTCCTGTGTATAGAGTCTGTAACCCTCCTCAGTGAAGTGGAGGCCATCATAGAATAGCCGCCCTAAGTCTGTGCTGGGTAACGTTCTTGAAGACCCAGGCAATATGTCTCCTTCCTTCCAGCCTGTGGTACGCATCATTGCCGCCCAAAGATCAACGACAGGTATGTTTTCGCTCTTCCCGATGTCCCGAATGACCTGCGTATACATTGCCACCCTCTCCGCCCTGCCCTCTCCATCATGAGGAAGTCGGTACTCTTCGACTGGAGAGGGTGATACAAGGATGATCTTCGTCCGGTGAAGCTTGACACCGTCCCAGTCCAATATGCGCCTAATATTGGACCTAAACCTGTCGATATCGCAGTGCTGAGGCTCGCCCGGGCTACAAGAGTCATTGGCGCCAAAATGTACAGTCATAGCCGCGACGCGAGGAACAGTCTTCGAGGGTGCTACTGCAGGGAAGAAGGATGGTAGGAGGGTCAAAGCAGAGTCAGTATTGTACCCGCCGAAACCACGATTGATCACATCGAGCCGACGGATATAGCGCTTTGTCAGCTCGGTTTGCAGTGAAGAGGCACCCTGTGTGATAGAATCTCCGAAGAGAAGTAGTTGCGGCGGCGGAGGGAGGCTTGCAAGTTGAGCGGCGAGCTCTAATCGTGATTGCTCATTATTAGAAATCTCTGGCAATACATCAGCTGCAGACATGGTTTGGGGATGTCTTGTCGTATCGTTATTGTCTTCCAAAGGCTTGGTCACGATAGAGGTTCCAGGCATGAACGATATACAAGGTGCGAGGTCTTTGAAGAGATCTTTGTGCCAGTAAAACATGTAACTGGGGAAATGTTACTATTCCAAATTCGCAACGATCCGTGTTTCCTATTTGGGCGCGGATCAGGGTCGCTTCTTCTGGACAAGAGGGGACGATCTGGGGAGCGTGGCTGAAACCCCGCATTCATTCGGCATGGTTTTCCGGATCGAAGTACTACCCTAGTCTAGATTGCATGAGCCATGAGGGCACCAAGGCTAGCGGAGGGGGATGGTATGATATCTCATGGCCACGCATACTTAAGTTGCAGTCGTTCCCAGCATAATGCAATCCTAGAGACTGATCCACCATCTTCAATATTCCATTCCACCTTGGTAACATATCACAATGGAGAAGGCAGATATTCAGACCGCGGAACGAGTTCCTAGCCTGGTGACCAATGATCTGGCGGAATCCAAGACGGCAAAGGTCCAAAATGTGGCCTACAGCGATGCCATTGCCAAGGACAACCTCTCTCGAAGAGCATCATCAGTCCTCAAACTCTACGCAATCGTTGCCTTTGTTACACTAAGTAATCCAGTCCATACCCGAATTTAATGTTCCCCACATACTGACAGCACGTAGATAACTGTGGCAATGGCTTCGACGGAACCGTCATGTCATCCATTAATGCCATGGACCCTTTCCACGACTTCTTCAATACAGAAATGCAAGGAGCTTCCATTGGAGCTGTGTTTGCACTTTACAGCGTCGGAAACATCCTGGGGTGCCTCGTTGCCGCCCCCGCGTCTGACTTCTTCGGCCGTCGATACGGAATGGTCGTCGGGTCTGTCTTTGTTATCATTGGTACCGTCATCCAGGCTGCGGCGCAGAACGTTGGCATGTTTATGGCGGGCAGGCTGTTCCTTGGATTTGGCTGTACCGTAGCAGTGACAGCAGCTACCATATATCTCGTCGAGATATCCTATCCTTCTTGGCGCGGAACCTTGACTGGTCTGTACAATGTCTTTGGCTGGTATATCGGATCCCTCAGTAAGTCCCCTCTGTACGCTTACTGATATTGAACTAACACCGTTCTAGCCTCAACTTGGACTTCTTATGGAACAGGTCGTCTGACTTCAAACTGGTCGTGGAGAATCCCAATCATTGTTCAAGTCGTCCCCGGTGCCATCATCCTCCTCGGAGTATGGTTCATTCCGGAAAGTCCCAGATGGCTCATGAGTCACAACAAAGAAGAGCAGGCTCGAGCCGTACTCATCAAATACCACGGTGACGGCAATCCCGAATCAGCAGTCGTGAAACTAGAACTGGAGGAGATGCGCGCGTCCATCGAATACCAGGCAGAAATTGAAGCCAGCCAGAAATGGTGGGACTACCGCATGCTTGTGGACAACAGGGAGAACTTGCGCCGAATGTACTTGCTTTTCCTCGTCGCGATCTTCTCCCAATTCATCGGCGGCTCGGTCATCACTTACTACATGCCGGTCATTCTGGAGAACGTTGGTATCACCAGCTCTTCGCAACAGCTTCTTCTAAACGGCGTCAACGTCATTTTCGGATTCTTCAGTGGTATGGCAGGATCATTCAGTGTCGAGAAGTTTGGTCGCCGGCGTTTGTTTCTTTGGGGTAAGTCATCCTTTATAAGATCTAATATCACTGCTAACCTTCCCAGGGACCTTTTTGACGGGACTTGTGTACATCCCCATCAACGTCATCGCAGCAAAGTCACATGGCCACGTTAGTACATCAACTGGTTACGCCTTTATTGCCATGATCTTCCTATACGGCATCTTTTGGTCTTTCTGCTGGACACCTCTGCAGTCTTTGTATCCCAGCGAAATTCTTCGCAACGATATTCGAGCCAAGGGAATGGCGGCGTCGGGCTTCTTCAGTGGTATCTCCGGCTTCATCAACACATATGCTACACCAGTCGCGCTTCAAAAGATTGGTTGGAAGACATATACCATTTTTCTCATTCTGCACTTTGTAGAGTGGGGATTGATGTACTTTGCTCTTGTTGAGACAAAGGGTCGGTCTCTTGAGGAAATTGACGAGATCTTCAAGAGTCCCAATCCCGTCAAGATGTCAAAGCAGAAGCACGAGGTCTATATCAAGGAGGGCGCTGGTGTTACTGCAGATCTGGGTGCAAAGGATGTCTGATAGCGAAAGGAAATGTCAGCTGTGGAGCAAATGAAATGAACAATGAGGGTTTGCGCTGGAAGAGTAGTACCTGTAAGGCATGAACCGAGAGGAAGTTTGAACAACTCCGTAATGTATGTCCGTCATAATGCTGCCGTCTGCCCGCTTCATACTACCACTGAGTGAACCTCTTCTGTCGTCCGGGTTGTACTTATAGCGGGGCAGTCCTTCGTCATGATCGTACTAAATCAAGCGCCAATCCCAGCTTTCTTGTTTGAAACTTTCCACTGTGTTTCATTGCAGGCCTTATCGATCATGTCATTTTTGTTCAGATTTTGGCCCCGATTAGGCTGTCGGGTGCCTCTGCGGCCACGTACATTCTCCAACCCGAACTTCATTCGGATTCCCATCAGCAATAAAGTCGAGGAGGAGACACTGCCAGACTACCTCCCAGCACGTTGTTATCCCGTGCGCATTGGCGAAGTCTTTGTCGATCGATATCAAGTGGTCTGAAACCTCGGCTTCGGCGCCAGCTCTACAGTTTGGCTAGCAAACGACCTAAGGTAACTGAAGACTTGCCCTCTCATAGTCCATCACCCCAATTAATCACAAATGAATTTAGTCAACACTGTCATGTTGCACTCAAGGTATTTATTAGATCTCAAACAATTGGAGACCGAGTCGAGAATGAGATTGCTATTTACAAGCGCATGGAGCAGCGAGCGTCTAACCATCCCGGTCGCAGCGCTGTGAGGACCCTCTTGGACTCTTTCCGAGTCGATGGGCCCGATGGAGAGCATTTAGTCCTCGCGCACCCGCCTCTCTGGCAAAGTGTCGAAGGAGCCATCCGTCGCAGTTCACCCAAGAGGCTACCGCCCTCAGGGGCGCGCTATGTCCTTAAGGACATGTTCCTCGCGTTAGAGTATCTGCATGATGAATGTCAGATCATTCACACCGGTAAGAGTCGACCTACTATTCGATCCACTCCGACAAGCCATCTTGAAGAGTTGCAAGCTAATTGTACCTGGTAGATATCAAGGCTGACAACATCATGTTTGGTATCACGGATCCTTCCGTCTTTGTCAACTTCGAGGAGGAGGACATGCAAGATCCCTGTCCACGAAAGGAAGTGGAAGGAAGAGTCATTTACACGTCGCGTACAATGAAGTCCCCTGGAACAATCGGCCCCCCGGTGTTAAGTGATTTTGGGTCTGCCGTGTTTCGAGATTCGGAACACCTCGAGTGTGTACAGCCCCACGTATACAGGGCACCCGAGGTGATATTAAGAGCTTCATGGGATTGCAAAATTGATATTTGGAATGTGGGCTGCATGGTGGGTGCTCCCTGGACAATTTTGAAGGTCTTGATGAAGAGGATTGTTGTACAGTAAGGCTAACAAGAGGATGCAAGGTTTGGGATATCTTTGAGGGAAACCAACTCTTCCACTGCATTGACCCAGAACATCATGAGTATCGAAGAAGAGCTCACCTCGCCGAAATCATTGAACTGCTAGGACCTCCGCCAAAAGACCTCCTTGCGCGCGGTGAACTCTCCGGTAAATTCTTTTCAGATGAAGGTATGGTGTCTTGCCTCCCATTTACTATTAAGCGCGGCTACGTGTTTATCTGACGCCGTTGACCTACTAGGTAAATTCATTGGCGGGATTGATATACTAGCTTCAATATCGCTAGACGAGAAAGAGGCACTTCTCACAGGAGATGAAAAAAGACGCTTTCTAGAATTCATGAGGAAGATGCTCCAATGGACTCCAGAACAACGGAGTACTGCTGGAGAGCTTTTCCAAGATGCTTGGCTACAAGATCAGACGTGAAATAGACCGCTGAGAAACAACCACTCCGTTTGCACGAATGATAACGGATGATGTGGCGAATTAATGACTGTTTGTACCTTATGATTTTGCACTATGAGCGATGGTTTCTACCTAGCCTAGAGCCAAGATATATATCGTTGATGCTCGGCTCTGATTTGAAGAACAGGCTGACGCCAGAATGTCCAGTCAGGAATGCTTATTACTCGACGGATTCTCACGAGTTAGTCTAACGACAGAGTGATTAAGTCAGGAATAGAAATTATCCAGTGGACCATACAAAACCGCACTAATCCCCCTCGATGGACTCTTCTCTTGCGACAAAAACTATCTCAAAGAACCTATTTGATCACAATAGACTTTCGGTATTCCCACATATTCGCAGTAGGGGCACCCGACCCAGAGCCAGGCTGAAAGTATCCAACCCTATGGAAAGTCCCATTGTTGTGTTTGAGAATAATACCTTCAGGCACAAATCTGGACATGTGCCTAACTTTCAAGCAATACAGCTCTTCTTTGCTTGGAATATCCTCACTATCCCACCAAATCCGAATTGGGACAGGAAGCTCCATTCCATTGGGTTTGGTGAACAGAGGTCGGGTTCCCCGCAATAAAATCTTCAATAATTCTCCATCAACCTTCAAAACTCCTCTTTCAACTCGGCCATATTTAACTTCGTCATCCGCAAGATCAACACGACAGCCTGTTATAACCAAATTGAACGTATCACTGTCGCCTTGATACGATATACCGTGCCAGCTTATTCCGCTGCGGGCCAAGTGCCATGACCAGGTGGGCGACCGATCTTTTATTTTTATAGCATCTTGGCAGGTTGGTTGGTCGTGGACATCTTTGATGTACCATAGCAAACTCATTGCCAGCCAAGGGAACCATAATCCAGCGATATATTGGTCGGGTCTGATATTGTGCTTCTCGGCGTAGTCTGCTGCTATAGCCGCCAGTGCTGGCAAACCGTCTGTAGCTTTCGTGATAGACCGAGTTGTGAACTCTTCCACAATATTTTTCCATTCGTAGAATGCTTTTACTTCTTTAATGTCGGAGTATTCTGCTGGGGATTCTTCGTCGTTGGATCCTCCATCTACTTTGTAGCCCTTTGCGCACCACCAAATCATTTGTGAGCTCCCAAATTTCAAGATTCGACTCGCAAGCTTATGTTCCTGCAAGGTCCAGGCGCGTAAATCAATTGGGTCTACCTTGACACGTCTAATATCTCCTTCGGCGCAAAATGCGATGTCTTCAACTCGGTTGCCGTTGTCATTTAGTTCGTGCCAGGGAATGGCCCATGTATTGAGGTAGGAAGATCTAAGATCCCGTTGATGTAGGAATCCTTGGTCGGCATGGGACGACTTGGCTGCCGAAATAACTATAGTGGCGTTGTGGTATATCTGCCACATCTTCGCAATCTCTTTGCTCTAATCTGCTTTGCAGTCTTGAACAATACAAAGAGCATCAACCCAAAGATAGTCCAGGCCAAGAGTGCGTGTGACTTTGACTGCATCTTGCAGGGTCTTTGGTAGCTGGACAAGATCAAAGCCCTGTTCTCGAATGGATAAGGTTTCTTTTTCTGTTTTGAAGTTGTTGCGGCCTGCATCACCCCAGCAGTAGCTCAACGCTGTATAGGAGACAAAATGTGTGGCTTTTATGTTTTCGAGACAAAGGCGGTTGTGATAAGAGCTTCTTACACGAATCAACCGACTAGGCATATGTGGATCGCTGATCTGCCCACACTTTTCATGATCATTTAAACACTCTTGCAACCAGTGTTTTGCCATAGCCAGATCAGCCTTCGGACGTAAAGGCCTATTCTCTATAAATTCTCTTAAGTTGCTGTCTAAGAAAGATTAGAAGCTCTGTTCCTGATCAAAGGAAACAAAATGAATCACCTTCTTGGGTAAAGATTGTTCGCGATACTCCAATCTCACGACTGAGACCCGACTTTGTGTCCCAGTTGAAGTCAAGATACTCGACCGACCAATCAATATCAAGAACCCAATCCTCTAACTCTGCGGGGAGACGTGAGGGGTCAAGAGGATAGAACAGTTGAAGACGCTTGGTATATGCAGCTTTTCAGATTTCTTGTAAATGCCCATTCATCAAAAATGAGTTGCCCTTCTCGTCTTGTAATAACTCCTTAAGCTGTAGAAGGAACATCAGGCAGCCACTATTGGCAAACTGGCACACCTGCTGCAGAGTAAACTTATGCCAGGACTTCGTGTAAGTACGTTCTTTTTCTGTTCTCCTGTGGCCCGCCTGGGTGATTACAGGTAACTTGAGACAGAGTTGGCAGTAATGAGGCTGAATGCCTCCCGGCAGTTGTACTATTTGCTGCTGGTAGTCGCTCATTGTAGTGATTTTAGTGTCAGCATCAATATATGTTAAAGGATTCCATGTGATCCCTGCTGCTGACAGAAAGATGGTATTTATAGACAACGATGCAGATGACGTATAGAGCCATTTGATACTGTAATTTGTTCCCTGTATTGGCGTTGCAGCTACTCTTTCCAATACAAGGTAAGATGTGGGGTGGGTGCAGTGTTATTAGCCTATAGCAATTCGAAACGTTCTCTTTTTGCGAGAGTGAAACGGTCAACGCAGGTGCAGGAGATGCATATAGGAAAGCTCAGTGGCAGTAGAGTATGCCACCACTTCCAATCTGCGACCGTGTCTGCAGCTGGTGGCATGTGGCTTGTACAAATCAAGGATAGTCTGGCTTACGTGATGCCGCCTCTGCATTGCACTCGCAATCCTTGCCTTATCTAGACTTTGAGGCCTTCTACCACTTCATCTGTTAGGATTGCCATGATGTTCAGATGCAAGAGTAATGAGGGTATCGACGACGCCGCCGTGAATTGAAAGACTGCTTTCCAAAGTCACAATCGTACCTCCCAGCTCGGGTTTCTTTGAGCTAATTAATATATCTGTAGTATCATAAATAATGAGCTCAGCCTGGTGTGTACAGTTGGTCATTTCAATTGACCAGGAAGCTCGACATAGGGTTCATTCGATGTCATGTATGTAGGACTTGTAGCTGGCCTCAACATTCTGAATAATCAACATGTAATTAATAATCACTTTATGTAATTCGGAAGAGGACGATGGTATTGGTTTCTGCGCCAATGAAAAGGGAAGTGCAATTTGAAATGTCTGGTCGGCCACCTGCAGGCAAACTGCCATGTCACTTAGCATTAAATAGAACTAGCAGCCCACCACGTAAAACTACTACCGTATCAACTCACGAAATTCGGTAGCGCCTGGGGATACAAAATGCGAGATACTACAGTCTCTATTGGTCTCTTAATCTTGAAGTATCCGGTACTTTGCTATATGTCAAATCAAGAGATCTCTTTGGATCCACAGGCGCTAGCGGATTTCGTGAGTTGATACAGTATATCGTATCGCACTGATCCTCCTCCACAGACTTTCCCCCAGCAACAAAACGTTCTAGACCACATACCAAGAGCCTACCGAATCCTTCAATTACCTAGTTCTTGTGGCTAAATGTATTTGTACTGCTAAAAAGGATTATCACTGGTACCCCTGGCTACCATTAACAAGCCCCTTTAACACCGCTGGTATAGCCCACTTCAGGCACTCCGGCCAGGGTAGTGCGTAGGGAAGTGATCCTCCACCGGGTACCATAATGAAGCCAAGCAAAACAATTTATATCTTGAATACATCGTTCCAAGCATTGTTGAGCAGTAAAGACCCCAGGAAGAGGGGGGATCGTTGCAAGAACAGAAACAGTATCGCATTGAATCCTCATGGAATCAATGCACTGCGATTGATTAGTAGGACATTGAATCTCAGATGATGCTTCTGTAGTGGTTGACGTGAAGGCCTCAGTAGTGGTCTCAGTTGTTGACTGAAATGCGGTTGTTGTTGTTGTTGGAATGTCCACCGAAGGCCCTTCGGATGTAGTATCTATTGTTTCCTCTGACGAAGTTTGAGTAGTGATTTCCTCGGGCGTCGTTTCAGGTGTGGTACAAAATGTTGATTCCACAGTGACTGTAGTCGTGTTGTCAAGTATAGACTCCCCAGTCGTTGAAGTTCTGGTACCAAGTGTAGATTCCGCAGTGGTTGTAGTAGTGTCTACTGTTGATATCATAGATGTTGATGCCTTGATTGTGGCATCTGTTGTTGATTCAAAAGTAACCAGAAAGTTCCTACTTGTTCGAATGCTCGTCTTGTAGATTGTAGTTGTTACGATGCTTGAAGATTGACGTGGTCGAAGTGAACTCCATCATTGTACTGGATTCGGTTGCTGATTCTGGAAGAATGATTTCTGTGTTTGCAAGGATCGATGAAACTACAATAACTTGCTCTGAGCTGGAAGCGGATGTCTTCATTTTCACTGTACTGCTAGTAATTTCTTTACTTGTGATGGAAGACGAAACTGTGACAACCTCTTCGGAGCTAGAAGTGGATAGCTCCACCTCTACTAGACTGCTTGACTCAGAAGAGTAGTGGATGAAGGACGAGCCTGTGGTTCTTGTTGGGAATTGAGCAGATGATGAAGTACTAGTCCATCTGAAAGTACTTGACGGAAACAGCGCTGTGATGACGCTTTTCTGTAGTGACTATCCCGTCTGGTAGTGTTGTTACGGCTTACGACTTGGATCTTTCAGAGCTTGTTGGGATTGGAGAAAGGCCTTGGGTGCTGGTGCCTATATTGTCGTCTCGACACTGATCGACTATCATCCAAGTTAGTGCTATGGAATCTCTTAGCTGACAGCCTTCTTACCTGGAATTACTAAAAGTGTAACAGTGATGCAGTCATCAGGCTGGGAAGAAAACGTGACATGGATCTTGCTATCACTTTGTTCCTAACAAAAGCCAGCCTGTCTATTCGGTAATCCCGAATTCTGGAATCGAAGATATATACTGTCAGTACCAAAGGTTCGGGAGATAGCACCACCAGGGACATCTCCTACTTGGCTGCCTAAAGCCATGGAATCTTCTCCATCGTAATAAATAGGACCATCACTAACCAATAGCTGTCCATCGCGGAGTTCGAATAGTTCTGCATTGGAGTGAGTGATGAATGCCGACTTGGGACGAGGGATAAAAGTCTCAGATAAAGCCACCATCTCCCTCAGATTGTTGCAATACGGATTTTGCGGCGCAAGCTTCCGATTGCAACAGACTAGCGTCAACCCTCCATTAAAAATGTCCGTTTTGATCGACAATTAAAGATATTTGATCTGGAATGGAACTAATGAAGCACAAAGTTGTGACGTACATGTTTGTGAAGTAAATCTGTATCACTGATAAGATAGAGACTACGACCTCAGCGAGCTACCTCCCAGAATACCTAGGTAAACGGGAACTTACAAGTGATAGTGTCATCATCAGCAAAGTGGCATAACGAACTGTAATGAGCGTAATGTCACCGACATGATATACTCGTTCTGTACACGCTGATCATTATGAAACGAGGATATCCCTCCGTCAATCTGAGACGAGTTGGCAACCACTACGTAGTTGGAGAGCACGATGTCCCCGGATCTTGGATTTGACTTGCAGGTTGCGGGGCAATCTATCATGTATATAGACGAAATTAGTGTAAGGCTGACATTTATAACGTATGTAAGGGAGAACAGCCCTGTTTATATATCAGAAAATATCTACTATACCAAGCTACCAGATCAATTTCCCATTTTCCTACATACCAGAAGAAGATGGTGTCACGAGCGACTCCATGCACACTGCACAGGCAGGCATCTCTTCGATATAAGTACTGTTGCTTGACAAGATGACTCAATCGCTGAAGATTCACCGTTTATCTCGTTTTTCTTGTGTTCATTATCCTCCTCCATTATAAATAACCGTTTCTCACTTCTTCAGTGTGATTATGCAGGCCGCTCAGACGGCAGATTGGGCTCGCGGATTCAGAATATCAGAACACCTCTTGCGAGCCGCCACCTCCTCTTTACAAGGTCGGGCACCCTCTTCGCTCACGGACAACTTCCCCATCTGTATTCCTAGTGCCATGATAGCGGCTGTCGCTCCCTGACCGTTTGCACTCGGCAAGTCACTGCGGGCACCGTAGTCAAGAAGCAATTTCACTGCGGCCTCATTACCCGCGAGAACCGCTAAGTGCATCGCCGTTAGTCCCATGCTTTCCTCAGCAGCGTCAAGCTGTTCAGGATCTTTAAACTTCCTCAATAGCTCATTCAATATCTCGCGGTTCGCACTCCAATCGACGTCGGCCCAATCCAGCTCAGCCGCCTCGGTCGCGTCTGTCGCGCGGAACTGAGCGTCCGCGTGAGCGGCTGCGGCGCGATGAAGCGCCGTCCACTTCCGGGTTGGCTCGACGATGAAGTTCAGGCGGTGTTCACTTCCAAGGAGGTAGCGGAGACGTGTGATGGAATTGCGCGCGTTGGAGGCGATGACATGGCCGAGGATGGTTGTGGGGTTTGTCAAGCTCAGATGGCCGCTGCTCAGTGTTGTAAAGTTAATATCAGCGCCATGCGATAAGAAGCAATCAGCGAGCTGAAACGAGTCATTCTGTACGGAGATGAGTAGCGGGGATTCGGTTCCGCCGCGTTCGTGCGGAAAACCGTCGAGGGGAGCGCCGTTGTCAACAAGAAGTTGGACTAATCGCGTGTCATTCTGTCCTGCGTATGCCAGAACATGGAGAGCAGTCCACGTCGAATCTTCCCCACTAAAAGGATTTTTGCAAGTTCCCGTAGGGAGTGCTCCATTCTCAAGGAGAAGATTGACCATCTTGGGACGATTCCATCGAACTGCCTCTAGGAGCGGTGTTCGTAGGTCAACGCCGCATGCACGGTTAATGTCGGCCTTTTTGAACGCACCAGCGTCTTGGGATTCAAGGACTTCTTCATCATAGTTTTCTCCAGCTTCCATAACGTCAGCTCCGTGCTTGAGGAGATACTCAACCAACTCATCCCGGGCCATTGAGACGGCCAAATAAAGAAGCGTTTGGTTGAAGCCGCCGTAGCCGTTGATGTTGCCAACCCTGCACGCCCTAGGCAAGAGGCACTGGAATGTGGACTCCATCGCCTGTTGATACTTCGGCCCATGGTAGAGAATCATGTCAAATGGGTTGCTACCATAAACTGCTTGCCGAATGAGGTCCGTCACCAGAAAGCCACCGTGTTTATCTGCGCCCTGTTTGAGGTTGTATTGCTCGATGGCATGGATCATTGACTCTAGACACTCGGAACGAAGCTGCAACGCTGCAATTCCAAGCGCAGTATTCGCGCCAGGCCTTGATGCATTACATATTCTCGGATCCGCCGTGTTGGATAGCAAGAATTCAACAATTTTGGGACGGTCACAGTGACTTGCTAACTCACACATTAGTCCCTCTAATGACCCCAAGAACTGAGAGTCGTAGTTCACAAAAGAGATGAGGAACGATATGGGGATAGGAAACACTCACCCCATCCGATAGGATAACCCTCTGGGAGCCGATCAATATCTAGTGCCGCCGGAAACAGTGCTTGGTAGGCGACAAAGGTAGCAGTCTTCGCGTTTATATCCGCGCCGGCTCGGATCAGGGCCGGGCCAACGCTTTGAATCTCTTGATTATCGAAGGATATCAGCCAATGAAGCGGAGACTCTCCATTTCGTGCTGACACTGCCGCGGTTGCTCCGTGAGAGGTGAGCCATAATACGGTATCACTTTGACCAGCACGGCATGCGCACAGAAGCGGCGTCTCGCCTTGGTCGTTGAGTTGATTAACTTCAAGTGACGGAAACCGATTTAGGAGAGCCTCGATAGCTTCTGTTTGGCCGCAACTTGCGGCCACATGAAGGATACGGTCACCTCTATTGTTGACTGTGTAGTCGGCAATGTGATTTAACCGAGAGAAATTCTCAAGCAAGATGGGAATGTTGCCAAAAGTTCTCATCCACATATCATAGGTATACTCGTGGAGCATTTCTGTTTTGAAAAAGAAATTCGCGCCTGTGCCTGCGAAGGTGTCACGGATGAGTTTCTTCGTCTTCTCATGGGCATCCACGGAGACTATGGCGAGATCTTCGAGAGCGGTTCTTGAACCACGCATGGCCATAAGTTCCAGCGATTGAATTACGCCGTCTGTGTTATCGAATGTGAGCCCAATGGCACGGGCGATTCGGTACCCGTATGCTGTCGCCAATGGGTGCTTCACTCCCCAGGCGTGGAGGAGCCATCTGGATGCTTGCGATGTATCCTTGTCTACACCATATCCGTTGATGTAGAGAGCTGTAAGGAGGAAAGCCTCTGGTGGGTTAATCATGTTTTTCTTAGCCTCCTCCTCACCTCTCCGGATAAACGTTGTTGTCAGATACCTCTGGACAGAAGGGTCCATTTTTGTCCAGTGGCGCCATGTGAAAAAGTGTTGCTAGGCGAGATGAGTTTTGGATACGTTCAACGGGTGAGCATACTACTACTTACCTTCAGGTTCGACTTCAACACTTGATTCGGCTCCGTACTGGCTTGGTCAGTTTCTGATGATATCTCGCCTGGAGGTATTTCAAATACCTGTCTTCAGTAAATGAACCACTGTAGCCCAGGGCCACCATCATTTTGCCAAGATCCCTTTGATGTGGCTCATTGGATAATCCAATCTTAATAGCCCTTTGCATCACATCGTATAAACCATAACGTTGAACAATTGCGATCAGCTGTTGCTTCATCGGCTCCATCATGTGGAATAACATAGGCGGAATGGCACACAGAATCTTCTCGATGTCGTCAATACAAACTGCTGGGTCGTTGGCCACGGCGTGTTTCTGATGTAACTGTTGTAAATGCTTCTGCAGAGGCTGGAAGTGCTGAATCAATTGACCAGTCTCGCCATAAGAAGCGGCCATGATAGCTTTCCAGTACCAGGCAGAAAGATCTGTCTGGGCAGCTAGCTTTTCAGTTTCTTTCAGTTTCTCCGCTTCCGCATAGAATTCTTCGCCTTGCTTAGAGGGGTCCAGGAGGAGTTTGAAGATGTTCTGACCATGTGCAAATGTACACCAGATAAAGAGAGACAATGAGTATATGTCAGTATACTTAGCGTCGTCTATCTTGACTGCTCTCTTTGCCTCGGGGGCCTTCCATGGCCGTGTTCCTCCTAGTAGGACGCTGCTCTTTTCTGTATTCATCACCAGGGAATACCCAAAGTCACTCAGCTTGGCTCTGTACCTCTGCTCCGCATCAGGAAATATTAAGACATTCTGTGCCTTGATGTCGCCATGGGCAATTCCACATGAATGAAGCATTTGAAGACCTTTGCAAACATCAAGGCAAAGCTTGCGCCGAGTCTCTATACCTAAATACTCCCTCTTTTGCAGCTGCGAGAGGCTTCCATGTTCCGCAAACTCCACAATGAGGGTTGGTAGCTTCTGCAGAGAGTTAAATGGATTAGTACCCCATGCCAATCCAAGAAAGTCGACGAGATTGGGGTGTTGTAGGATTGGACGATGCGTCGAGAGGTAGAGCTCCATGATTGCTGCGTCTATAGCATGCCGGGACGTCTGAGTGGCTTCACCTTTGTCAGAAAACTCAATAACAGCCACTTTGTAGGCGACTACCTCCGGCAGCTTTCGTTTGTCTCTAATCTCGATTACGAGGCCATCCATGTTTGTACGCGACGTTAGAGTCTTCTGGGCCGGGATGCGACGCCGATACACGTTGAAGCTTGCACCGCGGCCGGTGAAGGAGGCGCTATCTACGGCTTGCGGATTCGAAAACACCGGAGGGACCGTGAATGTCAAGGCGTTGTCAGCCAAGAACGCTCGGTAAGCAAAATCCAAGACGTTCGGGACGAAGGGTCCATCGTCTACGGTTACAGGGTCATTTGGCTCGGAGGTCGTATGATCGGAGGTTTCTCCCCTGAAAGATGTCAAACTCCTTCCCGACGTGGGATCCATTTCGCATTGAGGAACAACTAGAGTAATCGAGTGATAGAGGTTCAGATTGCCCAAGTCAAAGCATGAAGCAGAAACGTTGGTCGGGGAGATGACCAGGCGGGGAACCTTGCAGGGATGTATTCGTTGCCTTACCTCGTTTTAAGGATCTTATGTTACTGGACAGCATCTTGTTATTCCATATGTAGTTACTAGTTTGCGGCTGAGCTGCTACATCCTGCCTCAGCCTGATTTGGTACCAACGAAATCGTTAGGCCGACTGGTGACTGACGGCGAAATAAAACAAATGGAATGTCCGAAGAAGTTGAAGAGTGACCTAAAAGTAAGTTACCGCGCCGCCGAAGGGGTCAAATATATTTTGGCAGAGAGATATATGATCATTGACCGCTACGAAAAGCCCAAAAGTCGAAGGTACCAGTATGACAGTGGCCAGGAATTCAAATACCGGATAATCGCACTTGCATAAGCCTCGTAGGATAGGTAGACTAAAGTCTTGTCAGCTTGGTTAGGCATCATTCCAATCACGTACCTTATCCGACTCATACCCCGGCGGCGGTTAACCTGGACTCAGACTTTCCAACGGATATTTGTAGGTGAGAAACTCCTTGCATATCACTATGGACCCCGGAACAGCACTAGCTGTGGTATCACTTTCTTTCGACCTTTTTGCCAGCTGCGTTAGAGGCTTCAGCCTTATATCTGACGCTCAAAATATCGCAAAGGATGCAGCCGTCGAACGAACGAAGCTCGTGCTTCAAGAACACCGACTCATCGAATGGGCTAGTGCAATCGGCCTGAACCCTCCCAGAGACGATGGATCCTTGGGGATACACAAACGTCCTGCCGCTCTTATTCTGTTCCAGCTAGACCAGCTTCTTTCCTCAACAGAAGCTTTGAAAAAGCGCTACAAGTTGGAGCTTGTGTCTCCGCCCAATGTCTCTCATGACTTGGTACTTTCCGAACCGGCGATCGTCTCGGATAACCCGGCTTCGTCGATCCTTTCAAATATCGTGTCATCCGAGGTTCGACAGGGCATCCTCAAGCGCGCATCTACACTCAAAACCGTGAATCGGTTCCCACAGCGTCTTTGGTGGGCCGCTGTTGACAAGAGAAAATATGCAGAGCTGGTGGAGGATGTGACTGGTCTTGTCGATGGGCTTTGGTCCCTCTTGGACATTCCTCACCGAATCCAGATGTCTCGCGCAGTCAATCAGACGGTGCAGCTCGCGGTTCAAATGAGTGGAGATATCAAGGGTCTCCAGGATCTTCAGAAATCTCTACAAGACTCATTCACAGACTCTGGTATCAAAAACAGCCTTGCTGCCTCGGCAGGCCTGAAGGCACAGCATATCTTGCTCACATCACATAGCTGTGATACTCAACAACAAACGCACTCGGATGATGGGACCAGCGGTGTACTGCCAACAGAACTTCCATCAGTTCTGGACCCTTCCCAGTTGTCTAACATTGACATGATGACATCGATCATCGGATCTGCCCTGTACCAGGAAGATATGGTGCTGATAGAAGAGAAGCGTGTACAGCCGAGAATGAAAGCCAAGCTCAAACCACGTGTTGAAGCCCTCGTCCGTCTACTCTCACAGCCTCCCACGCCATCCTTTAAGACATTCCCTTGCCTAGGATACACTGAAGAACAAAGCGGCTTCCGATTGGTCTTTCGTCTTCCTTCCGACACCGAGAAGCCTCTTTCTCTGCTCAGCGTATTATCTAGATCCAGTGGACCACTGCCAGATGTTGGTACACGACTTCGTTTAGCTACGCAGGTTTGCCAGACGCTCCTCAGCTTCCACACAGCCGGCTGGCTCCATAAAGACATGCGATCTGAAAACATTCTCCTCGTCTCTCCGACCTCCAACAGCTCGATTGACCACCTAGGTCGACCATATCTCTGCGGCTTCTCGTTCGCACGACAAGGTTCGCCAACTGAAATCAGCGAACAGCCATCTGAGGATCTCTCACGGGACATTTATCGGCATGCCAAGGCTCTAGGTGAACCTTCGGAGAGCTTCGAACGCTACATGGATGCATATTCTCTTGGCTGTATTTTGATAGAAATCGCAGAATGGGCGCCCCTCAGAAAGATCGTCAAGAAGCGCGTTGACATTAGCAATAGCAGCGGCGTAAAACTGACTGATGTGGCATCACTCTCACAATGGATGCATGGTCGATATGTCACTGAAGGATACGCTGCATTTCGACTTGGGACTGCATTTATGAAGATGCTTGCTCTGTGCATTCCCATAGCATACGAGAAGCCGGATTTGGCTGACTTCTATGCTGCGCTTGAAAACATGGCGGCTTGTCAGATTTAATAAGACAATTTATAACAATTTAGTATTTTATTATCTAGTATTATTAGAGGACAAACCAGTGCAACATGTTTCGTCAACAAGTGGGTTGTGCACCTAGGTGGACCATTCTTATTAGCCTTTCTATTAGAAGTCAAGATTACTACCGAGATGGAGAGCATAGCCACCTGATGATAAGTTTTCCATCTTCAATTACACTTTTCAAATATTATGACTCCAATACTCACACAGGAGAGCATAGCCACATTTGGACATAAACCGCTCTGTCATCAGCTGCTGTACAATTGTCATTCCTGGACTTACAGAACTGTGAAAGCTTTGCTTTGCGGCTATCTCATGCCGACTGAGGTCCTTGGCGCTTACCCTGCAGGGCTATGATTATGTACAAGGATTGCAGGGGCGGCCCGCCGCTCGGCGCTTCTACCAGTAGCTAATTTGGCAAACGAGCCACAAAAGGCAAGTCAGCAAATACTGCATCTGGAAGAAATCGGAGAATCGTAGATTTACTGAGCGACCCGACTAAACCTAGGATGTTTCCATAGACCGAGACTACAACAGGGGCAAACCGCATTTCTAGACTTGGAATCCGAGGTATAATCATACCAGATCAAGATACGCAATGTGCTCTCAGCACTTAGAGCGACTCTAGGGAACGTCTGGGACTGCAATGGATAATCATCGTCCTGGTATCACATGTGACTACTATCAGTGGGCTGCATAGTTTCTCCCATCGGACTTCTGATAAATCCCATATCTGAGGTAAGATTTGGGTAATTAATAAATTTCTTAGTCTCTTACCAGAGTCTTGGCAGTGTCTTTATTTGTAGAAGCCGGCATCAGGGGTGTTTGCGCCCCTGCAAAAGATCCACTGCATGGTTCGAGAACATTTTTCGAAACCCACACAGCCTTGTTGTTACAGCATGTTGGGTTTATTTAGGTCGCCGATATAGTTCACGAGATAAGCTTAAGTTAAGATTATTACTACGTTGTGATGGACTTGGCTACGTTCCAACCCTTGACTCACCGTTGGGAATCGTTACCATTCCTAGCCTGTCTATCCCATATGCCTCTTCCGATTGACAATGTTAGCCCACTTCAAGTGGACCTTCGGATTTCTAGTTAAAACCCGAAGGATCGAAGCTAACATATATATCCGGACCAACAGGGTTCATCTTAGTCAGATATCATCGAATGACCTTTCTGAAGTACTCGATCCTTCTAAACTGGGCAGAGTCCTCCGAGACGATAGTAATTGCTGTCTTGGCGCGGCAACATTTATGCCGGAAAGGGTTCTCATGGATGTTCTAGAACATGGCTATCGAGTTGACGAGAATGTCTTTAATACAAAGTTGCTGCACGCCATTTCTCTAGAATGCACGACTCAAAACGACTTTCTCTATAGAAGAATCTTCGAGAAGCAAACATGTGGGTGCCTCATAGCGCTCATGGCGTTGTTTCGACTTTGCTTGGTCTTTCTCTTTGTACCCATACAATCGCCTCGAGTCAGTCAGATGGACTATCACCATATGGCAGCGGCCATGCGCCTGATGTCATTGATGCTGTCGCGGTAAACTACCAGCCTCATGGCTACGTTGACCTCGACCAGAATAATCTTGACAATATCACTGTGGCCGATCAGACCTCAGGCTTGGATCGCAGAGCTGCGAAAGATTTTTACCTGAGAGTGATGCCGCTTGGTGCCTCCATCACTCAGGGTTACAAGTCCAGTGACGGCAACGGCTACCGAAAGTGGCTCCGAGCTCAGCTTCGATACAAAGGCTGGAAGGTCAACATGGTGGGATCACAGAAGGACGGCACCATGGCTGATTCAGTAAGTTGATCTAACTCACGTTTTGCACATAGAAGAGGCATAGTTAACACCCACTAGGACAACGAAGGTCATCCTGGCTGGACAATCGGTTCAGTACACGGTGCTTGGGAAAAGAGCAAGTGGATGATGCCTAACTTGGTTCTCATCAATGCAGGACTGTGAGTGTCCTCTAGGAAAATCTTCGACATGGCAAACTAACCTGGCTACAGCAACGACTGTAACAACGGAGGGGATCCTAGCAAGGCAGGCGAGCGAACAAAAGCCATGGTAGATGACATCTTCAAGGACGTGCCCGGAGTAACAGTCATTCTATCAACTCTCCTCAGAAACGGAGATGCGGACCGAGATGCCTGCAGCAAAGACATCAGCAGACAAATCAGGAGTGTAGCAAAGGGCTACAAGAAGGGAACACGCATTGGACTTGCTGATGTCCGCGATGTCATGAAGACGAGCGACATTGGGCCAGACAAGGACCATCCTACAGACGAAGGCTACAAGTTCTTTGCTGGTGTCTGGTGGGATGCTATCAGCCAGATGGAGGACCGCATTCAACCACCGGCAGCGGTCAGCGGTATCGACGATTCAGCCACAGGTCAGTCTAACCAGTGCAAGAAAGTTGCTGGAAACTCAGGCCTTCCGGCCCAAACTCAGCTAGGAAGCGGCCATGATGATGGCAACTACGTCCATGCGAGCACTTCGCGCGGTACACTTGACAGTGCCGTTATCGACAAGGGAAGTGACCCCAAATCCATCACTAACGATATCCCCTGGCACATCTTCTTCGCGAACATCGTTAAAGGCGACCCCAACGCCCCCCGGGCAGATTCCCTCGATGACTGGATCCGCGTCTACCACAATACCAAGGACAAGAACGCGTATTGGTTTCGACAAAACCTGGGAAGCGGGAAGTTTGACAAGTCTGTTCAGTTTGACGTTGATATGAACTGTGATCTGGGACCTCGTAAGTAGTTTGACAAACTCTATGGTCACGAACAACACTAATGGTAATTTTGATCAGGCTACGCATTCGCTGATCTGGTGAGCACATCATCTTGACACAACCCATCAGATCTGATGCACTGACAAGTTGTGGTTTTCTAGAACAACGATGGCCTCGACGACTTCTTTTGTATCAAAGAGAATTCCGTTTGGGCTTCTCTCAACCGAGGTGGAAACCCTCCAAAATTCGAAAGCATTGGTCAAATCATTGGCGATTTCGATGGTTTGAAAGCAACCGATGTGCGGATTGCAGGTAAGTAATGATAGATGCTATTTTGTTATGTTTGCGCTAACCCAAGGACTAGACATTGACGGCGACGGAAGAGCAGACTTCTGCCTCGTTAAATCTGCAAGCAACATAGCGTAAGCGATTCTTGATCACAACAGGGCTCATGGCTGACAATGCTAGGTGCTCTCGTAATGGCGGTTGGGGCGACAAGCCTCAGTGGCAAGGGTTTACAACAGTCAATGGCATTCGTGGTACTGTTTTTGATACCGCGCTGCCAGATAAGGACGGTATAATACTTGGTAAGTCTTGTCATATACGATCGCTTTCAGGACCAGGATCTAACGAAACCGACAGCCGATTTGAACGGAGAGTACGATATCCCAGGCTTATCAAGCCAATCTATCAAGTACTAATGATTGTGCAGTTTCCGAGCCGACGTCATGTACATAGGTGACAGCGGTAACGTCCGGACATGGATCAACAATCGAGGTACCGGCAAAGGCATCGTAAGTCTCACACAGAAGATGGTCAAAGTGGAAAGGAACCCATACTAACAATCGCTCACAGGTGCCTAATTGGAGATCTGCAGGTGTTACGCACGCCGGCCAAAGCTCAAGCGGTAACCAGGACAAGATCAAATTCGGTCGTATCTACGGCTCCAACCGCCTCGACTACATTCTTCTCAAAGAACAAAAGGAGACGTACGATGTTCTTGTCTGGGAAAACAAGGGCCAGGGCGGAACCAAGCTCAAGGCAGATGGCACCTACTACTGCGATATGCGTAACTCTGGCAGCGACGATCTCGTCTGGATCTACCAAGATGGTCGCGTCGATGAGATCAATGTCAACATCCACTCGCCGCCTGCTTGGGGCCACGCTATCGATTTCAACTTCAGGGTTCCTGGACCTAGAAACGGTATCCATCTAGCTGACTGGACTGGCGATGGTAAGTGCGACATAATTGTGCAGGACAAGGCCAGTGGAGCTCTCACCATATACGAAAACACCTATGTGACGGCGTCCGGCCGCATGACGTTTGCCAGCAACACCATCCATGCGGCACCCGGTTGTGATCAGGGCTGGGGCGTTGGCATTTTCGACCTCGGAATGAGGATTCACGATATCGAGTAAGTTCTTCTTGTATCACGTCGCTTATAAGTGTCTTTGGCTAACAATTATCTTCAGTGGCGATGGACGAGCTGATGTGCTATGCCTTGAGAAGAACGGCCGTATCACCGGTTGGCTCAACAAGGCTTCTGGTCTAGAATCTGTCGGCCAGGTCAAGTTCTCTGAGGGATGGTAAGTAACATGAATTCAACCCTGTCTACCTCTGCTGACTTCTCGTTCAGGGACCGTGCTAGCATACGCTTTGCGGATGTTGAAGCTTCCGGGCGAGCTGACCTCTTACACGTTGACAAGTACACGGGAGCCGTGGATGTCTTTACCAACAATGGGCACAAAGCTCAAGGAGGAAGCTCATTTTCTTGGACTAAGCGTGGCATGCTTTACAACCCTATTGATCGTGGTGACAACATGGTGAGTTGACACGCTGGATTAATTATGAAAGCGGCTAACGCCTTATGAATAGCACTTCACCAATCAAGGCGGCTTAGGTCGAGCTGATATGGTCAAGGTTGATCCTTCAACCAACAAGGTATGTCAATAGCCCATAAAATTCTTTTCACAACATGGTTCCATGGGCTAATATTACAACCAGGCGTGGACCTACTGGAACAAATGTGGTGCAACAGGTGGAGACGATGGCTCTGCAAACAGTAAGTGGTCATGACTTTACGCATCAGTTTTATGGATGCTAATCTGTTCTCACACACAGAGGACCCCGGTTTGCCCAAGACAGGCGGTGGGTCTGTAGGTGATGAAATCACCGATATCGATCTCCCTGAGAAGGGCGTTGACAGCGACAAGATCTGCAAATGGTCTTTCGATTCCGAGGACGAAGACAAGAACTATGAGTCGTGGACCAAGAGTGGTGCGGCAAAATGGTTCAAGGATTGGCTCTACAAGAACGGGGCCGACAAGTGGACTGATAAGTTCTTCAAGGCTGTTATTGCTGGCGGTAGCCAGGGCGGCTCTACGATAAACTGCAAGAACCTCGGATCAACAACCTGCCAGGGACCTGGCACTACTCCCTGCTCTTCTTATACTCCTCCAGAGGCCTTCTACGTGCATCAGCAGATCGGCACTATGTTCAGTGCATTCCACCAGATCTGGACGGACGCTATCAACTTTAGCATCAAGCAGCTGGCAGGTGGCATCAGGGAAATTGTCGATGAGTATGGCGAGCCGCCTGGAGATGACAGAGCTTTGATGCTCAATATGCTGGTCGGTATTCTCACCTCAGCTGCTGGCCTTGGAGCCAAGTCTACTGGTGCCGCGGGTACTCTAACCTTCTTCTCGGGCGCCTTTGCCCAAATTGCGGCCAACAGCGGCGAATTCCCCACGGGAGTGTCCAAGGACGATCTCGCTGATGATCTCGTGAATGCCTATGGCACAGTTTTCAACGAAGTTCTCAACTCTACTACAGGCTACGTCGAGAGCGTGCTTTCGGGTTCAAAGCCCGATAACATTAAAGGTAGTGCTGAGGATTGGATTCACGACGTCTTTTCTCATGGTCAGTGGTTATCAGAGCCCTACGTGACAAAGGGAATGAAGACATATGTCGAAGCCACGCATAAGAAATGGGTAATGCTCTAACTCATACTTATTTTTGCGTGCTGAACTGACTGGTTTCTCGCAGTTGGAATTCGCAAAGACGCGAGCTCTTATGAACGGAAATGGTAAAATTGACGGGGCATATGTCGTAATGGCAAGCAATGTGCGTATTTCCTTATCCTGCTCTTGAATACTTCGCTGACTCAACTTTCTGATGTAACAGCCCGGAGACGAGTGCGATAAGGTATGTTTCACGCCGCCCCTTGACTTTAGACGCCATTCTCACATGATTCAATGACAGAGAAGAACCCAATCCTCTGATCCGGTTGGGGAGACGCAAGAGGTGAATGAGGATGTCTGCACTAATAAGCTACCCGGATGTTGGTGGTACGACAAGGTATATATACTTCCCTTGTTACACAATCTCCGTACAGTACATTTGAACTAATAAGCCGTCTTCACAGCGCTGCGTCTGCTTCGGAGTAAGCAGCCATAGGTATCAGGGAGGACCGAAACAACGGTTT
Source organism: Fusarium armeniacum (assembly GCA_013618295.1). Taxonomy (NCBI): domain Eukaryota; kingdom Fungi; phylum Ascomycota; class Sordariomycetes; order Hypocreales; family Nectriaceae; genus Fusarium; species Fusarium armeniacum. The sequence goes on along the minus strand of JABFER010000030.1, from coordinate 228,685 downwards.
GGTGTTTTAAGCCCCACAGAGGTCAAAGAGATGGAGAAGGTTGTCGACGATTACAAGGCTGCACTCATCAACAACTATGAGTGCAATGGCGGCGAGCCTTCAGTGCCTACGCAGAAGGACTTTGACTATGACAACCCCATCGCGTATCCAAAGTGCTTCATTGCATTTCCTAGAAAGAAGGACAGCGACACTTTCTACTGCAGCATCGACAAGGACAAGTGGTAGATGTAGACAGCAGACAGTTTGTCACTATAACAACTCGTTATACCATTCTTTCAAGCTGTTAGAGCCCCTAAGCTATCAGTGAAAATCTTTGCCATAGCCCTATTTTATCAGCACAATGCATTTAATTCATCCTGGAAAATCGGAGTAATTGCCACGTTCAAGCAACATGGAATAGGACATGTTTGTGATATACTGGCTTAAGCCTTCTAAAAAATGACTGTTGAATCATCTTGCGATACGTGTCACCACGGACCTCAATTAAGCGGAAACGATGGTTTCACACGACAGTTATGACGATGTTCAATTACGCCTTCAGGTTATCGCGCCGGACCGTTGACAGTACGTTTTAAGATTATACAAGACACTTCTTTTCAGGTTACCACAAATCTAACACTAGGCTTTTTCCCCGACAGCGAGAAACACAAGTCATCATGGAAGAGTTCTCTGCTTTTTCCTCTGCGGTCAGGACCACATCACGATGCTCCGGAGTCCCCTCCAATACCCTCACCTCGCAGGTACCGCACAAGCCCTTGTTGCAAGTAGACAGAACGTTACTACCCGCCTCATTGATGACTTCCAGGACTGTTTTGTTCTCAGGAATGTGCAACACTCGACCGCTCTTGGCCATCACCACATCAAATGCGCTGTTGGAGCTGCTAAGAGGACTGACAGGATTGAAGAACCGTTCGACATGGACTGTTCCTAGTGGGGCATGTTCCATTGCTGCCTCGACGGCTGTGAGTAGGTTTTCCGGACCACAGCAGTAAACGCGCAGCCCATTAAGGTCTTCAGCCTGAAGAAGCTTGGTGAGGTCCAGTCTAGCCCCGCCATGCTCATCCGTTACCCAAACTGTAGTCCGCTCACTATGTCCTTGCGTAAGCCTGTCCACATACGCCATGCCAGCTCTTGACCGACCCAAGTGAATAACACTGTAGTCAACACCCATAGTAGCTGCTTCTTCTGCCATGGTGATCATAGGTGTTATTCCGATTCCTCCAGCTATCAGAATTGTGCGACGTGTTCCTGGTGTGAACTTGAAGTTGTTTCGCGGGCCACGGATAGACATTTCGTCACCGATTTTGGCGTTATCGTGTAGGAAGCGTGATCCACCAGTACCTTGATCCTCTCGGAGGACGGCAATCTTCAACTGCTTCGTATCTGCCGGGTCAGAGCAGACTGAGTATTGGCGATATCCGAAAGTACCGACCTTGATATCGATATGAGCACCTGGAGTCCACTTGACTGGTTTTGAGGTATCTTTTGGCTGTAAGGTAATTTCCATCACGTTCTGAGCTGGTTTCTCTATCGAGCAGACTACCATGGTAGTGTTTTTCACTGCGGTTGATCGACTTGTACCATTCGGCGTAGATGAGCTTGTCTCAACCTTTCGCGTTGTTCCTGGTGGTGGAATATCCCAAGCATAGTAAGTCGCGCCAATGCTCCTTGCCTCGTGGACTACCCCATAAGCTAGCTCCTGATATGGTGTGACAAGACGCAAGTTCGGTAGTCGTTCGTACAATACGGCTAGTTCTGTGCGTAGAAGAAGGCGAGCAAACGGTGCACCTAAACAGGCGTGGACGCCACGACCGAATCCAAGGTGCTGCGTCTTTGACTTGCGAGACATGTCGAGTTTATCTGCATTGTCGAACTTGGACTCATCTCGACTGCCTGAATTGTATGCAACAAAGAGGCGATCTCCTGCACTTAGCTTCTTCCCGCATACTTGCACGCCGTCGGCGGTCACTTGACGCGGCATACCAGTAATTGCTGACTCGAACCGAAGCAGCTCCTCAATAGCAGCTTTGCGCGTGTCGTCACTTTGGGATATCTGTTGCCAGAAGCCATTGTGCAGAAGATGCGCGAGTCCCATAGTCAGCACGTTGGTAGTTGTCTCGTGACCAGCGAGAAGCAGACCAGGGATCATGCTCAAGTGCTCAAAATCTGTCATTGTGACAGTCCCAGCATCGCGCTCATTCCAGATATGGCTGATGAGATCATCGCGACGGTCTGTCCTTCGTTCTTCGATGACCTGGCGAATATACTCGTGTAAATCCAGTACGTCCTGGATCTTCTGCTGGATACTACTGTTTTCCTCATCATCGCGTCTCGCGATACCTCCAAAGAGAGTGAGGCACTGGCCAATCCATTGCCACCGGTCAGGGTCTAGACCCGCAATCGTGACGATGCTTTTTAAGGGAAGGGGTAGAGCAAATGCGCTCTTAATATCGACTGTGCCCTTATCAATAAAGCTGTCGATGAGTTCGTGCGCAGCGGCACTGAGCACGGATTCAAAACGCTGTAGGCGGCGCGGGACGAAGAATGAAGCAACACTTTTCCTCAGTCGATCATGATCTGGATTATCCCAAGCCAGTAATGTGCCCTTCTCAGGGACTTTGTCCTTGAATAATGTCTTTACCGGCTCAGGAAATTCAGGCACGGTAGGTCGTGAGCTGAAATCATCGGGTCGATTGAGAACATCCACGATGTCGTCGAATCGAGTAACTAGGTAGCCTTTCAATTTGTCGTTATACTCTATTCCATCTTTCTTCCGCGCGGCGGACAAGTCCTGGAAGAGGCTGTTAGGATTTGAAAATGGGCACTGGCTAATCATTGTGCAATAGATGGAAATAAGGACATATCAGTGTACAGTGTCATCGTGAGACCGACGAATTAATTGTCCATATATAAGTCCGTCTCGGATGCATCCGTATTAAGCGGTTGGGGCTTCCAACTTGAATTGGCCAGCCGAACCGAGCCGGATTTGTCGTCGAGAGGGTACCCAATTATAGGTGTACTACCCTATACTCATTTCGACATAAGCACCTGACGGCGTTTCATGCCATTCATGATTATTGGTATCTTCTGGGAGTTAACCTCATTTCGTCTTAACGATCGTTTGTTTTGATGGGTATCTGAATAGATGGGTGAGACCTCTCTTCATACAGATACAAGCCAGAGTCTACCAATATGGAATCCAATAACAACACCAACTATAAACACCGAGCCGAGCCGAACCACGGGTCGCGCAGATGTGGACACCAATCCAAGATAGCATACAACGTCTCTTTGACACGATTTTATTCTCCAGACATCCTTCAACATTTTTTGTTCTAGGCTATATTAAATTGTATCTTATATGTATTTAGCGCCAGTCATGCGGAAGATCATGTGCCTACAGACTCGGGATATGTAGTTCCTTTAGATAAAATAAGCCCCCTGTTTAATATTCTGCATGGTGCGCGCACTACGGAATTGGAACTTCTCAGTTGTAAAAATAGTGAATTTATATTCTGCCGCTTACTTGTGCAGGTTTTCTGTCGTATCCTTTCTTCCTTTTCAACGTAAAAAGAAGGGACATACTGAAATCCCATATGGGAGTGAGCTGGTGACTGTATACCCCTGTTGACTTAGGAATGAAGGTGAAAAGGGAAAGAGCTGTATATTCTCACTTTTAGACCTGACAAATGACGTGTTCCGGTTATGCGGACCGCTGCGATCATCACTGATTCATGTTGTATCAGTGTCAGGAGATATTCGTTCCATTGATAATTCACCGCGCAGCAAAGCGGGCAGTGAGACATGCAGGAGTTAGAGAGGCAACAAGCTTGATTGTGAGGCTCCATTGTCTGACGCCAAGAATGAAGAGTGGGGAGCTGAAAAGTTGTGGTGACATGGGTGAGTATTTCATCCAGTTCCACGAATCAATTTCATATTTTCTTCGTCTCCGCTGTCTGCCGTGTAGATCTTCTAGCGCTCGGTTGATTATTGTACTGTCATTACTCAATCAGATGTCCTGAGAGCTCAGCTGAACCAGCCATACCCGCACAGATTCTTTTTGCCCTAAATGACAGACCAAGATACCTCACAATGCCCAATCATGTTTTTCTCAGCCTTGTCGCCAAGACGTGTCAGGCCTCAAAATTGAACAACACCTAGAGCCTGCAGAACTGGGATTAGGTGGTTAGCCCCTATAAATGTCACAATGTTCGTCTCAACTTGTTTATACACATCGTTATCTTTTATTTTCGCATTCAAGCTCGAAAGCTCAAACCTTCATATATGTTGCATGTTTACAACCTATGATGGCCTCCTCTAATCCATTGCCTGTCGCCGACCTGGCTGATGAACCAGTCCAGCCTGAGCATGTCCAATCTTTCCGACACGCGACTACAACTGGTGATGTCCAATTGCTACAAGATGTTTTGCAACATCATGGCAGTATTTTGGACATTAAATTTGACTATGATCTTAACGAAGGAGCAGTCAATACTTCTCTTCAGGTTACTCCGTTGGTTTTTGCCGCCGGCAAGGGTTTGGCCTCTGTCGTTGATGTTCTTCTGGAGCATGGGACATCAGTGGATGAGGAGGTTCCTATCGTTGGAGGAACTGCTCTACATATGGCCGCTCGGCATGGTGAAGTTGAGACTCTAGGGTCTTTAATTAAGGCAGGTGCAAACGTCAATCAACAAGACAAGGCGGGAAATGCCCCAATCCATTTGGCGTCGTGGTACAACCGCATCGATACAATACGACGTCTTTTGACTCTCGAAGCGGATGCCGCTCTGGTAAATGGGGAAAATGCCACCCCTTTCATGGTTGCTTCGATGTGCGGACATCGGGAAATTCTCGAGCTTCTATGGGAACATGGCCCAAAATCTCAACTACTGGCCAAGAATATGCTCGGCAACCAGCCATTGCACCTCGCCGTAATCAATGACCGGAGCGAAACGGTTACGTGGCTATTGGAGAAAGGGGCTTCGGTTTCCGAAGAGGGCCTTGAAGGAGAGAACGCACTGCACCAGGCCTGCTCACATCCTCTTGGTAGTATCCAGACAATCCAAGCAATTCTCAAACATGACGCATCTGCCCTACATCGACCCAGTGCCCACGGACTTACTCCTATACTTTTGGCATGCCTTAACGTCAGACCTGAGATCATCGAAGAACTTCTCGAGTGGGGGGCGTTGGTTTCTGATACCAATCAAGACCTAGATTCGTGCTATCACATGGTCGTTTTGAGCCCCCGTGACTTTTGTTCAAAGCACGTGGATGTAATTAACAGGATACTTGATGCCGGAGCGGATGTTGACAAGCCAAATCGCCAGGGCGTTACGCCTCTGTTAATGGCTTGTATAAAGGGCAAGACCGACCTTCTCAGGCCGTTGTTGGATATTGGTGCTACAGTCAACCCCAAGAAAGGATACAGTGCTCTCATCGAAGCTAGTGTTCAGCCCACAAGCGAAGCCCTCGAAATCCTCCTCGAAAGGGACCCAGACGTGTCTGCCAGGAATAGCCACGGGCTCACTGCTTTGGCAATGGCCTGTCGATATGGAAGGCTCGACAACGTCAGACTGCTTATCAGGATGAAGGCCGATATTCTGTCGAAAGCGGACGACGGTTCAACTCCACTTTGGAGTGCTGCTTGCTTCAAGCACACAGAGGTGGCACTTGAGATACTAGAGACACCGGAATACTCCTCGGTTGATCCCTTGAGGAAGGACTTCCCACACGAGGGCGAGTCTTACACAGCAGAAATTGCCAAGGGCTTACTCCATGGTTTTGACGAAAAGCCAGAGGTTATGTTGGTACATCTGCAAGCTATCTTGTACTGGGCAGTGCGAGTAAACTCATTTGCGTTGGTCGAGAAGTGTATCGAGGCGAACAACAAACCCCAATTGCCTGAATTGTCAGGTGCGACTTGGCTCCACGTAGCAGCCAGTGTTGGGCATAATGGGTTGATTGAAAGATTCTTTTCTCATTTCGACCCTTCAGACAAGGCTACTGGGGGTAAAACAGCTCTACACTTGGCAGTGACTAATGGTACATCAGAAACTGCTCAAATCTTGCTTAAAATGGTACAAAGACAAAAGGATGCCAGGGCAAAAGTCGAAGCTATACTGGAACTCGACGATTCAGAAGAATCACCACTGTCTTTGGCTGCCACACGAACGTCGGGAGCACACAAAGACCTCGCTAACATCTTCTGGAAGGAGCTTGCTGTTCTCGGGACGATTCAGTATCGAGATTTCCAGCTCAAGACTGAACACCGGTCTGGGATTCTTGAAACATTGGCGCGATACGAGCGACCAGGAAGCGAATATATCCTGAAAGATGCATTGAAGCAGCGCATCCCTGCTGGAACTGTTTCCGTACTAGAACTAGACTCGTGGTCTGCATTAGACTGTGCAGTCCAATGTCAGCAGCCAGTGGTGGTCTGGTGGCTCCTATCCAAGGGGGGCTACTCTTCCAGCTCTACACTGAAGAGTTCCAGGAATATCGCAAGCAAGATGCAAAGTGGCGTTGTGGACATTATACGCGAGCTGCTCGAGTCTCCACCGCCAATGCTGGATTACATCCCAAATCCAAATGACGATCAGCCACCAACCCTTCCGAAACAAACAGAGGATGAAGCATCTCTGTTGTCTCGGATCACGGTAATCGACGTTTACAAGCAGGGTGTAACAACCACCGCCCAGTACGCCGAGGGCACAGTCGCTGAGATGATATATGAAGCCGAGGCAGGGCCGAGCGTTATCGCCCAAAGACGTCCCAAAAGCTTAGGACTTCGAGACTTAGAAGAGCTGAGGTCACGAGTGAGATATACGGAGTGCAAGACTAGTTTTCAGCAAGGCGGTGAATCACAATCTGTTCCTAACTCTCCTCAAACGACAGACCAGAACCACGCCGACCGTAACATTAGAGAGCCAAAAGTCCGATGGATCCATCTACCCATGAACAAGGTACGCTTTTCTCATCTGTTCCGACACCTTTACTAACTCGAATGCGGCACAAAGCTTCACTTGATGAGAGTAGGTTAATCAAGTTCCATCTCAACCCATTTCTCACATTGAACAACAGGATCTATCTACTCGACTGTCACACATATCGGGAAGATCGGAGATGGACCATAATATCTTGATGAGCCACTTCAATCGAAGCTGGACAGAGCTTACGGCGGGAGCGGGACATCACTATATGAAGCCACAATGCGAGGTATAAATGGCAGGTAAATCCAGATTTGAGTGAAACTAACACCCGTCTTCATTAGGACGCTCAACTAGCTGTTTCTGATCCTGCAGACAGCGATAGTGATCAAAAGAAGCAGCTCGCGCCATTGGCTCTTTATGTTTGTATTTTCTACAACTAGTTCACAGTTTCTGAGACTAATAGCAGTTGAAATAGATGCCATATCTGACCTTAGGAACTCGAAGTCCAGCCAATAATTCGAATCGAGAAAGGAAGTCCGACGAGTTTAACAAGTCGATTCACAGTCGGAATAGAAACATAACGCATGTACCTATAACGCTCGACCAGTTTTACTATCCAGTATTGGAGGACACATCCCAGAGAGACAATGATCAGGTTCTGTCTCGATACCTGCAACTGAAGGAAGATCAAAGTTAGTACTCAGGAATCTCGAATCATGTGTTGATGTTGACAGATAAACAAGCTGCAAAACGGATATTAATGATTGGGCAACTGTGGATATGGATACTTGATGAGAGTATGGGAACATGGGCAACATTCAGTATACTCATGATGAAGATAGGCTTACGACAATCTAGGAACGATACTCACAGCAGCACACGAGACAGACGAGACCAGCGTGGCGAATAGCCCTCTTCAGACTGTGCTCGATAATATGAGGAAGGGTGAAGGTGGGACACAGTTGGCGATGCCCACTTCTGTTCATACCATAATGGAATCGATGCTGGTGGTTGCTACTAATTTCATCATATCAGATATGGTCCAGGTTTTGGGCCCGATACCTATGACACCTGTTACAATCTCACCAATCGACGTTTTCAGGGAGTCCATTAAGAACATTGTGCGTGCCGAAACTATATGTTTAGACAGTCCACAAACTTACTTATTCCAACAGGTGAACGAACAAGCTGGTCTCTTCCAAGAATTTCTCAAAGACCTAGAGAAAGATACAGAAGATCGATCTCGACGGGCAAAGCAAGCAAAAAACTTATTTTCGATCCCACTAGTTCCAGAGAACCCCTACCACATCATTGACAGAGAAACCAAACTACTCTTCGAGATCCGGGATATCCGGGATGAGCTAGGCATGCTCAAGGCTCTTGCAGAACACCAAGAGATAGTATGGAAGCAGGCTTTCAAAACAGAGGAACTGCGAGGCTGCGTCCAGAACTATCATTCTCATACACCCACAGATATCATCAAAGATCTGGTGGCCATGACTGTTGAAGTTGATCAAGCCATTGAATCGGCGAGTACTACTACTTGGATAAGTCCGGTCATTGAGTTAACTTTTCTGTTAGATCAACTCTCTACTCGACTTACGCACCAAGCAAGCCAGTATCAAGGATGCTGAGTACGGCAGAGAAAAGGCTAACGACGAGGCAAGGCAATCCAAGATTGTCTTTATCTTCACTATCGTAACTGTCGTTTTTGTAAGTCCAAATATGCGAGCTACACTTGACGGGGGCTTTTGCTTACTATCTCACAGCTGCCTCTCTCATTCTTATGCTCCTTGTTCGCCTTGGATGTCTCTAGCTTTCCCCATGAATCAGGTGACTTTAAGTACAAATCTGAGTGGATATTCCCTATCCTATGTGAGTGCATATACCACTGTCGAATATATGCCAGTGTTGATTCAGTTTCTAGTTGGCGCCACGGCTATTGTTTCTATTCCAATAATGCTTTTTGCGTGGAATGTCAATGCAACCTCACAAAAGCCGCCACTCAAAAAGACTACAAAGTCCAGCATACAGCACAGCAGTAGGCAAACCCAAAAGGACAATTTTATACCTCATGGGGCAATTGCTAGGTACAGGGGTACACGAAACCAGCAGGGAGATAATAATGTATAACAGGGTCAGTCGGCTTATCTTACTGTCTGCAAGTACAGTAGAGAGTGAGATCGATGGAAGATACTGATTCCGCTGCTGACTGCAGTCTGTCACGGGCTTACGAGACAACCTAGAAGGTCAAGGCACTCTAGGAATAATCTGATCTTGCATCTTTACACTCTCCCTGATGGATTTAACTTCTGTAGCATTGAGAGTTTTATCATGTGTAAAGATTCGAGGTTAACTAGAATTTTAATGAATACAATTAAATCATTTTCGGTCCTATCTTTTATGTCAAAATGATGTACATATCCATAGAATTGATCACAAATAGCGTCAAGCTAATGTAAGCCTCTAACTGCTTGTTGCAAAGATCTATTCCTGATATTATCTAGCCTGTGATTATCCATTGGCCACTAATCAGCGATGAAAATGTCATGGGCTCGAACCATCAGCTACCCTACATATGACCTTGTTGACAACACGCTATACCTGCGATGAGTTCCATGGAAATGTACGGTACGGTACAGTCAGTGTCTCTATAAAGGTGAATTCCAAACGAGAAAATGTTTCTAAAATCCACTTAGGGACATCTGCATTCTGTCCTTTGAAGCCACTAAATAACATCAAAAGTCCGTCGCCCGTGGTCAATATAATACATGTGCGAGGCTAGCTACAAGTAAGGTAGCCCGGTACCACATAAAATGCATCATCACTTCTCAAAAGAGTCGGGAAAAGGGTGCAGTGGTTTTGTTGCCCACTAGGCAAGCTAAGAAGGGAGTGTATTGAGAGAACAAGCAAAGGGACGACTACGAAGAATGAAAAAGGTACCCCTGCATATTTCCTCTCCTCTCCAGTTGGTCAAGATGTACTCCCTTTGAACGCCACCTAGCGTCGCGCAGGAATGGAGCGATCACAAGTAAGGTATGATAGGCAGTAGATTTATGCAAGGATACCATGCGCAACACCCGATTTAACAAATTGACATTTATTTAAAATTCGTATCAAAATACTTCTTAAGTCCCTCGCAGTCGGCGTACTATTCGTCCGCCATTTGTTCCTTCATAACTATTTTACAGGCTCAGCTCTCCGGATTAGAGTGCGCCTTAACAAGATTTCGCTGATTCTATGACCATGGACTCGTTCCGGGCTAGAGCGATATCGACGTCTCTGGCTGTGCTTTTTCTACTTGCTGTTGGCTTCAAAACGATTTTCCCCGGAAATGATCCCTACCGTTGTCGGGCTATCCAAAGCACTGGACGCTGGATCGATCCACCCGATGAAGCAGGAAATAGATACCCTTTTGAACAATGGCAACCAGATGGATGCATCATGAACAAATACGAGTCCGAAGATATCCGCCGCTGTATGCAAGGTCGTCGAATAATTGTTGTCGGAGACTCGACGTCTAGGAATCTGGGTCATGGGTTAAGTCGCCTGGTGGGTGAACATGCGCCTTGACTTTAAGAAACGGGTTATGGTACTGACTTTAGTTTGTTCTAGCTCGATAGAAAGCGTTCCGACCACGATCGAAAGCTGGACAAGATGCCCCGAGCTCAATTTTTCAACATGACATACTACGGCCAGATGATCCAGCGCCTACCGAATATTTGGCTTGCGTTTAAAGGCACTGCTGGTCAAGAAGAATTTGTACAAAACTTGGAGACGTACGCGAAGGAGAAACAGAAAACTCCATCCGTCGAAGAGCAAGAAGGGCCTGGGCTAATCTATATGGCTGGCGGCGTCTGGTTCTCTCGAATGAACTCCACAAATTCGGTCAGAAACATGTCAGCACCTGTCTCGAATACGTCTGTCAACGCGGACCCGTATACGTACAAAATGTTCAATTATCCCTGGAATCGTCGTTTCAAGACATACAAGGAGCACATCTCCCTGATATCAGACTTTATTAACGACAACACACCTGATGTTGATCCCTTCACTGCCCCGATGGACCCAATTGACGGGTTGGGAAACCAGATCTTTTATGGTCCTCCCGCAGGACCTGTATACCTAGGAGACCAGAACAGAACGATTATCGACGCAGGTCGTCGATTCGGCGAGGTCGTCAAGATGCGAGACTGGCTACATGAAGTCGAGCAAGGTTGGAAACTTCCGATTGTTTGGTCGGTAGCAATGCTTACGTATGGTCAGAATAAGACTTGGCTGGATGCATACAAAACCGGGCTGCATGTTAAGCATCAGGTTGCAGACATGCGAGCCAATATTATCTTGAATTTGAGGTGCAACGCCAAGCTCGACCGTATCAAGTCTTACCCGTACAAACGCACGTGCTGCACCGACTACGGTATAAAGCCACTCACTCAAGTCGGTTTCGTTGCTGTTGGTATTATTTACCTTGCTGCGTGTCTTGTAGGCGAGATATTGGATCTGTACTATGGGAGAAGCGAGCCACAGTGGACATATTTTAACATGAGGGTAGGGTCATTTGTCCTGGCTCTTCTCATGTGTCATTACGCGGATCGCACACAGATGATGGCCAAGGGTGCAAAACTCTGGAACCAAACTGACTTTGTTGTTCTCTGCGCTCTTTGCGCAGTGATTCTTTTACTCACTATTCGTCGCTCGCAATCTCCAATCCCGATGGAAATATCCTTATCTACCAAAGACACAGACCAGTCCTTTCTTTCACGCCAGCAAACAGAGGAGTGGAAAGGTTGGATGCAAGCCCTCATTCTCATCTACCACTGGACCGGAGCAATCCAAGGATCCAAGTCTATCTATATCCTCGTCAGACTCTGTGTCGCAGCATACCTTTTCCAGACTGGATACGGACACACGTTGTACTTTCTCAGGAAGAACGACTTCTCATTCCGTCGTGTTGCGGCCGTATTATTGCGACTAAATCTTCTCAGTTGTTCACTGGCATACATCATGGACACTGACTATATGTTTTACTATTTTTCGCCTCTTGTCTCATTCTGGTTTCTTGTTGTGTACGCAACCATGGCAGTTGGCGGTAAACGGTTCAACAGCGACTTTCAGGTAGTATTGGCGAAAATCTGCATGTCAGGCCTGATGGTCTCTGCAGTTTTCACGGGCACGCCATTCACTCGACTTCTCTTCGATTTACTCAAAATGGTCTTTAACATTCAGTGGAGCTACGAGGATTGGCAATATCGCGTTACGCTCGATATCTTTATCGTCTATGTCGGCATGTTGACTGCTGTGGTCAGCAACGAGATGAAGAAAACCGTCGTACCCCTTGGCCTCCGGATACTTCTTGCTGTCGCAGGTTTGCTTGCCACGATGTATTATTTCCATGCGACTTTACATCTGAGATTGAAGGTGTACAAGACATGGCATCCTCTCGTCTCGTTTATCCCGATTCTGGCCTTTATTGCACTTCGTAATATTTCTGCTCCCGTCCGCAACTACCATTCACGAGCTATGGCCTGGTTGGGTCGATGGTCTCTAGAGACGTATATTCTGCAATATCACCTCTTGATGGCAGCTGACACGGAAGGTGTCTTGATCGTCGATGGCTTCTTTGGAGACGCTACGGTGCTGGGAGACCGATGGAGGACACTAGTGATTATTGTGCCGGTGTTCCTCTGGGTCAGTCATTCTGTAGCAAAGTCGACGACTTATATCGTTGATCTCATCATGGGTACTTCTGAAGAGGACGAAAAGACATCTGGGCCTTCGTTTGCGTGGTTAGACAAGGTTCCTGGATATGAGCGGATTACGGGACCGAAAGTTCGTGTCGCTTGCATTTTACTGGTGATGTGGGTTTTGAACTTGATGACCCCTGGACATGCAGAAATACCAGCCCCAAGTGGTGGCCACCATGTCACAGTGGGACCGCGGTAGAATTAGTACATCCCCTGCTGGGAGGGTCCATAGACGTGTGGTCGTTCAGTGACATCGAGCCGCTGAATATATGAGGGTTAATAGTACTATCAATTACCATGCTCGTATTATCAACTCCTGGTGGAGAAAACTGTATTAGTGCTAGTCTGTGGCTGTTTGTCCATCTTGCCACATTATCTGTACCTTCGTCCTCTAAACTATCGTCCAAAACCGAATCATCTCTCATAGTTGCGAATGCTCAAAGACAATTATGGACTGCAATACCGCATCAGGTTTCCCGACGCTGGCTCCTGGCAGCCCTGCTTCGCCGCTGCTCATAAAGACGACGCCTTTCCCTGCACTCCGCGCATGTGAGCCCTGTTGCAAGAGGGTTTCTGTTGCAATCTATGCACAGGCCTGTTGCTACGGCTCGAGCTTTCTGCCTCTGGTAGGCGCCTTGGCGCTTTCTAAAACACCTAAGACAGCATCTCTTGCCTTCCAGTGCGGGTTCTCTCCCACATTCGATACATAAAAGAGCTGCTGTTGATTGCTGCGGCCCCGCTGTTAGGCACCCTTGGCAGCGGTCGAAACCCTCCTTGACCATCGCCAGTTTACACTGGCTGCAGAGGGGTCTCCCCATTTGTCTTGCTATTCTTCCTGCGAATTCCTCAGTCGTGGCCATTATACAATCCGTGCAGAAGGACCAGCCATCATCCTCTTTGGGAGCCTTGCAAACATCGCAGATCCTTGGGTCCGAGTCCGAATTCATGATCACGATTGTTAGTGTTTTCTCAGATGTGTCTTACTGTATGTGATACGTTCTTCTAGTTGACTGTAAGTTGGAGGTGCTACTGGGCTTCGGATCTGTCTGATGTTGAGGTATTGAGTCTGTCTATATAGATGATGAATTTCGCGAAATCCATGTGAATCAGATGGCTCTTTCAGCACTTGTCACGAACATTCAATTGGCATTACAGGACGATGTGTATCACAACTGAAATAATGCATCTCATTCAGGATTATTCTCAGTACTCTAGGATTAATCAGGGATATTGGAAGCATAGGGTAGGACGCAATTCGCAGTGACAAACTCTGCTGAATACCGTCGATCACGAACCCATGGTAAGTGCGATACGTGACGCGCAATCAATGACTGTCATGCTACAGACAAAATGAGCGTCCAGAGAAGCAACACTGTCGTGCACAAACAATAATGGTTACCCGAAAAAACCGCGGATTTTCGGACAAGAGGGAGATGGGATATCACAACACCAAAAAACCATACCAAGCCCGTTCTATCCCGTATTGATGGTTGGATGACGATGACTCTGGGGAGAACTATTAAGCTCTCGGCGCTGGGATAAAGCTTTAACCCCCCGGACAAGCCTACTAGCTGAAAGATTCGACACGTTTTATTGAATTCTGTCTGTACTAGACTGTCCCCCTCATTTTACCCCAGCCTGCCCAGCCCATGGGTATGCGGGGTTGAAGGGATCCAGATCATGTTAGCGTTGCTCTAATTCACTTTAGCTCGACTTCCAAGACCACGCATGACTTGTTGCAACCATACCTTACTCGCAAACTTCACGCTAGTGGGAAAATTCTTTTGAAAATATGGGGTAAACCTTTAAGCGCGGTAATTATTGCTGTTGCCAAATTCTTTATTTATATGCGGAGAAGTTGCCCCTGGCTTTTTGTTGTTCTGTCTCCTCTTCTCTCAGCTCAACACAACAACAACCCTTGATTGTGCTGGTCAAAAGCACTCTCGCTATCAATCATGGGTTTCAAGGTCAACAACATCTTTGCTGTCAATGAGGACCGGCCGACTCCAAAGGCTGTCTACAATTGGCGCGTTTACACTTGCGCTGCCATCGCCTCTTTCGCATCATGCATGATCGGTTATGACTCTGCCTTTATCGGCACCACAATCGCCCTTCCTTCCTTTACTACCGAATTCGACTTTGCATCCTATGAACCCGATGAACTCGCTCTTCTCAAAGCCAACATCGTCTCCGTCTACCAGGCCGGTGCCTTCTTTGGTAGTCTGTTCGCATACATCACATCCTATTTCATCGGTCGACGTTGGTCCCTGATTACCTTCAGCTTTGTCTTTATGCTTGGTGCCGGCCTGATGCTTGGCGCCAACGCAGAGAGAGGCTTGGGATTGATCATTGGTGGCCGCGTTCTTGCTGGAGTTGGAGTTGGCGCTTGTTCCAACATGGTTCCCATCTACTGCTCCGAGTTGTCTCCTCCTGCTATCCGCGGCCGACTCGTTGGTATTTACGAATTGGGCTGGCAGATCGGCGGCCTTGTTGGCTTCTGGATCAACTATGGACTTGCTGAGACCATGGCTCCTAGCCACAAGCAGTGGATCATCCCCTTCGCCGTCCAGCTTATCCCCGCTGGCATGCTACTCTTCGGTGCCTTCTGGATCAAGGAATCTCCTCGATGGCTCTTCGCCAAGGGTCGCCGTGAAGATGCTATGAAGAACTTGTGCTGGTTGAGACAGCTGCCCGCTGATGACCTGTACATCATCGAAGAAGTTAGCTACATGGACCAAGAACTTGAGCGCTACAACCGAGAAGTCGGCCCTGGCTTCTGGAAGCCATTCTCTTGCCTCAAGAGCCGCAACATCCAGTGGCGTTTCTTCCTTGGCGGCATGATGTTCCTCTGGCAGAACGGTTCTGGTATCAACGCCATCAACTACTACAGTCCTACTGTGTTCAAGAGTA
Source organism: Fusarium armeniacum (assembly GCA_013618295.1). Taxonomy (NCBI): domain Eukaryota; kingdom Fungi; phylum Ascomycota; class Sordariomycetes; order Hypocreales; family Nectriaceae; genus Fusarium; species Fusarium armeniacum. Next base: position 213,096 of record JABFER010000030.1, on the reverse strand, counting down.
TCGGTATTACAGGAACCAACACCGGATTCCTGACCACTGGTATCTTCGGTGTCGTCAAGACCACTGTTACTATCATCTTCATTCTTTTCCTCATCGAGACGGTCGGACGCAGAAAGTTGTTGATCATCGGTTCAGTTGGTGGTTCTCTTTGCATGTGGTTCATTGGAGCTTACATCAAGGTTGCTGACCCAGCTGGCAAGGTGGCTGCTGCTGAAGCTGCCGGAACTGAGGCTCCTGGCATGTCAGGCGGTGGCATTGCTGCTGTCTTCTTCTTCTATCTTTGGACCGTCTTTTACTCTCCCACATGGAACCCCATTCCCTGGGTTCTCAACTCTGAGATGTTCGACGAGAAGTCCAGGTACGTTACTGACTAAGCACACCCTTATATGCACAATTACTAACATCTTTCAGATCTCTTGGTCAAGCCTCTGCCGCAGCCAACAACTGGTTCTGGAATTTCATCGTCTCTCGATTCACCCCTCAGATGTTCATCAAGATGGGCTACGGAGTCTACTTCTTCTTCGCCTCACTCATGATTCTGTCAGCTACCTTTGTTTTCTTCTTCATCCCCGAGACCAAGGGTCTGCCTCTCGATACTATGAACCGTCTCTTTGAGATCAAGCCTGTGTGGAAGGCTCACGGTCAACTTTCTCAGGAATTGAGAGAGCAGGAGGATGAGTTCCGACGCAATGCCGAGGGATCTAAGCTCAGTGATGAGAAGGCCCAGGTTCTGGCTGATGAGCGCGAGAGTGTTTGAAGTAATGGTCGAGCATCTAGCTTGGAGTTGTCACGTTAGATATACACATACGGATATATAATACCGGGATCGTTATCGGTTTTGAAATAAAGTCCCGAATATTCCCACGTTCGATGATCCCACCCGTTCAATTTTAAAATAATGAAGACATTGATTGCTCTTTCTATATGCGCTAGGATAAACAGAACCTATCAGTAAAGACGAGCTTGCCAAGCTTTAGTAAGTATAACGGAAGTTGGGGTTTTCCAAATCCGTCTTGTCGCTCTTGTCCGCCTCTAATCCAGCATCGATTACATCATGAGTATTGCCAAATTGCTTATCACGCTTCTTGTTCTCAATGATACAAAGGAAGTAATAAGCGAAACCGGCGGCAGCCATCAAGGCGAAAGCGCAAAGCATCGCGCCGATTCCAAGGACGTATGTTGGTGCTTGTCTGTTGAGGAAGAATTGGGGTCCGATGATATTTCCAACCGCTTTAGCCTTCATGTTAGTATCAAGTAGTTGTTGTGCGGAAAGGAATGATACGTACCGTACATGATGGCGATGGACATACCCATGAAACTCTTCTTGGTAGCTCCAGCAGTGTTGGATGAAGACAAACTAAGCTGGAAAATGAAAGGGACATTGTAAAATCCCATCAGGTAAACACCAGCCAAAGATGCATTTCTCTGTGACTCTACATCCAGAGTGTGCACCATTATAGCACCGATCATGCCCATCAGAGCACCGCCAATCCAGAAGATGCATCGAAGGTTGGGGACGTAGAGAGCAATGAATGTGAGAAGGGCCTGGCTGACCATGGCAACTGCGGCTTGAGGGGTAGCCATGAGAACAGTCTTAGTTTTCGAAAATCCGTAGCCGGCGATAATCAGTGGGTTGAAGTTTGTGACGCCTGCGTTGGTGACAGCGTAGCCTATGGCGCCTAACCAGATGCAATAGCATTTAGGGTCGCGAAGGCATTCCAGGATCTGGTATGTTTTGAAGCCCTGCCATGTTGTAAGTAAATGCCACCGTGGGGGGTAGATTGCCGGCATACCTTGTTTGATTCAACACCCGTCTGATTCGGGGCTAGGCGAATCATGGCAAGTTTCTTTTCCTCGGCTGTGAAGAACCATGCTTGAGATGGAGTGTCTGGTAGAGCGAAGAAGACGAGACAACCAAGAAAGACGGTACACGCTCCGTAGATGAGGAAGATATACTACAAAAGGTATTAGCATCCAACGTAAGCAGCTTGAGACGAAGAATATTCCACTACTGACCTTCCATGTTGACAGCGTTCCATCAATCTTGCCAATGGCATATGACAAAATACCGCCAAAAACACCAGCGAAAGTATTATTCCAAAATGCTGTTCGAAGAGGTTGTTCATTTCGAAGATACCACATGGAATTGATGATCATCATGCAAGGCAAAATTGCAGCTTCAAAAACGCCGAGGAGGAACCGAATAGTCGCGAGGCCGGCAAAGTTGTGGCAAAGAGCCAAGAAGCACAATAAAGCACCCCAGAGAACGAGACAAGTGCCGACGTATTTTCCGATAGGAATTTTTGTCATAAGCCAAAGACTGGGGAATTCCATAGCGAGGTATCCGAAATAGAAGATACTACCTAGCCAGCTGTAATCTTGGTCCTTGAGGTTGGCGTCTTCTTTCATGCCGAAGATGGCGGCGTATCCTAGGGCGTTCTTTGGAGTGTTAGTATAGTAGTCTCCAGTATTGGGCTTCGCCATCTTACCTTGTCTAGGTAAGCAAGAGTCATGCTGAGAATTGCAAGAGGCATGACCACCAGATCCGTCTTTAGAAGAAGCCGCTTTGCCTGCGCTCTGGATAACTCGGGGAATTCATCTTGAGTGGAGCCAATGGACTGGGGTGTGTCCTTGACAGCAGCAGCATCGGCTTTTCCTTGGGACGACGACATTGTCCAGTTCGCAAAGAGTGTAGAACAGAAATCCAGAAGGGCAATGAGATCTGAACGTTCCCAATAATCCTAAAGTGCCACGCAGGTCAGCTTTAAACATCTATCATACTGTAGCATTACTAAATCGATTCCCCGAATTCAGTGGGTCGACGGGGAGTTCGCATAAGTTTTTCACGATGCATCGAGTCAGTTGGCTACCATTGAAAGTGCTCGATGGAGACTACTGGATAAAGCTATTCTACTTTTAGATGATATCTCCTCTTTTGTTATCTGCGATAGGCCAACAGATGGGAGATATCATGGAGATGTTAGATAACCTGCATCCACTGTAGATGGCGAGTAGAGAACCCTGCAATCACGTCAATCTAGCGTGAAGAAACTTATCGCGCTGTAGCTGATGATAGGGTCTAGGGACGGCGACGGTGTCATAGAGAGTGGGACAAAGTCCATCTTTTGGCACTAGGAAATGGAGTAGCCTAGATTAGTGGAATAGTTCCATCAGTGGAGATTATTTCAGTGGAATTATAGGGTAATCAAGGTAACGCTATCATTTCCCTCGTTTCATGCTCACCGATATAAAGAATTTCTTCTATCACTCTCACAATTCTGAATGTCTGGTTGAGATAATACGGGTAATCAACCTTCAAGATGACAGGGTCAGAAAAGAAAGATGGTCATGGCGGTTCGACGCACAGCTCAGTACCGAATGCAAAGAATGCTTCAATCCAAGTAAGTTCAATCGTTTCAATGTTGCCATCCATAAATTGACTCATAAAAGGTTGGAATGCGCGATGGTGTCACGGGAAAGTTTACTCTAGTCCCTCGATCAGAAGCCGTCGTCTCAGTCTTTGACTCAAATTTCCTCATCGGTGATGGCATCTGGGTAAGTTGAGGCTCACTCACTGATTAATATCGCAATCACTGATATTCTGAAAGGAAGGTATTCGAGCCAACAAAGGTCGCCTCCAATTCGCGCGAGAACACATCAATCGCCTCTTTCAATCTGCAAAGGCAATGTTTATGGATCTAGGACTATCAAAGGGTGACCTCCTCGACTTGATCCATCAAACCCTTGACGCAAATGATATGGGCGGAGATGAACACGTCCACATCCGTCTCGTCGTCAGTCGTGGTCTCAAATCAACACCCTATCAAAACCCAAGCGTCAACATCGGCCTCCCATTAATCGTCATCATCCCTGAATCAAAAGCCGTCGATCCCAACTCCAAATCTCGTGGTTTGAGACTTGCGACAACATGGGTTCGTCGCGGACCACCAGACGTCAAAGATGAACAGTGGAATCACATTTCGAAAGCAACAGATGTCCAAGCTTGCATCCACGCCAATATCATGAACGTTGATGAAGCACTTATGCTCGATCTACGCGGTTTTGTCAAGACGTGCAACTCTGTCAATTTCTTCATCGTGAGGGGTGATGAGGTTTGGGCCCCGACAAAGGATAATCAGATGCAAGGAATTACAAGACAAAAGACGATTGATGTTTGTCGCGCAAATGGAATCACTGTGAGGGAATTGGACTTTGCGCTGACTGAAGTCTATGGCGCTGATGAGGCATTTTGCACTGGGACGTTTCCATCGCAGATTCACGTAACGGAGGTCGATGGAAGAATCATTGGGGATGGCAAGAGGGGGCCTGTTACGGAGAGAATCCAGCAGCTGTACGCCGATCTCGTGAAGAAGGATGTTGGAAGACCCAGAGAGGAAATCCGAGCAGAGATTGAAAGTCAAAGGGATTTGAGATGGTTGCAGTCAAAGTTGTAAGAAATTCAATAATTATTAAATTGAGGAAACAATTATTTTAGATCCTAGGCTGGATTTGAGTTATAATGGTCGGTTGAGAACCACTAAGGGTCGCAGTTGCAATAGTAAGAGTCACCTGTAGCTGTGTTAGTAACCTCGAAACCTTGACCAACTGCTGACCAATAAACACTTACCTTCCTGACTGCAAGTCTCCTTGTGCATTTCATCGTCTCCAGCAGCTCCCATCTGCTTGAGCATCTCAATGCAATCGTCGCAGCTGTTGATCGCCATACAGTAGCCAGCGCAGTATTGCTGGTTTCTGGTAGTGCATCCAGTGTGGCATTGGGCGCCACCACCGCCAGCAGGCGTGTTGAAGCATTCGCCAGTGCAAAGAGCATTGTTCTTGGCAACACACTCAATGTAGGAACCTCCCAAGCAGTTGGGGTTCTCACCGACGTCGCGTGGCGCTTCGCATTTGCCAGCCAGGACTGTGGCCGATGAGGCAAGGAGGAGGGAGAAAAGAGTCTATGGTTGTGAGTCAACTTTAGCACTTGTTGAAGAAACGTGGCATAACTTACCCAGGCGGAATGCATATCGATGGTTTTTTGCGAGTCTGGACCTGTGATGGTGTTGATTGATGAGGTCTCGATATATCCGAAAGGCTAGAGGAGACGGGTCATATTTATAAAGCTCGAAAGTGGCTCAGCTGTCTCTTCCATAAATCGATCCATTTGAATCAGTGACATCACAGTTGGAATAGGATTGAATCCTTCGACCCCAGACGCGACGACGATATGCACCAGGACTCAGATCTGATTATTACTTATGGGGCGGACAGTGGAGCAAAGAAGGCTCAGCTGGGCTGAAAAGTGATGCTGTGCTCTAGCTCTTGACGATCATCGTCTTACTATTACTCGAAGCTCATCTAGCTCTTGGAAAGTTTGTTGCTTATTATCTTGGCCCACGTCAGATAAGGTGAGGATACCGAGAGCCGGAGCATGGATTCGAATCCGTTTATCTTGATAATCTTGCTTTAGCAAGACACACTAACATATTGTGGGACTAGTTCGCTTTTGTTGATTTGTGTGATTGGAACTTTTCGTATTCTCGTGAGCTGAAATACTCCACATGCATACATGTGCTATCAACATGTTCAGCCGACGGCCCGGTCTTACTCCGTGCATTGGACATTCCGGTCTTATGAGTTGAGTATCCGTGACTGGAATCCAGGTCTATACCGGTTCCGTGAAACTAATTTATCTTGGAGAGCCTGACATGGTAGACTCTAAGTAAGGCGGAAGTATTCCGTCATTGTTCAATCTCCATGCCCCAGGAAGTTGTCAGATACGCAGCTTATAACTTTTATAAACGGATTGAACTACTAACTGTATCGTCTACTGAAGAAACCTGGATATGCACTTTGAATGTAGTTGCCTCATGTATCAGAGTCGTCGTATTAATCAACAAACAGTAATTCCGCCTAAAGAGAACAGCAGAAACACAAATGTCAAGTTGGGACATAGAGAGGGTTTGCTTACCCGGTAGAGATCAAGACTCCACCAAATTTTGCTGTCAAACCACTGGTTTACGTCCCATGATTTCTGACCCACCCCTAGTCTGTGTAACAGTCCTTTGCAACTGGATGGCGAGTGATCCATCAGCAGATTGTAAATGGTATTGAGAGAACAGTCACGATGAGATCCAGAACGCGATCAATTGAGCCGAGCCCGGTGCCATCTAGTAGGGGTCATGTGAGGGCTAAGGGTAGACACATACCTGTACTGTGTTGCGATAGGTCATGAGAGACATATGTAAGCTCATTTCCCTTGTTGCACAATATCTGCAAGTCGCATTGCTCATATTTAGATCGGTATCTCAAGCAATCGAGACAGGAAGGACGACCTTCATTACGTCTTAGGTATGAGCGCCTGGACAAATGCGTTAGTGACGGTATTGTGTCGCAACCTGCCGTGTGGGTACTCAATTCCAGTCAGAAGCAACAGTGGGAGGATCGATTCAATCCACCGAGTGACATACATATTGGCCCCTTTCAGGGTGCGATGTTTCACCGAACGCAAAAGACACTCGAAAAGGAAGTTGCTCTAGTTAAGCTAATAATCGATAGCTAGGAAGTGACTAATGATTCGGGGATGAGTAGTTGACAAGCACAACTCGTGTCAGGAAATGTAGTTCAAATTGTTAAGTTGTGTGACTAAGCAAAGGATAGATGCACATGAATCTATAACAGGAAGGCTGGCAATGGTGATACCAATCGAATGCTGACACGTTGTTTGAGAGTATGTATAATGACGTTCTCTGTACTGCAAGGAACATAAGAACACTATGTCTCGCATAAATACTTTGTTCAAGGACAACTTTCTGTCGGACCATCACACGAAAGACAAGTGAAACTAAAATGACCATCAAAGAACATCAACCTGCCGCCGCCAAGAAGGCCAAATTTACAAACTTGTACGACCGTCGACATCCAAAAGCTTACTTCAAAACGTTGGCACCTCTAGAATATACAATACCTCAACAAGTCCAGCCTTTGTTCCAGCGTCTCTATCAATTGTCCAGTCGTGGCACGGCCAACTCTGCAATTTTGGACCTCTGCTGCTCATATGGTATCAATGGATGTCTATTCCGACATGATATCGATATGGATGCATGGACAGCTCATTACAATGGATCAGATATGACTCCGGAGGAGCAGATCTTGACAGACCAAAAGTTCTTTGCGACTAGGGCATTGCCTTTCAAGCCTGTAGTGTTAGGACTCGACACATCAGCATCAGCAATTCGGTACGCTTTGGCGACCAAGTTAATCGACGATGGCTGGTCAGATAATCTAGAGGTTCAAGATCCTTCCGCAGAGGCTTGCCGGGCGTTACGAGACGTGAGTCTAGTTATTTGCACGGGAGGTGTTAGTTACGTCGGTTCTCGCACATTTGCGCGTATCATGGAGGCAGTAGGGAGACCCAGTAACGTCTGGGTAGCTTGTACTGTGATTCGGATGGTCCCATACGACGACATTGCGGCTACATTGCGAGATTACGGACTGGAGACGGAAAAGGTTCCAGGTGTTGTACTTCGTCAGCGCCGGTTCGCAACACTCCAAGAGCAGAGTGATATTGTCGAAAAGGTAACTGCTCGCGGTTTGAACACAGCGGGATTTGAAGACCAAGGCTACCTTTGTGCAGAGGTTTATATATCCCGCCCGCAAGAGGACATCTGTAGACCTCCTGTGGCGGAACTAGCCAAAGAACTATATAGATCTCTGTGAAATACGCAGAGGTCTGCAATTGACATGGATCGTGGTTAGAAATGATTGGAGACTCATCTTACAAAAAGCCTGGATTTAGAAGCCCCAATTATATATTCCTCTTTGAGATGCATGATTTGGGAGCGAAGGATCGCTTAACGTTTTTGCTATCAACGTTTCTGGGTCAAGTGTTCAGTGTGATAGGATACCACTAAGTACGTACGCGGTTCTTCGTGGTAGTTGTTTTCAACATCTACAGAGAAACCTTCAACTAGTTGTCATTGGTCGCCATCAAATAAGTGACATGTGGGAATGCGATGGTCATTGGTATCAGTCCAAGGCTTATTCTTTTTCTCGTTTCGTTGTCAAGGGAAGGTTCTTATACCTATCCTAGCTGGATGGACCTTGACCGCACATAGACTTATTTTTGCGCTAAATAGTTCAGCCATAATGGTATTCCTTATGAATCACAAATTGTCCATAAACGCCAGTGCTTCCTGTATAGAGGACAAATGAAAAGTACTTTCCGCTACTGTTGAGGTATAAAGGCCTCAGTTTTGGAATTGTGCCGCAAGCCTGCAACCCCAATCTAACGCTTCTTGTCTTCGTATGTGACATTCCATGTCACCTCTTTGTTGATGATCATGTCGTGGCTTCCCGTCCGAGAAATTTCCTCCTCAGTGATATCATCTAAACTAGTTCTGTCACTTTCATGTGTTATAGTCGCTTGATGTGCAACAATGTCAGACCTCCAATTACACGGTCGCTCATTGCTAGACACGGAAGCAACAGACGATATCGTCGATGTAGTAATGGCCGGACAACTGATTTTGCCCAGCTCTTGAAGCGCAAGGGAATTATGCGCGTCCGGATTTGTTTCGTCAAAGGCAACAGGAAAGCCCCATCCGATGTTGAAAGAAGACATGAAGCTCTTGAGGTTGGGTGATGTAGCGGACAAAAGAGACCACGACACCATTATTTGCTGCCATACAAGGGGTTTTGTCACGGCGAATTGAGGTTCGTCAGAGAGTGGAAACTTGTTAGCATATGCCACATATACGGCAGATATACCAATGAGAGGTAGGCGGAATGAAAAGGCAGCAACGACTTGCCACTTTCGACAGTGGCCGATGTTGACCGACCATACTAATTGGACGATGAAGGCGAGTGTGAGTAGTTCAATTGCCATGTCAATTGATGCTATAGATAGCCAGCGGGATCTCTATTGTGAGTTTTTTAGTTAGATTTGCAGATACTGCGACAAAACTGTCATACCTGATGTGGGCATTGCTCAAGGTTGTCGACACTCAGCACGCTACTGGCATTGCAGTTGATGAGAAAAGAGAGACTCGATGCAACGCCCCATATCGCGGTGATGACCATAAGACCGATGCAGAACAACTCGCTTTTTCCAGGACTGCAGTCGATGATTCGTCGGATGAGAGCAAGAACCGAGAGTTTTGCGAGAGCTAAAGTAAGAATAAAGAATATTGTGGATGCCACAAGACACTGGAGTCTGGTAAGTCAAATGAGGACTGAATGGAGCAGTAAATGCAAGTAACCTTTGATGACACAGTCCATTGCTCCGGCGTGGTAATGGAATTCTTCTTGCCAAGACCATTACACAAACCCACAAACATGGCCACTGATTGAGCCGTATGTAGAACCTGTACGATTGCCACTCGGTCAATAAACGATGTATCACAAGACGATCGGTCAGAAGTTTGGTACTCACAGTGGCCGCGCCATAAAGCATGTCGTCTGCTCCTAACATGCGGTATTTGATGTAAAACCTTGCCACAACCACATGCAACGCGTAAATCAACGACAGGATCGTCACTATCCATATTTTCCCAGCGTGATCATCTGGAGTGATGGGGGAAAGACGATTTGACACATTCTCCACCATCGTGAACAAGTCAGAAAATAACAAGTCAAAAATGAAATCATGACAATGCGATCAAAGGTGGAACCTGGCTTCTTCTTCAAGGAGTTGGGTAATGTCTATTGATATCTCATTGCATCCCGGTGGCTCATTTAGGCTACAAAGAAAAAACAATGTCTGGCGTAGGCTGTTGGTGATGACTTTGAGGCTTGACAGGTCATAACAGGCAGCTGCAAACACTTCAATTTCGGACTCGGCCTTTCGCCTGGATCTGCATGGATCGAGTATCGGGAAAGCGAGTAACAACGATCCGAGATTGCAAGTGAGCAGGTCTTGGCGGGAAAATAAGACTTCGAACGTCAGCCACATAGATTTGGCCTACCAACGTCCAAAGTCTTGTTTCTCCCCCTGCGCAGGTAAACAGATATGATGGATACAACAAAATATCACTGCCAAGCTCCCTGTCTCAGAACCTGCTGCAAACATTTCCCAATTCGTACCTCAATAGAATTGGATAGTGGAGAATCGCCACCTCCTCGATTTGGGTCTGAATAAAGTCTTGTCATACCAGATAATCCTGGGCGATATCAAGCCTCGATCACGTTGCCGAATCAGAAGATGGATATAGTGGCGGGTTTAGACTGTTGGTTCTATTGACGTACGAATCCATACGGCATCCCTGAAGCAATGGAATTCGGAGCCAGAGTGAAGTGAGCCGAAATTACGGCTGTTGGTTGACAAGTGAAAGACGATGCACAACAACGGCCCAGCCCACAAATTAAAGTCAATTGTCATAGGAGGCAAAACCTGTTGTTGTCACACTAATTTATCGGAGATAACATTAAGGTTGAGTTTGGATCAACGAGAGGGCCAAACCCACCAAAACTCGGGACGGCACGAGGAGGGGGTGATGATCCGGTCTGGTCTAGGCTCAAGGGAGAGTATTCTAATCCCTGTAACATTCTGTATCAACCTGTGCTGCTGAGTTTGAACAAGGATGAGACAGACCAAAGCTCGGCATGCGAAAGAGGAAACTGTTGGATGCAGCGACCTCCTCATGCATATTTTGTTCGATCTTTATTTCCCGCAGCATTCTCTCCTCGTTTTCTTCTTCTTCAATCTCAACATTCTCTTCTCTTCTTGTTCGTAAATACTGTCGAATCGTCCCGTCGTACAATAATATGTCCAGTAATCACGACAAGAAATCGTTCGAGGTAAGCGATGCCATCGGCTTCAGCGACAGCGACAATGTCGACGACAAGAAAGGCACTCCGGCCGATCGCGCCGACATGTATCGGCTGGGTAAAGTACAGGATTTGAGGGTTTGTAGTGATTCCATCTCAATACCATTCTATCAATGCGCTGACGTTTCAACAGAGAAACTTTCGCTTCCTGTCCATCTTTGGATTCTCCATGATCCTCATGTGTTCATGGGAGTTCTCTCTCAGGTATTAGCTGTCTGTGTAATGCTTAGTAGCCGATTGACTGATGATGACTCGACAGTGTTTCGACTATTGGTCTCGTGAACGGCGGCACAGCTGGTTTGGTCTGGATGTTCTTCATCTGCTGGATTGGCTTTCTACTGGTTAACACTTCGATGGCAGAGATGGCTTCAATGTACGAACACTTCCTCTCAAAACCCCGACTTCGCTGACTCGTACCTTTTCCAGGGCCCCAACGACCGGGGGACAGTACCACTGGGTTTCCGAATTCGCACCACCGAAATACCAAAAGCTTACCAGCTACCTCATGGGCTGGATGTGCGTCCTCGGCTGGCAAGTAGCATGCGCATCTTCAGCCTTTATCGCCGGTACCCAGATCCAAGGTCTCATCATTCTCAACAACCCCAGCTATGTCCCTCATCCATGGCACGGAACACTCCTTGCCATTGCCGTGGCAGCCTTCACCGTTATGTTCAATACCTTGCTTGCTAGAAAGCTTCCCTTGATCGAATCGGTCGTTCTGGTCATTCACATCTTTGCCTTTTTCGGCATCCTCGTCACTCTGTGGGTTTTATCTCCAAGGGCTAATGCGAAATCTGTTTTTACAGAGTTCAACGATGGAGGTGGTTGGGGTAGTCTTGGTGGTTCAGCGCTCGTAGGTATCCTTGCTGGTATTTTGCCCTTGCTTGGGGGCGATGCGGCTGTTCACATGTCAGAGGAGCTTCGCGACGCCAGCAGCACTCTACCCAAAGCCATGATTTTGACAACTTTCGTTAATGGTCTTTTCGGATGGATCATGGTCATTACATACTGCTTTTGCATCGGCGACTTGGGTGAAGTCATATCCTCACCCACTGGCCAGCCTTTCATGCAAGTATTTCTCAACTCTACACAATCCGTTGCCAGCGCCACAGCCATGTCGACTTTCATCATCGCCATGACGGTCTTCTCCAACTTGACAATGGTGGCTACAGCATCACGACAATTATATGCTTTTGCCAGAGACCATGCTGTCCCGTTCGACACATGGTTCTCTCGCGTGCCCACTGGATACGATGTTCCTCTCAACGCGATTTTTGTCACATTCATCACTTCGAGTCTACTATCTCTCCTGAACATCGGTTCCTCTGTCGCACTCAACTCAATTACTTCGCTGGGAACAACAGGCGTCTTGTCCAGTTATATAGTCTCCATTGGTTGCATGATCTGGAGACGATGCACAAAAAGCCCTCTCCTTCCTTCCAAATTCAGTTTGGGTAGATGGGGTCTGGCTATCAACATTGCTTCAGAGGCTTTCTTGGTAGTTGTCTTCGTGCTTGCCTTCATGCCAGGCAATCCAAACCCGACAGCATCTGAGATGAATTGGAGTATCGTGATGTATGGTGGTGTTGCCATGTTTTCAGTCATTTACTACATATTCCGTGGGAGACACCGTTATGAAGGTCCCGTGGCTTACGTTCGAAAGCTTGAGCAGTGAAGGAAATGTTTCTGGTCATGGAGGTAGTGTCATTGGGGCGTTTGTCTACAGGACGGATGTGCTTAGAAAGTGTCTGACTGTCCGGAGTAGTATAATAGAAGCCAATTGCCACTGGAATCCTGATACTATCAGCAAATAGTGGGTGAGCAGGCTAAATCAATTGACAAATCGCTTAACGTCCGCTCAAATTCGCCTGTGAGAAAATCAATTAGCAACTGTCTAGGGTCCTGCGGAGATGTCTCCTCATTTTCTGGAAGCACTGTAAATTTAGCCTACGAAAACCATGCAATGGCGTTTTATGCGACCTGAATGACTGGCTACGAACTGTTTGTTGGTTCAACTCACAGGTGAAAGTGGTGCGGAAACCCCAGGAATGAAACACTTATTCGTTAATCCCTGAGAACGATCCCTGACAGCGCATCTACCTCGCGTTTTTATTCCGAGCAATGAGCGAGATTAAATTCCACCTCGTACGATGTGAGCCTAGACTGATGGCAATGAATCGGGTTAAGCGTGCAAACGAGCGTGTCGTGGACAGGGTTGTTGGCACTGATTTATAAAGTACCTCGGATGCACTCTGCATACAACGGGTCAAACACCGCCACCAACCACCCAACGATTTTCTTGACACTCATGAGAACCATGTCTCAGATCATCTTGCGCCATGCAAACTATTCAGAACTCCCAGAAGTCGCCCATGTCATGTCAAAGGCGTTTTGGAATGACCAGCTCTTCGGCGATCTTATCCATCCCCATCGAGAAAAGTTTCCAGATGATCCAGATTTATACTGGTTACGAAGAGCGCGCGTGAGCTTCTGGGATTATCGCTGGAGATGCATCGTTGCTGTAGCTAAGGACGCAAGTGGGAAGGATGTTATTGCTGGAATTGCACAGTGGGAAAGATTGGGAGAAGGAGGTAAGAAGCTTGAATGCTCGTACCTCGATCCTCGTATGTATTCGTCCTTTTACACAGCGAATTTCGTCAATATTAATTCCTCCCTATAGGAAATCTTCTCAAACCACTATCTTCATTGGCCATGATCATACACGCCCGAATCTGGCCCAACCGAGCAGCTGATCCGGAAAACGAAGACGTCATCGAGAGATCATACCCCTGCTTCCAACGTATATGGAGTGGCAAACGAGCCGAGTCCTGGTATCTTGCAGGATTGGCAATTCATCCGACCTTCCAGGGCAAAGGTGTTGGTAAGAGACTTGCACAATGGGGAATTGGGCAAGCACAGGCTGAAGGCGTTTGCGCTTCATTAATTGCTGCTGATGGGACGGATGAATTTTACAAGAAATTGGGGTTTAATGAGCAGTTTGGTAGAGCGGCAGATGGAGAAGGTAATCCGTTGGCTGACGTCGAGGGGTCAAATATGTATTGGTACTGGCCTCGGACTTAGACATAATTGTATGTAGTCAAACTCGAGAATGAAGTATAACAGCACCTCGTCATCAGTCGACCCGACACCATTGTCCTATCTCCACCACCTCATTCTCATCGTCGGATTCACTTCTAAGCCAGTTGAACAATCTCCTTTTCAATTCTCTCCCACTCCTTAGGCGTAAAACACCCCGAAATCCAATAGTTACCATCTAGATCCTGTGCCTGCACGTTAATGAGATTTCTCATCGGGCCACCATCATCCTCAATAATCACATCTGCGTAGTGATAGACAGGGCCCGGAGATTTCTCGGCCGCAGAGCCAAATCTGGCCGCCGTAAAGATATCTACCTTGACTCTGTTATTGGTTGTGAGGAGAATGCTATGCGGATTGGCAAATAGCGGTGCTTTTGACATCTCGTGCTTACGATGGAATTCCAACATAGCTAGTAGGTTTAATTGTTCCTGTTGGTCGACGAAAGCTTGGTGGCATGTGAAAGCTTGGTTACCTAGCGGTCGCTGGAACATTTGGGGAAGAATGGTGGCGAAAGAAGCGAGGAGCATGTTCTGCACGTAGACTCCTTTGCTGTTTTGTAGTTCGGGTAGAGTGCGGGCATCAATTGGTGCTATCATGCTGATTGGGCGTGAAGACGATTCAAAAACGGCTCTAGTAAACCATGCTAAGATGGCGTCATTCGGACTGACCCAGGCACCAGTGTCATCTTTGATATGTTCCAGGGCTTGCCCGTGTAGTTTGTCGATGGTCTTCTTCGGAAGACAAATGACGCGTTTCTCAACGGTGGGCTGCGTAATGAGAATCCAAATAAATCGCATAACAAAACGTACGAACGCAAATCCTGTCAGCATTCTCGACTCAATATCCGAGACTTGCGAACTGTAGTTGGATTTACCTGCGATGTCGTAGAGCACGTCATCTTTAGCACCGACAATATCTGGAGCGTTTTCTTTATGGCCAGACAAGACGGATGACCACGCTTCCACCAGATACTCAAAGCCTTTCTCATCAAAAAGAACGTGAGGCCACGAAACAGTCACGATCGTCGCATCGTCGAATGAGACAATGTGTAGAGAAAGCATGGGTACATCTCGACTAGTGAAATCCTTGAGTGTTTTAGGCGTACCAGGTGATAAGATCAAATCCCAGAAATTGGACAAAATTGGATGTACAGACGGCTCTGCCGTGGCCTTCGGGAATGATGTAGCCAGTTCGTGCTTGTCAATGCTGATATCGTATTCTTTATGCCAAAACGCAACAGCTGGAGTCGTTGAGTGTATTTCGAGGTGTCCTTGAGGGCTGTTGCTGTATTTAAGTCGCCCTCCTAACTTCTTCCAGTCGCCGATCTGAAGCAGTTCTTTGAGGGAATTGTGGAGCTCGTTTGGGTCTAGGACTTCGTCAAAGCACATTGTCCAAGCCATGATCTTTTGCCTCAGCAAGGAGAGATTGTCCATCATATGAGTTGGGTACACATAATTCGACGATGATTGGTGAAATGAAGCCATGATGTCTTCTTTGTTTCTGTTAGATGAAATGGCACAGTTGTAGAGATGTGAATTGGCTACAGGTAGAAGATTTACTGTAGGATATCACGTGGGCGGCGAGGAACGCTATGTCTAATCTGAATTAGTGTATAATTGAATTTATGTCAATTTATGCATTGGAAATTTGCTACCCTGTAGTTGGTCCATTCTTCGATACCAGGTCAGGACTGAAGTTGTCAGTTGAAGTGAATATTTGTAATGGGAATTTTAGTCTTACTAACGGCACAATACCCACCTTGTACAATGATTCCTAGACTGGCCAGCCCTATTATATTTACCCTGGAATTGCACCTGCGACTGTATTGAGATTGCATTTCCTCCGCTTTGAAACGAACGTCTACAATTCGCAACTTGAGTTCTTTATTTCTTCCTTCATCAATTGACCCACTTCACGCTATCTCTGCCTGTGGCAGTAGCCTCATGGTCTTGAATCTACAGACATAATATGGATACACATATTTGACTTGATAATATATCAAAGCTAGTTGCATATGGACTTTTCAATTACTACTACAACTGCATATAGCAAGACGAGGCAGCTAACCCTCTCATACATCATCATCTCCCCTACTGGTGTCGTGTACTCCTATGCCCTGCGATTTGCCTTGTCGAAGTCCGCTCTTGCTCCATGCAGCCTGATAACTACAGCGCCGTGCTTCGAACCAAAATCCTTGAAACTTGCAACGACCACGTGACAGCACGAATCAAGATTCTGATTGGTATCAAAAACCAATGGCCCCATCATGTTTGGCTTACTGGCTGAGATTAGTGGGGTCTGTAGGATCTGCGTGCTTTATTTACTCCGCATGGCTTGATATTCCATACCCAAGCACTGTTCGGAACAATGTTGAGACAAAAACTAAAACCACAAAGCTAGTTCCATCCTACCCCTTTGTCTTATGCAGCCCATGGTGAAGATCCTAGGATACTAGGTCTTTCTTGCAAGCATTTAACCATGGGCGATCCGTTGAGCGTAGCATCAGGGTTGATTGCTATCGTCACGGCAACTTTACAGTCCAGCAAAATACTCTACGAAACAATACAGAGCTTTCGTAATCACCAAACTGCAGTTTCAGATCTCGTTCGTGAGCTCAAATCTCTTGAGTCCGTTCTTCGACCACTTCAAGATCATGTCCGTACCGATGAGCGGGCCTTTGTACCGCTCAAATTTCCCCTCATCCAATGCCGACAAGCGTGCGCAGATTTCCAGACCCTCATTGAGCAGAACAGCAGGCGCTCTCGAGACAAGACAAGAACGAGCTTCAGGGACTGGGCCAAGTTAATGTATATGAATGGAGATATAGTCTCCTTTAAAGAGCTTTTGGCCGGTTACAAATCTACCATTACCATCGCGCTGGCTGACGCTAACTTGTCAGTCACTTCTCCCCACTGTGGATTTTGCTAACTTGGGTAGGCGGTCCTCCAAAGTTACTCTTGAAGTGTTGAACGATTACAAGGATCTAATATGCGACACGAAGCTTGATCTGGAAAAGCATCTCAAAGATATCGACTCGAAATTGCAAGATTTAGTGTCTCGGGGCACATCAGCCGAGACCAATGAGGCCCAGGCCAATTTACGAAGATTTGAGGACGAGAAAGAAAGCACTGAACGATGTCTTGCGTATCTGAAGCATGTTCTGGAAGAAATTAACAAGATGCATTTTCAACCTGTTCACACTGAGAACACATTGCAAACTGCTGCAATTTCTATCTCTACTCAAAATATGACGCTCGCAGATTCCCTAACGATATCGACTCTCAAAACATGCAGCTATAATCTCTCGAGCACTATTGATCGTCTTGAATCTCACCGTGGCCATACGGAAGAAAACCTTCGATTCAGATCTTCTTCGGAATGCCAGGACTCAGGCATTGATCGTGATACGAATCGAGAGATGCTTCAGAACGAGTTGGAAAGCACAAGGCAATGCTTGAGTGTCTGCGATCGAGCATCAGAATGGGCATCGTCCGGTAGGGTGCATGTTGTGGAAGACATTAGCGTTGGGGACGATGGAAAACAGATATGCGTGTCTACTCTCGGAGATTTATTTAACATCAAGGGGGCTAGAGCGGGTAACGGGGCTTTCCAGTTCTTTGGGTCGGTTTCGGAGAGGAGTCTAAACGAAATGTTGAGATCCCAAAACCAACAGCAATACACACAAAATAAGAGCGTAGTAGACGAGATTTGTATGAGTGGAGGACATTCGCGGTCAACGCGATAGGAGTTTCGTTCCTG
This sequence comes from Fusarium armeniacum, assembly GCA_013618295.1. Taxonomy (NCBI): domain Eukaryota; kingdom Fungi; phylum Ascomycota; class Sordariomycetes; order Hypocreales; family Nectriaceae; genus Fusarium; species Fusarium armeniacum. Next base: position 195,411 of record JABFER010000030.1, on the reverse strand, counting down.
TCTTTTCAGAACCCATTATTGTTACTCCCGACGGGCCCCAGAAAGAGATTTCCCTGCTCCGTGTGTTGTTTCAAAACGTGATGCCCCAGAACCTCCAGATGCCTGTCGAGTTGTAATAACCTGACGTTGGTTCAAGATTTTGGTCAGTTCCTGCACTGAGCTGTCCTCCCAAGAACCGATGACCTGATAAGAGTTGTCTGCGGCTCCGACGTCTTTGGCGTCATAGAGATGGTCTTTTGTCGAGACCAATAGCTGTACGCTGTTCTCTCCAACTTTTATACCCTCTAAATGATGCGTTGGGCGAAGAACAGATTCCTGCGCATCTTGTGGCGGAACAACATGCGTATCTGTTTCCAAAGCAGCTGACATTTTGTTGTAGTCGACCGTAAATAGCGCGATGAGCTTGGTGAAGGAAGTGATGGTGGATGAGGGAAATTTGAAATGGTTACCCCGCTAAGAATGATTCAGCGCGTATCTTTTCTGTATTTAGAAATCTTCAAGGTGGAGACAACGCTCGATACACCAGTCCAATAGCGTCGTGCCTGGCATGGTGGGGGGGTATATGCTCTCAATCAAAGCTGAGGACGGAATGAAAACATGAACCGGCTCGTTACAGGCTCATGATAGTCTTGCCTCGTGGATCCAACAATACTACTACCTCCGACTGATTATACAAGAGTTTGCACGCTAAAAATATCCTTAGCTCCCGAGTACCAGAAGCATTGTCCAAAGCTGTTATGAGTGGTTTTCTGTTCAATCGTCAAGCACAGCCACTGGCTACTCCCGGGATTTTACAATTTTCATTCATTTCGTCAACGGTGAAAGAGATGTCCTGTCTTTAACGTAGACCAGGTTGGTCAGATCACGTGTCAGAGCTCACACGTAGCTACCAAATACTCACATTTGGATATATGTCTGATTTTGTGTCTGTTAATGCCCTTCGTGAGCAGGACCTTCATTTCTCTACGAATTCAACGAAATGAGCTTACTCGTTGGCCGGTAAGCCCGTCAAGAAGCCGCGGATCCAGTCAATTAGTAAACTCGCCTCTGTTTTTTGCTCCATATCCGTAACCGTAACCACAGCTTGCGTTCCCCCTGATCACAGCGTTGGTTGAGTAAACGGTTCTAGTGAACGGTATCGTGGGCTAGCCTTATCGTTCGCTAAAGGATTCGCAATTTAAGTTCGCTGCAGATACCTGCTAAACTGGGAAAGCTGAAATGCAGGTACAAGGTTGTCAACCAACACACGGTAGCATCAAGTCTATGCGTGCAGTTGCGAAACGTTCCCATGACTGTTTTTACGAAGTAAATGAAGAGAGAAATTAAGAAAGGGGGAGAAAAGAACACCATGGCGACGTCTTCGCGAAATTTATGTGTATGTTGGTTGTTGGTTGTTGGTTGTCGGTTCTTCGGGTTTGACTGAACCCTGTTGGAGGACAGAGGCAATGCAGTTGACTGATACACTGAAAGTGGGCATGGAGAGAGCACCTATTTGCGTACAAAAGGTCAGTCAAGCATCACCAGTCCGTCAACGATAATTCTCTGTTCTCTAGAGACATTCCCAAACCGTCCGGATATTGATTTTATACTACCTTCGTTGAAATAATCATAACCTACTTAGAGATTCATTACTCTTTAGAATGTCGCCAAGCAAGACCATGACGCCGGCCCCAATCAATCGGAGAGATGATTCGTCCCTGTCTAGCGGCTCTGTTGACGTTGCAGGTCCGACGTTACCAATTGATCAGCCTAACAGTTCTACAGCAAGCCTGACGAAGACTAATGGAAGCGACAAAAAAAATCAAAAGATCGTCGTCGATGATCCTTTTGACAATAAGAGAAGACAGATTTTGTTTGATGCTATCAACAGACTCCAGTCTCGTGGCTCTCAGGTGTATTTGGACATTCCACAAGCAAGCTGATGCTCCAACTCTTGACACTGCGGCTTCAAGCTAACCTTTCTCTAGCTTGTGGTAGTTGGAGAGCAATCTGCAGGGAAGTCGTCTTTGTTGCGAAGCTTGACGGACATTCCGTTCCCCATCAAGTCTGGCATCGGTACCCGTTTTCCAATTCGTATCATCTCACGCCGTACTGGACAAGGAAGCAGTGAACGCTTCCGGATCCAAGTCGAGAAATCGCCCCAAGTCATCAGAGGCCTAGGCCAGGCAGACTCAGCCGCGGAGAATTATAAGCTGGAGGGTGATACTCTTACCACGGACGTTTTTGAAGCCGCTTTAAAGGATGTAAGTGGTAGCCCGTTTGATTTTACTAGAACCCATATGCTGACAGTTCATACTCAGCTATCTGAGAATTACATAGGGATTAAACAAGGCACTGGCCAGTTCAAGAAGAACTTTGTTTCAGACATCGTCACTGTTGAGCTTTCGGGACCTAACCGATCTCTCTTCAACATCTTGGATCTTCCCGGACTCGTCATGGCAAGTTGCAACGTCAATGAGTCTGAGCTTCAAGGAACTCATGAACTAGCGATACACTACATCTCGCGGCCGGAGAACACAGTCATGTTAGTTACATTTCTTCTGACAACCCGGGATAGGCTGACAAGTTGTGAAACTTAGCTGCACGGTGCCTGCGACAACTGAACTCTCTGCGCAAATAATCGTCGAACTGTGCAAGAAACATGTGACACACAGAGAAAGGCTGGTTGGTGTTTTTACCAAGTGCGACAAAGAGACAAGTCTAGATGAGATCCACACGGTATGTCTCCGTCTTTGGCTGATAAGCCTGGTAGTAGTCTGACCAGTATCCAGATTATTTCTTCCACGAAGAGCAAGTCTGAGGGAGGCGAGTCTGTCTTTGAGAATGGCATGTTTGTCGTTTGCAACAAAGATAACACCGAGAATGGTTTATCTCGCTCTGACATCGAGCAAGACATTTTTGGCAGGGAACCGTGGTCTCAGATTCCACTTGAACGACGTGGAGTTTCCAAGTTCAAGGACTATCTCGGAGAAATCTTGACGTTGCGAATCGAACAAGCTTTCCCTAAGCTTGAAAGAGACATATGGGTGCAACTGAGAGACAAGCGTGCCAAGTTGTCAGAACTGGGAGAGTCTCGCAGCACCCTTAGCCAGGAACAGGCGTATCTTAATCAATTCGTTCGCAAGTACGCCGAAAAAGCGAACCAAGCTCTCAGACATCCAGGGTGGCTTGAAAACAGTGACCTGGATCTACGACAGAAGCTCAGAATATTGAATGACCAGTTCAACAAGGTCATGCGATGGATTGGTGCAACGTGGAGCTTTAGCGACACCAATATTAACCCACGCAGTGTCATTTCAGAATACCTGGCCGTCATTGACAATACGCATGTCGACAAAGAAGCTAAGAACCAACAGGCTTACCAAGTATTACACCAGGCTGGGGACCAGAAGGACTTCAAGTTGGAATTGAGCAAGATACCAGCATTTGAGGAGTACGAACACGTCAAGACTTGGAAAGATTTCGAGTCAACTATAGGGGACTATCTTCGCAGATTTGGGGCTTCGCAACCACCGGGTGTCGTCAATTCTGACATTTATCCAGTTATTTATCGTCTCCAGGTGTCGAAGTGGGGTTCGATCGCACAAGAGCATCTGGAAAGGGTCAAGGATGCTTTACAACTAAGCTACGAAGGGATTTTGAGCTCTGTTTGTCCAGACACTGGGAGTACCTCGACTCTCCACCGTGAATTGAGAGAGCGTCTGTTTTTGATGTTCAGAGCCACATTTGAGAAGGCTCAGATCAGAATGGAAGACTACTGCAAGCAACAGACAGAACCAGAACTTCTGCAGATAGACGATGATCGATTTATTGAAGAGCTTGATGGTTGGCGTATGTTGAGGTATACTAGGGCTTTCCACGAAGGGTGCTCCGCTCAAGATGGTCAAACGCAAACTCTCGCTTCAAGAACGACCTTGGCAAATATGTGGCATGTTATGGACATATCTAATCAAAGACGACTGATTTGCGACATCCATGATGTTGTTAAAGTTTTCTACGAGGTGAGACTTTGACATCCAAGCCTAATTCCCTGAACCAATCATCTAATATTGTGAATAGCTCTCTCTCCAATCTTTCATAAGACACATTACACAGACCATTGTGGAAGGGTTTATAATGGATAAAGATGGTCCTTTGAGCAAGCTCACGACTGATTATGTTCTGGGCTTATCCGAGCAAGACGTGGGCAAGATTACAAAGGAAGACAAGAACACGGGCGAACTGAGGAATCAACTCAAACGTGATATCGCCAAGCTTGAAGAAGCCAGAGATATTGCAAAGGGCGCCAGGGACAAGGTTGAAGCTAGAAGAGCTGCGTAGAAGTCAACTTTTAAACAGATATTGCTAGCAATAAAGTTAGGCACTCCTGATGCAGACAAATAATTACATCGTTCACAGCTAGGGGAATATATCAAGAGGGATAGCCTTATACTGAAGTCTGAACTGAGATAGTTGCTACAGTCATTGCCACACTAGATGACTACACAAACCTACTTGCCGCCTTATAATAATTGGTTATTCATTATACCATTTTATCTCTCTTACTGAGTTAAATCGTCACGTGCAATTATCTGTGTTTCCCTCAGCTTTTCACGGCATTGAATAAGTTGAAACGGTTTTTCGTTTGTGTCATGTTCCCATCTCCGACCTTCTCGGTATTTTTTTCTTTGTGTCATTGATAACCTACAAATAGTTGTCTCCAGATCAGACTATGATGTTGAGCGATCGAGCGCCGCATCGATGAATCTAGAAGACGGTTGTATCATAAGTATCTACTCCACAGTCCTCAGATGTGGCAAAGGATACAACGACGTAAGCTCGGCATTGTTAACACTTTCAGTGTGGGAGAGCTCGTTAGTCATGTCCAAAAAGCCTGTTCCACAGTTTAATGCGCTGACAGCAAATTATCACGCGCACTATCAATTCAACAGATACGCGCCACTCAGCAGCATGTGTTAATCTTTCACATTCGCGAAGGTCCAACTCTTGCAGTAAGTTACCCAACATATCACACAAATATTGCCTTGGGCCCTGAGGGTATGCCGGGGGATATGACACTAACAACCTATCAAAAGAAATCTCTTACGTTTAGTATTATGCGCTTCAACCCATTCCAGCTCTCTCACCGGTAAATGTTGTGGCTGCACAGACGTAGCTGAAATACCGTTTCGTGGAGCGTGGTGGATGGTCTAGTGCTGTCATTGAAGAACGACAGAGATTATTCGTCATGTTTGGCTTTCCATGGCTAATAGAATACTACTGTACGACCGAGGATGAATTCTCAGGCAGCCACTATAAAGTGTGCACCCCCGTTCATCAGACGACAGAGCCCCCCTCTCTAATAGAAGTTGACTTGTCACTAATCCCTAGGAACTCATATTACCCATTTGACTTATCGCTACAAATTTGAAACTGACAATTTCCACATTCATAGAATTGAGTATTTTGCTGTTGCACTTCTAAGGTATCATTTTGACCAGCGTCTCTTCTTTTCAGAAACAAGAAAAATCGTCAACAGATAGAATGGAGTAAGCACAATCCAACAGGCGAGATGTTGGCACCCAGTGTTATTTAATGAGCATGTTCTTACATAAAGTTTGTGGTGACGGTTTGCAGCCTGCATGAGACTATTGAATGTTTTGACTGCGTAAGCATTGTTGCTTGCCACAATGTCCATAGATTGGCCGGTGTATTCTAGCGGCCCGTATCCAAGCAGCCACATACTTCAGCTATGAAATCCATGACTTCAGGTTCTAAATGAAGAAGTACGGGTAGAGATACGATCCAGTCGATGTGCGCGGTATTGGTTGCTTTTAATAAAGGAATTTCTCTATAAAGAGCCATCCTTCTCCTGTTTTCTCTAGACATTCCTTACCAGCTCTCCATCATCTCAAACTGCATCGAAATAACTAAACACCAACACCAACAGAAACATTATTTCTTCCATCATGTCCAGCACTGCCACTTGGTCAAAGTCCCAGGGTTCTGTCAAGAACTTGCACTGGCGAGGTGACACCCAAGTGCCCAACACAGGCATGTCCGTCGGACCATCGGCCGTTGTCTTTGATGACAAGGTCTATTGCTTCCACCAGGGCAGTAGCAACAATGGCCAACTTTGGTTCAATGTCTACAATGGTTCTAGGTGGCTTGGAGATCTCCAGGTGCCCAACACTGGCATGTCAGCCGGGCCGTCCGCTCTGATCTACAAGGGCATGATCTACGTTTTTCACCAGGGAAGCGGAGGCAATGGAGAGTTGTGGTACAACGTCTACGATGGTTCCAGATGGCTGGGAGATACCAAAGTCCCCAACACAGGCATATCCGCGGGACCATCTGCTATCATCTACATGGACAAGATCTATGTCTTCCACCAGGGAAGTCGTGGTAACGGTCAATTGTGGTACAACGTCTTTGATGGTTCGAGATGGTCGGGTGATCTCCAAGTACCCAATGTTGGCATGTCGGCGTCTCCCACTGCGACATACGTCCCGTACAAAAACATTATCCAAGTCCTTCACCAGGGAGGTGGTGATAATGGTGAACTTTGGTTCAACACCTTTGATGGTAACCGCTGGCTCGGTGATGAGAAGGTGCAGCGTGTAGGCATCTCGGCTGCGCCATCCGGACTAGCATTTGATGACAGGGTTTTCTGCTTCCATCAGGGCGGTGGCTTCAACGGTGAACTGTGGTACAATGGATTCAATGGCGAGTTCTGGGAGGGGGATAAGTTGGTCCCGAACACGGGTATGTCGTCGGACCCTTCTGCTGTGGTCTATCATGGCAAGATCTATGTGTTTCATCAAGGTTTTGGAGACAACGGCCAGCTTTGGTTCAATGTTCTTGAGTAATGGAAACAATGAGGGTTCGGGTAATTCTATTGCCATCGAAATGAACATGGCCCTGTCTGTAGGTTTAGGTATCAAGGAATATTCTATTTTCACGTGAAACTCGCCTTCCGAACTTGGAAATAAATCCGATGTCGGAAAGGAGCGCGGCGCTTAGCACACTGGTTCGGTTCCATTTGACCTTTCAAATTTACGACATCAGCAATGACATAGTTACAGCAGATAGATCAGATTAATCAGTAAGTTACGGTTAGCTAAGACAGAAATAGAAACGCACAGAACTGCAGCCAACATACAGGATATGCAATGCGCTCAATTATAAATATGACTTTTTCTTTGAGATAACAACAACTAACGACCAACTGTCAACGACCAACTGTCAACGACCAACAACCAACAACCAACAAATGCCTCACAATTCGAGTTAAAAATTATCCCATTGGCACGCTTGGGCTGCCAAGCCCAACTCATGATGCAGTCAAGCGCACATGCTGTTTCCCACCGTAGAAGCGGGCGCGTTGGTCATATTTTTGGACACGACTAAAAAGAAATATGTTGATAAGAAAAGACATGTGAGACGAGCCAACAGTGGAATTTAGCTTTTAGAGTACAGTTGGTTCTGTTGAATGCGAATATATATTTATCTCCATTTCCGTCTTCACATTGCCCTACACATTCACTCAAACAGAATCGACAGTGAATTCAAATCAAAATGTTCTTTCTTTACATCTTACCTCTTTTTGCCCTCATATGGCGCCTCGTTGTCTCTTTCAGTCACCTCTCTAGAATCCCGCGGGAGGTACCCTGGTCAGGAAGTGGAAAAAGCTTTACTCCTTACCTGTTGACGCAGATACGAGCAATATGGAATTTGCCAGACGTCATGAATGACGCTTACCAGAAGGTACGATAACTAACTGGTGGCTCTTAAAATGTTGACCTAAAATTGTCCATAGTATTGCAAAACTGGTGCCATCTGCGCCGTCGCTCTGCCATTCAGTCGGCCCGAGATTCTTCTGCCCCAGCACCTCATCCACTGGATGACAACACAGAGCGACAAAGTGTTGAGCCCAACGCCGATCCAGCATGAAATTGTTGCAGCAGAATACGCCTTCCTCAGCTCATCGCTAAAGAAAGAGTCTGCCGTCTACGACGTTCTTCGGGTACAGATGAACAGACATGTGCCGAATCTGATACCCAAACTTGGGGAGGAACTGGCTTCTGCAATTGACCAAGATTTTGGATTTGACACTGAATGGAAAGAAGTGCAGGTGTTTAGTCTCGTTCGAAGTGTCTTTGCAAAAGTGATTGCGTGGCTTGTTGTTGGCGATGAACTATGTAAGGCACGCATATTTTACAGGAGACTTTGTACTAACATCAGACCAGGTCGCGATCAGCAGCTCGTGGATACCTTGGCCAAGTTTTCTAGCACTGTTATACCAAGTGCGATAGCTATATCACTCTTCCCTACATTTCTTCGGCCTGTCTGTTCGCGGCTTACCTCTTTCTTCAACCGCGTCTACATGAACAGAGCGCTCAAGGTCCTTGGACCGTATATTGAGCGGAGGATCGCTGAGGTAGAGAATGCAAACTCCAAGACTCTTTCCCACGAGGATGTTTTGACATGGCACATTGAGGAAGCCATTCGAAAGAAAGAGCCCCGAGACACGATGACCGTTATGATAGCCTGCCGCCTCTTCGCCACTATTTTGGCCGCTTTGGAGTCTACCACCCTCACCATGACGCATGCCCTGTTCAATATCTCTGCGAGTGAGCGATCGACCGAGATCTGGGACGCTCTGAAGACTGAGAGCGAACAAGTATCATCAGGCGAGATGGACCAGGAGAGTATCAACAAGCTACACGTTGCAGACAGCGCGATCAAGGAAAGTCTTAGGCTGCATACAGCACTCAAGGCTCTCAGTGTGCAAGTCATGCAGCCTGAGGGCATCACACTCAAAGACTATGGGGTGCATCTTCCCCTTGGATCTCGCGTGGGGATCTCGGCATGGGGCGTTCACCATGATGAGGATATATACCCGAATGCCTACACATACGATGCTTTCAGATTTGTGCAATCTTTTCAAGATGGAGACGACCGCAGCAGCAACTCACATCGAATGGTTTCAGCCTCTGAGACATACCTCTCTTTCGGTTATGGAAAACATACTTGTCCTGGAAGACATTTTGCATCTGCTTTGACAAAGATGTTCTTATCTCGAGTGGCAGCAAATTATGATTTCGAACATGTTGATAACAAGCCAGGACTCTTTAATCTCGGACACCTCCCAACACCACCGGTGGAAGGAAAGCTGAGAGTGAGGAGAAAGAGTGATTTTACCGTGTTCAGCCCATAGATGCGTTCCCGTTATTGATCCAATCGGAAATCGGCATGGTCTGGAGGGTTCTTCAAGCGGATGTGATGTGAGAGAAACTATGACAGTAACCGTTGTGTTGGGAGAGGGCTAGTTAGGCCGGTATTGCTTTCAAGCATTTGAGCTAGACATCACCAAACCATAGCAGTAGTTCTACCATGGCTGGAGGTGTACAAAGTCTATTCTCGGAATTTATAGCATGCTTCAAATGAAACGGTTTTCTTTATTATACCGTACAGTTCCAGTACATCCGACACCTTAGGGGTGCAGCCAGAGAATGTTCCTTCGCTGAAGCTCTTACTCTTGATTATCCTGACTATCCTTACTTAGTTGGCGCTCCTAGGCAATGTCCGGTCATCTTCTATGCCAGTCCCATATGTCAGCTGTGGCCTTTCACTATGCTGTAGGGGTTGCTGAGCCGTCGGTGCTGCTGGGAATCGAGATGACTCGTCGATGTCACTGGTCTGCTCGCTCTTCTTTCGCAGTCGGTACCACATCGAGGCTCCTCCGAAAAGCAGGATGACAGACGCCGTTACAACCGCAAGAATGACCGTTCCCGGGTGGGAGGATATTGAATCGTCGATCCGTTCAGCGGACCAAGGGTAGCATTCGAATTCAACAATGATGAAGATGCATATACCCATATATAAGAAAGGTATTATCAGATGTGTATATTTCTCGGCGATACTAAGGAGATGTTTTTGCTTCATCACCAGATATGCAATCAGACACAATACCCCCAGCAGAATGTAGTATGTTACAACATACACAGCTATCTCCGCTCCCTTCGTTTTTGAAAAGAGAGGAATGTAAGTTCCAATGTTGTCTCCTCCATTTATGACCATGATTGCTGCAACCTTGATGACATTCCTAGTACTGGAGAAACTCGGGACCTTCTCCTCTTCCTCGTAAGGAATGATCAATTCGAGAAGCTTCCAGATCCCGAGCAAACCTGGAAGTAAACCGAGGAAACCGATTGGCTCAGACGGAAGGGCAAGTGAAGCACCGAAACCAACCATGGAGACAATCATAATCACGGTAAATCCAACATATTGCCAGATCGTGATTTCAACGGGCATTAGTGTCGTGCTTGGAGATGACGACTTGGTAAAGAAGGTAACCAGAATGAAGATGTCGTCAATGTTCGTGATGGCGAAGGTACTGCATGCAGTTCCGAGCGTTCTACCAAACTCCATAATAGGCGGAAGAATGGCGATTGGGGCAGTCGCGAGACCTGGTTGAACGAAAACGTTTGATGAAGGAGAAAAGAGGAACTGATTGTTTGTAAATCGTTGGATTCAAATTTATTGCGTTCCACTCTATGCTTAATGCCAAGTCACCAATGTGGTTGAATAAGCAGGGTTCTATTGCGCTCAATTGTACAGCAAGCATGATGGAAAGTTATATAGTGATCAATTACTTCCTTATCAATTTTGAAGGGAGAGCCACAGGATAAGAACATGCAGTAAAAGTAATTGTACTACAGTTTCTAATACAACGGGTTCTGTGAGGTACCTCGACTTGCCAAGGAAGATGATAAGCGGCACTGGCCTAATTGCGGAATACATAACATGAGAAGAGCGGGGCTTGTCAAACTTGTCCGATAGAAACGCTCCTGTGGCGCTGCCCTGTATCTGTCCCTGATTCTTTTTATCGTCAGTCTATCTATGTCCTATCAGATTGTGAATTTCTGCATTACCTTGTTGCTAGAACATACAATGCTCGATGCAAACTCCCAAGCCTGTTGAAAGTAAACAATTTTGATCAATATTGCCATAATATACAACTTATAAATTTGGTCAATCATCACAAAACAGTTCAATCGGTTCTAACCAAGTGTTACAAGGTAACGTATGAGACAGAAATAACTACAGGCACCTCTAGAAGCGGAGGAAGTTGAGCATTTTTTACAACCTAGTCACAAGTCTCGAGGTAAGGATACACATTTCAATTCTGCTTGCTCTTGCAGCTGATGGGTTTGGTATTTCAGCTAGCCACCGATCAGATTTTAGTATGATTGTTTGGTCGGAACGTCTACATAGTGCGTACAACAGTCCATGGAAGCGAGCATGGTCAAGGCCAGGTATTGGGGCTTACGATAAGTCTCACTATCTACAGCCGCATCTTCTTGCTATGTGACACGTATCGAGAAAGGCCCTGGTTGAGACCACAATGGTGCTCTACTACTGGCCATCTCTAAAGCATGGCTTATCACATTCCAATTGGCGTTTCCATAAATCTCCACATAAAGCGCGTCTATGAAGTCGAATGGTTAACAGGCAGGAGGTGGCGCTTCCCGACCTCAGCTGAAAACTGACCCAAGACAGTCTCTTAGACATACTTTGAGTTACCTATCACATCAACGACGTCGCGACCTCACACCGCTCTCTCGATCAAGGCCCGGTGGTAAAACCCAATTCTCTGCTTATAGATACCCGCTCCTGATGTATAGAGTCTACAGATTTTCTGAGGAGACTGTATATACGGTGATGCAAATGATTGCTGAGCCTGGCATGTACCAGCTAGGAACAAGCGTAAACATTTCTATTGTAGGCGATCTTGCAAGACAGAACAAAGCGAAAGACAGGGGGTCAGGGTTCAGCTGGCATTAGCAGACGCCTCCGGTACTCTAGTCTTTCAGCTGATGCCAGAAACAGACCGTTGCATATCTCAAGTGGGTTCACAGACAGCAGCTGAAGCAATTCAAGGTGAAAACATGTGAGATCGAGCATGCTGGTGTGCGAGGAACGGAGTTTGTTTTAGAAGGCTAAAGCCAATTTGCAGAAAACCTCAGACACCGAGCATCCTTAAGCAGATACCTGACCTCCAGCCTGTCCGAGGGAGTTCGCGTGGTCAAAAACTTCTATAAAAGAGTGGTTCCCTCTCCCACTGGCTTCAGAGATTTCCAAACCATAACAACGAATCGACATCAAGCACCAGAACTTCAACCCACAGAATCATTGCCACCATGAACAACTCTACCATGGATCAACTTGAAGAGGCCCATAAGCAGGGTGTTGTACTTGGCCTTTCTGGCTTTAGTGTACACCAGCGCCTCGACATTGATGTCATGCTGACCGAGCAGCCTGATACTTTTAATTTGTTCCTTATCGCTCTGATGGAACTCCAGGGGATGGACAATCTCCCTTGGCAGGATCAGATCCCTCATGGCTTCTCCTTCAAAGAAGGTAAACAACAGGACTTGAAGATGTCCTGGTTTCAAGTCGCCGGTTTGTGAACGCAACCTATCTTAGTGTAAAACTTGTGCAGCTGATTAGTCGCAGGCATCCATGGATTACCCACGGGTCCTTGGGATTCCGAGGGCACTGGGGGATCGTATTGCAAGCATGGTGAACCAACCTTCGGAACCTGGCACCGCCCCTATTTGGCAATGATGGAGGTAAGACAAGATACATTCAAACCCTCAGCTTACTCTAATTGGCGCATCTAGCAAACCCTGTTTCGTCAAGTAGCCAACGTCGCCAAACGGTTCTCGGAATCGGATATCCCGAGTGAACAGAAAGAGAAGTATCTCGCTGCTGCTCAACAGTTCCGGCTTCCGTACTGGGATTACTATCGTCCTCGAGGATCCAAGGTTACCTTCCCGGGAGTCACCAACCCCAAACATGGCACGACTACTGCTCCCTACGATTGGAGTGCTCCGCAAATCTTCACACTACCTGAAGTCATGGTCCGGCGTCTTCCAGATAACAAGCTTGTTCCTATGGCGAACCCTTTCTTCCAATTCCAGTTCAACAGTGAACAATTCCAGTATCTCACGCGTGAAGGGTATCCGGCGGTACTTGTAAGTATTACTTTATCATCGAAGGAATAGCTTTTTTATGATGATTCGTGTACAGGCGAAAATCCAAAAGACAATCCGCCACGGGGGATCTGATGAAGCAGCTACTGAGGCGTTGAATGCCCAGTTGAATTCCGTCCGTGAAGACAGAGTTCGTATCTGCCTCTCTTTAATCGAAGACGAGATTTATAGAAACTTCAGAATGTTTTCAACCAACGCAGTGGACGAGAATGCGAAAGAGGATCCTGCAGAACAGCCTTCCGGATCAATTGAGGATCTCCACAATAACTACCATGGCACTATTGGCGGCGGAGGACATATGAGTAAAATCAAGACGGCGGCCTTTGATCCAATCTTTTGGATACATCACTGGTAAGCGTTGGCCTGACAGAACACAATAGACTGTGCTCAGCAGCTAACAATGTAATGCAGCCAAATCGATAGACTGTTCGCGATCTGGCAGGCTGCCAACGGCGAGAAACATTGGTTCAATGAGCTTCTTCCAGGAAAGCAGGGAATGGGAAAAGACAGCCTGAAACCTTTCCGCCAATGGCCCCTAGCGGACAAAGCAGACGCTGAGAATCGGTACTGGAATTCCGACCGGGCCCGGTTTACTGACGATCTTGGTTATACGTATCCCGAATTATCAAATGGACAGACGGGTGACGAGGTCCGTGAAGATTTCGCGAGAAAGTACGAATGGAGCCGAAGGACCACCGCAAAGCCATTTTTCGGGACACCTCCGGATGATATGCAGCCTCTGCAAGTCGGAGAGGCTCAAGTCTTCCAGTACACGTCCGGTGTACCGTCAGGGGATCTCTTGAAGACTCCTGATTTCCCCGTGCATATGATGCAACAGCAAACCGTCCTGACCGCGATGGTATCCACCCCTCAATACGCCGACGATTGGTACATTGATGTTGTGGTCGAGAGGCAAGAGTACAAGGTTCCTATGTTCAGACATTGGCTAATCCAACTTTACAGAATGCTCGCTAATGGGACTTACACCATTTTCTACATTATCGGCGACGTTCAAGGTCAGTCTGGTGGGGAATGGTCGACTCTCCCTGGGTTCGTGGGTATGTCCCACATATTGGCGGCGCCTCGCGAGATATGTGAGAACTGTGCCCGTCAAGACGAGGGAACCCAACTCGTGACCAGCACAACCCCGATCACTTCATTGCTCCTCGATTACCTGCAGATCGGAAAATTGAGAAGCATGGAAGCAGATGACGTGAAACAGTTTCTCATTGAAAATTTAAAGTGGCGAGTCCAGACCGTAAGTGCAATTTGAGATGAAAGACTTCCAGATCTGAACTGACTTATTTCCCCCAATTAACAGGAAGCTGGCGAAATCCTTGACCCTAGGGACATGTCCAGGAACCACAATTTCAACCTCAGCGTTAGCCGCAAGCGAACGCCAGTGCAACGCGGTGCAGGCGAAGTACAATACGACACTTACCCTGATGTCATCGACGCCATTATTCGCAATTCTTCTTAAGTATGCCATCTCTTCTAGATGGTGCAGATAGCCCCTGCCACAATAGCATTCCCTATCTTCGTACTAGTTTTATCGATAAATGATGACCATTACGCATCCTGTGATATCTTGTTGACCTTCGCCGTGCTTACTCTGTTGTTCGCGATTCCAAGTACGGTTATGTGAATTCAATTACGGAAGAGATTCAGCCGCTAGTAAGGGTCGGATTGGAAAATTAGACTAGTAGTATACATAAACGTGAAGTCAAAGCTCTTGGCCAATTTAATATTTCTATCATTTTGACAAAAATCCTGAAATCCGCTATTGATAACAGCGCAGGCACAAGGGGCGCATATTGCCGGTTTCTGCACAGACGACAATAAACGAAGCATTGGCTTCCAAACCAATCAAGTGGTGAAAAGATTTGGAGTGGCATGAAGACAGCAAATGACATGCGTCTGATGTGGGGAGAGAGTGGCAACAGATAATCACGGACGACGAAGCAAACGATATGGAGTGAGAGTACAACTGCTTAAACTAACATAATAGTTTTTGACTTAACTACAGTGTACGACGAAGTGACACCAAAATTCAACGAGGGCCATTCGTTCGCACACACACAAAGAAAGATCTACAGAGACAGCCACACAATTAATTATGTTGAAGGATTTAAGACATGAGACACTTCAGGTTATCACTGGTCAACGAAAAGGTATATTCATCATAGAAGCATTGACAGTACATCAGCAGTGAATGTCTTGACGTCATCGGTATAGCAGTCTACAACGACTATATAAGGTGTATGCAGCCGGGTACTAGATATAATTTCTTCCTTATTCAACACCTGTATTGAAATCTATCGATTTTTTCGCACAAAAGTCAATATGCTCGGCAGCGGTAACACATTTGACCCAAACACCGACATTCCCGACCTCAGCGGGAAAGTCTTTGTCGTCACTGGTGGCAGTGCGGGCATCGGATATGGAATCTCAGCACACATCCTCCAGCACAACCCAGAGAAGCTTTACCTTCTTGGCAAAAAGCAGCACCATCTCGAAGAAGCTGCTGAAGGTCTGAAGAAATTCGGTGATATTTCGCGAGTGGAGTTCGTCCAGGTTGAACTGGAGGACCTCCACGACACGGATAGAGTTGCCAAGAAATTAGCATCCGAGTTGGACCGCCTAGATGCGTTGGTACTGAACGCCGGATTGGGCGTCGGACCGTACGGAGAGACAAATGACGGCATTGACAGTCACATGCAAGTCAATGTTTTTGCACAACATCATCTAGCCATGACTCTTCTTCCCAAGCTCGTCGCTACTCCAGATAGTAGGCTCTGTCTTCAGTCATCCGACATGCATCGCGCAGCACCTAGTTCCATCAAATTCGCAAATCTCGAGGAAATCAACACAGATATTGGCCCAGCTTATCTCTACAATCGTACCAAGCTCGCCCAGATCCACCTTGTGCGCGCTCTAGTGCGACGCAAAGAACGAGGCGAGCTTGGTATGCAACCTGGCAAAGGACCCTGGATTAATGCCACTCATCCCGGCGGTGTCAAGACAGATCAGCAGGAACAGGCGGTTGATGCTTATGGAACTCTGGGTAAGGTAGGCGTGGCTATTGTTCGGCCATTTCTGAAGGATCCTGTTGATCAGGGTTGCAGACCTATCCTTTTCGCTGCGACGAGCGATGCTATCAAGGAGGAAAAGATTGATGGTTGTTATATTGTTCCCGACCGCAAGATTACCGAGCCAACCTCGCAAGCCCTTGGCGAAGAACTTGGGGAGCAGCTCTGGAGACTTACTGAAACAATCCTTAAGGAAAAGCTTGGGTCAAGCGCATCGCAGTAAGAAGGTGCACGTGAAAGCAAGTTCGTGACTGAAGCAAGACGTTCATACTCAAGCTTGAAAACATGAGGAAGATTGAGGAGCACAATATTAGCAGTATCATGTTCCATGAAGATAGGAATATCTCTAGTCTATTTTCCCCTGCAATGATTCCTGACTTTACTCAATGATTCTCAATCCTATTATGTCTTCAAATGACAAACGCATGTGATTGATCATCAAGTGGCAACGCTGGAAATCGTTCGATTAAAGTCTACGTTAGCATACAACGCCGCATTTGGCATTCCTGCTAACGGCGATCACCCCACAATAGAGTTTCAGCTGAAGACGTTTTCAATTATAAGGTTTGCATTTTGTACAAGATATAAGCACTTACTTGGAACCCCTCTTCCCTTTAAACCGTCCTTACCGAGTTTCTTTTGACGACCCTTCCGTAATATTCGTGAGATAGTCAGAACGATTATTCAGGAATCAATCTTCTCTGATTTTGCTAGGAGCATGATGTCAAACACCCAGCCTCAAGTTGCCCCGCCCCAGCATTCCAGTCGCGACACCTCAAGATGGTCCTGGCGGTATCTGGGTCTTGGAGTCGCAGCGCTCGCCTTCTTCGTCCCCGCCTTGAGCTCCAGTTCTGAAGCGCTGTGTCCCCAAGCTCCCATTCAAAATGTCCAATTGCAAGATCAAATGACAACAGCCATGCTCAAGAACTTGAGCTCAGACTGGTTTCGAGAACAGAGCATCAAACGAATGGCAGGTGCTATCCGGATCCAAACAGTGGCATACGACGATATGGGCGCAATTGACCAGGATCCTCGCTGGAAAGTGTTTGACGAGTTCGCGGATTATCTACAAACTTCATTTCCCAAAGTTTATGAAAAGCTCAAACTTGACAAAGTTAATAGCCACGGGCTTCTTTATACATGGACGGGCAGTGACACAAGTCTAAAGCCAACCGTTTTGATGGCCCACCAAGACGTTGTGCCTGTTCCTGAAGGTACTGTTTCACAGTGGGATCATGCGCCTTTCAGTGGCGAATTCGACGGTTCGTCAATCTGGGGTAGAGGCGCGTTGGATTGCAAAAATACACTGATTGCATCTTTGGAAGCGATAGAGGCCCTGATAGATGCAGGGTTCAAACCGCGACGCACCATCATCCTCTCATTCGGATTTGACGAGGAGATTTCTGGCCACCACGGCGCGGCTTTCCTTGCAAACTTTCTCCTTGACCGCTACGGAGAAAATGGTGTATCACTCATTATCGATGAAGGTGCCCCGATTCTCCCTATTTGGGGTACCCATTTCGCTATTCCCGGAGTTTCAGAAAAAGGTTATGTTGATGTTGAGATTGTTGTACGCACCAGGGGCGGACATAGCTCAATGCCGCCTGTACACACCAGCGCCGGTATAGCCGCTGAGCTGGTGAGCGCTATCGAGAAAACTCCATACCCGCCTCAACTCCACCAGGATAACCCACTACTGGACTTTTTGTGGTGTGGCGCAGAACATGCCCCGGGTTTCATGACCGGACTCAAATACGTATTGCCTAAACGAGGTCGTACAGGCATTCTGGAAAGCGTCAAGCGACTCTCGTTCCCACGACTTGTCTCTCGCGTTAATCGAATGGCTGGCTATCTGATCTCGACAACCCAGGCAGTTGACGTCGTACATGGTGGTGTCAAAGTAAACGCGTTACCTGAACGGACAACTGTCTTGATCAACCACCGAGTCAACGTCGGGGAAACGTCAGAATTAATTCGACATAAAATTACCAAGCTCGCTGGTGTGGTCGCGAAACGACACAACCTCACCTTGCACGCATTCGATGATTCAGAAGAAGAACAGTCCTCGATACTCGTTCGTTTCATGGGCAGCGTGCTTGAACCCGCACCCGTAACTCCCACCAAAGCGAGCGACGAAGGTATGGATACTCCATGGTCCGTAATATCCGGCACGACCAGAGCTCTTTACGGAAAGCAAGTAGTGATGGCTCCCGGGATAATGCCTGCAAATACGGACACTAAATACTATTGGAAGCTAAGTCGGCACATATTTCGGTATTCCCCGGGGTGGGACCCTGAGACGCTTTCAATTGAGGGTATACACACCGTCAATGAAAGGGTAAGCGTTGTGGCGCATGTGAAGACAGTGCAGTGGTATGTTTATTTTTTGAAGAATGTGGACAATGCAAGGTTTTAGTTAAAAGATGACGTTATGGCGGGCTTCGTTTTTAATGGGAGATAATTCTGGTATTGTGAGCTGTCACATTCAGGGTTTGACACGGGCTGTGCTTGGCTGGTTATGGCCATTATTTCGGTAGATTCGGGTTTCGGCAAGTAAATGTTGATTGGCAGACACAGTCTTGGTATATGATTGAGATCTCCGTATTGTTTTAACATAAGCGACTACCCAACATTGATATTTGTCTCTGACCCAAGGTCACATGGCTTGAAAGTCCCAATGTATCATGTATTGGTAAGTTAGGGGACTTTTGAATAACCCCTTACCCTACGTCATTGTATCGCGTGTCATCATGTCGGTTTAGTACCAACGCTAGGCCTATCATCTTTAAGAACAGGCCAATTAACGATTAAACGCATGCGCAACATGTCGGGTCAGTCCGAGAAGTGGCCTCATACCATAGTCCGAGCCATCCGCTCGGAACGGAGCGTGGTAACTGCGTTTTAACGCTGTAAGATAAAGCTAAAGATTGAATTAGACCCTTGAAGAAGACCCCCAAATTGAGGGGAGTTACAGGGTAGTTAGATATTCAAGTAGGCTGTGCAAACAAGGTCAGCAGTCTCGAATACGCGTATGGCTCGTTGATTGGTCCAAGCCCCGTAATAGAAGCGAATCCCACGTAATCATTGGCGAGAAGGATTTTCCGAATCTTATCAGCCCCTATCCTCATATACTAGTCAAATTACCCTTGTTTGTGCTTCCCGTTCGTCCACCATAACTCACGTTGAACAGGCAAAGCAAGTCAATTTCCTTCACAACACCGTGGCCAACCCCCCTCCTCGCAAAAGGATGACAGCGACACAACCGGTCCAGATATTGGCGCAAACTGCATCGCCGATGCATTCCAAGGTCCTCAAGAAACCGCTGCTGAGACATAATGAGGATGTCCGCTGTCTTGTCAGCACCGCGCTTTTCTTCACCGTCTTCTTGATTACTTGGCACAACTTCACCTCCCCCACAGCTGGAGGCTGGCTTTCATTTTCGCTATGGCTTGCCTTGTTTCAGCTTTCCTTCATGGGTGCTGTCACGACACATAACGCAATTCACCTGCCTGTCTTTTGGTCCAAGAACTGGAACAAGTTTTACCAAGTTTGCCTGTCTCTGCAATATGGCGGCGCCGTGTCAATTTTTATTCCAGGACACAACTTGTCGCACCACAAGTATCCTCAACAAGCACGAGACGTCAGTGAGTGCTTCATTCGAATTTTGAATTTTCAATATTCAAGATGCTAACCGTTCTCGATAGTGCGCACAACCAAGGTTCGATACAGCTGGAATCTACTAAATGGTCTACTATTTTTCTGGCATGTTGTCCTTTCCGGAAACAAGGATGACAAGCTGTACTTTGAAGCTCAAGCTCGCCTCAACCGACCCATCGTAAGACAGCGCCAGCTTGAAGAGATTGCCGTTTGGGGCACTACCGGCGTTCTCATTCTCATCGACTGGCGAAGATGGATCTGGTTTGCGCTGTTGCCTCAATTTTATGCAAAGTATTGCATCCTGTCTCTTAACTTCCTTCAGCACGATGGATGCGACATGACCTCCAAGTACAACTTTGCGCGTAACTTCACCGGCAAGACGCTGAATTACTTGTGCTTTAACAACGGATATCACACAGTGCATCATCTTTACCCCGGACTGCACTGGTCAGTTCTACCCGAGAAGCATCAGGAGCTCATTTCGCCACACGTCGCTCCCAGCCTGGAGGATTCAAATATTCTGCTGTACATGTGGCGCAACTTCATCTACCCAGGACTCCGCGTCGACTACAGGGGCAAGCCCCTAATAATTACCAAGGAGGAAAATGAGATGCCTGACGAGCCATGGTTCTACACCGAATCAGAAACCTTTTCCAATACGAAGGAATACCTGGCACAAGGTATGGAATAAGTGATGAGTGGGGAGTCAGACAGGAGTGTTTAGGGACGCGGCTATGACCTTTGGTGTGTATACATAAAACAGCGAGTTCGATTGGGGGCGGGTCTTTTTTTAGCATTGATAGCATCGGCATCTTACAAAAGTTAATTAATGACTGCAAAGATAATGAGGGTAGAGAAGGAAGAGTTATAATGTAAACAACGTCACGTGCAAAGTCACATGTCGCGCCGAAGAGATTTTATATGGAACTTTTGAGAATCCGAGTTTTCAAAGCAATGCAAATGTTATCTATCAAGCGATCAACAAGAGCAACAAAATCGAGTCACTGATGTTCCTTTAAGTTGAAGATTATTTCTCCAGAAAAACGTAGCGATGGTGAAGGCTACCTGCTATTCGACATTTTACAAGTAGTTAACAATGTACAGGAAGTGCAACCTTTCAATCAGGATGCCTTTGACAAGGCTCGTGAAGAGAAATCTGAAGATGCAATCGAGGGCGTCGGCCAAATAATTCACTGGAGTAATTGTGATCGTGCATTCCAAAGGAAAATCGGAGGCGGGGCCTGGTTCGGCATGGCGAAGGAGGGAGGCTGGGTGAAAGTGCCAACAGGTTATTCTGTTTATTTTATCAGAGGAGCAAATGGCTCGGTGAGAATAGAGTGATCTTTGTTGAATGGCTCGAGATCCTCACTTTAAAATCGGTTGATTTATTGGGATATAACTGAGATGACTGGCAAAACAACATTAGGACAGGCCTGCAAACTCGCCGTAGGCTCGACAGTCAATTTGACAATGTTTATTACAGCATCTGCAGAGGCGTATCTTTAACGTACAGGTTTATTAAGAGATTTAACCTTATTTATTTTTTCCCTTTTAGAAATCTATTTAAGTTTATTTGATAAAATAAGCTATTGATATTATAGGATAGGGTAGCTTCAGGTCAATACAATTTATTTAGCCACACTTATATAAGATCATACTGTTGCACAGCCGGCTGTGCACTGAACAGATCCCGCCTGTCTGCAGTTTCTGCTGAGTCATAAAGTCTCTTGGCGGCACCGCTCGTCGAGGCTGAATGATAATTTCTACAACAGCCCCCTTTCTAAAGGACATCACGATCCGAAGCCGCAATAATCAACAGCGTAGCCAAGCGATCGGAAACAATCATATCGGATTCTAGGTCAATTATCTCATTTTACAATGGAGCGGCGATCGAAAACTCGTGCGACGCTTGCCTGTCTCCCTTGTCGAAACCAGCATCTGAAATGCGACGGGACGCGTCCAATTTGTTCCCGGTGTCAAGGCCTCTCTAAACCCTGCGCATTTCCTGAATCGCGTCGAAGCGGTAGCTATAAAGCAACGTCAAGAAGATCGCGGGCTCAAGATTTCCGACCTCATAATTTGACACCCACTGATAGCCTTACAACCCGTACTCCGGAATTCCAGTAGACGCCATTCGACTCGGTTTCAGGCTTTGGACTGAGGGAAAATTACCGGGATTGCATCGAGCTTATTGACTTGTATTATGAAAACTTTCACCCTAGTCATCCTTTTATCCTGCCAAGGACAGCTCTTGATGCGAGGTGTGCCGCTGGATGCCCCAATATTCAGCATGTCGTGGTCGCTATTCAGCATATCGGCTCTTTTTACACAAGTAACCCTGTCCTTGAAATCGAAGATTATTTATTGGAGAAGAACGGACAAATAGATGGTTTCACCGTGCAAACAACTCTGCTAATGGCATTGGCAAAGAGCATGTGCGCCGAGCAGGACCTTGCCGATGGACTACTGTCAAAGGCAATGCACCAAGCAAGCCTCATTGGTATGGACACCAAAACACTGGCCGAATTTGTTTCCGAAAGCGATCCAGTACTCGCAGAAAGTTGGAGGCGCACAATGTGGATGTTGTACGTGAGCGACACAAACTTTGCCGTTATTCGACAGGACTATATCCTGAGGCTGAATGACATGAGCTTCGACGTGTATCTACCATGCGAAGATAAGGATTACAATGACATGGTAATCGCCCAGACTTGTCCCTGGATAAATATTATCATCGCTAAACTGAACTATGAAGCTTATTCCGCCGACAAGAATGACATTCGCAGAGTATCATAACCGCGAGTACGACATGCAGGAGAAGCCGTTCTCTTCGTTTGCGTATTACATCGATGCAAGTATAATATTTGCTACCACGCTGTCTGCATCGCGCAAGTTCAAAACCGGATCTACAGCAGAGATACTTTGTGATAATCTTGAGGCCAAGATCGCCGGCTGGTTTGCTATGTTACCACCAAGTAAACGAGATCTTGATGTTCGGCCTGCCTACTTGGATCAACTGATTTTCCAATCACATATGATGATGTACACGTAAGAAATCGCACATATTTCTCGCTAGCTGTTGATTGGAACTGACCAAAGAATTTTAGATGTCTTGCTTACATACACAGACCCTTTTCCACCCTTCAATATGACCCTGTTGAAGGAATCTCTACGTGCGGATCGCCTCCCCCTCCGCTCCCCTTGGGACTTAGCAGTGGAGGCGGGCTGAATCGTCAGTCGCATCTGCAAAAGCTCCTACAGGCCATCCGCAAGCAGAATCAATGTCTTATCATCTTACCCCTCGGCTCTGCCCAGTTGTCACCTTTCCTCATTTGCATGGTTGCCTGCTGCACTATTGCTCACCTCGTAGCTTGCAAGTCGACACTACCAAAGGACGAAGTCGAAGTAGCCCGATCCCGAATCCGCGTTTGCCTTGGCACGCTCAGGCATTATGAGGATATATGGCCGAGGGCCAAGAAGATATTGTTGGAACTCAAGAGAATTGCTAATTCCGTTTTTCAGACTGAGATGTCGACCCTGCATTATCAGCCCACCTATACTGAAGTCTCTGCAAATCAGCAAGACGCCATGCTTGGGGATTTGTTTGAAGATGAGTGGCTCGACGCCCTAAGGAGCTTGACATGAAGAATAAAAGCAGATGACCTGTGTATTATACAGAGTGAAACGAAGCTATAAGGGGTAGATGGTGAACAACATTACGTCACATCGACTTTGCTGTTGAGGAAAATAAATTAAAGACATGAGCGAAATCAGTACCAGGGTCTTTTTAGTAATCGGTGTTTCCTTGTGTCTTGTCTGATATCAATAACGACCATATACTGACTTCGTAGACAGGAGTTCGCTCTTTTCCCCGAACCTGTTGTCGTGAATTATCCATGTCATGAACCCTTAATTCGTTTTGGGATACGGGGCTCCACCCAAATCCCGAATTGCCTAAGGGCGGGGGTGAAGACCCCTTGGTCGTCCCGAATACCCATACTCATCGGAATGTATTGATTGAAGTAGCTGAAAGTTCGGACAAGACTTGCAGTACCTAGTGGGGCTTGAAAATATCAAGCAAACATATAAGACTACCTTACATCTCAGTTGGCTTCTGGAAAGATGCAACTCCATAAGTTTACACCCTTCTGCAACATCATCAAGACCTTGTCAACATGATAGCGCATTATTTCCGGACCACTGCCCTGGGTACAATTGTCAGGCTAGCAACAAGGAACCGATTCCTAGCATTCAAAAGCTACAAAGATGAGTATCCTGAGCAGGCAAGTAGCGGGTCCTCACACTTTGATCTCCAGGTAGAGGATGATTGCATACTTGTTGAATGGTGAGCGACAAGTTGTACACTGTTCAATCTTCGCTTTTTCTGACGGCAAACGCAGGAAGTCAAATGATGATCCTGAGAATCCTCACAATTGGTCTACAACGAGGAAGACGGCTGTGGCCGCCTTAATCTGGTAAGTTGTATCTCGTTTAATGAATCCTAATCAACACCTGACTCTTGCTGAAACCAAATCTCTTCTTGACAGCTTGTACACTTTTACCATCTATTGCGGGTCGTCAATTTACGTTCCAAGCGTCGAGTACGTCAAAAGTCTGTCAAACGTGAGGACGATATACTAAATCAGGATATAGACAGGTTATGGGAGAATTCAAAGTTACAGAAACAGCCGCGTCGACAGGTCTCGCCCTTTATGTTCTCGGATGTGTGTCTTCTTAACTACAGTCACGATTTTGGCACAGGCTGATGAGAATCTACAGATGGTTTTGGGCCGCTACTTTTCTCTCCACTCAGCGAGATCCCCTACATCGGCCGTAACCCGATCTACATTATTACGTTCGCTATATTCAATCTCCTCTGCGTCGGAGCGGCATTGATGGAGAGCTTTGCTGGATTCCTCATCATTCGTTTCCTGCAAGGATTCTTCGGAAGCCCATGCCTCGCCACTGGCGCAGCGAGCCTTACGGACATGGTAATACTAGGTTTTTCTAGCTTTACCGTATTGTCTAGTCACTAACTACTTGCCTAACAGTTTTCAGTTGTCTACATCCCGTACAGTCTAGCGGCATGGTCAGGCGCTATGTACTGTGGCCCGGCACTTGGCCCATTGTTTTCAGGCTTCTCAATTGTTGTCAAAGGGTAAGTTCCTCTAATTTCAACACTAATTACATCCGTTCTAACCAGTAATAGATGGAGGTGGTCCATGTGGGAACTGCTATGGCTCTCGTGCTTTGTTTTCATCCTCCTCCTCATCTTCTTACCCGAGACATCTACGCCAACGTTGCTGTACCACAGGTCCAAACTGTTGCGAGAGGAAACTGGGTCGTGCAAATACAATGACGCGACGTCCATTGCGTTAAAGGCGGTGACCCCCAAAGGTGCCATAAAAGCGGCGCTGATTAAGCCATTCGAGATCTCTTTCAAGGATCCTTCAATCGCATTTGTCAACATTTACGTAAGCTGCTGTTATCGTGTGGCGTGTTTTCCCTCCAAGAGATCTCCATATCTAATTCCTCTGTGCAGACATCCTTTACTTACGGAATATACTATTCCTTCTTCGAAGTTTTCCCACTTGTTTATCCCAAGATCTATGGGATGAATCTTGGAGAAACGAGTGCCGTCTTTGTGTGCGTTCTCATCGCGTGTATCATTGGCATCGTGTGGTACCTATCTTGGTATCGTATATGCATGGAAAAGCGATTTCAAGCACTGGGGTCCTACAATGTCCCCGAGACCTTCTTACGCCCTGGACTACTTGGCGTTTTTGGTGCGCCAATTGGCATGTTCTTATTTGGCTGGGGCGCGAGAGAGTCAATTCCCTGGGAGGTACCAACGCTTGGTGTTGTTATTTACTGCGGATTCTCATTTGTTGTAGGCTGTGGGATCTTTATCTATCTTCCATTGGGATATCCTCATTATGCGGCTAGTCTTTTTGCCGCTAATGATGCTATGAGGAGTTTGTTTGCCGCAGCCGCAATTCTATTTAGTAGGTCCCTCTACTTAAATCTAGGAATTGGAAAAGGCTGCAGCCTATTAGGTGGTTTGAGTGTACTTGGTATTATTGGGTTCTGGTATCTCTTTCGCTATGGAGATAAGTTAAGGAAGCAAAGCAAGTTTGCAACTACAGCCTGTGAACCTGTAGCGGCCAGTTAGACTAGTGTTAAAGAGAATGTATTAAGAAGAATAGAAGAGGAGAGGAGAGGAGGGAATAATAGAGGAGGAAAGGATTACTGATATGAAACTTATAGCTGTCAGTTAGGTTAAGGCTAGAAGATTTCTCCCTCTAAGGGAAGTTAATAGAAAAGGAAAGAATAATATTTTAAAAAGAAAGAAAAAAGATAGAGAAAAAAAAAAAAGGAGAAAAGAAAAAGAGGAAAAAAAATATTATTTATCCTTCTTAATTATTATAATATATATTATTTACTATAATTAATAATATAAAGGATATAAATCTTAGCTATAAGTAAGTAAATCGTAGTTATCTTTACTTTTTCCATATCAATCTCGCAGCTACCTATAGCCCTATAATCTTCAGGAACTGTCCCTGGTCACAGTAAATAGGGTATGGCCAGACCCTTACATCTAAGTGAAAAAAGAAGGAATCTCAGCAGTAGTACGCCAGAAGTGCAGGAGTAGAGTAGTCTAATCCAGTCAAACCTCACGTAATAGAACACTGTAGTTGTGAGAAGTTCACTCAGTTATCTCTATCTACATAGAAAAATGGTTTGGTACCACGATCGAAGTTTACGTTCTAAGCAGGATTAATGACATGAATAATCTTTAGAAATAATCACTCGGCCACTAGGTCCCGAAGGCTTGGTCCGTCTATGCAATACATAAACAAGGGTCAATCTCAACCTTTGTACAATACTCATTATTATCTGATAGACAATTTCATGGAAAGACATAGAGAAATTGTCTTCTTCCAGCTTGTAGCGTTCTATCTACCCTGAATCTGCTACTTTATTTCCGCTTGAAAAGTGGTTAGCTGTGCTCTTATCCCCGAAACTTTAGGCTAAAAGTGTTGGATGAATAGTCGACAGGTTCAGTCGGCCGCCGTAACTGTCTTGGCATATCCAACTCCAGCAGAATCATACGCTGATCATCCAGGATCCATTGCACATGAAACTCATGTCCGATAGACTCAGATCTAGAACAGTAGCCAGCATATTGTAATCTAATCCATCGCGTCTTGGCTTGCTTGGCACAAAAACCTTTTCAGCCAGTAACTAATACTGTAGTTACAGCATGTCACCCGCTGTATGGATTTCAGAATACCCGATCTCCTGGGTCAACTTTTGCATGCAACATTGCAACAGTGCTTATTCTCTTTTAGGCAGGTCATGTCATTGAGGATCGACAGATTTATTTAAACCTCCAATCACAAGAATGGCCAAGTACCTTTCAGGAAGTGGCGCAGAGCTTCGGAGGATTTTCACTACCAAAAGAATTCCCTTCCTCTTATCTCGTGCTATGCTGAATATTCCAGTACAATGGAATAATGTTTGACTGGACAGAATCTCTCAATCAAGAATGGGTCATTGAAGTGCAACAAGACAAAGCCTACTACAGCGGAAATGTCTCAAGAGAAAGTATCAGCAAAGTAAAAATGCTGGTTCATACGACCTAGCCGTATTATCATAGTCAAGTCTTGGATAAAACACGCAGTTGCTCCTTTATTTACTGAAGGTTTTACCGCCGGTGCGGATACCGCGGATGCGCGCTTATGCCAAGCCTCAGTATACAGGGGACTCGAGGCGAGATACCAAGAGACATGGTAACACTGACAGATGCCAATATCATGAGACTTAATTTCACTGCGCCTTGATCGGTACAGGATGCTAATCCTGCAAGAAAATGCCTAACCACGGGACAGTAAAGTTTGCTTTGGGGGCGATAAACACGGTAGATTAAGAAGCAGACACCCCGCGCGCCGTACCAAAGTTCGATGAGAATTACCCCAGCCCAACACTCTTTTTCCCGGCAATCAGACTTGTCACTCTTTCGTTTGAATTCTTCCAGTCATGATTGTCCCAAACGTCCTGGCTGGGCTTCTGCTCTCAGCGGCTCTGCCTGCGACAGCACTTCCATGGCCACCTCCAACCCAGGAAATGGACGAGTTACTTGACTTTAACTCTACCATCTCTGCTCGAGCTGATGCCGGGGACTTCTATCTACGAATCATGCCTCTTGGGGCATCGATCGTCGCAGGAGAATACTCCCAGGACGACGCTAAGAATGGATTCAGAAAGTTTGTTCGTGATAAACTACGCGAACAAAAATGGAAGGTCAACATGGTTGGCAATCGCAACTCTGGTACCATGGCAGACAACGTAAGTTTAGACAATCAGCTTAGGGCATATTCAGGACTGATATCAGTTATAGGACCACGAAGGCATCTCGGGTGAGATCGTGGAAGAAGTTGCCAAGCGTGGTCGAGAGTCTGCCGGAAAATGGCTACCTAACGTGGTTCTAGTTAATGCAGGAACTAACGATGCTAACCGCAAGCAAGACGATGTCAATGCTGGGCGCACTGGCCTGAAGATGAAAGAACTCATTGAGGGCATCTTTGCAGAAGTCCCACAAGCTGTCGTGGTTTTATCTACTCTTATTCCCAAGGTTGGTAACGAACAGTTCGTTGAGAAAATCAACGACCAGTATCGCACCATATATCGCCAGTTCGTGCCTCTTGATAAAGATGGCAACGAGGAACCCAATCCCCAGTTTAAAGTCGTGCTGGCTGAAATGCAGCCATTTCTCCAATTGGAAGACATTCACGACAAAACACATCCAACCATCCTAGGCGAGAGAAAGATGGCAGCAGCTTGGGTCTGGTAAGTAATCTTTGCATTTACTATGGTTTGATATGCTGACAGGAGATAGGGCTATTAATGTCGCTCACGACCGCGGTTGGATCCAACCTCCAAAGCAAAGCAGCGCCTTCGCTGACGGCGATGGTACAACAACATGTCGCAAGACCTTCGGTAGCGGAGCCTCTGACGCCAGAAGTGGTCGCCAGATTCTCTTTGCTGCAGATTCTCTCATTCGCGATGACGGTGGCTATCGACACAGTTCACAGCTTCGGGACGACCGTAAGGGTTCCTTCACCAAGACCATTGGTGGTGGACCCGACAAAGAAATGTCCAAGACATCTGATATCTGGTTCGCTCAGCTTGTTAATCTGAACGGCTCGCCTAAGGGTGACGAGCGTGACGAGCTCATCCTGGCGCCCTCGGATAAGTCGGATCGCAAGTTCACCATGTATCTCAACAACGGAAACGGAGAGTTCAAAGAGGGATTCGGGATCGACCCAAAAATGAGTTGTTCGAATGCTCGTAAGTCCGACAAAGTTGCACTTTTTACACATGCACTGACGAATTGTTTAGATATTCGATGGGGTGACGTGAATGCTGATGGTTTGGATGACTTTATCTGTGTCCAAACCAACGGAGAGCTGTAAGTTTACCGTGCGGTAGGTGTGGTATTAGCTAACGCTCTTTTTAGCTATGTTTCAATCAACAAGGGTGGAAGCCCACCGACATTCCAAAATGTTGGTCTGGTAAGTTATCTCGCGTGCACTTATTTGATGAATTACTGAGCTGACTTCTTCATCTAGTACAAGAAGCAGGAGATGGGACTTGGTCGAGATAGGGTCCGCCTCGGAGATATGGACGGTGATGGTCGTCTAGACTACTGTGTCATCTCGAACGCTGGCAACATCCAGTAAGTCGTGCATTTCAATTCTCAAAAGGCGACAACTAACAGTGACCAGTTGCTGGCGAAACGGTGGAATTGGAGACAAGGCTGCATACTGGCAAGACATGGGTGAGGGATCGCACATCTTCACGGCCAAAAACAAGGGTGATATGCGTGGTGTCCAACTCGGTAAGATGAAATGCTTCCTTATTTATGAGTATCACTAACAGACCATGTAGTGGATCTTAATGGAGAGTAGGTTTACAACATCTCGCGACTTTTTCGGGCTCTTAAAACTGACGTATATAGTGGCCGATACGACTGGACATGGATGAGCATGTCGGGCGAAGTAGACACGCAAGTATTCCTCTAGCATCGCAACAAGTAGATGCTAACATTGTTCAACAGATACATCAACCAACGTGGTGATGGCAAGGGCATGAAGCCTTACTGGAGAGCAGCCGGCATTACACATGCAGGACGTCCCTACAGTATCGGTGAGAACAGAGAGTTCATCAAGTGGGGTCGCATCTTCAGCGGACGTCCTTCGTACGTCAACTGGGAACGTGAGAGCAAGTCATGCAATGGAGGCGTTACATGTGGAGTGACCTACCAGGTTTGGGAGAACAAGGGAGAGGGAGGAACTTCACAAAAAGGTATGGGCAATCCCTGCAGCGATTTAAAAATTGGAAGAATGACTGTGCTAATCAATCAACAGGTGATGGCATCTTCTGGGGTGACATTACTGGCACCGGTGTAGATGACTACGTCTGGATCTCCATGCATGGCGAAGTTAACGTTTTCGCCAACAAGAACACCAAATCAAAGCATGACTTCTACGCAACCAATGCCTGGGGAACACCTAGCATGCTCAAGACAAACCTTCCGCGCAGAAATTTGCATATCGCCGACTGGGATGGTGATGGCAAGGACGATATCATTGGTGTTACGAACCTCAAGACTGGCTCTCTCAAAGTATGGTTCAGTCGATATAACAACGGGAAGTTTAGCTGGGACGCACAATCTATCCCCGACCCCGGAAGAGAGTGGTGTACCCAAGGTGTTGGACGACTACCTTTCGACAATGCCCATCACTTTGCTGATTTGACGGGTTCCGGGAGGACGGATTACATCTGCATGGCACCCTCTGGTCAGGCTTGGGCTTGGCTTCGGGGTAAGGATGGCGTTGCCAAGCCTTCCGGACAGATCAAGTACCATGAGGACTTGGACCGAGCTAACTTCCAATTCGCTGATATCAACGGTGATGGAAAGGCCGACTTGATTCACAAGGACAAGTTCACTGGCGACACTCAAGTCTGGTACTTTGACAAGGTTGTCACTGAAGCAGAGCGTCCGGGTAACTCTGGCAGCATCATCAAGTGGGATCGGCCCCAGAAGCTGTTCCGCGGGTCAGTTAGAGGGCCAGACACTCATTATCCACGCTTGAACAATCAGGGTCGCGCCGACATGGTTTACGCAAAGGCCACCACTGCACATGTAAGTCGTTCACACTACCATAACACTATGTTATCTAGGTCTAACATGCTATACAGGCTCACATCTCCTTCAATACATGCCCTGCTGGAGGAGACGACGAAAAGACCGACACCGATCTGCCCACCTTCAATCCTCCTGATCTCGATCCAAACCCAGAGAAAGACTGGTTCTGTGAAGGAGGCAATGGAGCCAAGTGGACAGACAGTCTCTGGCGTCAGCACGGCGTTGGAACCTGGCTACGGTCGAGAACTGATCTATACAGCTCAGCCGAGAATAGTTGGCCCGAAGATGAGAATGCCAAGGGTGTCCCACGTATCATCGCTGAGTACGATGTTTACAATCATGACCAGATATTCAACTGGCATACAACCTGTATGAGGTAAGTTATGGCCTGATCACTATGTGTCATCATCTACTAACGGTATTAAAAGCATCGATGACTCCTGTGATTTAAAAAACTCTCCTGAGAGTGCTACCGATTGCTCAAAGCATCAAGAAAGAGCTTTTGCTATCTGGGCCATGAGCAACTTTGCACAGTTTCAGCAGAAGTGGTATCAGGCTGTCGAAAAAGGGTGAGTAATTCCGTGGATGTGCAACCTTTTACCTTTCCAAGATTATTAACGGCTATCCAGTATTGGAAGTGCCAAGAGTTCAGCTGCTACCATAGCCGACATATTCTTACCCGTCTCGGCTGAAGATGCGATGGCCAACCCTGCCGCCTGGCTCACTATCGTGGCAGGTATCTTCACGAGTATAGGCAGTGTAACGCCAGGCATCATCCCCAACGGGGCCAACCTTGCTGGAGGTGCTTTTACCATCGCCGCCGGTGCCGCATCATTCGCAGCAGACTTTCCCGAACCTAGCCTCGAGTTCAAGACTTTTGCCGATCTGAGCGATACACTCGAAAAGCTGCTCACCTTCTCAAGAGATGCCATGAGTAAACAGTATGATCGATACTTTGTTGAAACGCCGCCGAATAACAACCGAGAGATTGGCTCTGAGCTATCTCGTGTGCTCGAGCCTGGACTTTGGGCGAACCAGGATGTTGCGCAAGCTGGTACTGATCGAATCTGGAAGCCGGAGAGACTCAAAGAGATGATCCAGGCTGCTATGATCAGCGAGGTTTGGAATGGTGGAGAGGTTGCCATCTTCAAATGGTCCAAGGATCACACACTGGCCAAGGACTGGGGATTCAATCCTTGCTTCGGTGGTGATAAGTATGGCATGGATAACCACATTGCGTGTGTCAATGGCCAGAACTACCTCATTGTGAGTTTTGTAACAACAAGCATCATGGACGCGTCACTAATCATAGCTCGAATAGGCCAAGCAGATTACCAAGGATGAACAGATTGATGCCGAAACGTGGCCTGACATCGGATCAGACGAGAAGTCGCTTGGTAAATACAACCTCAACCATGCGACTGTCATCAATGCTGCCGAGAGGACACAAGACCGAGCCGATAGATTCATCCCCCGTGGTCTCGATAACCTTGGTGAACTATTCGCTGCCGGCGCCAAGCAGCCGGAGAAGGATGCCCAAACTTACATGACCTACTTCAACGTTCCGGGTAAGAGAGTCCCCTTCCAACTCACCATCTTGTCATTTGTCTAATCAGCTATATAGTCTGTGATCTCAACAAGCTCGATAGCTTCGACCTGTACAAGGACCATTTGACAGAGTCTCCTGCAGCCGACGTGTGTTCAAAGGCAGACTCTTACTTCGGTAAATGGATGAAGTTCTGCGTTGCCCACATGCTTGCAAAGAACTGCAGAAAGCTCAGCTTGCCAGGAGGAAAGTGGCCCTACCAGAACGATATCTAAACGTTGAAGCAAGAAGGAATACGAGCGACGTGGTAGAAGGATGGTGCATGCATGGCTTGGGAGGATACTTTCTTTACATTCTCTATTTTCTTTCCTATGTTGTACATACTTTATCTTCTCTTCTTTACATATAGATAGATCTCTGCCTATTCACAACTTAGAACATATAAAAACGATCTGTTGCTACATTTGTGAATACATGGATCATGAGTCCTTTTACTTACAACCTACTTTATTCGTTTGATGACGGCTGAAGGTTTTCCATTTGGTTCTTATTGCCATACGCCTAATCAGCCCTCTCATTCAGCATGATCTAATCTTTCGTTCTACAGTAAGTGATCGAGAAAATGCATGCAGCCTACCCCGATACCTGTTGTTGTGCATCTCCAAGTTCTCCATGCAATGTTAAGTCTCACATCGACTCATGCGAGGCTTTGTGTGCAATCATGGATTTGACTTGTATTTTCCCAACTCTCCATGCACGGTATTTGCTGCTTTGTCTGCGGAGCGTTTGATCATGACAACTTTACAATCAATTTTGATGAAGTCTGACGAACTTGGATTATGTGAGTGACAGACTTCCCATGGAACGGTATTTGCACGATTTAGTGCGTCAAAACCTTCCAATACAACCTATCCATTCTCAACGTTTCCATAAACCAGTCACCATCAACTTTCTTCCATGTCTCGTGATAATACCCGCCTCCAGTCCCGTGGTAGCCCGACTCAGCATTCCTGTTGCCAACATGATATATAACGGACCATGTAGCCTTGATGTGATGCGGGGAAATCTGGTCCATCTCTGCAGGACCAATATTGTGAATAGCCTGCAATTCCTTGTTCGTTTTGTTGAAGAAAGCAGCCCATTCATCTCGTGAGGACCATGTATATGTGACGCCATCTTGTGTGATCACATCCCCATTGGGGTCGTGGAACGAGTATGTCGCGTTGGGAAGCATGATTCTGTCAAAATTTTCCCATTGTTGAGTGTCAGCGAAGCGGCAGTATTGAGCCTTTTTATGTTGTATGATAGCGTAGTCCTCTGACGAAACGGTCGGTCCGACCATTCTGACCTAGATGTCAGCTATTATTTTTCTTATGTTTTACGAATATCAACCTACATAGCGACGATGCAGAATAGCAATTCGAGTGATGGTGCGGGGTTTTTGCAAAGCAAAGTAGGAAAACAGCAGAACGGATCTTCACTCGAGTCGTGTTTATATATGGGGAGACATGTGCATTAGTCAGGCTTGGCCCTCTCGCACATTGTAACTTTGTATCCTTGCAGTGCTACGGTGCTCTTCCTCTTCTGGTTCTATCGTTCGGCCAAGATCCCAGACAGGGACAATGCTTACATGGCTCACGTCTCTGTTTAAATGTTTTTACCATATCTTTATCGTTTGGAGCTAATACCTCTCTGAATTCTGTTCCCTTCCCTATGTACATAAACGGAAATGCATCACTACGCCTGTGGATACAACTGCCACCACTGCCTTGTCACAAACCGAACTTCTAGGCTGAACTAGCCCTGTTGTACTTGCCAAGGATGTTCATTCCTCGCAAAGAAGTAATGAAGAGGACCAATGTGATAATCTCCAGTAGCAAGACACCCATACTTGCGGCGTATGTATAAGTCTGTATTATGCAAAATTAATACTTTTGATCTTGATTTAGAGCAGAATGAATTATCTTACCATCTCTGTGCACAAGCTTGCCCAGGGAATGTAGCTTTGTCGCGAACTGTTCTGGCAAGACCAAGACCAAAGATCCCAGTGGTTGTTTCGAAGTACTTCTTTGTCGACGATGAGGTAAATAGTCGCTGCGATCCAGCCGGCGATAACAAGTCCGGAGCTAACAAAGACAGCAACGCTGTGTACGGTGCCATCGCGCATTGAGCGGAACTATTACATGATTAGGTCTGGTCAGACTGGAGACTTTCGGAACACTTACGAAACTGACTCGGGTCACGAGAGCAACCAATTGGACGACAGATGCAAATATGGCCATAGCCAGCATGAGCCACGTCGAAAGCATCTTGATAGAAGGCCATCGAGTTCTCACCCAGCCATCCTCATTCCTGTCAATGGAGTTGTGTGTTGTTTGCCAAATATTGACTCCATGTGCCAGTAAGCCAAGAATGCTTAGATTGAGAAGAAGAATGAGAGCTCGTAAGGCAAGACGGATGCTATCCAGAGCACCCCCTTTGGGCTTTGGCGGCGCGCGGCGCTGCTTGAGAAGAGACTGTTCGTCTAAACTCAGACGCGCTGCCTTTTCAGCATGCCTGTTGTCGACTTCATCATGAGGGTCAAGTCGGTTCGAGTATGACTCGTACCCGGATGGAATGCTCAGGTCCATGATGAGATGAAAATAGAGTTGACGGATAAGCTTATGTTTTGTCTTTCAAATAGGCTTTTGCACGCGGGGACCTTTTTATTCTTATTCCAATGTCATGGCCAATGGGCTTGGCTTCGGCTGAAAACTTAGATCATCCGGCATTCCCATGTAATCGGCGAAGTCAGCCTGGCTTGGCGTAAGACTAGCTGGGACTGACAGCTAACACTGCCTCGCTGGGATTATTAATCGCGTTGGCGATAGGTCAGACGAAGTGAAATCAGCCCTAGGAGAAAATCCTCCTCCAAAGTCCCAAATCTAACGGCGGAAGGATTTAATTAGTTTGTTGTTGTTCCACCCAATTGCTGATGCGTGGCGCAGTCATATCAGCACTAAGCGACCACGTTACCTTGAAAGACCCATTAAAAGGAGGAACTTACCGAACCATGTCCCCTGTAAGGGCTCTATTTCCGTCCGGGCTGAGTGATCCTTCGACGTGGACCAATTTGCACATGTTGATTATTGTGTGAAATGTCTCTGACTTACTATGCGCAGCAGGATCGGTACTGACAACCACAGCCTCACCGACTGAGATACAGATGAAAGATTTGAAATTAGACACACAGTAGTGCTGACATTAGACGGGGTCCAAGAATCTTTTAGTTACCAACAAGGCGGTATCGACTTGTCACGACAAGAAGACGAAACATATAAGAACAATTGAATCTCTGTTATGAAACCATCATTATCATCAAACACTTCAGCATCATCAGTCACTTGCATAGCTCAATCTAGACAACATCTCTTTCTTACTACCAATATTTCATTGATACCCTTTCTCTTTACAACCCACAAAATCCACCACAATGCAGTTCACATCTATCCTCCTCCTCGCCAGCACAGCTCTTGCAGCTCCCTGGGCCCCTCAGTCTTCTGCTCACCACGCAAGAGGTGAAAGCATTGATGACATGCTTCCTCCCATCGTACCCATCAACACACGACATGGTGACCGAGATCTCATCTCAAAGATCATCACTGCCCCAACACAAGTTGAGCGACTCAAGCTCTTGGATCAGCCTGGCGATTTCATCTTTGACTTCAGAGCCGCTACTGGAGCTGGAGAAGCCATTGGAAAGGGCGGCAGATCCGTTTCCGCTACTTCTCTGACCATGCCCGCTCTTATCGGCAACGGTGCTTCTATGACAGTTGCTTTCCTTGGACCATGTGGAATGAACACCGCCCACGTCCACAACAGAGCCACTGAGCTCAACATTATCGTCAAGGGTCGCCTCGTCACGAATTTTGTTGTCGAGAACGGCCACAAGCCCATCGCCAACACCATGGACACATTCCAGATGGCGGTTTTCCCCCAGGGCGCCATCCATCAAGAGTTCAACCCTGACTGCGAGGATGCTGTCTTTGTCGCTGCTTTCGACAATGTAGACCCTGGCGTCAACCAAGTCGCGCAAAACTTCTTCTCTCTCAATGGAGATGTCCTCACAGCTACGCTGGGTGGTGTTACGAGCATCGATGGCAAGGATATTGAGTCTTTCCGCGAGCACATCCCAGCCAACATTGCTCTTGGCATTGATGCTTGTCTTAACAAGTGTGGTCTCAAGAGGAACGCAAAGCGAGACTTGAGCGAGCTGTTGAAGTAAGGTGTCTTGGAAGGTGTTTGTTGGTAGTTATGGTTTGGTTATTGGATGAAACATGCCTGTACATATTTAGCTTCGTGTCTATACTTTGGCGTCTGGTCTATACTTTAGTTTTTGCTATAAATTGAACTAGAAATATTTAAATCTAACGCCTGCGTTCCATACTGACACCTGTGCATCACGCCACCTTTCCGCTTTCCGCTAACTTGAGACGAGACTCACGCCACTACAAACGGTCAGCTTCAACACCTTTCAGTATCGAAAGCAGATACAACTTACCTTGCCGCATGAGATTGGCTCGTATAGAGGAGGGTGGTCATCATCAATGCATGTCGGTACGACCTCGCAGACCGCATCCGGGTTAAACCCCAGAAAGAAAGGCATGGCATAACGGGATGCTTTTTGCCGGTTGTAAACGCGATGCACAGTCGACTTGAACCGGTTGTTGGAGAGCCTTTGTAGAAAGTCACCTATGTTGATGACTAGAGTTCCTTCGATTGGTCGGGCGTCCAGCCACTCATCATCTGCCGAGAGAACCTGCAGACCACCGGACATAT
Source organism: Fusarium armeniacum (assembly GCA_013618295.1). Lineage (NCBI taxonomy): Eukaryota > Fungi > Ascomycota > Sordariomycetes > Hypocreales > Nectriaceae > Fusarium > Fusarium armeniacum. The sequence continues at coordinate 158,046 of JABFER010000030.1, read as the reverse complement.
CCTGCCAGAGCAATGTCACGCACTGGATGTCTGTGTGAGATCCAATTCCGACATCTACATCCTCGTTGTCGCTATCATTACCAGGGTAGTGAATGTGCACTGCGTCAGCGCCAGGGGTGGTGGTGATGGAATCAAAATAGTCCTCGGGCAACTCGAGAGCAAGTGCAAAGAGGCGGATAAGCTTACGTGCCAGCATCAGCCGCTTTTGATAAAACTCGGTAAGGACAGGACGGAAGTTTGGAAGATGGCTTGTCCCATCCCAGACGTAATCTGTGGCATCAAAGTTGGAGTTGATGTCATCAACACGATCATGTGCTGGGTCGATGCGGGTGTCGTATCGCATAGAAAAAGTTTCTTTCTTGTCTATGAAATATGTTTAGTATTGGATAAATAAATGCGAGTTGATGGTTTCCCTACCTCTCGTTTCCTTGGTGTTGATCTGCGTCGTCCCAACTCCATGATAACCACAGAACTTACCCGCTTTATCAAAAGCGACCCGATCCTTGTCTTCGAAAGACTGGCTGAAGAATGCCTTGACCTGTTCGACAGCTTCTTGAATCAAATCTTCAGAAATACCATGGTTGCAGACGTAGAAGAACCCTGTATTTTCTGCGGCTGCTCTGATCTTTGTGGCTATAGCCTTGCGCGCAGTTACGTCCCCATCTATGGAGCTGAGGTCTATAATGGGCATTTCATCAAGCGTTGGAGTGCGTGGCTTGCCGCAGCGCACTCGGCGAGAGACGGGTCCATCCGGTGTCATCAACTGCACCGTTGTAAATTGCGCAGCTGGGGCTGTCGTCTCAATTGTGGTTGTGGCCATGGTGGATGATGTTAATCGTCAGGAATTTATTGTGTGTGAACGTTATGATGGCGAGGATGCTGATGCTGATGTTGGTGATACTATTGCCGCTGATAGTACTGATGCAAAGTGGAGAAATATCAGGAGCAGGTAATGAGTGAGATCTAGTAATTGAAATGGCCTTTTTGCCTACTTGGTATAAAGATCTATCCCGGAAGTGGCCGCTTCATATAGGGTAACAAATGAGGTTTCAAAGCGGGGAGGGGAATATTTGCGTTGGATTGGCAAGCAAATGGTACAGTAGATAAGCACTGTCCATATTGATTTAGACACAGTACGGAGATCGGCGGGGATGCCGTAATTGCCGATTGCCTTATCAGGTGAAGTTCCCCTATCGCCGTGAAAAGACTGGCTCGAGATACAAGCGAGTGCAATAAGACTGGATTTATCCCTGTCTTACTCGATAGCATGGATTACAGTCTTGCTGTAGAGATAACAGTTTCACTACCACAAACTCCACATTACTGATATCGATACATCTATCTACCACTCATAGCAAGGCGGACACTTACTTAGTAACCTTGACCGGCGACTGTCGGACATGGCAATCATACTCTTTGTTCTGGATCGTGATGGATCTGACCTTATCAACATATAGACCTGCGTAATCGGGAGTTTATCTCCTTTGTTCGTCTCAAGTAAACGTGACATTGTATAAACATCAATGCTGGTCCTATCTTTGTAGACTACCGTTTCCATTTCCATCGGTCTTGAAGCCTCAGCCACGAGTTTGCCCCAGTAGCAAACCAGCGCAGCCAGAACCATGACCGCTCTCCTATCCAAGGCTCATGACCGTCTTGTTGTCAAGAAGCATTGCGCAGACGGGACCACCCAACCAGCCACCTTTCTCGACAACGACTCCATCCGTCCCACACCAGTCCAGGACCGCACCTGGACTTCAGTCACATATTCCGCCTTTTGGTTCGCCGCCACCGCAAATGTGAGCAATTTGTACGCGGCTTCTACCGGCCAGTCCGCTGGACTAAGCATGTGGGAGGCTCTGGCCTGCTCGTTCGGCGGCCAATTACTCGCTGGGTTCCTTATGGTGCTCAATGGCCGTGCTGGATCATTATATCGAATTCCTTTCCCCGTCGCCTGTCGAGCGAGTTTCGGGACATGGGGAGCGTTATGGCCCACCTTCAACCGTGCTGTCATGTCTATTGTCTGGAACGGTGTGAACTCCGTTCAAGGAGCCCAGTGTCTATAGTAAGTCGATTTCTCCCAGTGATCATATCATTCTGCGTATCATGGAATTTTCACTAACCATACTGCCTACCTATAGCGTCTTTCTTCACGCCATCTTCCCTTCAATAGCGAACATCCCCGACATTATGGGCCCCAAATCTGCTCTCAACTCGGCTCAAATGCTTTGCTTCTTCCTCTACTGGTACCGTACTCCAACTCCACCAAGCAGATCTTAACCGCATCTCTAACATCATTTCGTCATTGCAGGATCATCAATTGCGCCTTCCTTTTCGTCCCTGTACCACGCATGAAGAAGCTCGTTCACATCAAGGTTGGTGTGTACTTTGCAGCCACCATCGCCTTTGTCGCCTGGACATTGTCACTGTCCGGTAGTGTCCGTAAGACCTTGGCCGAGCCATCCACTGTCCACGGTTCAGAAAAGTCTTGGTTGATCCTCAAGTTCTTCTTCCTTGGACTTGCCAGTTGTGGCACCTTCATTTCAAACGCGTCCGACCTGCAACGATACGCGTCTCGACCTAACGACGTTATTGCCGGCCAGGTATTCAGTTTCCCGATGTCGAACTTCTTGGTTGGTGTGTTTGGCAACTTGATCGCGGCTGCCAGCAAAAGTATTTTTGGCGAGGTTAGTCACTACCTATCCTCCAATACCAGTTTTGCAGTACTGGTCGTTGACTGCCATTGCTAACTCTACGCTTTTTCCAGGTCGTCTGGAATCCGCTCACAACCTTGGACATGCTCATGGAGGGTGATCGCCATACATCTGCAAATCGGGCAGGGTGTGCCTTGATCTCGTTCGCTTATGTATACTCAACAGTGTTCTCAGCTATTTTTGAGAACTCCATTCCGTGAGCTCAGCCCGAACGAATACCACCATAATATTTACGAATCGTTGCTAATCTGTTGTTTCTTGCAGCGCCGGAAACGATATAGCAGCTCTCATGCCCAAGTATATAACGGTCAAGCGTGGCTTCTTCATTTGCGCAGGTAAGTAATCAGCAATCTCTTCAATCTTTCACTAGTATAAGCAGGGGACTCGCCGCTAACCGATGATTGAATGTCTAGTTCTTTCCTATGCAATTTGCCCATGGTACCTGCTATCATCTGCGGCTGTCTTTATCAACTTCTTGAGCTCATATCAGATATTCCTCAGCGCCATTTCAGGTATCCTGATCTGCGATTACTACCTCATCAGGCGTGGTCTTTTCGATATCCCCATGCTTTACTCGGGACACAAAGACTCTACTTACCACTTCTTTCACGGCTTCAATCCTAGGGCTTTTATAGTCTATTTAATTGCTATTGCACCCAACTTCTACGGATTTCTCTCACAGATGGGTGTTCACGCGCCATTAGGGATCCAACGATTTTACTTCGTTGCTTATCCTGTCGGGCTTTTGCTGGCGTTCGGAAGCTTCTGGCTGATGAACTCGCTCTTCCCGACAAAGGATGTTCCTAAAGCTTCGGGCTGGCTGGAACCCAAGGACTTTATAGAGGATTATGATGGAACCGTTGTTAATGTTGTGATTAACTCGTCTGATGCAGCGTCTGGTGATCAGGAGATGGGTAATATCCAGAAGTCTGCTATGGAAAAATATTGAACTATCTAGATAGATAGCATATAGGCCGTCCTTTATGAATTTTTTACTTTCTGTACCCTTTCTCCCCATCTCTCCCTATGCAGGTCTGATTTCCATCCAGTCTTGAGTTGTGATTTTATGGAATTTACTCGATATTCTCCACTTTACAAGGGGTAGGACTGATTTTTAACTGGAGTGGATTTACTTGCACTTCACCACTTTCCTAAGCAAACGCTCGAGCCCAAGGATGAATTCAGATTAGTTTTCAGCTACCCCGCCCGTATATCTTCAACATACCTCGGCACCTTCACGGATTGCTCTGGAGTTTCTGCGACTAAGTTGACGCAATCGAAACCCATCAAATCACAAAAGTCAACTCTTCAAGTTTCACGAAAAAAATCAAGTCAACATGGCAACCGTCCACGGCATTTGCAGCCCTAAGTTTCAGGGAGTACGCTCTATCCTTGAGAACTACATCGAGTCCGGTGAGGAGCTTGGCGCTTCGATAACCATCAACATCGATGATAAAGTGGTAGTAGACATGTGGGGTGGACACAAAGACCAAGAGCGTAACGAGCCTTGGGAGGAGGATACCATCGTCAATGTCTTCTCAAGCACAAAGACAGTCACCAGTCTTGCAGTTCTCATCCTTGTAGATCGAGGACTCATCGATGTTCATGAACGAGTTTCCAAATACTGGCCTGAATTCGGTCAGAACGGCAAGGAAGAAGTTCTCGTCCGACACCTCCTCTCTTATGCCTCTGGTGTTTCAGGCTGGGAAGAAGCTCTCACTGTGGAAGACGTTTATGATCTGGAGAAAAGCACCGCGATGCTAGCACGTCAAGCTCCATGGTGGACACCAGGCACGGCCTCTGGGTATCATGCTTTGACTTATGGGCATCTGCTTGGAGAGCTTGTTCGACGAGTTTCTGGCAAGTCGCTGCGCGAGTTTGTCGCCACTGAGATTTCAGGTCCCTTGAACGCCGACTTCCAGATCGGTGCCTCGGAGAAAACCTGGGACCGAATTACCCCGATCGTGCCTCCAGACAATACAGGCATCATGCCAGACTTCGAGGCTGGGTCCGTACAAGCGAGAACATTGTTCAACCCACCCGTAGATCCTACTTGCGCGAACTCAGAAGGGTGGAGGAACGCAGAGATAGGCGCTGCTAACGGTCATGGCAATTCTCGATCGCTCGCACGTATTATGTCTGCTGTTTCCTTAGGAGGAACCACTGCAGGCAAGCGTGTCTTGAAAGAAGAGACGGTCAAATTAATATTTGAGGAACAGCAATCGGGAGAAGACTTGGTTCTAAAAATTCCTTTCAGGATTGGAATGGGGTTTGGGTTGACGCCTTGTGTTGCACTTGACTGGCTTCCAGAGGGGAATGTTTGCTTTTGGGGCGGTTGGGGCGGTTCTTTTGTTGTTATGGATCTGGACAGACGCATGACTATTTCCTACACTATGAACAAGATGGGGAGTGGTCTTGTTAGTAGTGATAGAGCCGCAGTGTATGGTAAGGCTATTTATGATGCAGTTAGAGAGTAGTCTGGTTTTATGTTGTGCTTTATTCTGACTCTTGGTTTAAGATACCGGTTCTTACAACACTAATGAAATGATTCTCGAGAACTAATGGCTTACAGTTACTATCCTAGTCACTCAACTTGGGGATAAAGTGGCATGGGCAAATAAAATGCTTCATGTTATATTCGTGCTGCCTGTTCTGTCGAGCCTTCGGTTCTCCTACAGCATCCTAAGGGTTCGAGAGCGGGGTTTTGGCGATGTCGTAAGGCTCGGGCAGCGTGACAGATACTCGGATCCTACGCCTGCAGGTCAACGTGTCTGCTTATCTGGCGTGATTTATGCATAAAAAGATTCTTTAAACGCCCGGATTAGATGTCACTCAAGGAAATCCGATGCCGTTTGGTTGGTGGTCAGCAATACGCAGCGAATAGCTTTGTTGGGTTACGGCTAGCTTCCTGCATTCAGTATCAACATTGTTGCAAATAATGAGGCAGTCCTCAATTCGTTTCCACCAATCAACGACTCAATCTGATGCGAGCTTCGCGTATCTGACAGCTTGGCGGGCCCGAGGATGCACGCTTACGGTCCCGACGGTATTCACATGACAGTGGCGTCAGAACCAGCGGAGGGCCGCGGATGTTGTTAGCACACATTCAAGATAATGTTTGAGTTTTTAGTTTCGTATTAGTTACTGGACTTATAAGATACACAATATTGCCCACGAACTTCTTGTGGGTGAAGTCTACTCTGTCAGCTGAATAACATTGAACTGCGAACTCTAACTCCATAGCCAGAATGTCGGCGCCATTCGCCTCACTTCCCGCAAATGCTTCCCCTACCATTCATCCATTCACCATCTCCATACCAGAATCCGATCTTAATGAAATGTTTACTTTAGTCTCTCTGTCCAGAGTTGGGTCGTCTACTTGGGAGAACTCACAATCATCGTTTGGAACAACCCACAAGTGGCTAACAGATGCCAAAGCTGCATGGCTTGATCCGTCCGCCTTCTCGTGGCGTGAAGAGGAAGAACGCCTCAATTCTTCGCCAAACTTCACATTGAATATCCCACTTTCGGAATTGAGCTCGAAGTGGAAACACAGCACTACTTATGACGTACATTTTATAGCCCTCTTCTCTCAGCGTAAGGATGCGATTCCTGTTATGCTTCTTCATGGCTTTCCGGGCAGTTTTCTGGAGTATCTCCCTCTTCTGGATCTTCTGAGGGAAGAATATTCGCCCGAAACTCTCCCGTATCACATCGTTGTCCCTTCATTGCCAGGATACAGCTTCTCTGGGTTTTCACCTGAGAATAGTGAGGAAAATTCGTATACAGAATTCACTCTCGACGATGGAGCGAAGATACTAAATGAACTCATGGTCCTCCTTGGCTTCGGCCATGGATATATTGCCCATGGCGGAGATGTAGGGACGCTCTTCGCCAGACTATTAGCTCAGGATTTCCATGGCTGCAAAGCCTTTCACTGTAAGCCGTGCTATATCTCCATTAAATCATTAAGATCATCTAAGATAGAACTCAGACACTAACATATTTCACAGTGAACGGGCTGTTTGCTACAAACGAGTCTGTGCCGCCCCATATGGACGGTTATACTGAACAGGACAAGCGACGGCTAGCGGAGGCGCAGGGCTTCTTCGCAACAGGCTTCGGATATTCTCTTATGCATCAAACGAAGCCAGGGACCATCGGCCTCGCCGTCGCGTCTAATCCCTTAACCTTGCTAACTTGGTAAGTCACGGCAAAAATCTGCATACTACCCCTTCCCATGCCGAGCTCGCAGGTTTCTTACGCTCTACAATCGCTATAAAGAAGCAAAAGTTCAACATCCCTAACATGTGGCTTGGTAGGATAGGCGAAAAGCTTTGCGACTGGACTGATGTTCCGCTCTCCCTCTCAACGATTCTCACAAATGTTACGCTATATTGGCTCACAGACACCTACCCAAGGTGTATCTATTCCAACCGCTTTCCTCCGAGTGTGCCCTTACCGCAGACCAAGCCCTTCGGCATATCCAACTTCCCCTGTGAGCTTGTCCCGGCACCAAAGGCATGGGTCGAGAGAACATTTCCCAGCTTGGTCTTCTACAAAGACTATGAGAGGGTAAGTCACAAGAAGATCCAGGGACAATTATGATGCTCTCTATTGTAGAAGCCGGCAAAAGGCTGACAAAAATATACAGGGTGGACACTTCCCGGCGTTGGAGGAACCAAAGGCTATGCTAGACGGGCTTGAAGAGTTTGTAACAAAAGTCAAGCCAGCATTCGGCAACAAGCCCGCCGAAAACGAAAACGACTCATGAGTCATCCTGTCAGCAGGAATTTGGCACTCAACATGTTAAACGATCGGAATTCGACTGGTTGCATTAACTACCTAAAAAACCAGCTTCCGGTTACGCTGTTCTATGTTTAATTGACTGCATTTAACAAAGCATCCTCTCAGGGATAGAAAGCAATGTGTCAGCTTTGCACATAGTTTCTAGATGTGTTTGGACCACCTTGTGCGGCACTGTCAACAAAATGTTTTCTGTCGTTCCCGGGATGTACATTCTATGTTCTTTAATTATCTACGAGAGAAATACTACTATTGAGCAATTTACGAGAGGTCTCTGATAAGCATGTTGTATGACTGTTAGAGCTACAAACCTGACTAGCCTAGTAGACGTATGAGCTGCGTCCTCAGTTCGTACCTGGACCGTTGTAAATAGGACATAGACCGGATGAACAGAAACGTCGCTAGCTATAAACGTGGACTAGATGCGTTCGATTACTACTTAATCGAGTAAAGTTTAGTGGAGCTTATGATTTACAGCCAAGCCATTCCACTAAAGACAGTCCAGCTAAACTGTGAGGCGTTAGCTGAAAACGTCACGCGAATCGTGTTATTTAAACCTCAGGCTAGCAAGAAAGACACATTGGCGTTGACAACTTCCTCCATTGACGATTGGGTTTCCCGATTTGATTGACTCAACATCCGCAACTATCATGATTCAAGATGAACCCCAAACGTGCTATTGGACCAATGGACAATAGAAAAACGCTAACTCGCTGCCAATCATGTGCAAAGAGGCGGATCAAAGTATAGAACCTAGTCACGCGCTTCCGTAGGATTACAGCTGACAAGTTCCTTAGTGTCAGGGAGACTTCCCTTGCGAGTACTGTATTCGCACAAACAAGACATGCCTACCACAAGCTGTCCCTGTGAAAGAAGTAAAATTCGTCGGCTACAGATCGTCCAAACCATGCTCTCAAGCAGCAGAATCTATTGTGCATGTTTGCCCAAGACCTGATATAACGTACTTGGACTATTTCGACTTGTTCATGCAACGATGCCAATTTACCAAAGGGTCTACCAATTTGGCGTCTGATCTCCTTCCCTTGATTCAAACATGCGCACCTCTTCGAGAAGTTATAATTGCCATTGGGGCTCTCGAAGCCAGCAGACGGGCTTCAATCAACACCGGTGGCGACAGGCCAGCACCACATAGTCTCGCCTTTGGATCGTATGGCAGGTCAATCCAGAAACTCCAAGTTCGACTCCAGTCATCAGATGCATCTAGATGTGAAGGTGTGCTTTGGTGTACACTACTCCTGGGACTGTTTGAGGTAGGTTTCAACTTACATCTATGCTACGACAATAATGCTGATCATTGAAGTTAATGACGCAAGTATCTGGTGATCCATGGGCTAATCATATGTTGTACGGGACGTCCAGAATTCTCCAGGCCTCTGGCATGTGGAAGCCCAGTGATAAACTTGGAGAGCAATTCTTTGGGGCTTTCAGTTGGTTAGAGGCGAACAGAGCTATTTTATACAGCCAAGACACCATCCTTTCACGAGGGGAATGGCAGAATCATCATGGACCTCTTCTGTCACTTTTGAACAATCGAGCCGATACAATATTTGACATCTTTGTTGAAATCTCTTCTTTTAGTAAAAGGTTGGTTTCTCGGAAAAACCCTCTACACTCTAAATTGACATTGGAGCAGGTTTTTTGATCAAATCGAGTCCATCCCGGAACAACTACGATCCTGCCACCCCCATATATCTAGTCTCGCGCAAGAAGGCCGTATATATCATCAGCGACTCCGAGAATGGTATAACCAGACATTGGCGCTTGAACTTCGCTTGGATTCTCATTATACTCTTGCGATCACGCATTACCATGCCCTAGATCTATTCTTATGCATGAATTACACGTTCTATGCCTGCTGGGGCGATGATAGCATTCCGAGACTAAGTCTAAACGACATTGAAGTCCATGTCTCGGCCATCATAAGTAGCGCTCGAGAAATTCTTGATCATTCAAACATCTCAGGGCTACTCCTGTTGTTTGCACTACGAATGGCTGGTGCGAATACAGTCAACCCTTCAGAAACAGTTCAGATTCTCAGACTACTGCGTAAGATATCAGAGAAGGGATTCGTGGTTTCAAATAGGATTGTGGTTGATCTAGAAGAGTTGTGGGCCTACAAGGATTCACTGAGAGTCGACGCATAATTTGTGGCACGCACTTAGGGGGATATTATTGATTCACGACAACTATTTAGTTCACCCGGAACTTAAAAACCACTCTGTCGAACTCGGGGGACTAAACTCTATAATATATATCCTTCATTTGTACAAATAAACTGGTCAGAATGGGTGAATCTATCTCGAAACCAATAACAGGGGAAAATCGTCGTACGAATCAAAACCCCTCCTTCTTTCAAGCCATCCCAAGTGCTAGCCTCCACTTACTTTGCATGGATGTTGAGAAACTCCATAACAACTCGAGTTCTTAGCTCCGGAGCAAAGTAGTCATAGCCAACGACGACATTGCATTCATTCACGTATACTGTGACCGGGATCGCGCCCTGATACATCATACTCCACTGAGTTTGAATGTTAGCAAACATACTTGTGGCTACTAAAACCAGGGCATATTACCGCTGCAACAGGAGACGGGTTGAAATCTCGCTCAACTAGCCCTTCAAAAACAGCACCAGAATCGACCAAGATGCTTTTACTGAAGATTGGAAAGTTCGAGTTGACGTAGCCTCGCCAAACGGTTGGCTTGGTGCCCTCGTGATTATAAGTCGTCAGCGTGTTATCCACCAACCCCGACTTCGTGACGTTGGAATAGTCAAAGTAGGACGAAGCAAGCTGGCCGTCGAAAGTTTCATCCACGCGAACGAACTTCTTTGAGGGAGAATTCTCGATATAGCCGACTGTGATGTGTGACAATTCGACATTCCTATCCAGAAATGTTAGTATTAGCCATGCTGCCTGAATCTATAGTACCGACCACTTATGCTGCACAAAGTGAGCATTGTATTCCGACTTAACAGTCGGTGGATTTGGCTGCTTAAAACCAGAAGAGAACTCAACCATTGAGGATGGAAAGGGAGGGCATTTAGAAGGAGCTGTGGCCACGGCGGCAGCAGCAAAGCCAATGAGCACAAATTGATAAGACAGCATTTTCAAGGCGTGATATAGTATGAAATGTTGGAATGAGATGATAAAAATGTTTGATGTCACTTGGGCTTGGATTAAGATATTTATATTTCATTAGAGTACTAGAATGACTTTCCATCTCATGTAAATCTTTCAGCGCGTTCAATAACTACCCAAATAGGCTAGGCTGGTTCATCGTTTAAGATTGGGGGCTGTGTGCCTGCGTAAGCTTGACACTAAAATGCGTTTGATTATTTCCTTTTATGGAAAATACAATACGTCTTGAAGACAATTGACTTCACCGTTGGTTAATAATATTGTATTGCTTCATTCGGAATATTCCGCTACCCCATAAAATGTCTTTAGAAAGGCCGTTGCAGTGGAGTTCCTAACTTCAATGAATAATACAAAAGATCCAATGATCCAATGACTCGACTACGTATTCCCTTGATCTCTTTCCTTCTCTCCCTCTACACATCGCGCTGATAAACTCAATGGAATGATATTTTATACTTTCACCCTCCACTTAAATCCCACTAGGAATTGCCTTGACACAATCGCGAAAGCTGCGCCGAGAAGGATGGATACGCCACAGAATATGATCAATCCTGAGAAATCACCACCCTGGTCACTGACTATAGCTCCAGCGATGGGGCTGCCGATAAGTGCTCCAAATGCAGCAACACCATAGATTGAACCGTTGCGTGAACCAATACTGCGCACGTCTGAGAACGAAGCAACCATGGCCGGGATAATGGATAGTGTGCACCCAGAGGTAAAACCGTACAATGCAGCGTAAGCTATCACTGACGCAGTGGAATGAGCAGTGAGCCAGACGGTGAGAGTAAGGATGCCGCCGAGCAGAGTCAGAGGAATCATGACATTAAAAACACCAACACGGTCGCCAAGATAGGCCGGGAGCAGTCTGCCAAATGTGCTAGAGATATTTGTAAGCTACGGTTCAGGTAAAAGATGACAGCACTCAAACTTACGATGCGGCATTAATGATGGGAACCATGTATCCAGCCAAGTGTGGAGATATTCCAAGTGCTTTTGCTTGCACAATGATGAAATTGAAGGGAAGGAAAGAACCCAGGTATAGAAGGAATGCCGCTATAGTCAAGAACAAAAATGGCATCTCCGAGAATGGCGTGATAAAGTCCTTGATGTTGAACTTTCTCCGTGGTGGGGGCAGTCGCGACTTGATGGTAACGTTTGCAATGGCCAGAAGTCCCAGAAAGAGGAACGCGACAGATCGCATTGCCCAGCCAAAACCAATCCTGACAACGAGGCGGTTTACCATGATTGGTAGCACGACACCACCAAGACTTGAACCGGCGGTGACGATGCCGAATGCTATGGCGCGGTGTCGAAGGAACCAAGTGCCAACAGCAGCAATAGCTATAAGGTACTTTGTTAGCCATTTCTGCATGGAGAGTCCAATTTCAATAAGAGAAGACTTACGAGCGTAAAAAAGGAACGAACAGCCCATCGCACTGCAGAAGCCTTGAGATAAGAGGATTTGGTAATACTCTTTGGATATTGATGTCATCATCAGACCAAAGACGTGAAGGAATGAACCGAGAAGGATGGGTATTCGGGGGCCAAACTCGTCTGTCATCTTACCCACAACGGGGCCCTGTAAACAAGTCATTAGAAAATGTATCTTAGACAAAGTAACAAGCAGATTTTAGACTGGACATACCCAAAAGAACATCATAAAGGATTCTACTGAAGGTATCCATGCGATTGTGCTGGATGCATAGGACTCAAGTTGGTTGTGTTCATAGTAATCCTGGAATATGCCGATACCTGTTCTTGTTACCATTTGTCGCCTTCAATTGCAGACTGTCAAATAAACGCACAATTAATCCACCCAAAACTGGCAAAGACGGCGCAAAAGCCTCCTGCTACAACTGACCAAGCTTCCAATCCTCCATCAGGCGGAGGGCCAAAGTCTTTGCCGGGGCTATCCGACACCGCTGATTGCTTTTCCGTGTTTAATTCTGGTTGTATCTGCGACTCATCCTCAGAAGGAGAAATCTCAGTCGGATCTTGTTTTTGGTGAGCCATTCTGTAAATTGTAAGGGAATTGAATAATCGAGATTCAGTGTGATGAAGAACAAAGTTTGATGCGATAATTACCTCTTGTCGCAGGGCACATTCTTTCTTATAGCTAGACAGATCTTCAGATAGTGTTCTTACAAATGCTACCCTGGACTACATGCTCGCAAAATGGTTCCAAATGCAGTTAAGTCATCTTCGGGGTCTGACAGTGGGGAAATCGGGCTTGAACCCCTGTTGAATATCTCGAACGATGGTGCTATTTTGAGTTTAGCTCTGTTTGTCAGAAGCAAGCCACCTCGACATCATCATTTTCTCAACTTATTAATCAGCGTTTCCCTTACCCCAACAACCTTGAAAGCCATCTCGAAATTTGGTACTTACTCCAGTCTAGTGCCTTGCAGAGTTAAACACGTTCAGGTTCCCTCCTTACGTTCTATAAACCATGGTCGGCATTGCTGGGAAGTCCAAGGCTTGCCATGACTGCAAGAGGCGTCGCGTCAAGGTACATCCCCAATGTTCGGTCTGACTCTGACTCCATTAGTAATGTCTCATCAGTGTGACTTCACAACTCCCACATGTTTGCGGTGTTTCAAAGCAAGAATTCAATGTCGTGGATATGAAAGGTCGACACTTTGGGTCCACCGGACTGAAGCTAGACCAAATGTCTCTGCGTTATCTGTGGTGAAGGATGCGAGACTAGAAGAACGTCAGCGGGAGACCCTGAAGTCAGTCGACTGGTTACAAATGTTGCAGCACATGCGCGATCAGCTGCATTCGCCTCAAGCATCATTTGAATTAGCGACGTTTCGATTACAAGCACTTTCCATCGCCGATGGTATCTATTATCCGGTGTCTGGAGTCCGTGATAGTTACCAGGACTCTAGCTCAACGCCGTCATCATGGTTTAAAGCTGTATGTCAGATGCCAAACCCTAACGAGGCATTGGATCACTCCCTTTTGGCCTTTTGTGCCATTCAAATTCGTGTATCCCGGGAGTCTAAAATTTCTTATGATGAAACAGTCCAATTGTACAGCCATGCTCTTACCAAGATCATCGGTATTCTGGATAGTCCTTTAGATGGTGGCAGTGACGAGAGCCTTGCTGCTATTGTTATTCTTTCTACATGTGAGGTGAGACGAAATAACTCCTCTGGAAATGCAATTAGTTGCTGACTACAAACAGCTATTTCTGTTTCACATGAGTTCTAGCTGGGATGCACATGTTCAGGGTATATCTGAAATGCTACGCAATCGCGTCGTGTCTGGGAACACTACACAGAGCTGGAGTGATCTTCTTCGTCGTCTTTGCGTAATATGTGTACGTGTATATGAATCCTATGTTGGATCGTTTGGACCCGTGCTTACACCTTCCAAGGTCATCCAGGCAATGGTACGGAAGCGCCCTCTCATACTTGAGCCTGATGTCTGGCGACAACAAACCAGCCCACCGTCTAATTCTGCCTCTTTCGGCGGATTACTAGACCTCACTATAGACATCCCTCTGATCATATCTAATGCCCATAAACTCTTGGAATCTGGCAGTAAATCTCTGCCACTTCTCCCATATGTCGAACCGCTTATTCAAAAGTTCCGCGAACTCGACGATTGGCGAAACAATTACAATAAACACACCTGGGATGAAAGCCAAACGCCTGTATACTGGTCTGTCCCTTCTCAGGCGAGCAATCCAACTGACGCTTACCACAATGAGAAGCTATTCCCATTTGCCCTCATCTTCTCATCTATTGCCAGCGCCAGCGCCTGGATATTTGCGTCTACTATAATGCTTGATATTCTCGACACAATCCTTCTTCTTCAATCATCAAACCCCGATGACAGCACCATGCTATCACATACGAAACAGATGCCAGACAGTAACAGAACGTCTGGAATGTTGAATAGCCTTAAAGAGGATGCTGACAGATTGAGTCGGCTATTATGCCAAAGTATTGAGTTTTGCTATCGCACTGAGAATGGTACTTTCGGCCCGCAAATGACCTGTTATGCTCAAGCGACTTTGTTGAACTACTTTGCCAATCGTGGGCTCAGTCGTGAGCTATCTTGGTGTCGAGCTATACCTCGGATGACTGGCACTGGTACAAGCTTTGGGATTAATCTGATGCAGTTTAGTCCAGTGCCTGAACTATGATCAGTTTGGTTTATAAACAAAGAGATAGAACAATATCTTCGAACCTATTAGCCGAAGCGACATGTATAGTTGACGTATACTGCCAATAATTTCTCCCGCTTGTGCAACAGTCACTGATGATAACAGCGGTCACTTAAAGACAAGTGTTTGAAGAAATTCGACTTGCAAAAACAGTTGGCTTGGGTAAATTCTTTCATCGCTCGTATATGGGAGGTTGAGATACTATGCGCTCAGTGTAATAGCTAGGCGACCAGATATATTCTGATTATTTATGGCTAAGAGAGGAACGAATAACAGCAGCACCAAAATTAACTTGATATTTGAAAATGTCATATACGCTTCATAACCGCCATCACCTGAAACACCATCGCCAACAACAACATCACCACCCAGAACATCACCATCTGGTAATATATACAAAGAATATCGTTTCGTCGTCGTCCATCTCCATCTTCATCTACTTACGGTAAGCAGTCCAAGCAGAGTGCATGCGGGTCTGCTGTCCAGGAGTGAATTCCTCGTAGCAAACACTGGAATCTGTATTAGCATTGTATTCGAACTGATTCGATTGGGGAAGTCATACTCATCGGAGTAATCCATGTAGTTGTGGATGGGATCATCACCAGCCTGGTTAGGGCAAGTGTCCATGCGAGCAGGGCATCCACTTGTCTGCCGGGCCTGGGCAGGGGTATCGGCGACAAGGTCACCACCGTTGCATCCATCCTGGAAAGTATGGAAAAGGTTGAACCAATGACCAACTTCGTGGACGGCAGTTCCTCCCAGGTTGTAAGGAGCAGCAGTACCTCCGGGAACGGTCTCAGCGACGATGACGCAACCGTCGAGGATGAACTTCTGGGAGCCGGTTGAGACGTTAGGCTCAGGGAAGTAGCAGTAACCGAGAGCTTCCTGGCCTCCAAGCTTGGCGACATCAGTGAAGTAAAGGTTAAGGGTCTTGTAGTCTCCCTGACGGAGCTGTCGCTTCATGGCAAGTTCGCCATTGCCAGCAGCCCAGTTGCTGTTGGTGGTGAAGGTTGTGTCGACGAGGTTGAAGCTGATACCATTGGGTCCGTAGGCGTCGTTAAGCGCCTGAAGCTGAGCCTGAAGCTTGGCCTTTGAGATGTACTTTGACGAAGACGAAGACACAACGTGGAAGTAAGTGTCGACAGTGATGGAAGCGGCAGCAACCTTGGAGATAGACTCAATCTTCTTCAACTCTTGGGCGTGCTGGACCTGCTCAGTGGTAGGGTCGGCAACGGCGCAACGAGGAGGAAGGGCTCGTCCGGCAAGGCCAGCAAGGGCGTTGCCAAAGAAAAGAGCGAGAGCGAGCTTGGAAACCATTGTTGCGATATTGAGAGTTGAGAAGTAGAGTTGAGTTGATGATGATGAGATACAAGACTATAATGTGTATGACTTGGGCTTCATATTTATAATTATTATGTTCTAATGTCTATCATCACGATGAATACCGAACTTGATCTGTCAATCTTGTCACTTTGCCATCTGATGGGCGATCATTTCCGTTTGTGCATTATCTCCGTTCATTCAGATCAAAGGTTCATCCCATGAAAGCATAGATAACAGTCCTTCTTCTTTCTCAGCTGCCCATAAGAGAAATGTGATACTCGTAGCTCCATTTGTAAATTGTTCCGTTAAATTTGACCTGCCGCTTTAAATCGTGAGTGGACATGCTGTTCCCGAGTCTATTCCACGAACACGTTAGTGTAAAACCCGCACGAGGGAAATTACCCCTGTACCTTCTGTTCCTGGCAGTTTACGCCGTGCGTATACGAGACATGCGAATGCCGGGTGCCAAGGAGGTCTCCATTCTGGGAAGGCCATTTTAGTAACGCATGGATGTCATTGAGCTACTGAACCATGCATTAACAGTAAGCTTAGAACAAGCATGATTGTTTAACTGCCGGGAAAGAACTTTTGGGCGGTGATATGAAGAAACGCAGTGGGGCTCACGCCGATACCGGGCTACTCCAGTTCGCTACTAAGATATAGACAAGGATGATATCGGCCACGAGTCAGCGACAAAGACAATAGTTCCACAACAGTCTTACAGCCAAATAAGAACACGTTACTTGCTTACCTACCCTGAACCTGATTACACCACATGCTCTCCGTATCTGCTTCTACCTAATTGATCTGAATGGTTGGCCTTTTGCTGCAATTGATATACCCTGCCTACAGGCTGGAGAGTGTCATCTGCTTCCTGTTGGAAACTAATTCAGTAACCTCCGGGGCATCATTACGGTTGTCCGCATCAACAGAGTTCTGCGCCCCCTGCATGCCACCTTGGGTAAATCCAGCCAGTGCTCCATCTAGTATCAGACTTGTTCTCTCCACCAAGACTCTATCAGCAGCGCTTGCAACAAGACTGGCATCTTGAAGCATTTGTTGGGTGATCCCAAGGCCTTTCGTCTGCTGTGTTATATGGTCGTTGACAGATGGTTAACTGGGTTCGTGACTGAGTGTCTGGCTCGTCGCAAAGAAGGTCAAGGGCATCCAAGTCTGCAAACTATTATATACTGTGAAAGTTCCCGATGCATCATCCTTGGTGGCGGTTGAGGTTTGACATGATGTGTAGATGGTGGCGTCCTGGACAGATATCTACAATTCTGGCAGAGGAGGTATGTAGGAAGCTTTTACAGCAGGAGATGGCGACTCTCGAGTTAGTATGCGCTCCAGTCCTTCAACTATCACTGGTCTAGCCTCGGGGAAATGAAAACTTTGGAGAGCACGTTGAAAATGGCATTGAGCCTCCTTGTAATGGTATTTAACTAGCCAGCGTCATCTTCAAGATCCAGATCAAAATCCTCGATATCAACTTGGTCGAGATCGACCTCCACGCCTTCTGATAGATTCGACCGTTCTTCATCTTTCTTCGTCGCTTCCGGCGTGTCATGACTTGTCGTACTGCCGGCCTCTGATTCATCAGCATATAAAGGTCCAATGTCTCTGAAATTATGTTTTGGGTTATGAAGGTCGGACTTGTGGGGGAAGCACTTAAAACACAGCGAAAAGCTCTCGCTGCACTCAATGCATTCCCATTGCAAGCCAATAATCTCCTAGCAAGATCATTCGTTGTTAGCCTTAGTCTTGGAAAAAGATATGATGGCGACTTACCACGAGGCAGCTATCGCATGCTACACCTTTTGCGTGGCCTACTTTGCTTTTATGCGCGTATTCGTCCCACGTCTCTTCGTCTCCATCAGGCGTGGTCCTGGAGAGCTCTTTGGGCATGAGAATGTCGATGATCGACGAAGACCGTCCAGAAAAGTTTGCAAGCTTCAAGGCTGACCACTTCTCCTCTTTTGACGAGTCGCTTTGAGCCCAAATGTCGGCCTTCTTATCGATGAGCTCTTCAATAACCTCTGCAGAGCCAGATCGTGCCGCCCACATCAAAGGAGTCCATCCATCATGATCTCTTACATCGATATCAGACGTTTCGAGTTCCTCAATGTAATCCCACAGTCTGCTGTAGTCTGGACTCGATGCGGCGAAATGAATTGGCCTACGACCGAACTTATCCGTACAATGCTTATCTGCTCCGGCGTTTACCAGAAACTTGATCGCATATGTCGACGTCACTGAAGACATACATGCGAAATGGACAGCTTGACGGCCCTGACTGTCTGCAACATCTAAGCGGGGATTCCTTCGGATCAGAAATTTCAGTATCGTAGGGCCGCTGTATGGCGACTGGCGAGATAGATCCGCTGCCCTTATAACTGGATACGCCAGTTTGCCACCCATTTTATTGACTGGGACTTTTGCTTCGTCAACAAGATATCGAACCATTGGGAAAAGCCTATCTGCACCCTTGACACTCAGAGCCGTGTAGAGGATAGACTCGCCATACTCAACGTCGACCAGGTCAGGGTCTGCGCCCGACCTTACTAAGAGCTTGACCAGGTCCAGGGATCCTTGCCCGGTGGCCAGGTGAAGAATGCTACCATAGATGGGACTGAGTATATTCACAGTGGCCCCTTGCTCAATGAGGTACTCGGCCACATCTCGATTTCTCATCAAGATAGCAACGCTAAGAGGAGTGTACCCGTAGTTGTCTCGAGCATCTAGCCTCGACACGGATCCCATCAGAAGTTCACAGACGGCAACAGATGTTGTTTCACGAATGATGTGAAGCCTAGTTCGGCCATCATCACAGACTCGATCTATAGGAAGACTGTAAGGCTCCGATAGCAAAAACTTGAGAATCTTCTCACAGCTTTCGGAGTCTGACCCTTCAAGAAGCACAATGTCAATGATATCGTTATCATTTGTGACGACCTCGGGGTTCGCACCAGCTTCGAGGAGAACCTTTATGCAAGGAAGATCAAGCTTTCGACAAGCCAGCTGTAGAGGTGTAAAGCCCATCTCCCGTGCATCCGATGCATCGTCCCCAATGACGGCCTCCAGATCTGGCTTAGGGTCATGTTTGAGGAGTATCTCAATAGACGCTATCCGACCTTCGCGAGCTGCCATGTGCAGCGGAGTGCCCCAAATGCTCGGGCTGTCTACGCTGATATTTCTTTGGAGAAGATCAGGTAGAATGTCAGGTTCACTGATTGCTGTATGAAGGACACCCATACCATCAGACCCTGTCCATGCCACGTCGATACCTTCGATTTGGAGCAAGTACCTCGCGATATCAGGCTGGCTGTTATATAGAGCCGTAAAGAGGGGTGAATCAGAACCAGGCACATCTCCTGTGTAATTGACGTCGGCCTTGTTTTCTAGAAGAAGCTTCACCATCTCCAGATCTCCCTCCTTACAAGCTCTGGATAATGGTGTTTTGTGAAGATCGCCGTTTGGATCAGCAAAGTCTATGGTTGCACCATGTTCGATCAAGAGCGACACGAGCTCAGTGTTTCCAGTGCAGACAGCACGAATCAAGAGTGCATCTTGGTTCGAAGGGACTATTTCCAAACTTGGCTTGGGGTCATTATCGAGTAAGAGTCGAACAATGTCCAAATGTCCCTTAGCTACAGCTCTGTACAACGCAGTGCCAAAAGGACCATCGACATCTGGGTCGGCTTTGTGGCGTAGCATGACATGTACAGACTCTATAAGGCCACTAGCAGCAGCGAAAGCAAGTGGCGGCTCGTACATATCGTCTGCATTGTCTTGCAACCCAAGTTCCATACCAGCTTCCAGAAGTATCTCGACAGCCTCGTGAGAACCACTTCCAATGGCCGCTCGGATTATATCCTGACCCTTTGGGTCATCTTTGACAGCAGCGCCGGCATCGATGATAGGTTTAATCAGCTGGGGGTTTCCTAGTCTCACTGCCGCCATGAGTAGGGTGTCGTCAGTGTCGTCTTCGGCGGCCAGGTCAGGCTTTGGCTCTGACTTTAGTATGAGTTCCAATGCGGACACCTGGTTTCTCCAAGCGGCCACGATGCTCGGTGGAGCTCCCCAGTAGGTACCGGGTCTGTTGATATCAAAGCCGGAATCCAAAATCGAGGTCAATAGGTCGGTCTTTCCTGTTGCAGCGGCACGATAGATAAGAATTTCGGGCCAGGAAATGGGCTTCATTTCGTTCACCTTGGGAAGTAAAGAATGTAGAATATCGTCATTTTCTCGAGCCGCGGCCCAAAATAAAGCACGCCTAAGGCCACTTTCGCTTTTTTCGACTTGTTCCAATAACCTGTCAACAATGTCTTTGCTTCCCGCTCTGATAGCCTCTACGATAGAGTACCAGCAGTCAACATTGAACCATGGATGACTGTTGTCAGACTCTAGCTGCTCTTCGAACATGTCCTCAAGGCCTAGCCTGGCGAACACAGGAAGCATCGATATGTAGTTCTGGTTGCTCCTTGTGAAAGAGTTAGACAGTAGCCAGAAATTAACCTCCCAGGCTGTCCGGGCTTGCTTGTTGCTAAAAAGCTGACGGACAAGCTGTTTGGGTCTAAACTGTCCGCTAAGCTTGCAATGGTGAGGCCAGAACCGAACGGCATACTCCGCAAAGCTGTCCCTTGGGTGACAAATAATGACCGTGCCCAGTGTTGTCTCCAAGCAAGACTCATCAAAGTTGGCGGAAGTGAATTCGTCCAGTGTCCTTTGAGCGCTTTCAAGCTGAAAATACTGCAGACATGCTGTTGCTATTTGACTGTGGATTTGAGCTGTCGAATCTTCAGTATTTTGATCTCTACCTGGCTTGGTTGCTGAGTAAAATGATGGGTGGCTGAACTTGACATTGTCATCCTGAATGATGATGATACCACCGAGTGCCTTGACTAGTTCAGCTATCTCGGCCTCTTTATCAAGGTCATTCAGATCAAGCTCTTCATCCTGATAGCTATAGACATTGATGGCTTCAATGAGAGCATCTGGCGACCAAGGTTCTGCGGCGTGCTTAATCCAGTCAAAGGTGATCTCTGTTTTTGCCCTGAGGCCTGGCTCCAGAGAAGACAAGAAGACGTCCAATATGGTTTCTTGTGAAACAGGACACAAGGCCCTGATGGAAGCTGCTATCTCTGTCTTGGAGCTGCCGCGATTGGAAGTACTGAGCCAGCTCAGGACGAGGCGCCCAAGGTGTGGTGTGTCATGGCATCCTAGAAGCAACTCCAAAATCTGGGACTTGAAGTCGTTATAGATTGGTCGGACCATTACTAGATCACTCCAGCGTGAGTCGAGCTCCACAGATAGCAACTTAGGTGGCGCACGCTCGTTGAAAGAAGGACATTCGAAGAGATTGACGTGTTTTCCGTTAGGAAGGTTCTCAACACCGAGTCCGTCACTAGAGGAAGTTGTGAAAATGATGCGGTTCGTCGCTGTGCTATAGCTTTGATCGCTCAGAAGACGGTCCATGAACCACTGTCTTTCCTCAAGTCGGCATTGGTCGAAGCAACTTATAAATAGAGTCATGCCGCGGCTAGGGGTGACTGCAGATCTAAAACGCGAATATATGTGATACAAGTCCTGATTTGTCCAGGAACGAGTCGAGCTCAAGAAACTCAACTCCTCAAAGATAAAGCTCTCAAACTGATCCCAGAAATGACAAGAAAGAATATTGATTAAGTAGGTCAGTAAAGACGAAAGACTCGAGTATCGCGAGTCATGGCGGTCGAATTCGAAATATATCGCTGAATTTGCTGGTCGTAGATTGTAACTGTCGTGTGAAGCATGGAAGAGACGAGATACTTCCGAGATGTCCACTAGGGGGTTTCCATCTCCATGAAGATGCAGCATCTTTGGTCCGGAACGCTGTTTCATGAACCAGGTATATGACTCGTGTTGATAGAGCCATCGTAACACTGGAATCTCTGGGAGAACTGGATCAAATGGAATGTCCATTGCTCGAGTTGGAGGCGCAAGGGAAAGAAGGCGGGTTTGCAGCGAGAGTATACGATATCCAATTCTCATAGCTAGTGGTTCGATCAGGGTTAGACAATGCACTTCGACTCGTGTATTGTGAAAAAAAAGAAAAAGAAGGAAAAAAGATGAAGAAAAAACTTACGATAACCAGGCTCATTGAACTGGCGGGCCTGTTCAATCAATTCTAAGACACCTCTTCCTCGAACATGTTCCAGGTGGCTATAATCTTCCACTCTCCATCTTCCAGCTGCCTCAAGAGAATGCCCAACAAAATGTGCATATCTCTTGAAAGGAGTCACAGTTTTCCGAATCTGTTTCTCTGCACAATCATCATCTTCAGCGCGTGTAGCCTCATCATAGTCGGGATTCTCTGCACGACTTTGTTGGACATCTTGGATAAAGCAGTTGAACACGGAAGCTCTGTCGAATAGCTTCGTCGCTAGGAATTTATTGTTGGCGCGGCTGACCTGCCTTGCCAGATTTTTTACCTTGATCAATGTCATGTTTCTTATCTCAGGGCCTGGAAGAAGAATGAGTTTGAGTAACTGATCCTCGAGCTCTTCTTGCGACTCGAATCTATGAGGCACGCCGAGGAACATCTGACTTTGTGATCAGTAGGCGTTTATTAAGCTAGTAACAGAACGTCGCTTACCAGGCAGGTAGTAAGCATAGATATCTTTCCGTACTTGACAGGGTTCTGTGCTGCCATTGAAAGAGCCTGTTGAAATTAGTCGCGAGGCTTGTATATGTCATGAGCTGTAAATACCTCTTTTACAATGGTGCCTCCTAAGTCATGGCAGACCCAGATAATGGGACGATCGACCTCGGTCTGTATACGTTCCGTTAGAATCACGTAACAAACACTAAAAGTTACGATACCTTACCTCTTCGAGCGATTCGCGGACTTTGACATATTCGTTGAGGAGATTTTGTGCAAGGATACGAATGCCGTTTGGCTGGTATAGGATCGCATTTTGATGGATTTCATAAGAATAATCAATCTCTCTGACGCTCATAGATTCGAATACCTGATTTCTCAAAAACCAGTTTCCGTTGCTATCCGTCCAAGCAGTCTTGTAGTCATCACGTATGCCGTGTACAGTAATGAGGCTATTTACATGTTAACAAATGGAGTTTAAAAGATTAATTGCGAGCGCCTCCATACTCGTAATCATCGTACGAAGAGCCTGACCAACCCCAAACAGGGTTAATATCAAGTCCAAGTTTGTGTTCTCTGGAGGCTTTAGGTTCAGTGTAAAGAAACTGATCTGTTGTCGTCTCGATACTGATTGCATCGTCTTCGTCGCTTTCTTGCTCAACATCGTTATCTTGCGCCCCATTCAGGTCCGTATCTAGGGCTAGCGAAGGTTTTGGGCTTGGCTGATCTCTACTCTCAGAGGATGGCTTGGTTATTCCATCTGGTGATTCTCTGGATTCGTCCATCGTTGTATCGCTGGGCACATGATTTGGTATTGCATCAAACTCTCTTGCATGTGTAGAAAGCAATTCTGACAACTGAGTTTCGCTGCCTAAAGCCGAGCCGACGGATGACCGCCGGTTAATGCGGAAGCACACATGTTCTTTTGTCTCCATAGTAAGCTTAGAGTGATCTCTCTATTGGACACATCTAGCGATTGTGTGACCAGGATCAGCATCCTAATTTCCAATCGCAGGGGTCACACTTCGCTTAGCACAGTCTACTCACGATTAATCTACTGTCTGGGTAATCCGTTATGGATGATAATGCTGTGATCGTCTTATCGTTTGCATATAAATGTCCTTGGCACGAGATATATACAGATTGACTGGCTCCAAGTTGTTTTACAATACTGCCATTATTCCAATCCTTCCCCCCTACGACATGACCCTGCGGAACGTTACATCAGATAGCTCATCAAGGTTGACACTACCCAGATTCTCATCACCATAAGAGACATTCTTGTTCGGACGCGTACCCTTATCCTCAGCATTAGGCTGGAATATGATGGGATCGTCTTTGGGGATTTTCTTGAAAAATCTCTTGAAGGCCGTTTTGCGATCCGTCTCGCAGTGGAAAGCAACTTTGCACTTGAATTTTTCCTCGTCATCCCTAGAAAGGAGTACAGCCGTTCTGAGTGATGCTGGAATACCGGCTGGCTGTGACTCATTCTCGGACATTTTCCATCTTGCGATGCGATTTGGAGGCATGTTATTGACAGCACGTTTGGTGCCGCTTAATGTGATGGCGTCGGTTGTAGTTGTAGTGATCGTCTTTTCCCACTTTCCAGTTAAACTCAGTTGGCCAACTTGCTGTACGCCAACCGTAGCCTCGCCGCCCTTCGAGATAGACTCATCTTGTGTCGTCGGCATGATACTGTACGTGTCGAAAAACGAGATGTCCCTGACTTCGAGCTCAGTATCACTAGCTTCAGCTTCGAAGAGTAATTCGATAGTGGCTTCGGATATTCGAGCGCCGTTCTTGGGTTGGAAGAACCACTGCATGACCACAAGAGTGGCATAGTATTCGCTATCGGGAGCTAGTGCTCCATGAACGACCTTTTCGATGTTACAAGTAATATCCACAGCGCCGGTACGTTGAAGCACCTCCGATCGATGAAAGTGGTTTGGTGCAACATTGAACATATGAAACTCGCCCTCTGCAGTCTCGTACAAACCAATGTCTAAGCTTTCACTCTCTTCATCACTCCCGAAGGGAGCATCCTCGGCAAATTCGGACATTTTTGTGAATTAGGTTGTTGAGTTGGCAATCGAATTGAGAACAACAACAAAAAGTTTGCTAGATCATAGGGTCTACAACAGAGGATGAGGCATTTTATCAAATACCCAGTCGCTCAATGTGGTAAGCATCACTTTCGTATTCCCGCACGGTGAAGCTAAATCTGCAGGTAAGCGCTTGAGACGACGAGTTTGAGGACATTCATTAGCCGAGATACGCAGGCCCACACAGATAAACAGGCTACCACAGAGCCTTGTCTTGTTTCAGTCCATCACTCGCCTCTTGTCCTTCTTGCTTAACCAGGTCAACTAATTGAAAGCAAGTTGCGATATGACCTACGATTCGGAACCAGATTATCCTGATTCCCTAGATGGGTTCGAGTCGGCGTTTATTCAGGATGCTCTTGAGGATGAACATGACATCTACCAACACCCGGAAGAAACTTACGACACCCGTCTGGAGGCGGCACGTAAGTTTATCAGAGACCAACAGGACTTCTCGACCCAAACCCAAGCCGATGAATTTTTTCACCAATTTGGTGATATAACTACAAAAAGCTCGACTAAAGCTGCGGGTAACCTCCTCCACGTGTTGATCGAGGTAGTCAAGCATAATGGTCTCAAACCTGTGCAAGTAAAGCTTCTTGCTAAGCGATTAGTCGAAGATGCCCCGGACCTGCTTCAATACAAGAACAAAGACGGCCAGACGCCCATTCTGATGGCCATCAGAACCCGGCAAGATGAACTTCTCGATTACATGATTTCCGCCTGCGTAAAACACGAGAAACCGCAAGTTAGTGGTCAAAGTCTCGACACAGCTCTTTGCATTGAACATGATGGAAGAACCTGCCTTCATGCGGCTTTCAGCGAGAAGCTTAGACCGGAAACAATGACGATGCTGTTGCAAAATGCTAGCGAAGAGGCCCTAAGTATGAAAGATCATTCCGGCAAAACTCCGATGCATCATGCCGTCCAGTTCAAAGACTGCACTGATGCGAGAGCGAAGCTCATCGACCTCATGATCCAGAAGGACTTTGAAACCCGACTGAACAAGCCCAGATCGGCAAAGACTTTCCTCGACATTTGGGACCATAACGACAGTTCTGTTTTCCGGGAACATAAAAACACAAGAAAGAACCCTGAGGAACAGTTCAAGGTTGTCAAAGCGTCACATCAGAGGAGGAAAGAAGCTCGAGACTCTTCGAAAGAAGAATTAAGGCAGGTGCCAAGACAACCGAAGCCGCATACCAGTACAAACGAAACAAAGCCAGCTCCGCAAGGCAGAGCACCCGGAGACCGTGAAGCCGAAAGGTACGGTCGAGGCATCGGCCCGGCGGCTTCCACGAATGACCGTGAGCAATTAAGAGAACAATTGCGAAAACAGGAGAAAGAGCGTACAAAACAAGAAGAATCTGGGCTTTTAGCCAGAGGTGACCGCCCAAGGGACCAAAACACGGTAGAGCGAGATACAAGTCGCATTCGGTCCTCAAGGCTGAACGGCACAGACGGCGCAAACGATCATGACACTATAGAGTCCCCACGTCATGCCGAACCTACCTCCAACACCGGAATCAAGCGAAGTAATACAGCACGGGCCGAAACGAAAGAAGTGGACAGTGAGAAGCGGTCGACGAAACCAAATGCCGCGACAAGAAATTACCAAGATTATCATAAGGTTATGGTGAACCGCCTCAAAAACTCAGACAACATCCTCGAAAAGCTCAAGCTGTATTACATGAGGACTCGCAATGCCGAAATGACCATGTTTTTCTTATATGGGAAGAATATGGATGGTAAGTTAAGCACTTCAATTCAAAAGGTCCTACATTAACGATGGCGTGCAGACATTCAGATAGGGTTCGATTATCGTGGCTTGCCATGTCCTATATCGTGGAAGGAGTTCACCAAGAGGTTTGGCGAAGACAAAGAGGACTGCTACAAGTTCGATAGCGTCCTTCAATATGCGACCTTTCCACGCGTTGAGGTTTTGGTCAAGGGTCGATCAGCAGGCGGCCAAGACAAGACCTCTACCCTGTCGAAAGCAAGTCAACAAGGAGCAAACAGCCGTAAGGACATGAAATTCTTCCTAGATTGGCTGTATAAGAAGGGAGTGCGTCGTATTATTAATCTTTCAGTTGAGGATTCCGGAGATATGAACCAAAAAGTCCATAGCGATGAAATTATACAGCTGGCTTTGGAGAAATTCGTCATCGAGCATCTGGATTGGCAAAAGGTTGATTTGGATCCGGAGACTATACTGCATATTGGCAGTAAGGCAACATCGTCGGATAGTCCATCATCCGAGGGCTCAGAAACTGCTGATAGGGTCCCAGAGCGACATCTGAGAAAGCTTACATTGATCTGGAGTGGGAGCAATGCTGCACTACGGGCTTGGAGTGAACAGGACGCCTTGCCTCTGCTTCCGCATCTTCAAGAAATTTTTATCATTCCACCACCGCCTCATCTAGTATGTCTTCCAAGTCGATACCTGTGTTTTGGGATTCTTAAACTAACCATTCAAAGACTTGCGATAGCCCGAATTGGATCAACCAACGAGTGGCAGAGTTCGTGCGTAGGCTCAACAAAGATCGAAACCCTTCCCAGTTACAACGTAGTCAAGTTTCCTTCAGCGGCGCAAAGTCTGTCCCCATTCGTGTGAGACTTGACAATCGAGCAGCAGGCAGCACAGCGGGAATGGTCTCCAAGATCATGTCTCCTGCGGCCACTTCAGTTCCGGACCAAGGTGTGAATGAGGACCGATGGCTAAGATGCGTTGACGATTTTGCAGGTGTCATGGCTCCGTACTGGGAAGATACTGTCGCAAACTTCCTGAAAATAAGGCAAAACTCAGGTACAGCAGAGCGAGTGGAGAGCGATGTGGTCGTCGCTTTGATTGACGATGGAGTCGATAAGTTCGAGATCGGGCGACCGAGTCAAGTCCTTGAAGGGAAGAGCTTTGACTTTCACGATGAGAGAGTAAACCCACCATATTTATCGGCACAGGGTCACGGGACAGAAATGGCCAGCATGATTCTGCGGGTCTGTCCTATGGCCAAAGTATATCCGATAAGGATGAAGACTTATAGGAGTGCGGATGGGAAAAGCACCATCGATGCAGGATATGCTGCACGAGTATGTATCATCCCCACTTATCTTTATACAACCACGAGTACTCATCCCCATCAGTCAATCCAAGCAGCGCTAGACAAGAAGGCTACAATTATTTCCATGTCATGGACGTTGCCGATCAAGAACGAAAAAGACCACATGAAAAACGAACGTGAGTAGACAGAATACATACCCCGAGAAGAGGGTCCTTCGGTCTTGGAGGTGTTGCTAATGTGTTCTCATAGTGCACGCGGTTTTGAAAAAGGCCGTAGAAAACGGTGTTTTGATGTTTTGCTCTGCGCCCGACAAGGGCAAGTTTACCGATCTTGACTATCCGAGTGGCCCATGGCCTAATAACTTCTTTCGCATCGGTGCGGCATATTCGAACGGGAATGTTTTCCAATGGACACCGGACGTAGGCATCACATACATCCTGCCCGGTGTTGACATCGTCCAGGCCCAGATGGCGGGCACGTCTTCAAAAACAGTTGAAGGCGCAAAACACGACAAGAACTTGACAGGATCCAGTGTCGCAACGGCTTTAGCGGCCGGCCTTGCTGCCATGATAATTTATTGTGTCAAAGCCAGTATTCTAGCTGTGAAAACAGCGAATCATAATAAGGCTGCGATTCATGCTATTCCGGATGATCGTGCAATCCAGGTTGCTAAGCCGGACGCTATGAAAGGGGCTTTTAGAAGCTTGGGATCTGTTACTCCGAATAAGTTTATCCAGATTTGGGAGGAGCTGGATAAGGCTAGGGTCATTTTGGAGAGATGGGAAAGAGAAAAGTCGATTCCAGAAGCCAGCGTGGAATGCACCCAGCAATTTATGGAGTTTGGAATCAAGCTTGCAAGTTCAGTCAAGCAATAGCTTTTAGCACTTCTAGGCCGACAGGTATATATAATCCAAACTATCAGTACATGTTATTGTTCAGTACCCTATCACCAAATTTAAAGTTGACTGCATACTGGCTTGCTAGGATTGGTTTTGAGTTACGGTCTACCAACAACTTACACCGCTATGTCTTCGAGGTTCAGATGTTGAAATCCTTACGTCGGGCGTTTCTGTTGAGCGTAAAATACCAGACATAGAGGCTGAAGTCAGGGGTCCTGTCAAGAAAAATGCAGGGTTCATAAATGAGTTAGCGCCAGTTTGCCAGCGCCTTGACGCGCCAAGCTACGAGTCTGGCGTAGCCATTTCAATAGTTGTCAATAAACAGGAGTCATTTGTCAATAGTCTTTCAGCCTCCCCTGACTAGAGGTTTCTTTTAGGGCCTAGAACAAAAAAAAAGATAGGCCTTGCTCCAACATGCATGGTAAAGGAGCTAAGCAATACGGCCACAATAATGTATATAAGCAACCCGACGTTCTCCTGGATCATTATCTCCGGGATTTTGGCATTGTTTTCTCTTATTCTAAATTGAGATACCTACACTCTTTTGATACTGATTGTCAATAATGGGTGTGACTGCCAACATGATCCGCAACACTCTCGTCTTTGCTGCACTAGCAGCTGCCGGACCTTGCAAACCCGGCCGTTCTTCGACTGAGCTTCTATCAACCACAATCGAGTCCGCCGAGACATCCTACATAACTGAATCCGCTTCCTTAACCTCATCTGCACCCATCACAACTACCACAGGCGAAGTCTCTACTACCAGTGTTTCCGAACCTTCCGGCGAAGACTACATTTTTCAGATCAGCCACTTTGTCCGTGAAGTCCGACCTACAAAAAGAGACCTTCATTTCGTAGGCGCCGACAACCCCACTGACTGCACTTCCGCTACTGTCTATCGCCTTGAATCCGGTCAGCTTTTGGAAGGTGGAGAACCTTTTTACTACACTGGCCAGGAGTACCAGGAGTTTGGCCCACTGGGCGAGGCGCCTGCTAATGCCCCTACGACAACATTTTCTATTGTTGGCGGTAAGCTTGCGTGGACTAACGACGCTTTCGAGAATGCCGCGTTTTGCCAGGATACGACTGACGGGAAGGTTTACATTGGTTTCACCTCACACCCTGTATACTGCCAGTCTGTTTGGCTCTTGGCGGTCAAAGGTAAAACTAAACAACGCCTTTATCTTCAGCATCACTAACTTTATCGTGTAGCTGCCGACTGTCACTCACAAGCATCCAGCACAATCGTAGCCGAGCCGACTGAAGCTTCTACAGTTACCGAGGGTTCAACTGAAAGCGCCTCTACAACTGAGGGTGCGGGACCCTCCACTTATTCCGAAAACGCATCGTCCATGGTTGATACCATCACCAGCGCTGGTGCTGCCACAACAGCTGAGACCATTACTACCTCCGGCGCTGAGTCAACTACAACCGCGGTAGATATCTGCGTGCAAAGACTAATCTCGCCGGGTGGCGAGCCCCGTCTGACATCTCGGATGGCTGACTGCGAAGACTTGAATCGAGTCACAGTCAGCTCATATGAAGTGTGGGTAACATCCATATCGATTAGTAGAATACCACGCTGACAATCTATCAGGACTCAAACGGTTTACAAGCGTGGAAACGTTATAATAATTCCCACAAATGCGATCAAGCGTCGTGACGAAGGCGATGAGGCAACCACCATCCTGCCCACTGCTACCCCTGATTATGCTACATACTGTGATAGTCCGACGGCATACTATGATGCATGCTCTTCGCTTGGGATCACTGCTTTCACAACTACGATTCCGGAACCCACGACTACCGAGATTATTACCACGGAATGATGTGCCCAGGGATCTGAATCAGGTTTAGCACTATCACTTTCGGTTTTATTAGAATAGCCCTTTACATCCTTATAATGCACTCAAGCTTGTACAATCAAATACATAACTAGAAGTTACGGGAATTGACTCATTGCCTCTATAATCACATCTTGGCGGTAAATAACAATACATCCCCCTACTCCTTCCCGAAGTCAGACTTAAACCCATTCTTATTATCAGGTCATCTAGAGTCAAGGAAGGTTTCCCATGTTACTTGAAGAAAGGTCGGGTATGCCATGCCTGGGGCTTTCCAAAACACGGCTTCGATATGTTCTGATGGCCACGACATCGATGCGGCGATGACAACGAAGAAACGAGAGGACATATCCGATGCTCTGAAGTTAAGAAGGGATGTGCCGCGGTCTCAGTGCCCCATATTCCCTTGCCCTCCATTTTCAGTTGAATACAATGTCAAGTATAAGTACGAGAAGAAAAATGATAATATACATCGTGGACCCGCAAGATACGACTTCCAGTAACACGTAGACAGTTACGGTATCGAGTCTTATTGTACCTTGTCAGTATTATGTTCCCTAGACAGTTGAAAGCCAAGTTTCATAGGTATCCAATTCCGTCCTGTCTATTTAATAACAATTTCCTTCAAAACAATTCAAATGGCAATCATCCCTGCAGCAAGTCAGCAAACTATATGCACTTCTAAGGCATCTCAATACGTACTCTGTATCACCGCACGTCCAAGTGTTCTTGTTACAGCACTGCATGTCTGTACCCACGCACGTTGCGTTGGAGTGAGGAGGTCCGCAAAGACCATTATAGGCGCGAATGGGTTCTGGGACTATAGACTCTTGTTAGCCGGGCTGCTCCGAATGGAGGATCCTTTTTGAGTACTTACATCCTTCCAAGCAATATCTGATATCAGGCAGGATGTTCTTGCAGTCGCCCTTGAGCCTGGGATTCAGCTCGTAAAAGGTATCAAGGGTGATTTCATATTTCTTGGCTATCGTGGCACAGGTTTCTGAGTCAACTTTGGATCCGGTCTTTGTGCTGAACCGACAGTTGATGCCACCAGTCTCCATAACTCTGGCCTGCCATGTCGATGGCTGACACTCATCAGCAGCAATAGCTGGGCTGACAAGAGCCAACCCTATGACAGAGAGATGTAGCCACGAAATCATTGTGGAGAAAAAGAAGTAGAAAATGGATCGCTAGCAATTGAGTAAGTACGCTCAAGGTCGGTGACAAATGTTGATGTGATATGTTCCAGAGTTATAGCACTGCAACTCATGTCAGACCCTTGGATCCATTGCCCTTGACGGCCATGACCGAAAGATTAGCGAGCTGACAGGGTTAAATTGGGCTGACAAGATCAGCCCCGCTTAGTGTGATGGTCTGAACATTCTTGAAACACACTACTTGCTTACTCTAATGCACTCGCATTCCGGGCCCGTGCTGTAAGGCACTATCTAGATAGATCAAATCCTTCTCGCGTAGAAATGACGATTGGAGATCTTTAGTTGTTTCAGCTAGATAGCACGACAACAAAGAGCTAAGAAACTCGTATGTTGTCTGATCTTCGGAGCCGTCTTAAGCGATATTCTTTTTTCGCGTGGTCCCTGCTTCGACAACTACTCAAGGCCATGGCGAGAATCCGTGCAAATGTTACTGGACGCACAACTTCCGATTCAATTTGCTTTGTGGGTTGCATTTATGCAAGGTACCGACCCAAGTCCCCTGGCTAAAATAGGCTTACAGTCGCATCGCAAAACGTCATAAGCCACTAACCAAGATGGACCTTGTTTACCCGACGCATTTAGGAACATGTCAGTTTAGAAAGAATAACTGGAGAATGACGCTAATTAACTTGTTTATAATTTGAACAATGAAGAATCTTGTAGACTTTTACTAAACTGTGCTGATAGTGATAGATAGAGCAGCGAGTGATTTGACGAATATGTAACAAATTGTCTAGGGTAACCATACATCGCACGTTATCTCACATTCTTAATGTGAAAGCGTGAAAGCGTGGCAACAACGCAAAAGAAAAAAGAAAAGAAAATCAAGAGAACAGGAGTTGCAAGGCACATTGATAATGAGAAATGAATTCTTTGCTTTTTCTTCTAAAACCCTGCCATGTTGCATTATATTCTGTAGTCTAATGTCCCCAAGTCACACGTGAATGTGTGCTAACGTCAGCACTGTTTGTCCCAAGTCAGAAGATGGAACATGGCCAATATGGTGATGCTTCTAGCGTCATGGATTGTTGCAATATCTCCGCATTTCATAGTTAAATTAAGTCAAACTAATGCTGCACATCGTTGGGGTACATCTCTTCCAAAAACTGCCAGATTCGTCGGCGATTGGTGAATCCACCTGGAACATGCAGACCAACCTTTTCATGGCTCCACGCAATATCGTTGTCTTGCTGTGCCTCACGGGGTGATATCTGCGCTGGGCTCATTACCTGCCTGCTGATCTTTTCCCAATTCCACTTCTCAATTTCAGCAGTTTCCTTGCCAGTTTTGTCATAGACAGTTTGGGTATCAAGGTCCCAAAGGAAGGGAATTTGGAAAAAGACCTGTTTCCACATGGATTGGGGCATCAAGTAGGTGCACTGAAGTGAGGTTTGGCCGTGTTGAAAAAAGGAGCAGATATGGTCTTTGACCTCCTGTGGCAATTCTTCCATGCGGTTTCTGAATTGCTTGAGATCCTCTGGGATTTGGCTAGAGGGCTCTGGCGCGTGCTCGAGATTTGCCATTAGGCCAGTGGTCAAATTCGGGATGTCAATGGGGTCCTCATCCCACTGTTGAAGAACTGTTAGTAAAGAACACCAGGACTATCTTGGAAAGCAAGTGCAAACTTACCCAACCATTCCACTCGTTTCCATTTAAGAAAAGACTGGGTGTAGGAACATAATAACCTTCCAGTCCGCAAGAAAAGGGCTTTCCAGGTTGGGGGTTTGGCACAGAAGGGGTAAAATGCATGCCAATGCTATCAGAATCCTCCTCTTTGGATCTAGCGCAACGGCGTTCTAATGTCAACCAAAGTTCTCCGAGCGAGCGGACTTTGGCATTAGGCGACGTGCTCATAACTCGATTAAGAATCTGCTCGCAGGATTTGTGTATGCCAACATACATCTTCCCCACCCATTCGGCGGGATCTTCTGAGTCGTCATTGACATCGTAGTCCCATTGAGGGTGTATCTCTTGGCGATCGGGCGGAAAAGTCAAATTGCCGCGATGACTGTTCGCAAAAGCATCATGACGTGTGACTTGTTCATCTGTCACCTTCAAGGATGGAGGCGTGTCGCGGAGTTCTGGCCAATGGGGACCAGAAAATGCAACAACGTCGCCCTGAAGCACTAAGCCACAAATTGTGCAATGAGTAAAATCGGGGTTGTATGCCATGGCGTATTGGTTGGGGGAGGGATAAAGAAGCGGGAGAATGGTGGAAATGCTGAGAGAAAGCGAAAGAATAATGATCAAGACCAGTAGCTTGAGATGATGGTAAGGCTGAGCCGCTTGGCGTTGTATGGAGATGAATTAGTGTGAGGGTCGTATCTGTCGATGAAACGTCAGGAGGATTTGCAAGGGAAGAAAACGGGCTCGTCATGGCAGTGGAGAAAACGACCCTGAAGCGGTTATGACCGCCACTTGTGCCTGCTTTTAGGGCGGGCTGGAATATGAGTGCATCTAGACTAGCATATGGGTGCCGCTAACATTGGCTAACTAGTAGCCCGTGGTTGCACTCGCTATTAGTTGATGTTGAATGGCTCTCTGCCTCGTATTCAGTGGGGCTGTAGTAGACTCGGCGCTTTTTTTTGACTAGCAGCGATAAAATGTCCCGCCCCCAAGGACCCTTGGAAAATCTTTCTTGGTGGGCTTATTTTCTTCTCCACAGTAGCATTGTTTCAAAACAAGACATTGCGGGAGACATTGTAGGCTTGTCAAGGGCCAGGCCATAATCAGGTTGTGAAAAGGTGATCATGCCAGGGTTCAACCATGTACAAAATCTCAGCTCGTCTCCATTACTGATGGTCCGCGATGCATATCAGACTCCTCTCATTTCGTCCTTGACCGTAGTATTCCAGCCCATGGGCGTAGTGCTCACAATGTAATCACTGCGTTATCGAGGAGCCTCTTAACCGTGAACTAATCACAACGAACGACACCAAGCATAGACCGGGATAGCCGTAGTGTGTTGCAACAAATCTGACAGTGGAGTAGATACGCAGAGTGCTTCTTTCTAATTCTCTAGTATGGTAAAGACCCTGGGAAATCCATGGCATCATGTTATATAGACAATGCAACGCCCTGGCAGTTTAGGTTATTGCTACTTAATATTCGTTTCCTTCAACGGAAGTGCATTTTCCTGTTTGTCAATCGTTCCAAACAAGTCACTCTTTTACCATTGTTTATACTATGAAACGCTCTTTACTATTGGCTCTTTGGAGCACAGGGGTCCTGGGTGGTCCTTGCAAACCATCCAAGCCCTCAGAAACAACCATCGCTGATGGTACACCGACCGAAAGCAATCACATCTCTTTGGGACTTTCGTCCACGTATCTAGACTCTACCAAAACGAGTCAAGATGGTGAGCATGAAACCTCAACAGGAACCTCTCCCCTCGAGAGCGGCCAGATCTCAGTATCCATTCCTTTCTCTGAGTCTGGATTAAACTCTCACACACAAGACGCTGTATCCATTACCATTGGCCTCCCAGAAGGTTCCTTGACTGGTACAGGGTCTTTGCTAGAGCCTACTTCGGTCGGTGACAGTGTACCAGGAACCAGCAGTGGCGATAACGACTCTGAAGAGACATCTGGAGCTGCGGGTGACTCCGGATCTCCTTCGTCTCCGCTGACTGAGGGTTCCTCGCCCACCGGCACTGCTGAGTTCCCCGGTACTGCTATCAACCCTGGGGCTTCTGGTACTGCTACTAGCCCCGAGGACTCCGGGAACCCTTCTGGCACAGCTTCCGGCTTCCCTGAGGAGCCATCTGGCACTCTAATTAATTCCGAAGTTTCTGGTCAACCAACCAGGACTGCTGATGTACCTGGAGAGCCTGGAAATACGGATGTTAACACAGCAACCGACATTTCCAACACTATCCCCGGAGGCGTTCCTGGTGACGCCTCTGGCACTGCTACCGTCCCTGAGGCCTCTGGCCCATCTGGTACTGCTACTGTACCAGGTGAGCCCGGAACTACAGACAGTCCCATTGGAATCTCTGAGGGTGTTTCCGATGGCCCATCTGGCGCTGCTACATTCCCCGGTGAGGTTGACACCACTGCTCCAGGCGGAGTTCCTGGTGGCGCTTCTGACACATCGTTCTCAGCCAGCGATGCCATCCCAACTGAAGCTCTCACTGATGCAACCACAAACGGAGTCCCAGCTGCCTCGCATGATTCCACCAACACATCAGGATCACCAGAAGAGACTATCTCTGCTCCCGGCAACCCAGCTACCGGCACTGAGCAAGGTGAAGCGACTGCGACGCAAACCGGCTCAGGTCCTGGTACAGATGTAGCCCCAACTGGTACGGAAACATCAGTTGCTGGCCCTGATCAACCCGCCATCACTGGTCCTGGAAACACCATTCCAAACGACGAGGGCACTTTGACCCAGACCAATGGCGACGAGTTAACATCCACCGCTGCAGCAGACGCTACCGAAGATCATTCGGGAGCTGTCACAACAGATACGAATGGCGTGCCCACCACTCTTCCTGGAGACCAAGAACAGACTACTGGATCCCCAGAGCAATCTACTGGTGCTCCTAGCGACCAGAACTCAGATGGTAACACCAATGAGACTTCTCTTGCTCAAGAAGATTCCTCAGCTGCCAGTACCACTGATGGAAATGCTGCTCAGCCAACAACAGGAGAAGAAGCTCCCACCGAGCCTGTTCCCGATAACACCGATGCCTCATCTACTGGATCTTCTGATGTGGGCAACGGTGCTACCACTACTGGAGCGGGCGCCGTCGAGACAACTAACGCGAATGTCATCCCGTCTACAACAATGCCTGGTCCATCCGCCACTGCCAACCCTGTCACTACCGCTACTTCAGCTGGCACTGATATGCCAGTCGTGACAGAAGCCCCTGCTGGCTTCAACCCCACCACTGTTAGCGGCCACCCTGAGTGGACTTCCAACACCTGGATCACCACTACTTCTGATGACTCTGAGCCAACTGTTGTGCCAGTCCTTGTCGGTTGTAAGAAATGTGGTGGAAGTGGTTCTGGAATTATCCTATGGGGCTTCCCTCCCGTCCCCAACACTTGGTTCCAGCTTCCTGGCCTGCCCAAGTTTTCGTTCCCTTGTATCCCTCCTGCTTCAGGCTGTACGTCAACACCCGTCACTGACGAGAGTGGAGAGGACGGTGAAGACGACGATGATGATGATGATAAATCTTCTTCTACCACCTGCACGGACAAGGCTACTGTTACCGATTGCTTTGTTGCTTGTACGACATACACTGGCCCAGCAGGAGAGTCTGTTACCCCAGAGTGTCAAACAACCTGCACTAGGACACATACAGGATGTAGTGTCACTGGCACAACCACTACATCTTCCGCTGAAGCTTGTGGACCCTCTGGAGACAGCGAGTGCACCACATGTAATGTTGATCTTACTGCCAACGATGATTCTGAGGCACTGAAGCGACGATCTCTCGAGCGAAGAGGCGGCGTGGATGTCAAGAAGAACATTGCTGGTTGCGATTGGTCCAACAGCGCAGTCGGTGCACCAAGTTTCCCCGCGTACCCAGGAGGAAACCTTGTTCTGAAAAACGAGGCAACCATTGTGGCTCAGAATTCTCCATTGAATCAGATCAAGCGGTGGTGGCGAACAACACGCAACACCGATTGTGTGCCGTCGCTTAACAACATTGACGAGTCTCAGTTCCCCAAGTCTGGCCTCAAAGATGTTGAGGGGCCTTCCATTGATCATGTTTATGAGAAGAGTATGCTCTTGGACTTTTGGAGGTTCATCATTGATCCAGCTGCTACTGCTGTCGTTGGAATGACGGCCGGAACACCTGACAAGATCAACTGTGAGGACATCAAGTCCTATGGTGGAATCAACTCGGGTACGAACCTGATCCA
The DNA here is from genome assembly GCA_013618295.1 of Fusarium armeniacum. NCBI lineage: Eukaryota > Fungi > Ascomycota > Sordariomycetes > Hypocreales > Nectriaceae > Fusarium > Fusarium armeniacum. The sequence continues at coordinate 120,231 of JABFER010000030.1, read as the reverse complement.
AAAGGTGTTTGACACCTACCCTGGTAGCGCAGAGGTTCTCATGCCCAACAACGCCCAGTTCATGGACGACTTTATTGGTATGGACCAGTGGACCAACGGTAATGCTAAAGCCCAGATCACGGATCCTGAAGGCACCAAGACTCAAGCCGACAAGAAGGCTGGCAAACTGGTCAAAGCCAACACAAATGTTGCCAATGCGAAGAAATGGATCGAGGATAAGATGCTCTTCCTTGAGGCACTGGCAATTGGTGTCGAGATGTTCAACGTCCAAGAGGCTAAGGATGCTCTTATCCGACAGAATCTCCGCATTTACCAAGCTCTGTAAGTGAATCTATAACCCTTTCTACTACAACGTCTAACTCAGTCAACAGTATCGACATGGACGAGAACGCAAAGAATTGTATGAAGGATGATGCTGTTATCAACGGTGTCTGGTCATTTGCCGAAAAGTACAAGGCCTTCATGGCTGACAGGTTCACTGGCAATCAGGACTACTCCATGAACCAAGGTGTGGTTTATGCCAAGAACAAGCTCCTTGGTGCATTGAAGACGGACGTTGCAAATGCTGCCAAGATCAAGAACATTGCTGCTGGTGATCTAAGCTCTTGGCAAAAGAGGCTGGCCAACATGCAAGACCCAAATCGCGCTTGGGAGGTGTCGGTCACTTTCGTTTGGGCTGGACCGACTACATCCAAAAGAGATACTGATGGTCTCTCATGTGACCGCCCCAACCCATCCTTGACTACTGAGTCTACCGTTGAGCCTACGACAGACGCTACTACATTTGCGACATCGTTCAGAACATCATCCGACATCACGACTAGCGATGAGGTAGCTTCAACAACGGAGCAGGTCACTACCTCGCAAAACCCACCCCTCTTGACAGATTTGCCAACACTCACCCAGCAAGTCCCCGACACCACCATCTCCACCCCCGATGGCAGCTCATGTGCCGAGACCGCTACTATCACAAACTGCAACGTCGGTACTGGAGGAGGACACGGTCTAGGAGGAGCCCACGGCCCACCCGCGTGCATAGAGAGAGAGACTTGCAACTCATGGGTTAACACCAGAACCACAAGCACCACTCCCTCACCGACACCTACTCTCATAAAGCCCGACCCAGGTCAGAATGAGAAGCACTGCTACAACTCTGGCCAGAAGTCCAACTATGAGGCTATCACCTACGCTGCTGAGTCCTTCTGTCGCGATGTAGTGAACGACCAGGTGCAAGGCCCAGTGTGGTCGAACTACAAGCTGGAAGGCAAGAAAGTACCTAGTACTGGTTACCACTTCAAGCTTGCTTTCCAGGTGTATGAGGGATGTATATGGACGGCGAATTACGATGAGTGTATGCGATATATGAAGGTTCCTATCGATAGTTGCGACTGCTCAGCTAAGGGCAACAAGCAGGGTGGATGGATTGAGAACAACTGTATCATGGCCAGGATCGATCCCAATAGCGGTATATGATCGCACATCCAGAGTTCAATCTGTATATATTATTTTTAGCACGCCACATAGTTAGAAATTTGTTTTACACACAATGCTCGTACAGACCCCTTTCACTCGTGCTTCAGATGCAAAATACCGAAACTTGTTTGTACTATCGGCCTCAGACTCGTACTCTTTCTTAGCAACTTGAAGCAACTTGATGAGATTTTAGCTAAATAATATACAACATGAAGGTAATCCATCCATAAATAAGCGCTCCAATCCCAACTCCACCTATTCGGCTGACTGTAACCGCCGTACCTTTGCTCTCCTTCAGTTCTGGTTCCCTGGGATGAGAAGCATTGTATGCCTTCTGTTCTTCGAAATTCTTCTCAATCTTGTCTGGACCGCCACATTTGTCATGGACAAGTTCAAGTTGACTTTTCCAGTAATCGTTGTCCAAGCCCCATGTGACTGCCTCTAGCGAAGAATTTAACAGGGCGTTGACTACCATGCCGTAACAGGGATGACATGGTTCTTTGAATGCTTTTTTCTCGCCGTGAGTATATGGTCCGCGTAATTCCTCCACGACATCTCAAAACAGTCAGTCTTGCGCCACATGATTGATAGTCTGATACGCACCGAAACAATACCGACCCGACCTCGTATCTCTTATACAGGTCGCGTTCCACATTTGCCGCGCTTCATTGGCTCGTGTGATTAAGTCTTCAAGTTGTGGCGGGGGGTAGGCTCTATTGAGATCCTTGACGCATGCCTCGGTCACTGTCTTATTCCAATTTTGAAGCGAATCGAAGCATGTTGCAATGCAAACGCCGTCGGCGGTCCTATTACTTCCCACCCAACCCATGTAACGAGACCGCGATAACAACCAAGTTTGCTGATCGCACTCAATATCAATTTTCAAAGCTTTGCTGCATCCTTTGTCGAAATAGTCGCCTCCGTCGACATATATGTCCGATTGGAATTTGAAGGCGTTGGCAGCCGTTGAGAGACTCAGAGCGAGTATGAGGCTGAACTTGACCATACTTGCGAAGTCGCGTCAAAAAGGTTATTGCTAATCATAAATCGACGGGGCTTTCTAAGCTTTTATGGATATTTCGCGAACCGTGCACATATACGAGTGGAGTATGTACCCATTCTGTATGTAACTGTCTGTTGGTTCTAAGCAAAAAAGCACACAAACGTTCTCGTAATAGCTGTCACGTTGCAGTGGCACGGAGCATGATTCCGAAATTGTCTCGCGCGAAATCTCTTTTTCTGTAGCCGGAATAGTCTCCATAGGGGAACTTTCGTCAATTTAACAAGTTGATAGATCGTGAGTCTGACGCATAAGAAATCATGGTATTTGATCCTGCGAACGACAACAGACAGAGACGAGCGGCCTTATCTGTCAAATCTTAGTAAATGCACAAGAGAGAAAGGACACTTTTAATTGCGGTGTAGGCCGTTAGATACTTTCTCAGTTCAGTGTTGCTGCTCCTCTGCAAGAAATGATGCTATGCACGGCGTTGAGTCCAAGCGATTGAGAAAAAGCCACTCATTAATCTGTCTACAGCACCCGTAGTGGCTGATAGGAACGAATCCTCCCCGGCCTGTGCCCCATACTATGGAGATCATCGTTGGAGCTAAGAAGTTACCCCTGAAACGATCCCACCCACTATTTGAGCAATGCCCTATAAGAGGTGTCTAGCAGTGTTCAATACCTCGCGCATTAGACGTTTGCGATCTGGAAGATTCACACAAAAGATACTCTAAGAGGAATTCATAGTCCAATCTAGAATAACATTTGATCTTTTGAGAGCACATTACATCGAGTAAATTAGAGTGGTAAAACATATGTAAGCTTTCAACAGCTTTGCTAAACCAGCAGTCTCTCACTACTGTACTGGCACTCTTTTATAACAGGCCTAGAATTCATACCGGACACTTTATTCCGGAAAGAGCTGTCAATAGCCTCGGCAGGGAGGGTTCTCCCTTCAGGTAACCTTGTTGTGGATTATGTAAATAGGGCGCCACGATGACGTTGACCATGGGCAGAAAACAATAAGTATTTCGAGCCAGCGAGATTGTTTTGACTCGAAGTTTGGATGCCCTGACATTCATTCCATGCGATACCCTATGGGATGGGGCTAGTCGAGATGCCTGGAAAATCAGATTGTTGGCGTTGATATGACGAACTCTACAAGATCACAAAAGTCTTACAGTAAGAGAAGAAACAAACAAAAAGAAATAGTGAATTGTGCTCAGCGGATATTATATCTATCACGTTCATGGATAATAACTGTATTCATGCTTCTACCTCTCTTACAAAAGCTCATCGGATTAAGAATCGCCTGACATAACACATCAGGCCGATGGTGTAAAAGAACAAATATGATATAGTTACACCCATCAATGCAGTTTCCCTTACATAGTCTGACTTCCAATGCTTCCAAGCAGCACTGGCGATATCATTTGCATTCAACAAATCAATTCCCTCTTGCACAAGGACTCTCCAGACGTAGTCTCTGTGGGATATTGGCCAGTCAGGTAATCCCCATAGTCTCGACTTGAGGTTTCGATTCTTTGCGATACGAAGCTGGGTTCGTAGAGTTTCCATCTGTCCATTGCTGAAGCCTGTGCTAACACTTCCAATGGCTTTTCTGAACGGGGCTGAGGCAGTATAGAACTCATTTTCCAATTCATATGAACCGTAAAACTCGTCACTATGACGGAATCCTGTTTCGGTGAGAAAATGCAGAGGAGCGTCGAGAAAAGTGTCATGGCGCTGCAACCATGATTCAAGGCTCGGGCTTATGTTTATATCACGTCGTTTAACGATGTTTCCAGTGCCCACAATGGTTATGGGCCCAGGCCAGAATGTCTGATTGGTGTTCATGGTTTTGTCGTGTCGGGATAAATATCTCATATCGCGGAGAGGCCCCAGCTGCCGAAGAACCAAAGGCCATGTCTTGACCGGATCGTCCTTGATGTCGATGAACAGTATGAGTGTTGTATCCGGTTCCCTAACAAAGACGCCGTGGGATTGGGCAGTAGAATTGAAGGTCTTGTGCGGTGCAGGCTGATTCATAAGATCGAGGACCTGCAGTAGCGGATCGATGTAAAGAGATCGTAGTGTCCGGCTGGAGGAAAGTGATGATTTATCATGGCCGACAAGAATGTCTTCCCCATCTGCACTAAGCCAAACGTCTGCCTCAACACTCGCACAGCCTACAGCAAGCGCTGAAAAGAGAGGTTGAGGTCTCCAATAATCGTTGTGTGAGTGACACATCTTTGGAGAGACAAGGCGCGATAGCTCTGTGCTCCAAAGTGCAGCATTGTATGTTGAGTTGCCATGTTTGTCGAGTCGGTCATGAAACGTAAAGCGCGATGTCTCATAGGCATCAAGCGCGTTCGGCAAAAACACAAAAACTGTCAAGATAAAAGGCGATCTGTGTCAAGTATCAGCTTCTGGGAGTATCTTTGACCCATTGGTCTTGGATCAGTGGAACTTACATGATTAATATCGTAAAACAAGCGGCAGCAGACCAAAAGTTCGTTCGTCTTTTCCGCGCTATCAATATGGGTCGTTTGTGTTGTGGTAGATGGTCTCGAAGTTGGTATGAATCGCTATCTGTCTGTGGAAGTAGCTTGTAGTCGCCGAACCCGGCCATTTTTCTGATGTAGAAATAAGTCGAATACTTCATGATTTGTTGTGTCTAACTTGCGTCAACAAAGAATGTTGCAAAGTGACTGTGAGAGGATATCAGAGCAACTGGCCGGGATACCAATGAAGAGCGGAGGAACAGTTTTTCATCGCCTATATGTTTAACTCATCAAGAGGGACTTTCCGTTGCAGCAGTTTGCAAGTTGGACTGTTCATGGTTACGACATTGAAAAGATCTAAGTCAATTCAGCTTAGCAAGTCGTAGATCAGTCGTTTCAAAAGGGTCTTTTAATTGATGACGCGTCCTAGACTTGAGGTTGAGCTTTGTGCTAGTTGGACAAAAATAGAAGCCTTTGCGTTATTTCAATTTAAGTCTGCATATGATCAGCCTCGCGCTCGAATGGTGGCTGATCTAGCGGTCGAGACTCGTGTGGAGCGGGGGACGCGCGTATTCTGAGCATCTCCGGGCTTAATGGAGTGTGGAAAACCCTCAATTGCAACAGCATCGAGTCACTCAAACAAATCATCACCAAGTGACGCTCCCTTGTCGGAAATCCTCCGCGGCTCAATGGAGGTTGACGCATCATCACAAGAAAGGTCTTTGTTCACCCGCTCCTGTTGCCGCAGTAAACTAAACGTCACAAAATGAAGACCATAAGTTCCTGGCAACATGACTCTGAATTATTGAAGGGCTTCACGGAATGTTCCTGCAAGTATCCTTCCTGCTTGGTGAAGCTCGCGTCGTAATTGATAACATATCGCAAGGAACTAGTTCAGACAACAACGCGCACAGCGCACCTGGGGGAATGTTTGGAGCAATAAGACATGTCCTTGTCTCACCACTGTAAAAAGGGTTATCACAAGGTATACAAATGGACAATCAAAGTGTAAGGTTATATATAACTGTATATAAATAGCGTAATGACGTTTGAAGGCTTTAATCACAGAACCATTTGCATCCTCATCCTCTGTTATAATTGAACCAGGAATCCTCTTCTGAATATCATTGCAGTCAAGAAACACAAGCCAGAGAGTCCACACGATGAACCTCGCTAGTATCACCCTTCTACTTGTACTGGCCTTCCAAGGCATCGCTCGTCCGTTCCTTCTTTGTTCAAGTAAACTCACTGTAAGGCACCTCCAGACGGAGTACTGCTCCCATCATTATATCGTATATCCAAACAAAAACAAAAGACCCTCGACTTTATCTCTGCCAACAAACTCGATTCAACTTCCGGCTACAAAATATCCGACTGATAAGAAACCTGCACCTCAAATTGCAAAGTCAAAGCCATCTCTTTTGGTGATGAGGCACGAGGGAAAAACAGCTGCCGAAGCTCCAAACGACCAGACCAAAGCCAGCGGAACTTGGAGCATGCCCGCCAGCATTCAATCTCTGTCGCCCAACTCATATCGCGCTGTTCAACTACTAGCAGACCCCATCTTCTTGGGGCTCATTTTCATCGCCTTTGCCCTTTTGTTTGCTGCATACTCTATCCCTGGCCGGTAAGCTTTTCTGGAAGCAAGTCGTTGTTTAGCAAACATCTAACTTAGACGCTAGAACTGGAGACGGAACTATCTAGCTTGGCAGGATGCCGACGCTTTTATTTGCTCTCCGAAAAAGATGGCATTTTCGAGTTCTATGAAGCGTAGGAGGAATCTTTACAACAAAACTCTTTAAGAAAAAGTGACTCTGAAGGCACCAGTAGATCGTGAACATACGTAATGACCCCCGTATCAGTGGAGAGCTTCATCAATGATGTCTGACAGGGTATCTTTACGACTCTGTGATTTGCATCTAAATGTACCTGTCATGTCCAAGCTATCATTGGTGCAGCCGTATCTCTCAAGGAGCCGTTGGTTCCTAGTGCACCCTTCATTGTGCCTAGTCAAAATGTGGCGCTACTCGGTCCTCCGAAAGCGAATATTTTCCCCCAAGGATGCACGATTCGTGCCAAGCTTTTTCGCCAAGGCGGGCTCTAGATCCTAGCTGCGGCGTTATTTCCGCTTCAGTAGCTTCAACGGACACAGTTCGAGACGCGTGGACTGCGTCACTAGACCATTTAAACAATCCGAGAGTTGAGCTTGTCATTTATGTATGTCTTGGACCGTAACGGAGGTTCCCGCTTTAATTATACGATTAAACGAATAGCCAAGCCGTACCGCTCATCGATCCAAACAGCGAGATCAGTCTAGATTGAAACACTCGGAAGAAGTGACCAAATATAGAATTCCTTCTACCAGACCTTTCTTACGTTGATCTGATCTTATTTCACGCCCTCTATGTCCCTAACGCAATGAAGCTAATTAAGATGGCTAGGGACTCAGATCATCCTTGCACCAACTCCCTCTAACCGACCCTGATGGTAACCCCCTCCACAGATCTCTTCACATCGGACAAACAATACAACGCTGTATTGTGTAAAAAAGCCACCCGAGCCTAAAAGTCGTCGTAATCCTCGATGGAAAAGTTCAGGAAGTGATCCTCCTCTGACTGTACTACCTGCCTCTTTCGAATCTAGCACACAATCTAGACAGTCAGTCAAGGAACGTTTGTGGCTGCTAAAAGGTGTGGTGGAATAGAACATGAAAGGACCAGCTTATCACTTGGCGCATCGAGGAACCAATACCCTGGCCCAAAAGACAAAGCTTAGGGATATTGCCTGCGGCCATCCCCCCCACTGTGTTTACACGTTGGTTGACTTTTGTATTCTTCTCGAGCCTTCGTTTCTACAATGACTCGCAAATATGTCACAAATAGCACCCTACTTCGGGCATCACGTCGAATACGACTTTTCACCTTGGTATTATTCTCCTTCGTTGCAGTAACATGGGCCTTCAGAGTCAAATCGCATTCATATTACACTCGTGAAAGCAATATAAAAAAGGACTATCCATTAATTCACAGATACATCCATTCATTCAATGGCACAGTAGGTGGTAAGTAAAACATGCCAGTCTTGTACACTCTAAAGAATGCTATGGCTAACATTGGAATCAAGCATGGTTTATCCCTCCAGAGTGGGCTGGTGTGAGTGATGGAGAACCGGAAGATATCCTCGATGCTGCACGTATGGCATCCGAGAGAGCTTTATCGAAGAGAGAGCGACAAATACCCCATTCCAATATCCCCCTAATTGTCCACCAAACTTGGAAAACGACGGCAGCTGATGATTGGACTCCCAAAATACTGCCTTGGGTTGAACTATGGTTAGACCACTCAACTCAAGTCGGACGTGGACCGCAGATGGCATACTTCTTCTGGGATGACACAGGGATGCGCGCATTAGTGAATGAGTTTGAGAACGACTTCATTGACCGCTATGACAATATCCTCACACCAGTCGAGCGAAGCGATGTATTTCGCATCTTAGTGTGTAAACACTTTGGTGGCATAGTAAGTACTGTCTCAGTCTATTCCAAGTCTATCCCTAATAGAAGTAGTACGGGGATCTCGACACGGAACTGATACGACATCCTGCGACCTGGATAAACCCATCAGATGTAGCGATATGGACAGACCCAAACACAGGAAGGTCATACGGCAACCATAACGACTCGATGACGCCAGATTACAAAACACCAGCAGTCAACCTCCTCTGGGGCTTAGAAGCCGACAATGACCCAACGTCTGATGCATACTGGCGCCAAAGCTATACATATCCTCAACAACTATCCCAATGGACGTTCGCTGCTGCCCCTAAACACCCGGTGTTTTCGCAATACATGCATAACGTGTATAATTATACGGAATACAGCTATATATCACCTGAAAACAGTGACCCGCTTAAGCGAACTGGTCCTGCAGCTGTTACTCTTGCCACAAAGTCGTGGCTAGAAGACCGAGTGGGCTTTCGATGGGCCAGCTTGACAGGTGTAAAGGATGGTGGAAAACCCAAGTTGGTTGATGATATACTTGTTCTTCCTATAACTGGTTTCCAGTAAGTACATTTTCATCAACATAGTCTACATTTCATCGGATGCTGATTTCTCAAAGTCCAAGTCACGGAAAACGTAACGGCGTCATGGGCAGAAAGCCGATGACTGACCCCGAGGCGAGGATATGTCATCATGGTACGGGATTGTGGAAGCATTTCAATGTAGTGGGGGAGTATGGGAAGGTTTGCCGAAGACTTTTTGGTTTGTGTAGGGACTGGCCAAGAATAACGGGATAAAGAGCTTTAATACATCTTAATACAAACGGTATCTGCTACAATCCCTCGCTTTGTCTACATCGGACGAGTCATCATTGCAACGGTGGTCTTTGGGTCACTGTCAACAACTGGTCGAGAACATAGACGTCTGAGACTCTTGTCAACTTTTCCAACAGGACCGTTACTAATCAGCCGCCATGGTGACTCGGGTACGAGAGTTCCGGGTTTAACAACTTGTCCCATTTTGAACTATGTGGACCATGTGGATTGACTGTTACTGATGAGGAGTCATGAGCTTTATGGAAAGGTTAATCTCCAATCTCCGTCATTTTGTCCTTGAGCATTTGCGTCATCCGTCGAACAACATCGGCGTATTCAGGGTCCTTGTAATGCCGTATGAACTAACGAAATTCGGTAGCGTCTGTGGAACCAAACCTTGTCGTTAACTGGCTAGGATATACCGCGGCCATAGAGACAAGTCTGACATCTAAGAGCTGGGGGGACTGTCTTTACGAGGTATCCACAGATGCTGCCGAAATTAGTAGGTTGATACGGTGATTAATAAACAACTCCAGTGGGTCTCCTTGACAGTCAAATAGCTCCCCTACTTACCCTATACCTCTTGTCGATGGAATAATCCGTGCCGGTCCTGGAATTATGTAGTAATAAACAGTTTTACCCCCATCGAGCTGAATATTCGTTGTGGTGCGACAAGTTAGCCTTGATCATAAATTTAGTTTGCCCATCGAGTCTCCCAGGCCTTGAGGTCGGGTCAGGACCATTGGGTTGCACTGCGAGCTCGAGTTCAAAAGACACCACCGTTGGTCTTCCATTTCCAACTAAAAATCGGAGGACTGGATGCTCGAAGTTCCGGATTTTCATTCATCCGATACACCAATGGTCTCCACAGTGTGTCCGGTTCCTCGTGTATCGAGGTCTAGTTCTTCAACTTCTCGGTACATTTAGGTAATTTTCAACTGCCGGTTTTATATACGCAGAAATTTGTAGTATATATATGCTCGGGCCACTTACTGCACTTACACAAGAGTGCTGGTTGAAACATCCGCATTAGCGCCGTTTATTGCATGACTACCCCCCCTGTTCCTAATCGGTGTGGTCCGAAAGGCCTTTCCAAAATCCGTTCTAGCACTTTTCCATAACATTCGAGATGTAACAAACCTATCATATCCCTGTACACATGCTATTAATCTGGGCTTGGTAGGGGACAGTCACAAATCTGGTCAATCATAAGCTGTTCGGCAAAGCCAATGTCAGAATATGGTAGGCAGGAGAGATGAATATAAATAACATTGAGCTTCTGTTTCAAATCCAACTTCCAACGATTATCACTTTTAGACCTCAAATCAGACGAGCCTTGTCATCCTAATCACCATGAAGACCAACTTTATCACATTGGGCCTTACCAGCCTTTCATTGCTATGCCCCTTGGTAGTAGCAGATGAGCCTATTCGCATCGTCACCTTTTTCACTCGCAAAGAAGGTCTCACGGAAGCCGAGTTTCATGATCATTGGACCAACACCCATGGTCCCTTAGTCGCTCCATGGGCCTTACAATATGGCGTTAACCGATACACTCAGGTACATCGCCCAGTGGATGGACAATAAAAATCAAGCGCTGACCAGCCAATAGTTTCACACGACGGAAGCAAACCGAACTGCTCTGAAACAAGCCCTGGGTCTCCCAGACAGCTTCATGTTGAACTATGACGGCGCTGCAGATTTCACAGTGTCAAGCATCGAAGAATTCCTCTCCGCTTACAAGGACCCTTACTACCAAAAGGTTATCAAGCCAGACGAGGAATCATTGTTCCTGCACAGTGGAGATGCTATGGTCATCAGAGGGTCTCTCGGATATACTACTGATATCGTCAAGGATGGAGAGCCCTCGATCGATGCTAAGGCTGGCTGTGACAAGTGGCTAGAAGTGAATGGTAATGTCGGAAAGGGATGCTAGGTTATTATTGTTGCGGCTGTTTTTAGAATATTAGGAACTCGATACACTATGTTGCCCAAAGATTATAGTCCAATTGTATCTGGTTTTGTTAATTAATTCGTCTTTCTGTTCTTTTTTCCTTGGCTATTAATTATGCTGAGGTCAGATCGTTTCTCAGACCAGTGTTTCAAGCCATTTCGAAACCAAGCTTGTCGAAAAACAACCAGAAATTAGGAATGCTTAGTTGTGTTTATTCTTTAGTTTCAAACCAAATCCCAAGTCTTCTCGACGTTCTTCGAATTTCTCAACTAGATAAGAATGCTTAACCAATAGATCAGGGCTGTTCATGTGAATCTTATACACACCTTGACAGAATATTGCATTCGGTAATCCCAGGCTACACATGATATACCAGATGAAGTCGTTCTACTGGAATATGATGTTGAATCTATGAGGGTCATTGCACATATGGAATAACTTCCGTCCCGACCAACTTATTCACATACAGTATTTACTACAACAATTTCGTACCAAATTCAACGGGCTATTACTGACAGATTTCCTATGATAGACAAGACGTTCATCTCCGATTTAATGGAGTCACCTAGTTAGGAACTACCCTAATTGAATTATTACTATACGAGCATTTCAATACAATTCTTGAACGAAAAAAAACCCTTATTTGCATATTTTATCTACGAACTAACAAAACAAACTATCCAATATCCAGAAAATCGATAGCATACAAGAATTAGTCGACATGAATGCGCCAGATCTCGCGACTAGACTTGCTCTCAAAAGGTGTCCTTGTGTGCAGCATCGCGAAATTATCCGACACCAAAATATCACCCTTCTGCCAAGCAAAGTAAAGGCAAACTCGCCGATCGAAAAGAAGAGAATCCACCAAGTTTACCAAGCTTTGTGAACCGTTATCAATGCTAATCTCAGCCCAACCGTAATTTGTCTCCGACATGGGCCAGGGCTGATGCCATCGGACGCATGGACTTCCTTTGGTAGGATGTGGAACAATCAAGTCCAGGCCGTCCATGGTATGGTCAAAAAATCCATGACTTTTACATGTCCAGCGGATTTTGGAAAGCTTCGTCATGTTATAGGCCTGCGGAAGATATCTTGCGAATCTCTCTGATGACGCAAAGAGCGTGTAGCCGCTACCAGGCGCTGCAACTGATTGAGACACAAAATATTGGAAGCGCGGGACGTCCGAAACCTGCCTCTCCTTGCCAGTTTGAGCATCCTTGATGGTCTTGAGCTTGAACATGCCGTCGAAATGCATTGGCATTGCTTGGTTAGACACCACACTGTTACTTCTTGGATCATCGTTGGCTTCGTCTCTCACTTTTTGAATCACCCCCGAGCTCCAGGATAGGACGTGCCCCAAGTCATATGCTTTGGCAGTGAAAGCACGTTCGTCCATAGTGTTTTTGAAACCGCGAATAACAACGGGCGAGCAGTGTTCGGCAAGAAAACGGACCTTCTGCATGTCGACGGTACATAATGCGTATGTATTGCGCGGGTCTTGGGGTCGTACCATGATTCCGGTTGGGTATAAGTACTCGAATGAAACGAGTTTTTCATCCCAGTTGAACAGCTCGGATCGTTCACGGAAACACCAAGGACGACCTTTAACGTAAATGAGCTCATAAGAAATAGAAGGAACGGTATGAGCATGCATCAGAGATATGGTACCATCAACACGACGGACCGCAGCTCCATGCCAAGGTGTCATAATGGGCTTGTTCTCCTGCGGAAGCAATGAGATTGAGATCTTGCTCACATCTGCTGAAGGATGGATGGATAAGCGGACAGAGTGAGGGAAGGCCCTTTGGATGGCGAGGGAAAACGCCTATGTCAAGTTAGTAATTATTCTTACTAAGTATCACTGAGCGAAGTGCATCTTACCTTTCCTCGCCGCAACATGCTTTTGGCTATGGAGGCATTCTCTTTCTCAGCACGTGATCGTGGCTGATCAACATCTCTTTCAGTCTCGAGGAACTTCTTGTAGCCTCTGTAAGTTTGTGCAACATCTGTGTCATTCGCAATCTGTTCCACGACATCGTAATCAGCTGGAAGGTGGTTCGCAAGTGCATTTCGGTAGCTTGGGACATTGGCCAAATATTCTTCCTCTTCGATGTGCCCATAAGATCTGGACAGAGGGTCAAGAAGTTCCTGCACACGGCAAAATTGAATGTTGTTGCATTCCAAGTCGATGGACATTTGGCGCAGCTCCTGACCGTATCGCCAAACCTCATTGTCAGACACTCCCAGTAAATCTAGAACACAATATCTAAGTAAGTCAATTCGAAAGAAGTAACCAGAAGAGTTACATACCATTGTAGGAGATACCATCTGATATGATGACCAGTTGAGTGTTGTGTCCCGTCACGTCCTTGATCGCTTCGCAAAGGCCATTGAGGTGTAGCAAGGATATGCGTTCTGCTTCATCAGGAAATGGGCCAAGCACCTTTTTCGATCGATTCGATGACTTGAATGGAAAGCCGGGTAAGATGAGTTCAATTGCCTCGCCTTTCCGCATAAAATCCGCGATCAATGTCTCTGATCTTAAAATCGATGGCGGGGCATCCCAGTCGTTCTGATACTCAATACGGTATCGGTTTAACACCAGAGCTGCGGCCTTGGCCTTCTCTGTGAATGACTTGGAGGGCATGTTGAGTTGGACACGCGGAGTACTTTCAGCCTCGCTAGGCAATGTTGTTGAAGAGTCTGATTTATGCTGGTAATGCCCCTTCGAAGTAGCAAGGGCGCTGAGAGACACATCACTGTCGTTATCGTTCGAGGAAAGTTGTGACGAATCTCCGTTGTTGTCATCAAAGCCCACTGCGCCTGTGAGAGGCTGCAGGGCCTCAAGCTGACTTACCGTAGCCGAGGGCATTGCGATGATGAAGTTCTAAACTCGGTCGTACCGTCAGCCTGTGTAAACACAATTATAAACCACGATTGTAGAGGGCCAGGGTTTCAGTATACCTGAACTGGGTTGTGAAGCTGAATTATAACTGACTTTGAATAGGTCTAAGATGGAATGTGGTTGGAAGTATGGTGATAAATCTGGATGGTGGGTTTTAGTGTTGATAGATCAAATTTCAACTCTCAGAGGAGATCCTGATATATAATCCTTCAAAAGCAGTAGAAGTATTACAAAAATCTTTGTAAACTTTTACAGATACAACCCTACAACTAGGAGGCCTGGAGCAAATCCTGATGACAATCTAATCCAGTTCTATGTCCATTTCACATTGGGCTGTCTACCAAATCAGATCACCGCGCTGATGCTCGGTATACTGTGGTGACCATTGTCACCCATACATGATGCCAAGCTTGCGCGCTGATATGATTTTCCGAGGTCTACACGGTCAGTCCGTGGAAGAAAGGTAACATCCAGTTGCCTCACCTTCCCCAACTATATTGGTGATTACGAATAACTTGTTTGAGGGCAATTGGAATTACAGACATGAAATCTATAGGCTTGCATCATCTTCGGTATCTCCGTGATGTGAACGACTTTCCTGATTAAGCTAAGCTGAGGGAGGTCTTGAAGTATACCTAAACCCGGATCTCACGCAAGTTCACATTCTTAAGTGTATCAATTAACTTACCACTTAAGTTGACTTATCAGACTTCCATGGATCAACTGATTCATGGCGGATTGGGCAGGAGGGCCAATGAGGTTTGTCATTGTAAGAAGAAGGCTTCGTAGTTGCGGGCGCTTGTGGACGGGCTCGTCCGAACTTTTGAAGTGCCGAATATTCATGTCCTTTTGAACTTCAATAATGCCGATCGCAACGAGCCTCATAATCTCCACAACAGCCGAGGCGAGGTACGACCCCAAGAAGAGGATATTGTGGGGTTTGATACATTGAATTTAGAGCATTGGTCACTGTGCAACAAATATAGATTATCTGGCCGAGGCAAGGGCCCCTTCAATTAATGTCCTAAAGGTCCAGGATAAACTTTTGCTAAGTTTCAGTTAACTTGCACTGCCCACGATGATCGGTTTGCCCGAAACCGCCTGGAAAGAATTGATATGGCTGTATGGTATTTTGTAGTTCCGTGCAGGGGCACAGAGAAGAGGACTTTCCAACATTGAACCTTAATTATACTGCAGGGTTATAGACATCTGCTGTATTTGTCATACACTGTAAAGGGGAAGAAATGATAATTCAAGTTGGCAAATAGTAGACAAACCGATCGAGCCTCAAAATTCAACCATATCAGTGGCGTCGACAGTAAATCCTCAATAATAGTGGTATATCTATGCTACAAAGCAGCTTGATCATCGACCCTTGACTAGGGGCTTTCCCACAATCTGACTGGTCCTCTCGCTTAAACCAGTAGTCGATCAGGTGTAACCTCGAATAGCTAGCCATCAACCCATCTCCTTTCATTCATCATATTATTTGCCCAAGACTTGTCACTCATCCTCTACCTCGACATCTACTGAATTGCCTCAACTTCAGTTATTTGTCAGTTAGCAGCATGTCTGACGAGAAGCTGCTGTCTGCACCTGCAGTCCAATATGGGCGCAGACTGATACCTCAGCTCATATCGGAAAGGGCAGAGCGCGAGCCGACCAAGGTCTTCGCTTCTATACCCATATCTGACAAACCTGAATCTGGCTTTACCGATGTATCTTATGCTACCTTGGCGAAAGCCGTTGATAGAGTCAGCTGGTGGCTTTATGAAATAATGGCCCGCTCCAGGTCTCAGGAAGTGCTCGCATACGTGGGTCCGAATGACCTGCGATACCCAATCTTTGTGGTTGCAGCAATGAAGTGTGGCTACACGGTAAGTTGAGATATAACTAATAGCATGCTGTGTTTGTTCATCCTGGATAGACGTTTGGCATGATGTTGATACCTCAAGAATGTTCTGACAGATACACTAGATGCTGCTTCCTTCTCCTCGAAACCCGGATCATTACCAGCAAACTATCATTTCCCAGACAGGATGTCAAACTCTGCTATGTACAAGAAATCTGGTCAACAAAGTTCAGGTACTAGCAAGTGATGGAATATGTCTTCATGTTGTACCAGAAATGGCAGAAATCTTGGACTCAGCTTTTGTAGAGCCGTTTCCTTACTCATACAATTTCGATGATGTCAAGGATCGCGTATTTCTCGTACTTCACACTTCAGGGTCAACTGGTATGTAGTATCGTGTCTGCAAACTTCCCTTTTAAGGCACTAACTCAAAGTGTTAGGCCCTCCCAAACCTATTAGCTTCACTGTTGAATGCACAACAACTGAAGACACCCATCGACTGCTAGAAGATCCCTCAAACCGACTGTGGTGGCGTTTGTTCGCTGATAGTCGTTACTTTCTTGGAATGCCTTGTTACCACGTAAGTGAGCCGCTTCCCGTTACCATAAATGAACGACATCTAATACGCGAAACATTCTAGTCAGCGGGAATTTGGTTCGCCCTGTTTTTGCCAATCTACCTTGATTCAATTGTGGTTTATGGGCCTAGCGATAGACCATTGACGGCTTCCATAGCAGATGCTGTGCACAGACTCGGTCGCGTCAATGGAGGGTTCTATCCTCCATCAGTCCTCGAGGAGATAGCCAGTACACAGGCGTTGAATCGTGTAGACCAGCTGGATTTCATGGCTTTTGGCGGTGGGCCAATTTCTCAGTCGGCAGGAGATGAATTGTCGCGTCGAACAACTTTGCATAATTTTATCGGCTTCACAGAAGCGAGTGCACCGCCCCGATATGTCATGGAACCTGATGACTGGAACTATTTCGAATTCCATCCTGCCGCCGGACTCGTTCCGGAACACCTCCACGACGATTTGTACAGAATGGTGTTTCGCCGTCAGCCTGAATACGAATCTGCTCAAACGGTCTTTAGGCTGTATCCCCATCTAGATCACTACGCACCTGGAGACATCCTCTCCCCTCATCCAACGAAGCCCAACCTCTGGAGGCATCGCGGGCGGGAGGATGATCTGATTGTGCTTTCTACGGGAGAGAAGTTCAATCCTTTGCCTATTGAGCAGCTCCTTAAAACCTGCGAAGCCGTGAGGGACGCAATCGTGATCGGTAATGGACGGAAATATGCCGCTCTTCTGGTCGAGCGGGAGCAGGAAACGACAGTCGGCATGAAAGCAGACGAGATCGCCAAAGCTGTATGGCCTTACGTGGTGAAATCCAACTTGATACTCAGCACACAAGCTCGTCTGGTCCGGGATCACATCTTGATCATACCGGCAGATAAAGAATTCTCCAGATCGGCTAAAGGAACGATTCAACGAAAGGCTACCGAAGAGAGGTTCAGTAAAAAGATAGATCTGCTTTACTATGGTCTGTCGGTTCCGAGTACAGTCTCTAGTACAGTAGAGGCCTCAGTTGACCCTCAGGACGCCTCAGACTCAACAGTGTCCACTTCTACCGATGAACCAAAGTCTCCACCCTTCACACCATCAGACGGACAGTTACTATCAGAAGAGTCGAAGACTGCCATCAAAGACTCGGCGTTGATAGATTTTGACTCCGAAGCGCATCCCTCCGGAGATGAGATCCAAACCTCCAGACACGGGCCCGACGCTTTCGAAACTATGGCCACCATACTGAGGGAAACTTGTGGCCTGCCGAGCATCAAGAGGGATGACAATATATTTGACCTTGGTGTGGACTCCATACAAGTAATGCAGATATCGAGCGAACTTGCGCACAGATATGACAACTGGCCGCGGGACCAAGAAGTTGGAATCAAGGGAATCTACGATAGTGCGACAATTGGCGACCTTGTTGATGCTCTTAACGGACCTTCCCTGACGACCAAAAAGTCAACACCAATGGCGACACACATCGAGGTTAGCAAGACAATCACAGATGGAAACACAGTGTCTGGCAATCTCAAGCCGGGTCCGGAGATGAATGAGACTAAGACGGATGACATTCTGAGTTCACTTATCGACAAGTACACAGCCAATCTCCACAGAACTATCACAGTTGCACTGATAGGAAGTACTGGTTCGATCGGAAGCCACTTGTACAATCACCTATTACAAGATCCACGCGTATCTAGAGTGATCAACCTCAATCGTTCGGAAAGCGGTGCACAGGCACAACATGCTGCTTCTGCGAAACAACGTCTACCCAGTGTCTCAACTTCGACAGCCACCAGCGATTTCTACAGAGTTGATCTTTCACGGTCGGATCTTGGACTGGAAACCGATCAATACTCAGATCTAGTATCCGGCGTTGATGTCATCATCCATGGAGCTTGGAAGCTAGACTTTCTTCAAAATGTACAATCTTTCGAGAAAGTACATATCGCAGGCGTTAGACACATTGTTGATCTGGCTGCAAAGTCTAATCGAAGGCCGCGCATAGTCTTTCTTGATTCCATTGCCAGCGTTCTTGGTTGGTCTGAAGAGCGCAACGTGCCCGAGGAACCTATGAGGTCTAGCGACGCTGTCGGCACGAATGGCTATGGACAGTCCAAATACGTTGCTCAAAGAATCTTGCTCAAAGCAGCCGAATCAGCCGGTGTGCGTGCTTCAATCATACGCCTCGGTCAAATCGCAGGACCTACGGAAGACGGGCACGGGGTCTGGAAGAGTAGCGATTGGCTACCTCAGATCCTACGAACATCGGCGTCACTTTGCGCAGTGCCTTCATCGCTTGGTGCAGCAAGTGAAATCGACTGGGTGCCTATTGATTTGATGCCCAAAATTCTCATGGAGTTGATCGATCACGACATTCGCGACGACCTTGTAACATCAGAGCCGTTCCGAGTCTATCACCTGAGAAACCCTCAGCGAACCTCCTGGGCATCGTTACTACCGGCAATCTGCTCGAAACTTGGGCCCGAGACAAAGGTGGTTTCGTATTCGAAATGGCTAGCAATGCTTCGTTCCACTATGGAGGCTGGTTCTGATGTAGCGCAATACCCCGCTGCAAAGCTTCTGACATGGTTGGTCAGTCTGGATATGCCTCCAAGCGTGAGACTTCCTGTTCTCGATATACGTAGAACCGCCAATATTTCCTCGACTCTGGCAGGTATGGAAGCTGTCAGCGGCATAATGATGGAGAAATGGATGGAGTCTTGGGAGCTTGAACCCAAGAATTGATAGACTCTTGCCTGTTGGATGGCAGAACCCAGGACAAATGAGCCTACGCAGATACGCGAGCACACAGATAAGCAGAAGATATTTACTTTCTCACTTGTTTTTATTTCATGTAGTTCTAGGTAATTTAGCTAAACACTATTCAATTTATGACACACTCAATTAGTCAAGAGTTTTCATCCAGTAAGACCTGGGCGCATTCTTCGGTAATCGACCTCTCAAACCTCAATCTCTTCTTTGAACGCCTCGGAAGAAAACACCTTAATGGTTACTCAGCTGTTTACATCTCAGCTTCAAGGCGGCACTATCGCCACATCTTCAATGTGTATCTTACCGAGTGACATATGACGAAATGCAGATGGAGGGTCTAATCCCGCCGTAAGGGGTATTCCCCTATTCTTACTTTATCTAATCACATCCTCTCTAAACTATATAATTTAATGTCGTGAAACGGGAAGGCGCTCGAAGACGTTCTCGGATAAGGCGGAACGAGGCTGTCGAACTTGTCTGGGGATCGAAACAGGGGAGATAATGGTTGCAAGATCAAGGTTCACAAATGGAGGCGTTTCAAAAGTGGAAGGCTGCGTATTGATAGGGGGAGGTTATTTGACCAACTAGGCCGGAATTGCTAAAAGCGAAGACATGCAATATGTCGTTCTTAGAGAACGGCACCCCCCAACCGGAACTTTTGTATAATTCGACAAGTATCACAAAGAAATGTAAATTTGTGTTACATTCGAACCTAGTACAACCTCGGCAGGTAGTCGTTTTCGATAATATTCATCATCTTCAAAGTTGAATAAATTGAAATTGCATTTTTCATTTCTTCATAATTGCTGCAACTACAGTATGTCTCACTCAAACGTACCAACCTTCCACTTGATGTATTGCGCATCATCTCGGCAGTTTCGTAGGCTGAAGGGTTACGGCGGATGATTGACTCTAGTTCACTGCCGGCTCCACAGCTCCAACCAAGCCTGCCGTTTAATTTCTAATTGACTTTCTTTCTATGAAAGTCCGCACTAGGCTGAAACTCGAGTCAATCGTTTTCTTTCTGGCGGTGACCTATTTGGTTTATCTACCGTAACATAAGATCGATAAATGATGAATTATCCTAATGATGTGTTTCCCTTTTCCCACTATCCAGTCACTCTATTAGCATTTCAATCATTGTAATTCTCCAGAGCCAACAACATGCCTTTCTTTCCTCAACCACCGGAACCCGAAGCACTTGGAGTGCATCGTGTACTATCTCCAAAAGCCGGTATGCTTGTAAGCCCGCTATGTCTAGGAACAATGAACTTTGGTGGCGAATGGTGAGTAAACCTTGTTCTCTTTTCCACCAATACATACCCTCTTTGCTAATAATCCAGGGACGAACTCCTTGGGGAGTGTTCTAAGGAAACTGCTTTCGCGATGATGGACTATTTCAAAGAGCACGGTGGCAACTTCATTGACACGGCGAATAACTACCAGTCAGGAAACTCTGAACGTTGGATTGGTGAGTGGATGAAGCTGCGTGGAAACCGAGACGAGCTGGTGATTGCAACCAAATACAGCAACGGTTTTCGAATTCACGAGAAAAATATCCAACAGTCAAGCTTCACCGGTAACTCAACGAAGAGTCTACACACCACCATCCGAGCCAGCCTGGAGAAGTTGCAGACTGATTACGTGGACATTATGTATGTCCATTGGTTCGACTTTACAACCTCTATAGAGGAGATCATGCAATCGCTCAACCAACTGGTCTTGTCTGGAAAGGTCCTCTATCTGGGGATCAGTGACACCCCAGCTTGGGTCGTTTCACGAGCAAATGAATGTAAGTGAGACGTCTTAGCTCCAAATCGATGATGATGCTGACGAGTCGCCTACAAGACGCTCGAGCTCATGGTCTTCGGCCTTTTAGTGTGTACCAGGGTCACTGGTCTTGCGCTGCGCGCGACTTTGAACGTGATATCATTCCTATGTGTAAGGCTGAGGGTATGGCACTTGTACCATGGGGCTCGCTTGGTGGTGGTTACTTCAAAACCGACCAGCAACGCCAAGAGGCAAAGCAGAACTCCCGAAACATCCCTGTCATGGATACGCCAAACCATCGCAAGGTTGGCAAAGTTCTTGAAGAGATCGGACGCATCAAGGGCGTCCCCATGACGAGCGTTGCCTTGTCATATGTATTGCACAAGACTCCTTACGTTTTCCCGGTGATCGGTGGGCGAAAGCTCGAGCATCTAAAAGCCAATATTGAGGCACTCAACCTTGAGCTTACTGAACAGGATATGGAACTCATTGAGAATGCGGCTCCGTTTGATATCGGCTTTCCTATGTGGTTCAATGGTCAAGCTAACCCCAAGAACAATCTTCTACTTCAGAACTCGGGTCACTTTGATTACGTTGAGGACCCCAAGGTGAGTAGTCCTGCGTCAACCTGCATTCAATCTCAGTTTCTCTGACTTTTCCTTCAGCCTATTCCTCCTCGTAAGAGACGATCTTAAGTCTACTGTTAACGGTAGGACTCGCATCGACGGAGTTTGCATGTAGATATTTTTAAAGTCGTTTTTTAAATAAGAGAAGTATTTGAACATTTTTCTCTGCATAATCACGTGTGCATTCTTTTATTGTTAGTGCTGGCATAAATTGAAAGGTACTAGCTTAGAACTATTCGTTTTCAAATTACAATACGATGCAGGTTGGGTGTACTGTTCATGCCGGCACCATAGCGTAAGACTGATTTGACTGTACGATAATAAGCCATGATGAATGATATTTGAAGCAGAAGTCATCTCAAATGTGGCGATTCTTTGATGACGGACTCGAGTATTCTACAATGAGTACAATAGTAATTAGATTGGTGCTGTGCCGAGACGACAACGGAGAGACAAGATCAGCGAAGGGTGAGGATATGAGTTCTAATGTGTTCAATAAATTGAAGCACGAGGAGGGGCGACAAAGTCGACGCTGTATTGATGAGATTGAAAAGCACACTACAAAATTGTGCCTCGGTAAACGCGATGTGGTTGGGAGCGCGTCCTGGGTGCGGATATGTGGTTGAGGTACGCGTTAGTTCACAATAGTAGATACTTTTTCTTGTGTGGACCCAAGCCGTAGCTGAAAGTAGATTCTATCTGGGGGTATTTGGTGTAGGGTAACCTCTGCTGGCACCTGACCCTCGGGCACGTTATTAGCTAAAATCACAATGGACAGCGGTATATCAGTCATTTACTTGAAAACTAGGTAGATGATTTGATTCTTTAGATTTAGTCGAGCGCTGGTTGCAGTGACGGTAATGTTGAGGATAGTTTTCCGAAGTACGCTTTTTCTTCGCTACTCATCCAAAATAAAACAGAACGCGGGGACGTTCTGAGAAAGCTAAGTAGATTTTGCGGACAAGAACATAATGATCCTTTCCGATCCTAGCACCAGGGAATGAAGGGAGGTCTACACAGACGGCACTAATTTACCGAGTTGAGTCCGTTGCTGCTCTACCTTAGTAGCCACTTTCACTACCAACGCAGTTCCGACACTGGAAAAGCTCTATCGGATCAACTCGGCGCTTAATGTCAAGTAGCTTTTCATAGTTCGTGCCGAACTGCGAGTGTTGCCACTCCTCCCCAGTCGCATACTGCTCGTTATAATACACAGCAGTACCAAAAGTATCGGTGAGGAGCTTAGATGTGGAATTCATCAGGGCGAACGTCTCGTTACTGATTGATCTCCAGTCACCGAAAAATCTGCAGCGAAAGAAGGTTGGTATGTAAACGGGAATGATATGACAGGCTTAAAGGACTTACGATATATCGACAAAGGCGAAAGCATTACGCCACTCAGGATGTATGGATGTCTAGGAACATATGATTAGCCGTACGCGTATTGAGGACTAGTCAATAATATGGCAAACATACCGCGTCAGTGGAAACGCTTTTCACAGCTCCAGAAACAGCTATCCGCGCATTAGTCGAGGCCTTGGTATATCACAAAAGACATTCGCATTTAACATACTGTTCTGCCATATCATCGGAACTGGCAGTTCCGAAATGAATCTCTTGATGTTGTCGCGACTGGTATCGTTTCGAAAAATGTCATCGGAGATGATCCGGCTGAGTGTGGCTAGTGAATGTCCGACCGGGACACTTTCCTCAACCAGAGGAAGAACCACCTTGTCGTAAGAGTCTACCCAGGAATTTGAACCCGTGGTTTGAAGTGCCTGCAACTTGGGTGTACAACCCGAAATATTCTTCACCGGGTCGTAGAGACTCAAGGCATCATTCGCGGGCTTGACGGTATCGTTGTCGGTATACATGCCAAACGACAGCACAGCAGCCAGATTTCCATCTGGAACAGTAGAAAAAGCGCCCTATTCAAGGTATCAGCATATGTGATAGGAGATCGTTTGCGGGACCTACGCTGTGTCCTGCTTCGTCAATAACGGACTGCATCTCAACCAATTCATGAATCAAGGCGGTAAAGGATTGCTTATCCCGGCATTGAATTGTTCCAACCACCGAATTGATCGCTTTCATGGCGCTATGGGCTTTGATCCATAGCTTTGTAACAGCAGCAAAAGCTCCTGGCATGGGATGTTAGATGCGATAACCAGGCAACGCACAATGGATATAACTCACCGCCGCCACCGCGAAGAGCCCAGAATAGGTCTGGATTGGATGACTCGTTGACAATTTCTATCTTACCACTCGAGGTAACCACCTGGAATTGGACAACGTCTGGTTCAATATTCGTTAATAAACTGTGGTCAAACAGAATTTTGATGATAACACCTACTGTCCACACCCATTCCGAAATGACGAGCAAAAGGACCTTTATCAATCGAGTCAGTATATACCAGTCGCGAAGCCAGTATAGCAACATACCAACGCCACCACCGAGGATCCATCCTCCAGTGGCACCAACGGTCGGTGATAATCCTCCTATAACCGCGAAACCATTTGCAGCAGCTGCCCGATACAGCTCAGCTACACTTACACCAGGACCAACGACGAGAACGTCTTGCGGCGTGGATTTGCTTCCATCAGGTACAAACCCTTTTTGCACCTCGATATCTCGCATGTTGTGTGTCCAGACGGAGAAAGATCCTTCACCAAGCGAACGGCCGGTGAAGCAGTGACCGGTCTTGGAGGGTTGTCAGTAATTGGCAATGAGATTTGGGCGCCTCTCAAGTGACTCATCGCAATTGAGAATTTCCCCACGTTCAGGCTGTCTATGCATGTGTGGCACTCACATTCTTCACCCGGAATCGAAGGTTGTGTTTGGCTGCAAATTGAACACTTTTCGCGACGTCTTCGACAGTTGTCGCGTTTACTAGAAAATGAGACATTGCACCAATCTCGCACTTCCCTTCAACAGGTAGGGGGGCACTGCCATTTTTCTGAAGATCCGGAATCGCGCAACCGTTGCCGCGCGAGTCCAGTTCGAAGTTGGGGTACTGTGCTACCGCTATCGTAATCGTCAGGTTTTGTTGCTCCTCTATAGAAAGGCTGCTTACCAGGTTGTTCAACTCTCCACTGGGCTAGTGCCTTGTTTGTCGATAGACTCTGGCAGGTGTCCTTGTCGTACGTCTCACGATAGCACGCAGCACCATAGGGCTGCGTATGCAGTAACTTCCCATTTACTGAGGCATTGAAAGCCTGCAAAATTTGTGTTGAGGGGAAACAGCTGTCGCCAGGGAGACAGTATGGAGCCTTTGCACTAGCAGATGAGGAATGGAACAGAAAAACACCAAAGGTGAGCCAGAAGTTAACAGGTACAATCATGGTTGTCCTATCTACTTGTTTTAGAAGATATCACGGTACGCAGGGCATTAGGCAGTTTGGACGGGGTGTTGTTGGCTTCTTAAAGATATATCCTTCGCGCCCGTTATCGACAGCATACGACTGTACAATATCCCGTCTTAGTGGCTGACAATCAGTATAAAGGTCTGCAATTCGCTTGACAGACGAATATTGAGTTACATGACAGGGTTAGTAGAAATAAACTTGGCATGGATGTTGCCACGTAAAGCCGCGTCTCCACTCCTGGTTTCAAAAAGGCTTTCGTACCTACGGGAGAACATTCATCACTGTACTTGTTCAAGGCAATCTTTCGAGGTATTGCTGGTAGAGAAAACCCGTGGCTATGCCTTCGATCTTGCAGGAGTCTTCTTTCGCAAGATACACCCTCAACTGGCTACATCTGATTGAGAAAACGCTCAGTCCGTCCATCCAGCCACCGGAAACTCATAACACCGTTCCCTGGCAGCACCTATTAAACTTCTTCAAGTGGATACTTGTCACGGCGGAACCGAACATTGTATCGTATTCCAGAACGCTGGTTGCCATTACTACTATTTTGAGCCCGGAAGTGGATCATTTACATCGGTGTTGAAAAAGGATTCGTTACGCGTCTTATAGGATCGACCGAAAACATTCTTCCTGCCCGCCGAAATCTGGTACGAAACAATACTCCGGGCAAAAGTGTCATTGATATATACGACGATCAATCCTTTACACGTTGCGGTGAGTATACCGCAGTCACAACATGGGTTTCAATGGGCGATGTTAAGCTTGATGGCGGCAGTTGAATATACATTGAAGAAAGCGAGTCTCTTGGTGAAAATATCAAAAGCGACTACGAGAAGAAGACAAAGAAGGCGGGACTGAGCGATTGAGAAATTAGAAATAGATTCAACAAGAACGTGATGAGCACAGGACTTTTGACAGATGGGCAAGTCGATTTTCCAAGAATGCATGCCGAGAAGTGGCTTGTGGGCGAACATGAGGCAAATGTTATGTAGTGGCTTAGGTGTTACACAGAAACCTTCTCAAGATATACTTTTGAGCTCATATGTGAATCTTGAAGGTTCAAAATATTGGATTATAAGCTTTATGGTCGTCAAACTCACTCGATCCGGGCAAGCTTTCTGCTACACGGCTATTTAAGTGTTCATTGACCTTGACCTTCCAGTTTTCGAATCTTCCTCCTGTACCATCGTAGTCTTCACAACAATCAGGATTCACCGCCACTATGGACCTCTTTCAACGCCTGCCTGCGGAAATTCACCTCCTTATCTTGAAGAACATCTATTCACACACTACTATCTGGAAACTTATCAGAGCATCTCCGGTAATGCTGAGGAGCCACCAGCAGCACAAAGCCAGCTTTCTACGGATCCACATTTCGAAACTTGTACGAGCAGGTAATCATGACGAAGGGCTAATGGAAGACGCCATGGCCATTATTGGGTTCAACGACGCGAAATGTAATGAGAGTGCCACGAAATACCATTTTGATCAGTGGGCCAACAAGGCGCTTCCCGATCCTTTCAAGAAGTGGGAGAAAGCTCAAATTGCCAAACTCGGCCGCCTGTTCGCTCGATTGGGACTTTTCATCGAGGATTACATGTCCAAGGCAACGTCTCCCGCTCTTGCTATTGGATATCTCAGCCTTCCAAAAATTATCTACACGAAAACTGGCAACCGCGTCACTCTGGATGACTTGACGCCTACCGAGAGATATCGACTCTTTCGAGCCTTTCTCAGGTTTGAGACCCTGTGCAAAGTATTTAATCCTCGAACTGCAGATGCAGTGGGTGCAGACTATCAGTGGATGAGAGGCATCTATGATGATACCTATCTGTACAACAACACGCTCCCAGGCTCGAAGTATTACTGGGGAATTGCCCATGCCTCTTGGCAGAATCTTGATCCATGGCTTTATGAGTCGCTACATTGTGTCTTGGATTATATACAGACCTGTTATGGTGCTATTTTCGCACACATAGCTTGGGCAGATAAATACCCTACATTTCTTACTACAGCACCCAGAAAGAAGAACTTTCTCTCCTGACAACATATACATCCAATCTAGTGCATACTTCCATGATCTGCGAATGCCGTATAGCTGCATATACCGGCGCGATTGGATAGGCTGTCAAGGGCTTGACCTTCTTTTCCATTTGCTAACACACATGAACAAGAGTCTTCGAGATTCTGGGACGATGAGAAGCTCGATATACTCCATCTTTAGTGACGATTGGAGAAGGTATCGGGATATGCAGAGCTGCTTCCTCTTTCGAGAGAGTCCTGCGTATCTGACTTTGAATCACACGCACGGTCCGCTGCCAACCATACATATCAAGAGGAGGGAGAGATTGGTCGATCCAAGTCGACCTCCATACCTATTCGAAGGGGAACAGAGTTATGAACCGGCTGCGCGTGATCAGCTCGACATCTTCCGACAGCGCGCGTGGATATTCTGCGACGACGTCAGATTATATCCATCGATAGACAAACACTTCCCAGATACAGGCGCTCTAGAGGAACAGCATAATCAGGTCATAAAGATGATTCCTCCAGAATGTAGCGTGTCCTCGAGACGACGATCGCCAGAGTGGCAGGACTACTGGGCTGGACGAACTTTGAAATCCCCGTCTGAATATGATGAGGAAGTCGATGAGGCAGAATTCCCGTGGAACAATCAGTTCGACGTACCAAGTTTTTATAGCAGCCCTGATGGTAAGGGACTCACTACCTTTTGGCGTTATAGCCGCATTGCCGGGAACAGTCACATTTGAGCAGTAAATCGGGTAATTTGGATATTTATTCAAACTCACAGCGAGGAACAATTTTGACCGTTCTTTTTAGCCGTACCTTACCTGACCGACGGCCTATTGCATGATCTTGGCAAACTGGAGATGAATTCACAAATTGCGCGCCATGGAAAGAATACAATGGCTGTTGGGATGGACCAGACTGGCGCTCGTCCGCCACGATCGTTTCAGTAGCTGCGTTCTAATTGTCCCAAGGATTGGGATGGTTTGGGAGTGGTCTGGGAGACTCTGATACAGGCATAAAAGCCTCAGATAGCACAATCCTTTTTTGCACGTCTATGAGCTGTGTGTCGCGTTATTTAAAAAGTCCGCTCGGGTCGTTATAATTAATACATGGACGTTTTTGTTTTGTGATGACACAGATGAGCTTCAAAATTTGAGAAGTTCGCGCTCTACAAAACAGATATCTGAGACAGAAATGGTAGGTAACATCCTGATAATCATCATTTAAGTAAATAAGATGTTCGTATTTAATCCACTGCCAGGCGAGATCTCAGTGATAAGCGTTTTGTGAGATTTGGGGATAGCGCGATATGATCTATCCTGTTATCGGACTCATGAAACTAGGCATCCGCTTTTCGCATATTAAGATTACGCATGCTTCGTAGGCAGCAATAACTATATACAATAAAGACCTTTACCCATCGTCTACCATTTCATACATCGTAACTCAAATCCATTATTCATTCTCATTTTCCTGAACCAACACTCTCAAAATGGCCTCTGTTCCTGTCTTACCAGATAACTCCACTCCCAAGTCAATCTTTAGCGCCGCAGCTACACGGGGTACGGAGATTACTGGTCTTTCAATCTACCAGGATACAAATGAAGACATCACCCTTGAGAGAGCCCAAGAGCTCATGTCAGCAATGAATGATGATGTCCCGCAAGGAGGAAAAGACATTGTTTTCGGGACCAAAGAAACCCAACGCCTGCGGTTTTGGGAGCCTACTTCAAATACCAGCAAAGCACCAATCGTCGTGTTCGTTCATGGCGGGAGTTGGACAATTGGTACTTATCTCGACTCTGTTGGTTCACTCAAGGTCAAATACTTGAACGATCTTGGTTATGCATTCACCTCCGTTGACTTTGCGCTCATACCAAGTGTCACCGTCAAGGAGCAGGTTCAAGAGGTAGCCGACGCGGTGGCATACATAATGAATAACTCCGAAGCGCTTGGAATCGACCCTGAACGCGTTGTCGTCATGGGTCATAGCTCTGGTGCCCATGTTGTTAGCCTGGTTGGTACCGATCCAAGCTATGCGCAAAACGCTGGATTCGATATAAGCCGCTTGGCGGGTATCGTTGCGCTCGACGGCTCGAACTACAATGCAGCTGCTTCTATCGCCGACAACACGGGATCAATTGTTACGAATATGCTTAGTGGACTGGGAAGCGATCCAGACGGATTGGACGCAATGTCGCCCACGCTTCATGCAGCCGGACCAAACGCTCGTGCGTTTCTTCTCCTCCATGTCCAGCGCAAGGGAGATATTCGACAAGCGGTAGAGTTCTCTTCCGCTTTGAAAGCGGCAGGTACGGACGTTAATTTGCACGTCTTCGAGGGAGAGGGCTTTGAGGGACATGTTGCGTTACTATTGAGAATTGGTGATAAGGAATACCCTGCGACAGTTGTTTTAAGACAGTGGTTGGAGAATCACGCCCCTGTTCAGTCTTGAGGTTATTTGAGGACACTGTTAGAGTCTTGACATGTATCCCAGAACAGACGCCAGGGAGGATAGGCAAGCGTCTGAACTCCATAGTTAAGCACAGCAGCGCGAAAAGAAAGAAACTCGGGCACTTCAATCTTGGCGCAGGTAGAAATGTTAGATTTCTTCTACATCTTAGTCTTATTGACATTCAGAACGTTGGTCGCCTGCTACTGTATCTTATGAATATCCTTGAGATTTCGGCTCAGAGTCAGTATAGCCCTGAAAGGAAAGCTCAAACCAGTCTCAACAGAATTTGTTTCAGCTAATCTTGGTGTTGTACATGCTTCTTAATGTCGGCATTGACACCAAGCCAAAGCATATCAGGCCTGCTGTAATGGCCACAAACATCAATGAAACTCTTACACTTCAAGATCTCATCCATATCCAGCGTGGCGTACAGAATACCCTCCTCATTGTCTGGGAGATCTTGCGTTATCTTGCTCCCGTCAGGCCCATATATAGCGGAGCTACCGCCTCCCGGGCTATTCATCACAGCGCCGTCCTTGGTGCCCATGAGATCTATAGCTTGTTCGCTGATGATTGATGTTGCGTGTAGGACGAATGATTGGGATTCGATTGCATATGTTTGAGACAGTGCTTGACAACCTGTATCGATAAGTTAGTGACGTTGTCAAAAACAGTAACATAAATGATTAGGCATGTGTTGCGTCCCTTCTTTAGACATGGACCAGAGCTCCTTTTCGCTTTTATAAGGAGACAATGGTGGCCATGCAGCTACGTGAATCTGTTCACGGTGACTGTAGAGGTAGTACTTGAGCAAAGGCTGAGTATGCTCCCAGCATGACAACGCCCCTACACGGCCAACACCAGTGTCAACAACGCTGGTAAGTGCATCCCCAGAGGCATCGCCGAAGATAGTTCTCTCCATATGAGTGGCCTTGATCTTGCGTCGAAGCGCCAAGATTAGGCCATTGGAATCGATAATCGCCTGCGAGATATACAGAGTATGATCGGAGTTTTCCGAGAAGCCAAGAACAACTACAATGTTGTTATCGGCTGCACACTGTTGGATCTTGGTCATCTCCGGTCCGTCAGTGCGTAGAGAATTCTTGATGTATCGGCAAGTGAGGTCAGGGTCCACTGGTCGCGTCCTGTAGCCAAACTGATGTTACTAATACCCCGCAGCGAGGAAGTCAAGTCAGAGTGCTGTGGCTTACCATATCCAAGCAGGGTATCCGGTGATCCAGCACTCAGGAAAAGCAAGCAACTCGGCGCCGTTTTTAGCCGCTTCAGCAATCAGAGCGCAAGTCTTTTCGACGGAGCCTTGAAGGTCAAGCCATTTTGGCTCAGCCTGTGTAACGGCCACGCGAACGCGTTGACGCTGTTCTTCAGTAGGGTCTTGCTTCGTCATCTTGAAGTCGTTCGAGAGGGGACAGGCAATGCAGTTATGGGGTTAGACACAAAAAATGGGATTGAAGAGAGAGGAATAGGATTTTGAAAAGATTGAGTGTCGGAAGAAATGATGACGACTACAGGTTGATGCTTTTTAATGTGGTAGCTTCCCTAAAAACAACGCACATGACTCTCTCTCAAGACCCCGGATTTCATATATTGCCTATCACTACTACTGCAGATTCTTGGCTATCATGGCGGATATCATACATCCGCCGCTAATTAGAGGAGTATGGGCTGACAGGTTGGCTTTACGTCTCCACTTCCCCTCAATCTCTTGATCCAGGACGCGTTATCAAAGCGGCGTGAGCGGCGTTTTTTACATTCGACTCTGATAAGGAGATAAGGTTATACCGTTACCCAATATGGTCAAAAGCCCTGCGATGAATGGTTCCTGACATCAGATATTGATTGGCAAACCGGGAGTGTTCCGTTAGCGTCTCTAATTGTTACCGACAGATTGGATGATAGACGGGTAGTATCCGTTTGACGTTATGAGAGAGGTAGCTTGGCATAAATGTAGCTACGAATCCCATCCCGTCCTTCATACCAATGCTATCACATCGTTCTATACTTCTCTTTCAACCATTGTCAATCACCTGCAACAAACATGGCATTTGGCGTCCTCGAATCCAAAGGTTCAAGACAGCCACCTGGAACAATCCTCCTCGAAGACTTGCATCAAAATGGCGGGCCGACGATACTCTTTCCACAACCCTCCAGCTCGACTGAAGATCCACTCAACATGTCACGCGTCCGAAAAGAGCTATACTTCTTGACTCTTCTTTTCGGCGCCTGTGTCACCGGCGTGCTGGGACCAGTCATTGTTCCAGCTTTTGGCATCGTATCGCAGGCCTTCCATACCTCTCTGACCCACGTTACTCTTCTGAACGGCTCACTAGTCCTTGCATTGGGTGTCAGCTCCTATGTGTCCTCAGTCATATCGGATCTCTGTGGTCGAAGACTTATCTTCCTCTTGACTTCAGTCATGCTGGTTGTGTCTTGTATCTGGGCAGCTGTGGCTCAAGGATATGACTCGCTGCTGGCTGCTCGAGTGTTTCAGGGCTTGTCCATGGGGCCGTTCTTCTCCCTCGCTGGCACGTCCTGCGTCAACGATGTTTTCTTCCTACATGAGCGAGGACGTAGGGTTGGGCTTTGGAACTTTGCCATCATCGTGTCTGTCAACATAGCCCCTGTCATCAGCGGTTATCTGATTGTTGACATGGGATGGCGCTGGGCCTTTTGGATACTCGCTATAGCCTTCGGTGTAGGGTTGGCCATGGTTGTTTTCTTCCTTCCCGAAACCAAATTTGACAGAAGAGAAATAATGGAATCAAGCCAAGGCCATACTGACGCGGCCTTGGACGCCGAAAAAATCGACAAGACGGGAAACGATGAGGAGTCACTGCCTGCTGATTTACATGTCGTACACGCTGCTGATGGATCTGATATATCAGTCAATGAACTACCTTGTCCAAAGTGGAGGAAGTTCGTTGGCCTGCAATACACCCAATCAGTCGGCGCCAAGGGCCTGTTGCCTGGTTTCATCAAACCTTTTATGATGCTCCGTCACCCAGCCGTCATCTGGGGATGTATCATGTGGTCCATAACCTTCACCTGGGTCATTATTTTGGGCGGTGTAGCCACCCAGATATTTGGCGCTCCTCCTTACAACCTCAACCCAAGCGAAGTCGGGATTGTCATTGGAGTAGCGCCTCTTATTGGCTCCGCTTTAGGCACCGCCCTCTCTGGATGGATGTCTGATATGGCTGCTAAATACATGTCAGCTTTGAATGGTGGGTTGTACGAACCCGAATTTCGACTTGTTGTCATTGCACCAGCTACCATCACTATGGCCGTCGGTGCCTTTGGATTGGGGGCCGCTATCGAACATGCCAAATCAACAATCGTTTGCTGTGTCTTTTTGGCGTTGATCAATTTCGGGGTTGGCTCAGGTTGCACAGGTATCGTCACATACACTAACGATGTGTGCATGGATCGTGCAGGCCATGCGTTTGGTCTGGCCATGGTAAGTCATATCTACATTCCGACATTTGACATTCAATGCTGACTAATGATGTCGCGGCAGCTTGTCAAAAGCTCTTTTGCTTTCGGACTCACGTTTATGATCAATGACTACTATGCCAGTCAAGGTCCTCAAATCTTCTTCTGTACTTGGGGAGGCCTCAGTCTTGGGGTTTGTCTGACTACTATTCCACTCTATGTGTTTGGTAAAAGAATACGGTGCTGGGCTGATAGTCACTAAGTGAGAAATTCGAGTAGGACAAGAATGTGATCGACTCTGCAGGGGCATCCAACTTGAACATGAAAGAAGCAGATCCGGTAACAAATAGCACAATACTAGACTTCCGACGAAGACAAGACATCTTATGCATGATATTGTCTGTTGATCCTGTTTACCGCCGCTAAATACACCACTCATACCCCAAAGTGAATAAATGTCGCCCACGACAGTGGATTCTGAGTATCACATGCCCTAAGCTCCATGACCGAAGTATAATATGCTCTCGCAACATAATCCTCATCACTACCGTCTCCACTCATCAACTCCTCGTAGAACGGCTAAGCCACTCTTGTCTCTGAGATGTTAGTCGTGCCTGTGAAAGAGTGATAGAATGGCACAATATCATGACCTGGCTATATTGGGTTAGATCTACTAGAATTCAAGTTTCATTTTTGATCGAGATAAGCTGGTTAGTAAATACGGCGCTGTGATTGGCCGAGACTTTAGTCCCGGGAAAAGCTGCCAGGTTGATAAAGACAGCTCGTCAAGATCCCTCAATCTCGATAGAAAGACAAGGCTTGTGAGATCCCCCTTGGGATAGTCTATTCTGAAGTAATAGCTGCTTATGATACTTGGGATGATTGAGGGCTATCTTCTTATCCTACCTTACAGGCAAGTGGGAAAATAAAGATCAGGAGAATGGAGTCTCGGGTAGGTTGACTTTAAGCTGATTACTGTAATTTGGGTCATTACTGGAGCAGGTAAAGAGGGCATATGATACGCCATGTAAAGTGAATAACCTCTTAACTTAGAATGGCCTGGTGAATAGTGAACTTAAGGATCCGTTGTTTTCGTTGACGTGGAGTGGCCACGGTAGACTCCTTTTGGCAAGGTAAACTATAGTTCCCATGATCTCACCAATGCTTTAATATATTACTGAAAGGTATGTCTTCCGTCTGTTAATTAACCTGGAGGATGTAAGGAAATACTTGACACAGCCAGGTCTCATGGCTTGCTTCAATATGACGCTGTCGTCGTCCATTTGAAGAAAGTTACGGTATTTCGCCGCATTAGATATACGATACCAGCATTGTGCAGTGACGGGCAGGCGCTAAGCCGATCAATCTAGAGTCAAGAAGCATCAATAGCTTAAAGTTAGTGTTTGAACTTGGAAGTTGTGGCTTTTGCAGCCCTGCATTATGGGTGCTACCGTGATTGAAGGGCGAGTCAGGTACATTCCCATTCATAGATCCGGCAGGCATCGTGAGCTATCTAGCTAGCCTTGAAGTAATCCGATATTTCCCCACATGAGTCTCGAATAGTTTCGCCAAGAAGAACCAACCATTCCTAAGCCATTAATCACATCACCTTACCTTTGTGCAAATTCGAAAAACATTGAGTCTGGAATAAAATAGATTTAACCTAGGACGATGCGATTAAAGCTACGGTAGGAGCCCTGGTACAGGGCTCCTACCGCCGATATGATGGCATGTCGACGAGTAATGCGAAAAGACATCACCAACGACAACTTAGTCAGTGGTTCCTTCGCCCGTCCAGAAAACCCGATCAGTGTTCTCATAAGTGGTCTGAGGCCTCTTTCCGCACTACCAAATCCTTACCTTTTCAACTTTACTCAGTTCGGTCCTTCGCAAGGTGTACCAACAGACATTAAAACATTACCAGCTATTTTAAAAACCATTTCTGAAAACATAGCATATCAAGTAGGAACTCAGGAGCCTTGGGCTTTCCAATGCTTCTCGAAGAAGGAAGCGATGAAATGATTTTAGTTATTCAAGGAGCTCAGGACCCTATTCTAATACACGCACGCAGCACAATGTGATGGTGCTTTTTTATTTAGATAATAACGTATCACGGCCTTTTAATCGCCGAGTACCGATTGCTGAAAATTGAGAAGCTATGCAATTGCGCAAGCTAACCCACTATCATTGTGACATTATGTCGGCACTCGACATTGTCGGGAAGTAAAGATCCCGAAAAT
Source organism: Fusarium armeniacum (assembly GCA_013618295.1). Classification (NCBI taxonomy): domain Eukaryota; kingdom Fungi; phylum Ascomycota; class Sordariomycetes; order Hypocreales; family Nectriaceae; genus Fusarium; species Fusarium armeniacum. The sequence goes on along the minus strand of JABFER010000030.1, from coordinate 84,939 downwards.
TCCGTGGCTTGCTACTCGTATCCGCTGAGTCAGCGGCAAATAGCCTATTTTCAAACACCAACCTGCAGATCATTCCCAAGATTGCGGAAGCTCAGGCCAGGCCATGCAATGTTTATTTGAAAATAGCATCTCAATAAGAGTCACCAAACGTGAAAATAAGCTACCGATTTATGGGTACGATTGTAGTTAGTCTTTAAGATTACGACAGCTATCATCGGGTTCATATTGAAGTCCAGGTGCCGGGGAAAACGACTTATAAAAGCAGAAACTGCCAGAAGAACAGTCATGGCTCACTTCATCTTCATCAGTAACTTTCAATACGATAACTATTCAACTAATTATAACCATGGGGTTCAAAGTAATTATCGTGGGCGGCAGTGTTGCCGGTCTTTCGGTAGCCAATATGCTTGAGAAGTTTGACATCGACTACGTCCTTCTCGAAGCTTACCCACACATCGCGCCTCAAGTCGGTGCCAGTATTGGCATTTTACCCAACGGTTTTCGAATCCTAGACCAACTTGGATGCTACGAACCTATACTCGACATTGCAGGGGAATGCCGCTATACCCTTGGCTCCATGCGGGGACCTGATGGTGTTCCACTGACTTCTTTGTCAGACACGAGTCTTTCAGTTCATTTCGAGAAAAGGTAGGAAACGCATTAGTTGAATGACGTCCTATTCTTTACTAAAGGGCGGAGTAGAACGGGCTATCCGTCAATTTTCATTGATCGACAAATGTTACTGCAGGTTCTTCACAACAATATCAAGCACAAAGATCGAATTTTGCCAAACAAAAGAGTCATTCGCGTCGAGTTGACCACCGAAGGAACTCGAGTTCACACCGAAGATGGTTGCACGTTCGATGGAGACATCGTAATGGGTGCCGATGGTATTCACAGTAGGGTGAGAGATGAAATGTGGCGCCTTGGCAAGGAGCAGAGTCCTGGACATTTTCCCGTGGATGAAACCTCACGTATGTTTACTCATGACAACTCCAGTCAACATTGCTGAAAGCTTTAAACAGGTGTCCCTGTTTCGACCAGATGCATATTTGGAATCTCAAATCGGCCTCCCCGCTATGGCGGTCGAAGTCAGCAGGGAGTGATAGGACATGGTCACTCCTACCTTGTCATTGCAGCACCGATGAACCGAACCTACTGGTTCCTCTTCGATGCACTATCGGAAACTGAATATGGCAAAGGTATCAAGAAATACTCCAAAGCCGATGAAGAAGAACTGGTAAAAGCTCGTCGTGATGACCCCATAACCGAGGATCTGAGCTTTGGCGAGCTGTATGATAGAAAGATCATGTCGACGCTGGTTCCGCTTGAAGAATATGTGTTTGAAAAATGGCACTACAAGCGAATTATCACCATTGGTGACTCAGCCCACAAGGTAAGCCCTTGATTTCGACACGTTGTCCACAGGACTAATACTTTCAATTTGCAGATTGACCCAGCATCCGGCCAAGGTGGTAATGGTGCTATCGAGGCTGCAGCATTACTTGTCAACTCTCTCGTACAACACCTCAAATCATCTCCGCAAGGCCTTTCTGAGACTCAAATTGAAGCTGTACTGGCAAATGTTCATACCCTGCGATACGAACGATCCCGTAATCTGGTCGCACAAGCGCACATGCTACAGAAGGTATCAAGCCAGAGATTGCCATTTGCGAGTCTCTTCACCTATCTCCTCCCCTTATTCGGACCAACTGCCTTTGCCGACGTTGTCGTCCCAGTCTGCTCCGCTGCCCCCAAGATCGAGGGCATTCCTGTACCACACCGACCGCATTGTGTTCCATTCGAAGATGAGTTACCCAGCAAACCCATCAAAGGCAATTTGGCCAAGCGGGCTCCCTGGATTCTTGCATGCAGTCTTGGCATAGTGGCATACTTGTCGCTTGGAAAGGATTCCATGCATATCAGAACAGCCATCACGGAGGCCTTGGAGCAATGGGGCGCAGGTGGTGTCCTGGCCAAAATGGTCGGCATCAAACCCGCGGCTAGCCTTGTCATCAGCCTAATTCCGACTCTGTCCACATGGATAATCGAGGGCTCTAGAAATAGAAATGTCCTTGACCCTTTGTCATGGTTCGTGGCCCCTATCCTACATGATAACTTTTCGAGGTACTAACCATCTCAAAATAGGACATCATTACAGTCGATCATATACGCTCTAGCTGGGCCGACCATGATACCTACTCTCTTCAGTTTATCTTCTGTTCTTTTCTCCAACCCGTCTGTCATACAGAGACCAGTCAAGACCGAGGTTGCCAAGTCCATCGTACCAGGCATGATTCTGGGCTACATAGTACCGACTCTAGGCGCCGTCCTTTTCCAAGGCCCCGGAGATATGCACCAACTTGGACTCATATGGCGGGCGCACCCCCTCCTTTGCTTCACCTTCACCAAAGGCATCGCCGCTCTCCATCGCAGGCGTGCCAGCAAGTCCAAACTCGATGAATCTGAAAAGAACGTTGAGAAGAAACCACTCGACTTCATTTCCGACCGCGAGCTTGATGTGTACAGGAGTGCAGATGTGCCAGTTCTCAAGACTATACATGCCTCTGCTCTCGCTGCCTGTATCGTTTTGCCCTTTGCTACAAAGCTTGCATCAACTTTTGGTGCACATATCCTCGAAAACGGACTAAATGTCATCATACCTACGCTGGGTTTCACCCCAAAGATTGGTGCCATCAACGCAGTATCAAGCCTTGTATACTGTCTTTACTCTGCCTGGCAACTCCGATCGCTTGGGTTTGTAAAGACGCGACAGGCTGTTGTTGGAGGATTTGCTTCAATCGCTGCTCTGGGTCTTGCCGGACCTGGTGCCGCTATAACAGGAATTTCTTTTTGGCGGGAGTGTGTCATCTCCGGCTTGGCAAAGTCATATAGCTAGAGAAAACTGAGCGGCAGCTACATTATTACGGAAAGAGGCAGAATTTCAATACCCCTGGCTCTGTGGCTATTCCATGACCGGAAACTAAGGATATATGGATTTAGTATTAGAACTTAGATAGTTAATCTGATCTGGATAATTTTGATTCCCTCGGGATCGCGGACGTTACTAGTCATATTACTTAGCAAAGATACATGATCGAGAAGGCACCGAAGCAATGGCGTCTACTTTGCCTCTAATCATGTTGGCTACCGATTCTAGTAAGCAAAGAACTCGTCAGACAGCTCATCATTCCACTCGTCTTCCTGTTTCTTACCCAACAACTGGTTCCCTATACGACATGCTTTTTCTAAGAACTTGATAACTTGATATCTCTCGCATATTCCATTATCTACTTGACTCAATTGTAATAATATTCTTGTCAGTTCTGCCTTCGTGTTGTCCAAAGGACTTTCGAAACCTTTGTAGGCTGCACCCACTTTCATCACAATTCAATGGTATCTTTGTCTACGGTCAAAAATGCGATACTCTATGTAGGTATAACGTAACGGGTTATAAGCTGGAAATGTAAAAAAAGCCAAATCATAGGCGGAATTTCCCAATACCTTCTCGAAGGGATCTATACGTAGATGGATTGCGATTGGATATTAAATACAGGAATGCATGTATCGTCTTACCATATTTAGATTAATTGATTCTAAGCATGAATGCTTGATAAGCTTTGAGCCAATCATTGTAGTCGACATCGGATAATCGGCCACTAGGCGGCAGTGATATGCAGGCATTACTGCCGATTAACGGCTAAAAAGTGCCGAGACTCCAGATCTCGTGGGCTACACCAGGAGGTAAATCACTAATTCTGGAAGGTCGAAACTAGTTGATCTGCTGATCACGAGCTAGGCCAGGCACACCTTGGGAACCTTTGGCAATACAAAAGATCTGCGCCTTTGATCAGGAAGGTGGAATTGTTATTTCGCAGCGATAAGACAACTTGAGTGGTCTTGTACTCCGCTATAGTAGAAGACCGTCCGAGTGCAAGGTGGACTATCCTGGAATCCAAGCTGGAACATTCTGGAGTGTATTGGCGGTATGCTCGGAGCCATGCAAACATATAAAATACTGTTTCATCCTCCCGTCTTGGCGTATCGTTTGTCTTACAACAGCCGCAGTTCTTTTCCTCAATACATTGAGCCAATATGAAGACGACTTTGTTGAATGTCCTCACGGCGCTTACCCTTCTCGGGTACAGTAGCGCGACACCAGCAGCTGGCCTCGACAAGAGGTATGCGGTCGAAGACAACGGCATCAAGTACAAGGTCTTCGAACATGCCGCCACCAAGTCTACGACCAAGATTGTCTCCAACTCTGGAATATGCGAGACTACACCAGGCGTCGGCCAGCACTCTGGTTATTTCTCTGTCGGTGTGTACTTCTTCCAATTGTCCTGACAATTCAATGTCTGACTGACTGTATTGCAGGCGACAACATGAACATGTGGTTCTGGTTCTTCGAGTCCCGCAAGAACGCCAAAACAGCTCCACTGGCGCTTTGGCTCAATGGTGGGCCAGGTTGTAGTTCCATGATCGGTCTGTTTCAGGAAAATGGCCCCTGCACCTTCAACAAGGGAGGGTCAAAGCCAACTCTAAACCCTTACTCATGGAACACATTCGCCAACATGGTATGTTGCGGCTCAACCTATTGGAATACTACATACTGACCTCTTTAGTTATATGTTGATCAACCTATTGGCACTGGCTTCAGCTACGGCAGTGATGATGCCGTATCAACTCTTGCCGCAGCTCCCAGAGTTTGGAATCTCCTCCAAGCCTTCTATGCTCAGTTCCCCGAGTATGAGAACCGTGATTTTGGTCTTTTCACTGAGTCTTATGGCGGCCATTATGGGCCAGAGTTTGCCTTTTACTTTGAGCAGCAGAACGCCGCTATTGACGCTGGAAAGATCAAGGGCGAGAAGATCAATCTCGTAGCTCTTGGTATTAACAATGGCTGGATCGACCCTGGTAAGTGACCTACTGAACCTGCTGAGTTGCAGATAAGGCTAACCTAGATATAGCAAACCAGTACAAGGACTACATCGACTACGCCGCTAACAACACCTACAAAAAGCTCATCACACCAACTCAGTACAGCAAGTACCTTGACACCTACAACCAAAAGTGTGTCCCTGCTTTCGCCAAGTGTCCCGGACTTACAGGCAATGATGCGGCTTGCGGTAATGCAGACGACGTTTGCAACAGGTACATCGAAAGCGCTTTGGAGTCGACGGCAGACTTTGACGTCTACGATATTCGAGCCTCTAGCAATGACCCCTTCCCTCCCTCAACCTACTCCAGTTATCTTACTTCATCGGCTGTGATGAAGGCTATTGGTGCTCAATCAACCTATGGTGAATGTCCCGAGGGACCCTATGACAAGTTTATCTCAAGTGGCGATAGTATGTTGCCTGCCATCTTGTGTCAAAACTGCAAATAACTGACTATGAGCAGGGGGTCGATCATTCTTGCCTACATTGTCTCAAGTCATTGATTCCAAGATTCAAGTCCTTATCTGGGCTGGTGATGCTGGTAAGTTATGAACCTTTCTGATTCACCTGACACAACTAACAGTATTTAGATTGGATCTGCAACTGGATGGGTAATTACCGGGCATTAAATTCAATTGCCCCCAAGTCATTTGTCTCTGCCCCTCTCCAGCCATTTACTGTTGATGGAACAAAGTATGGAGAGTTCAAGACCTCTGGAAACCTGAGCTGGCTGCGAGTTTATGGAGCTGGGCACGAGGTTCCAGCTTATCAGCCTCAGGCGGCCTTGGCGGCGTTTGTTGCTACTTTGTCCAAGAAGCCTATCTCGTCTACATGATGAATGTTTGATTGGTGATAAATCAGCATATCAGATTTAGTATATATTTTCCCTCATAAATTTATGTCAATCTGCATATAATAACGTCATGACCTGCTACTCTTATTTTATATTATGCCACGCTTCAGTCTGACTCTCTTACTATGGTAACAACAATAATAACAGGAACAATAGGGTTACTACCCCTACCGGTTTAATGTCCATTACTGTATGAGCTCTACATACTTTTACCTACTATACAGCCTACTATCAAGTCTAGAAATATCTTTCAAAGACGCCTCTTATGCAGTATATGCAGTATCGATACAGCCTCATGTATTCTTTGGGGCTTCTATGCCCAGTTTGTCAAGCCAAGAGTCAGTGTATGGAACTCGCTCGCCGGGTTTCTGATAAGGGGATGTCCCATAATTACATCGGAAGTTGAAATCGTTGCGACTAAGAGCATGCTCAATCATTCTACCGTGCAACCTGATGGGACCCAACGATGGCGGTCATGTTACCTAAGGCTACCTCAAGTCCCTCATTCGGCTCCAATCTTCACGCAATTGAGTCGCGACGTACCAGAATCGGACTATTAAAGACGGCCTCACCCAACCCCATAGCTAGTTAGGTCTCAAAGCAAACGGATATACGTGAAGGATTTCTTTCGAAACAAGTCTAGGTTTATCTCATCTTGCTTCTATCGATAAGAGTAATAACAAATAACAGCTACTATGAGATAGGTGGTCCTATTCAATAAGGGGCCGCTTCGGTAGAAGAACACCATACATTTTAAATAGTTGCAGTATTAGCGCATCATGAAGTTGGTTGTAGACTTAGCTGTATACGCAAGATCTTCCTCAGTTTGCTCGTAATCCGCTGATTCCAAGTCGACTATCATAATTTTATCATTTCTTTCATGCTTGACAAGATGAAAAGTTATCCAATTTGGGATCCTCGTAACAGACACCAAACTCATTAATGGACTCAAAGGCATGATGTAATAGTGGCCTCATATCTTGCTCATCCAGTACGGCGCCTTCCGGATCCGCGACACAGTGACCTCATATGTCCGAGAGAATCAGAGCAGGGGTGTTCTCATACTGGACCATGCCGCAGAACTTGGGAACAGTGATTCCTTGAACTGGTTGTAGCTTGTTATATGCCACGATTGCATTGTCAAATTCTTCTTCCCAATCCAGTTTCTGAGATTTCAAACGGTAGAAACCACTCTTGGAATTTGTTTTCGACCCATGGCCCGGTTGTTAAAGATAGGAATCGGAGCAGGAGCTTCACTGCACGTTGAAGAAATGATGGCTCTATCCGCAGAAGCAGAACATTGGGATGGCAATGGTCTGCGGTGGTACCAGTAGCTTGAATAGTTCGGGTGCCAAAGCGAAATTGCTTGAGACCAAGTTTATTAGCATTTGAACAAGGGGCACAAGAAACCTTATAAATCACAGCTTTTGCTAGGGTCAAGGCTTTGCCAGTGATGGTGTCAGCCCATGAGGCTCGTGGCGGCCCACCAGAGTCAGTCTGAATTCTCCATTGTGTAGTTGATTTTGCGATTCTGTAAGATTTAGGGGAGACTCAGGAAATGGCAACGCGACGCGTCGCATACTGGCAGAGAAAGAGTGGATACTGTGATGAGGTCTCACCAGTCATATCCAATAGAGCTTAAACCAGGCCATTTTGGTGATTGAGGGTAAGAAGGGGGAGTATGAGCTGTATAATAAAGTAATGAATGTAGCTGATAGTACACAAAACTTCATCGAGTTTCTACGTGACTCTCATGTTAGTAACCGAGAAGCTAACATCGGTTGTTTTTCGTTTCAACTAGAATATCTCAATCATGTACTTACACCTGGAAGATTAGAAGTGGTAGCTTATAAACGCACTGAACCGGCTAATTTCGCTGTCCCTGTGACTGCCGCAATTGACATATCAACTTTTTCTTATCAATAGAGGCACACACTCAAAAGGTCCAGTGTTGGTCCGTTAGTCCTCGTATCAAAAGTGCCTCAAGCATACGTCGACCGACCAATGATAACGCTATACACCAATTGGAATCAGGCAACGAAAGTCACCGATGGAGGATAACCTTAACTGACCAGAATCGTTGCGGTGTTCAGTACCGGATGCAGCTATTGTGACCAACATGCAGTTTGTACAACAGCAACTCAGCATCTAGTAACAATAGTTGAAGCCGGATTGTTGCCGTTTGCTGTGAAAGAATACCAGCGAGGACATGGTATACGGAACGATCCAAACGAGCTCCATCCCAGGGGAATGAGAAGTCCTAGGATACATACCCAGCTGAGATTTCAGGATAGTAACACTAGTAAGGAGCTGGAAAATATAAAGGTTTAAACACTAGAGACGCGGGAAGGCATTGACTGTGTAATCGACAGACTGTGGTTTATGTACCAAGACAGATACTTCGACAAGTGAAAATCTATTGTGATCGTGGTTGTTCAGTGAATTGGCGACGGGATTATTGAAACATTTATCCACATGATAGTATCGTTTGGCAGATGCCCGTCAGGTACTCTCTGTCACCCAAGACTTGCACATCCTGAATAGTATCCATTATCCTTACACATGTGCCTCGACGGCAGGTACCTTCTTGTTGTTGGCGCAGCTACAGAAAATCTCGCAATTCTGCAGAACCCCTGGGGGGCATGTGTTACCATCCCCGGCGCAGTGCATAAGATCACCCCAGCAGATACAAGAGCAGTTGTTCTCGCATGCCTCTTCGCTCGCGCCATCAGCGCAGTTAATTTCCTGAGCAACGACACCGGTAATGAGCAAAGCGCTGCTCAAGGACATGATGATTGTTGCGGCGGAGAATCTCATATTTGCTGCTTGCTTAAAGGGCCTTGCTCCTTCTTCAGATGATCTTTTCTAGTTGATGTCGTATTAGAGGCTTTCTTGAATTGAGCTTTGAGTTCATGTTTACCTTGATATGAGACTTCCAAGATCAAGGTCTGTGATTTTGTTTTTGATACTAAAAGCAAACCGTATCAGGTGGACAGATGAGGCCTTCTTATACTCTGTGATTGCCCTCTTGTTCCATCATTTACCAAGTCATCAAGCATGACAATCTGTATGGCCATACCTGGATTGCATGCTACCCAAAGAATCGTCTGGCCGTGTCTTGGCAACCTAGTGTGAGCATCTCTTAAAGGGCTTTTTGATGGTGTCTTCCATCCCGGCGTGAGAACAGCTGTAGATCATCTGCTTCGTCGTCTAATTGATACCATACTCCGGATAAATATGGTTCAATACCCCGCAACTTTCAGCGGCCCCCAATTCCACTCACGGGAGAAACTGCTCCGTGGATCGACGAGTTGGACGTCATCGCGCGTACCTGCCTAGGGGGTGCTTAACAAATTGTCATATCATTCCAGATCAATCCCAAGCTGTTCCAAATAACAGCTCATCGACTTGTTCCGTGACTCTGATCGTAAGCAAGCCAGGTGCTAACATCAGTTCCCAAGTATTTCCTTTTCTACGCTTCATCAACCTCTCACAACAGACGTTTCAATATCATGGAGTCAAGCGGTCAACTTTCACTGAAGGAAGCGCCTTTTACAGCCACATTATCAGAGAAACGCGTTGTTATCACTGCGCTACATATTGGTGATGGCTTTCTATTAGTCTCGTCTGCAAGTGGATGCGTCTACAGAGTTGACCTAGTGACGGAGTCTGTCGAAATTCTCGCGCAAGTGAAAGATGTTTGGAGTCTTACTTGTCTGGACAGCAGCATAATCTTTGGCAGTTTGAATGGCGAGATCCATGTTCTTGACATGAAGGACCGGTAAGCGCCCTGTTAGCAGGCTCTCTCCTGAATTATGAGGTAACAGCGACTAATCAATAGTATTAGAGAAACCTTGAATTCGGTCAAAGCGCACGATTCGGCTGTACGCTGCCTTGCCGTCCTCGACAACGATATCGCCGTTTCCGGCTCCCGAGACGGTACTGTTCGACTCTGGACCCTTGCATCCGGCCAACTCGAGCAACGCAGCGTTCTCCGCGGACATACTGCCGAAGTGCGAAATGTCCAAGTTCATGGCGATGTCATCGTATCCGGTAGCTATGACGGAGATGCCCGAGTATGGAGTGCTCAGACAGGAGAGTGTTTACACATTCTCCATGGCCATGGGAGTCATGTTCATGGTGTAGCATATGACGGGAAGAGGGTTGTCACCAGCAGCACAGACGGCGATATTCGCGTTTGGGACTCGGAAACTGGGTAAGTTTTTACTTCACTTCAGTCGATAATGGCTTATCTAACTTGAACCGTCTACTTCAGAGGCTGCGTGGGCACATTCGTGGGCCACGGAAGTAAAGCTAAAAACGTATCGCATCTCCGTCTAGTTGGAAATACTCTTATCTCAGGCGGGGCAGACGGGTCTGTTAGATCGTGGAACTTGTCTCCGATAGACACCAGTCCAAGGGAGCTGGCAAGCTCTGATGGTAATGGCACCGCTATCAGCACAATACGGATTCAGGGGGGTCATGTCATTACCGGCACTACAGGAGGATCTGTCAAGATCATCGACCGTCAATCCGGTGAGATGCTGCACTCATGGACAGACGGTATCTGTGGCATCGCAGTGTTTCAGGTCGGCTTTACCCTCGAGCACAATCCAGTGGCGGTTTACCTGAAGGATGAGTCTGTTATGGTAACTGTGTTTTAGGCCCAAGGATTAATTAATAGTCGTTGGACTGAGGCTACACAAGTTGAATCTTCATGAGACCACGCCACAAAATGCCAAGCTTTTCACATTCCTCATGTCTGTTAATTCGAAGCTGTAATATTACTAGGCATCGTAAAACAGGCAGTTTCTATAGCTGATTCCTAATCCTTTTCCTTTGTACCCGAGCTGGTACATTTGCCTCGTCAGTATCCCCTAGCTCTCCCGCTATTTTCATTCTCCGATTATCATTCCAGTAGTAAAATATCATACCTGCAATAAGTACAATACTCGCTGCATAAAGACATAGGATCTTCAGAAAGCCCTTAGGGTAGTATGGAGCGTCACTCTCTTGGAAAATATTCTGCCCGGCGAGACCTCCAACGTTGGAGCCCGTGACAGCCAGGGCAATACCAATACATCGGATCTGTGGATCGTGAGTGTTGATGCTAAACCAGGCATCATTAAGGGCCTGGGCTATTGCCACACCGGAGTTAAGAAGCGTCAGTATAGCATACTTCATCCAGACATCGCTACTCCCGACAACAGCATATTGAACACCGGAGAAGACAAGCGAATACACGCCCGACAATAGACAAACCGGACCTCGTAACAATGTCCTGTCGCTGATCCAAGATACGAATATCGACAAGATGCATACTCCAAAGTTATGTACAGCCGATAAGAAGCTGGCAGTAGATGCAGTGAAGCCGAGGTTTTTGATGATGGTAGGAGTATAAAAGACTAACCCTCCCTTGGGGGTAATGTTAACTGCGTTTATGCTGAAATGACCCCACATAGGAAAGTTCGTCAAGCAAATACGCAACGCAGTCATGGGACTGATTCCAGAGAGCTTTACTGACTTGCGCGGATCATCGAGAATGACGCGCTTAGCAAGGATATCTCTCTCATTGTCGGTAAACATATTGAACTTTTTGATACCAGCGAGTGGAAGTGTATCGGTTGTCGAGCGGGGCATGATGAAGATGAAGACAACGCCAACGAGTATAGTAAAGATACCGTCGATGAGAAACAGCCATTGCCATCGCTTCAAACCGCTCGTCTCTGGGATTCTGAAGATCAGACCGGCAAGCAGTCCACTCACTCCAGCAGAGCAATAATTTCCAACATAAACCAGCGTGGCCCGCAGTGCCATTTCTTTCCGTGTGTAAAATGACGCAATTATCGTCAGCGCAGCAGCTAGGTATCCAGCCTCCCACATTCCCAGCAGAAAGCGTGTGGCATAGAATCCTGACTTGTTGTGTATAGCTGCCTGGGCTGTTGCAATTGTCCCCCACGCAAATACCTGTATGATGAGCCACAGGGCAGGGCCGATTCTTGATAGAACCATGTTGAAGGGGATTTCAAAGATGACAACGGCAGCTAGCATGAGCTGGTTGCCGTAGTTGACGATATCTTTCGTTATGCCAAGATCATCGGTGAAGCTTGTAGTCATGGCGTAGCCTACATTTCCTCTATCAAGCTGCAAGGCGAAGAGGCCGAGCATCAAAATCGGTAGGACAGTGAAGTCAATTCTGATATGTTATGTCAGTAGGCAGTAAATAATTAAAAGGTTAAGAGTTACTTACTTCCTTCTCAGCTTTCTTTCAGCCTTTTCGGTCCAGTCGCAAATAGGAAACTGACTTTCAGACGCCTGTATCGTCGTCTTCACAGGGCTATCGCTGACCGGAGAGTTTGATTGGGAAGCCATGGTAGCCATCCTGGAAGATGACAGACAACGAATGAGCTAGGATATCGCCCATGCATGGATCGAGAGGACAAGGGTTTTAACAAAGATCTCTGAGGCGAAATTAGGGCAAAACTCTGTAGTTGAACTACCCCGCTTTTGACTGCATGATCGACGTGTTCAATAGTTTTCAGCTTGCCTTAGATAGAGGTTACAGTTGAATTGTCAATGATCTGCAATATGGAGTGTTGATTTAGTACCCATAGAGCTAAGTGCATCCTCTAAACGGGCGATCAGACAGCAGCACTAGTTTAGAACTGCGAGACAGTCTATCTTAGGTATAGTGCAGTTAGTCAGCGAATTAAAGTGTCTTTGCTTCCTCCACCGTCATTCGATCACTAATGCTCAGATATTACAATTCTTTTCAGTCGCGAAGTGTTAGACTTTCGTCTCCGACTTAGAATTCGCAACCGAAACCTTCAACAATTCTTTTCAGTTTATTCAATCTGTAATTATAGTGTAGCATGGTTTCTAGGCTCTTTGTAATGCCCCAAATTGAGTCGCCCACACTATCACGAAGTATATCTCCCTTGCAAGCTAAGCGCAGGTTATGAGTAGAAGACTGTAAGAACAACAGAGACGATAAATAAGATGAAAGTCCACTGGGCCGATCAGAGTGGGCCCCATCGAACTGCAGAATGGTTAAGAGTGTTCTCATGTTATGTCTTGCATTAAGGAATGCACTGAGAGATGATAAGATAAGTGAATGCATCCATCGGAGCCTCAATTAACTCCTGCCTGATTGGGCAATCGGAGTCACGGCCGTCAATTACCTAATTAAGCAAGTGGTCAAATAAGCGCATATCGGAGAGAGGTTAAGCAAGCTAGACAAGGCATGGAGGGAGTGCCAGGGGTAATGGCTGGCTGGATGGATGAATTGTTTGAAGATTCATGTGGGTCTTACTAGAGAAATATTGCTGGGATTCTCGGGTGGCTGCCTTGGAGAGATTAGCATTTAAGCTTATTGCACTCTACATACTACTTGTTTCCTTTTAACTGTCACCCATATGGGGAAACATGAGCGAAGGAGGGTAACGATCACCCTGTGCAATAGCTGAACGATGTTACGTTTTACAGGGACACAGTCTTGGCTTGAGGCGGGAGGTTTCCCTTACTTGGCTTTAGTACTTCCCTGATGATGTGAGTGACAAGGGAAGGGGAATGCCAGCGGTGACGTATGGGGTAGTGATTGACCACTTCTAATACATATTCACTCGCCTTCCGCCCTCGTTTGGCACTATATCATGTCCTTTTTACATCCGCAAACTAGTCTTCCAAAGGACCACGATGCCTCGCCTAGTACAGATACTCCTCGCAGCCGGGGCAACCCTTGTTGGCCTCACCTCGGCACAATGCAATATCACTCCCACTGCCAACATCTCTACGGCTGACGGCGTGGAGTTCAAGCTCCTGCGCACCGGTCTGCAGCGGCCTCGCCACCTTGTTGTCGACACCGAAGGCAATCTTTTGATCACTGAGGCTGGCAACCAGGGTGTGAGAAGAATTGTCCTCGACGATGGTAAAGACCTCGATGTCTGCATTGATTCTGACGACGCTTTGATTTCTGATGCCAATGTACGTTTTTTACAGCGCCACGTCCAGTATCTGGGGATTTAATAACAAGTCTTTGCGTACATAGTTAAACCACGGCATTGCTCTCACCGCCGATGGCAAAACTATTTTTGTTTCTACTCCTAGCGAGGTATACGCCTACGCCTACGATGCTTCCAAAGGCAGCGTCGGCTCTCGTCGAACTGTTGTCACCGGCATGGATGGCTCGTCGACTCACTCTACCCGAACCTTGACGATCCCTCTTGCCGCCAATCCCAACCTACTACTCGTGGCTGGCGGATCCGATGGTAATTTGGACACCGAAACTATCAACAAAAATGTCGTTCGCAGTCAAGTGAGAGTCTTTAAAATTGATGAAATGTTGGAGGCGGATGAACCTCTGAAGTATGGCGGGGCGTCTTTGCTTGGTTGGGGTCTTCGTAACAGTGTTGGCTGGGCAGAGGACCCTTCTACAGGAAACATCGTAAGTAAAGGCTTTCATTCTCAGCCAGGACATTGGGCTCACTGACCTCGTGTATAGTGGTCCGTTGAGAACTCGGTCGACAACCTTTACCGCGGTGACGTTGATATTCACAACACCAATCCTGGTGAGGAACTCAATTTCCATGGCCTTCCTGATGACACCTCCAGCGCCCAGTACGGTGCCAACTACGGATATCCTGGCTGCTTCTCTATCTACGACACTTCTATCGTCAAAGACTACCCCGGCGGAGCAAAGGTTGGCAAGCAGATGGCCGCTACGCCGCAGGGAGAGACGGACTTAGGATTCACGGACGAGGAATGTCAAGAGAAGGAAGCCCCTAAAATAACGTTCGGTTCACACCTTGCGCCATTGGATATTAAGTTCCTAGATGGTAGCGCGGCGTATATTGCATTCCATGGAAGCTGGTACGTACCCCGGATGTGATTTTCTTGTCGCGAGAGTGACGGCTAACTATGGCCTTTAATCTTAGGAACCGCAACCCTGGCGACGGCTACCGTCTCAGCAAGGTGGACTTTGCTGATGGCAAACCAGTGTCAACATCCAACGACCCTGAGGCAGAAGTGCCACTGATGTGGAACAAGGATAATACTTTGTGCCCTTCAGGCTGTTTTAGGCCGGCGGGTTTGACTTTTGATAAAGTGGGAAGACTGTTTATGACTAGTGATTCGACTGGAGAATTATATGTTGTGATTGGTGTTTGATGGTTCATCCTCTCAGCAAAATGTTAGGTAGGTTAATCAGATCTGATTTGGCTAACAATTTGAGAAACGTACCACATCCGATCAAGCTTGGTTGACTCTTCATCCGGTGACAAACCAGTCTAATATCAGTAACACTGAGATACTAAGAGATAGAAATAGAATCTATTCTCATAGTTGCCAACACTGATGGAACGATCCGAGTTGACGTGTTGATAAATGTGCAACATTCTGGAACAAACACTCCGGTCTAGGGTAGGGATCTCACTAAGTGGATTACCACCCTTGTCTGAAAGCGGATAGTGACAGTGACAGGACACTAATCAATGACGCAATGTCCTGTATCATGTGCCTTGGAGCCTGTTTTTGATGTCGTGTGCGTGTTGCACAAAAAGGCTGCATTCTTCCCCCCCTCCTTGGTTCACTCTTCCTATCCATCAACAAGTTTATCTTTCACTAACACGTTGATCCGTCAAAATGTTTAACAACGCCGTCATCTCCTTCCTCCAGCTCTGGCTCGCAACGCTTGCCTTTGCTGCCCCCATCGCTGATGACGCTGTCAGCGCGACTGGTGCCCAGCCCTGGCACTACGGTACTGGTGGTGGAATCATTGGATTCATTGTTTTGGTCCTTGATATCCTCGTCTGGAGTACGTCTTTATCCTCCTGCACGGCCAATTATTCGCTAACTGTGATATAGTCGAGGTTCTTCAGTCCAACCGTCCCGTTTCCCACAAGGTTCTCTGGTGTCTCGTCGTCTTCCTCTTCCCCATTGTCGGAATGCTCGTTTATTACCTGTTCTCCAACCGCCAGGCTCACATGAGGAGCGGTGGCTACGAGCCTGTCCCTTAGACGTCGGTTAAATGACGCGACAAGAATACCATGAGTGGGCTGGGACAGGAATGTGGCATGACGGGAGGATTGTCATGAGGTGGGAAATGGATCAGCAGCGTACGAGTTTGGGCCAGCGATTATCTTTTTATTTATGATGTTTAACGAATCATAATTTCGGAGCAACGGATTGTTTAATTGTTTGGCATTCTTCCACTATTTTTTGCGAAAATGATTAATATCTGGTACAATTGAACTAAAGCCTATAAAAGCTGGACTTGTGTTGGAGGTGAAACATTTGATGACGCAGCTGATAAGCTTGCATCAACCGCGGGTCAACAATCCATCCGCGTAGATAATACCCTACGTCATTACGGGTGAGCAAGACGCGCCGTGTCCTATCTTTCACTACCTCTAGGCTCGGATGACTTTAAGCGAAACGTGTTCCAGGAATAAATCATAAAAAGCATCAACAAGACTGGATTTTATGGGTCAGCAGCCTGCAACAATCACCATTTATTAATCATGCCCGAAATACAAGAATCAGTCCTCATTTCAGCATCTCCAGCAAAAGTATGGAATATTCTTACGGATCTAAAATCCTGGCCAGAATGGAACACATTTGTTACATCAATTGAGGTACAACCACCACATTCTGAGCTCTGTGTCGGCAGCAAGCAAACTATCACGATCAACAAGAGCCAGTCATACACCAACACTGTTTCTGTGTTTATTCCCGAAAAAGAACTTCGATGGAATGGCAGCATTCTGACACCAGCCTTCTTTGATACAGAACATTGGTGTTTACTAGAAAGCGTTGATGGGGATGACACTTTGACACGTTTCGTTCAAGGCGAACGGTTCTCTGGAATCTTGGCACCTATCATAGGGGCGATGGGGAAATTGAAAGAGTTGAGAGAGGGATATGTGAGAATGAATCAGGACTTGAAGAAGGTTGTAGAAGGCAAGACTGTTTAGGTACTGTTGAATACAAAGCAAATGGCCAGTGGCAAATAAATCCTGCCTAATCGAATGAGTCATATGAGATACAGCACATAGCCAACATCCCTCTGTATAGCCTCTCGGTTCCGGAGCTACTCAGAAATATCGATAATCTTGGTTACTTCTATACCAATACCTCCCAACACTGGGTGGGGCGAGCTTCGATGCAAGTCAAGAGCAAAATGAAAGTATATTGAGACTGCTTTATGCAGAGACAGCCACCTTGGTAGCACATGGATAGTCGATATACCCAGCAGAGTCACTGGTGTAGTACGTGTTCCTCTCACCCCGGTTGAGGTCCAAACCATGCTGCAACTTCAATACCAAATCAGGATTTGCCAAAAAGTCCCTTCCGAACATGACCATGATTTCCTTCTCTGGATGAATGCGGTCAACAAGATCCTCTGCACCGTGCAATTTATACCCTCCCGCAATGAGGAAAGCATTCTTCCAGAGATCGTAAGCAAAGTCAAGCTTTTCCTGACCATTGTTGATATCATCAACGCTACCGCAGATTCGCGATTCTACCAGGTGAAGGTAAGCCAGATCAAGAGCCTTTGCCTTGTTGATGATGTCTGTAAATTGGGGGATGGGGTCCTCCATTCGCATGCCTTGGAAGGTACTCCATGGGCTAAGACGGAGACCAACGCGTTCTGGTCCAATGGCTTTAGCGACGCGCTCCATAATTTCGCCAATGAAGCGCGACCTATTCTCGATACTCCCACCAAACTCATCGTTACGATGATTACTGACATCTTGAAGAAATTGGTCAAGAAGGTATCCGTTTGCGCCATGAATCTCCACGCCATCGAAACCAGCTGCCATTGCGTTCTTTGAGGCAGCCTCAAAGGCATTGATCATGTCGTGAATCTCTGCAAGAGTCATAGCTCTAGGCTGAGCATTACTCCCCTCGAACGAGAGTGAACTTGCTGATATGATGTCGATTCCCTCCTCTTTCGCGACTTCAACAGTGGCGGCTCTACCCATGGCGAAAAGCTGGACATAGATATAACTACCCTTGCTGTGTACCTCATCTGTGATGGCCTTCCAAGCAGTGACTTGTTCCTGGTTCCAGATGCCGGGTGTTCTGGCAAACCCACCACCTGCAGCAGGCGAAACAAGAGTTCCCTCAGAGATGATAAGAGTCCCAGGTGTGGAAGCACGTTGACTGTAGTATTCCTTCATGAGGGTGTTGGGAATACGGTCCACGCTTGCTCGGAGTCGAGTCATAGGAGCCATGCCGACCCGATGTTGGACTTGGATATTGCCGATTTTCATAGGTTGGAAAAGGCGTGAGTTTGACATAGTGAATGCAAATTTACTCTTTGAAGTAAAAACAAGGCCTCTGTCGTTTCGGTAATGATGATAGTAGTAGTCGTTTAGTGTTGAGATAGAGCAACGAGATTTCCCTGCCGGCAGCTCTCGATTCTTTTATACCTTCAATAGTGATGACAAATTTTGGTATGCAACTACCTCTTCGACATAATGATTAGAAATATAATAACAAATTTACCCATAGTTCATCGCAAGATTGCAGTTAATTACGCTCATGCTTGTGGGGAGATAGGACTATCGTGACATTCTTCATTCTAAATCAAGCAATGAGATACTTCCTAATCAGGAAACGAGTTTTTTCTTGTCTGGGACTAGTCAACTCCGACTTAGTCGCGCTAGCGGGTGAAGCCGAAGCTGTGATTTCTCAGCAGAGCTAAAGCATGATGAGATTACAACCAGGCCAATCTTACCATTCCCATTCGTGCATGGATTTTGTTCAAGTCTATCTGACACAACATTGTTACCGCAGACAAATGTTTTCTGAGCAAAAGTAAGTAGATCACTGAGAGGGACAACAGTCGTATGTTATGACTAACTTCTTTAGTGGCGCACTTCCAATTCATCACTTTCCAAACTCCCAATGAGCAGAATGACAAGACGACGCGACGAGTGGCGCGTTCCCATGCAGTGAAACAGGCGTTACAAAACAAAAGAAACCTCCTAAAGGAATCTATGGAGAACTTTCACATCCATACTGTGAAGGCTGAGAAGAGTCTAAAAACAGCCACTCGCAGAGGAAACCGTGACGAATCTCCAGCCCAATTACCGTCTAGCTTGAGTGCGAGCACGATTGATCCATTTGATAGCCTTGCAATCAAAGGAACGAGATTACAACATCTACTAAGCAATCGTCAGTCGCTCGGTCGCTCTGCAAGTAAGATCAGTGTTAGCTGACAGCAGTTGGACAGAAGAAGCCAGGCTAGCTCCAGAACCAGTCTTTAGCGTTTCTAAAGATCTTGACTTCCAGAACTTCCGCTCAGTGTTTCGCTCTGGACTCGTCGATCCTGCCTTGTCGAATGCTGTGATGCTTTCGTTGGCGTTCGCAGCTAGTGGAGGCGTTCTCACTAATGAATGTCTCATCTATCGAGGCAAGGCCATCCATCATATCCGAGAGACAATGATTTCATTCAACGATGCTGTCTCAGCGTCGACAATTGGTGCGATATTACTCCTAGTTGGAGTCGAGGCACGAGGCCCCAAACCAAAAACTTGTGTACGGATCAGCTGACATTGATGTGCCAGGCCCGACTAGGTACGGTGTCGCAAGTGGACATGCATATGGGAGCTGTGCAGCTTCTACTTACAACCTGCCAGAACTCAGGCACTCGTTTGACGGAGGGAATCAAACGTGCGGCATTCTGGTAAGACCTTGAAACTGTTTTTCTACACATCCTCTAAATCTCTCCAACAGGCAGGACTTGAATTCTTCGATCCTGGTTGGTTCAAAGCGTATATACGACCATACAAGCTTTGCTGAGCTTCAATGGGAAAGAAAGTCTATTGCTAGGGATCTTTTACAGCTACCGCCAGGCTTCCAGATACGTTCTCATCTCTTCAGTGATGAGTTTATAGAGATTCTAGAAGATATTTACGCTCTTGAGCGAATACGCGACGATTATCGACAAGCTGATTGCGTGGTGTCGTCGGTATTCATCAACCGTCATACGGCGTCTATACAGTCGCGATTAGAAGCCCTTCCGAAGAAGACACAAATGTCGCGATGTTGCTATCTTGGGGCATATCTATGCTCCGCCATGCTGTGCTGTACGGTATGGTGCGCTTTAGTAATTCCTGTGAGTTCTTATGCAACCTTTTGTGGTGGGTGTGTGCTGATCTTAAAGGCCAACGTATCTGCACAGTTACTCTTTGAACTTGAACAAACATATCATGATCCGTTGTGGAACGAGCATGCAGATTTGTTGCTCTGGCTTATTTACATGGGAGGCGCATTCTCCCCGCAGGGCCCTGTTCGCTCAAGTTACATCGATATGTTGAGATCAGCAACGTCCGAAAGATATGGCGCACCGATGTCATGGACTAAAACACACGAGATACTAAGAGATTTTCTTTGGTCAGACGTGGCATTCAGTATTGAAGCCAGGAAGTTATGGGGAGAGGCTTTCGCACAAGCCTAAGTTGCAATCAGACCGTTGTCATTTCTGCATCAGATGTCGCAAGCTAATTCAAGGAAGTCTGGAAAAAGTCTTATCCACAGACTTGCAGAACTATATCAGAATTGTTAGCGTTTCCATGTATTTGTCTGGTGAGTCTTATCTGGACTGATAAGCGTCATTAACCTTGAGGTGGAGATTCACAGGACACGACGTCATTGAAATGCCTTTGACGTCGTTGATATGCCAATAGAAAAAGCTGGCAACTTCTATAAATACGGGTATATAAACCATTTCACACTTTGTCTAAAGGATCCAGTAGTGAAGGATATCAACTAATCAATATGGCTTCAAAGAACGTTTTCATGTGAGTTTCTTAGCCAATCCACCGTTCAATCTGACTCTCTAACATCGGCTAGCACTGGCACCACCGGCTTTATCGGCGGTGATGCATTTTATGCTTTGACCAAGGCTCAGCCAAGCTGGAATTACACAATTCTTGTTAGAAGTGAAGAGAAGGGAAAGGATGTTCAAAAACAGTATCCTGATGTGAAGCTGGCCGTCGGCTCACTGGATGATTCCGAGGTTATCAAGAAGGCTGCTTCAGAAGCCGACATTGTTATTCGTGAGTCTATCCTCAGCTGCCCACTACTCATAATGCTCACTGACATTTCAGATACGGCCGACAGTTCCGATCATGCTGGGGCAGCACGCGCTATCGGAGCCGGTTTACAGTCTACACACTCCGCATCGAACCCCGGCTATTGGATCCATATCAGCGGTACAGGAATTCTCTGCTGGTATGACCAAGACAACAAGCGCTACGGTGAAGCGCCCCTCCCAGAACAATCGTACGATGACTTGGAGGGTGTCGAAAAGGTCACATCTCTGCCAGATACTGCCTTCCATCGCGACGTTGACAAGATCGTTTTGGAAGAGGCCACAAAGAACCCCGATGCTGTGAAGGTTGCTATTGTGTGCCCTCCCACAATCTACGGCACAGGACGAGGGCCTGTTAACCAACGCAGTCGACAAATCCCAGGCTTGGTTGAGACTACACTTGAGAAGGGATTTGGACCTATTATTGGAGCCGGAAAGACAGAATGGGACAATGTTCACGTTCATGACCTTTCGGATGTGCTCGTCCTGCTTTCTCAGCAAGCAGCATCCTCTAACAATCAGAATGAAGAAGAGATCTGGGGCCCTAAGGGCTATTTCTTCGCTGAGAACGGTACACACAAGTGGAGCGAAATTGCTACTCTTGCTGCAAAGGAGGCTAAGAAGCAGGGTCTTATTGACAATGATGAGACAAAGGTGCTTGATGTGGATGAGGCCCAGGAAAAGCTTGGATTCCAAGCTCTTTCGTGGGGATTGAACAGTCGTGGCGATGCAAAGAGGGCGAGGAAGTACTTGGGTTGGAAGCCCACGAGTCCCAGTTTGGAGGAGTGGTTACCTGAAGCGGTCCAGATTGAGGCTCGACGACTCAAAATGATTTAAAGCTATGGATCTAGTATATGAATTACTCGCATGCAAGTCAGAATGTCTGCAAATGTCACGAGTGTTAACAGCTCGGTATTTCTGTGATATGTGCTTGGCTTGATAGTGTTCTGAATGAATGTTCCGTATTGTTAAGATGTAGGACTCAAAAGGCTCTAGGATTCCATCCATTTTTGCCTTTTAACACATATCAGTGACTTGGCTTTACTGGTACGACATTTCTTTATTCGTGTGGCAACCTGTCTCGTCATGCTAAAACGCGCTCTCTCATGTCACCGATAAGTGACAATGTGTCAGTTTCATTTGATGTTCGTGCAGCAAAGGTCTTAACATACTTTGTTGATGATGGCTCTGACCGCATTATGGCGTTCAATCATTTTATATGATGAATGGGAAGCGAACGCCAGCGCCGGGACAAGGACACCCGACCATTACCCCGGGCCACTTTCGTCACAAGAAACATCTCTTATCGGCTCCGTTTTCCCCGAGGCGCCACATACTCGTGCGGGGAAAACAAGTCTAACCGACCCAAGGATAATCGATTTCTGAAGTCCTGCTCAGAAGCCTTGATTCCGGGGTAGATCTGGGGTAAAGAGCGGGACTTGATGCATCGGGCATCGGCATAAGTCTTTTTTCGTGAACTGAAGAGGGTAGTCTGGGGGTAAATCTTGGCTTTTGCGGCAGATTGTCTCCTGATCATCTGGTACGAGCGCTTCGGTTACTGAACCGAAAAAGAAGAGACTCCACCTGTCAAAGAGATATAAAGACTGTGGGGATTACTTCTAGCATTCTGAACCAAGTCAGAGATATCTGTTGTCTGCTGTCCAAGTTCAACATGGCTTCTAAACAGGGAATTGAAGAAGCGCACATCCAAGACGCCGAATCGAACGAATTCCAGGGTCTTGTTCTTAACGATGTCATCCCGAATGATCGCCCGCCATGGTACGCAGATTGGACGCTGTGGAAGCTCAATCTGTTGCTTCTGAGCGGTTTGTTGACTCAGACGGCCACTGGTTTCGATGCGAGTAAGAGAACCCGACGACTACGTAATAGATGAATTATAACTTACTTACAAATCAGGCATGCTCAATGGTGCACAGTCTCTTCCACAATGGCAAGAGTATTTTGGTGAACCCAAAGGAACTCGTCTTGGAGCCATGACCTTTGGTCCCAACGGTGGTGTCCTCATCTCGATCCTCATCTCCTCCCAACTTTGCGACTGGCTCGGCCGACGAATTCCCATTCTGATGGGATCACTGACCATCATCGTTGGAGCCATCGTTCAGACCTGCTCCTACAACTACGGCATGTTCGTCGCGTCCCGATTCATCATCGGCTTCGGTCTGGGAATTGTTTCAACTGCTGCACCACCTCTATTATCCGAAGTCACATATCCCACACACCGAGGAAAGGTCGTTTCTTTCATGATGGTATCTTGGCCACTTGGCGCTATTGTCGCTGCTTGGGTCACGTACGGTAGTTTCCAAATGACGAGTTCTTGGGCATGGCGTCTTCCGAGTCTTTTGCAGGCCAGCTTTTCCGTCATCCAGGCTTCTCTGGTCATGTTTGCGCCCGAGTCGCCGCGTTGGCTGATCTACAAAGGCCGATACAAGGAAGCCCAGGACATTTTAGTAAAGTGGCACGGCTATGGAGACCCCAACTCTAGACTCGCTCGCTTCGAGATGGCCGAAATCACTGCGACTCTCGAGATTGAGAAAATCCAGCAAAAGTCGCGATGGGCAGAGTGGATTTCTACTCGTGGTAACTGGCACCGATTCTTCCTCGCCCTGTACATTCCCGCCATGTTGCAGTGGTCCGGTAACGCTCTCACCTCATATTACCTCTCCAAAGTGCTTAACTCGATCAACATCACCGACCACAAGACCCAACTACTTCTGAACGGTGGTCTTCAAATGTGGGGTTTTGTTTCCGCTGTGATTTTTGCGACGCTCGTCGATAAATTCGGTCGTCGGTCTCTCTTCCTCCTTGGAATGTCAGGTATGGGCACTTCATACATCATCTGGACAATCTGCTCCGCGCGCAACCAGCAAGAGAACTTTGAACACATGGGTTTTGCTGGTGCAGTACTAGCCATGATCTTTGTCTTTTCCTTCTTCTACCACGCAATCAGTCCCATCGGTGCGACATATATCATGGAGGCCACACCTTATTCGCTTCGCGCAAAGGCATCTATGCTTTACCAGTTGACCGGCAACTTGGCGGGTGTGTACAATGCTTTTGCGAACCCTGTTGCGATGGAGGCGATTGGATGGAAGTACTATATTGTTTGGTGTGTTGCTATTGGCATCCATTTGACACTGATTTACTTCTTCTTCCCCGAGACCAAGGGTCATTCTCTTGAGGAGGTGGCCGAGATCTTTGATGGACCTGATGCACCGGTTGGCTCCCATGCCATTGGGCAGAAAAAGGTAGATGATATGGCCATGCATTAGATGTATAGTGTACATAGTCTAGTTTCGATCATACAATTGCATTCTTTGCATTATTAATCCATTTTCAAATAACTACCGCTGCTTGTGTCCACAATCTTATGAAGCTGTACAACGAGGGAATATGTGAATTTCACCGTATCGGTCACATTACTGATACCTGTTGTCTTTCTTCCTCCACTCTCGACAGTGGATAACCACTAAATTCAAACTTGTGCGAGATCAACGCTGAGAGTGACCAGGTGATTGGTGGAGGTGGTGTGGAAGTGCTCCAGACTGAGCCAAGTCGGACATGTCTCAGCTCCCCGCGCGATCAGAGCTCAATTAGCCCCATGGGGAAATACTCGGAATTCTGCCTACCTACCAACAGGCGGGGAACGGACACAACAGAAAGATAACGGGTGATTGTTTCTTGAGCGATTCAACATATTTATAGAGAGCCTCATTTTCCTTCAAACATTGATCGTTATTGGCATTTTTAAAGCCCATTTCTGTCTTCCTTCTACAAACCAGGATGACTCTCACAACAACCTCTAAAGTCGACCGTGCGTCCCCTGTCAACATCCCCCTCAGAGACCCTTAATTGACAGTCTTTAGCAATCGTGGTCGACGGGACATCTTTCGCTCTCAATGGAAAGAATGTCTCTTACCGTTTCCATGTCGATGCTACGACTGAGGAACTTCTTCTGGACCATTTCGGCGCCCGCGTGACAGAAAACCCCATCGCCCAGATTCAAGCCAATGGCGGAGGCTGGTCCACACAGGCCCATCTTCGTCGCGAGTTTCCGGACCTTGGCCGAGGGGACTTTCGCACTCCTGCTGTACACATCAAGCATGTAAAGGGCTACACGGTCTGCCATTTCAAGTACAAGTCTTATACTATCGTCAAGGGCAAGCCCGCTTTGGAGAAATTGCCTTGCACCTTCGGCTCAAACGAAGATGTTTCAACACTTGTGATTCATCTATGTGATGAGCAAAGTTCTGTTGGCGCGGATCTGTCATACTCAATCTTTCCCAACTCTGATGCTATCGTCAGAAATGTCAAGATTATCAACAACAGTGACGATGTCATTGTGGTGGAGAAACTAGCCAGCTTCAGCGTGGATTTCCCGCATGATGATTATGACATGTTGCAACTCCAGGGAGAATGGTCAAGGGAATGCAGCAGAACTCGCCGAAAGGTCGAGTATGGAACTCAAGGGTGAGTAAATAAATCTCTAGCCATGGTCTTTAACTAACTTTCCAAGGTTCGGAAGCACAACTGGTTACTCATCCCATTATCATAACCCATTCTTATCTGTGGTCAACCCAACTACAACCGAGTCTCACGGTGACGCTTGGGGCTTCTCCCTCGTCTACACTGGGTCTTTCAATGTCGAAGTTGAGAAGAGTCATCAAGGGTTAACCCGAGCAGTTGTTGGAATTAACCCATGCCAACTCTCTTGGCCACTGCGTTCCGGCGAGTCTCTGCAATCACCAGAATGTGTTTCGGTCTTTTCCAACCTCGGTATCGGCGACATGTCACGAAAGTTTCACCGTCTCTATCGTCGCAACCTCATCAGAAGCAAGTTTGTTTCTGAAACTCGCCCCGTTTTGCTCAATAGCTGGGAAGGTCTCTACTTCAACTTCGACGAAAAGACGATTTACAAACTCGCACAAGAGTCTGCTAAATTAGGCGCCAAGCTCTTTGTCCTTGATGATGGTTGGTTCGGAGTCAAACATCCTCGTGTCAACGACCAGGCTGGATTAGGCGACTGGGTTGCAAACCCGGAGAGATTTCCAAATGGCTTGGGCCCTCTTGTTGAGAGTGTCACCAAGCTCAAGGCTGCAGGATCAGAGGAGAACATGCAGTTTGGCCTGTGGGTCGAGCCTGAGATGGTCAACCAGAAGTCTGAGCTTTATGAACAGCATCCTGAGTGGGTTTTGAGCGCAGGTACCTACACACGCAGCGAGACTCGTCAACAACTTGTCCTGAACGTAGCACTACCTGAGGTTCAGGAGTACATCATAGATTCAGTGGCCAAGATCCTGGATTCAGCACCTATCACCTATGTCAAGTGGGACAATAACCGAGCAATGCATGAAAGTCCGACACCTGGTAACCAGCACGCTTACATGCTTGGTATCTACCATGTCTTTGACGTGCTGACGACTCGATTTCCCAACGTCCTCTGGGAAGGCTGTGCTTCCGGCGGCGGTCGATTTGATCCTGGCATCCTCCAGTATTTCCCACAGGTCTGGACATCCGACAACATGGATGCCTACGACCGTGTTCATATTCAGTTCGGCACATCATTGGTGTATCCGCCGTCAACTATGGGAGCACATGTATGCTCGTCCCCGAACGACATCACGGGGCGTTCTATCCCGATGCGCTTCCGAGCCCATGTCGCTATGATGGGAGGCTCCTTTGGATTTGAACTTGACCCGGATCATACGCCTGAGGGAGACAAGGAGCAAATCCCAGAACTCATCGCGCTCGCCGAAAGGATCAACCCAATCATTATCAGTGGAGACATGTGGCGTCTTGTCTTGCCTGAAAAGTCCAATTTCCCTGCGGCAATCTTTGTTTCAGAAGATGGAAGCGAAGCTGTACTCTTTGCCTTCCAAATGATGTCAACTCCTGTTTCCAACTTCCCGCTACTTCGCCTGGCAGGCCTTGAACCAAATGCAAGGTACAAGCTTGATGGCGGTGACATCTATTCTGGCGCGACTTTGATGAATGGCGGCATCCAGTTTAGATTTGGTGCCGACTACGATAGCAAGGTAGTTCTTTTGGAACGGGTATAAAAAGGTACACCCTTGCGTGATGCTGTTAAGATTTGGAAATACTAGATGCGGATAAAGAACATAAAAGGCACAATGGGAAATGGCGCAAACGCAACGTGGAGCAGGGATCGTATTAATTTTCTTCAATAAGATAGACTCAATTAAAAGACATACTGGCATCGGGATCAAAAGCCTCACAAACTACTGATGCATCAGTCCACGTGCTTGTCACAGTGGGGTTACTCA
This sequence comes from Fusarium armeniacum, assembly GCA_013618295.1. Lineage (NCBI taxonomy): Eukaryota > Fungi > Ascomycota > Sordariomycetes > Hypocreales > Nectriaceae > Fusarium > Fusarium armeniacum. The sequence goes on along the minus strand of JABFER010000030.1, from coordinate 57,744 downwards.
AATCCAACAGGTCAAGACCAGTCTCCGTTCCCCAAGATAACGGCTCAGCCAATTCTTCACTTTCTTCCGGGATCTCCTCCACAACAGCATCCATCTTGCAATTTGTCTCGCCCAGTATGTCCCACTGAAGATCGATATGTGCGGTCGGATCTGACAAGGCGAACAACGATTCTGAGTGTCTGAGAAGATTCGGTAGTAGATGAGACTGTGATCCTCGAACAGTAGATAACGCATTAATGACTACAGATAGCAAATCACGAGGTCCATTTTCTAGTGAGTTGCAAGCCCAGCCAGCAAGTTGAGCTGTGTCGGCAAGACTAATTCCGACATCGAACAGCTTTTGTTCCTGGGAGGAAGGTTAGAAACGCTTCACAAATCGCTTTGAAGGATAAGATGTATCTCACCATTCCGATTCCATGACAGTCTTTAGACTTGGTCCCCACAGACCCTAGAGCTGACATGATGATCTTTCCCGCATCCATTGGAAGGGCCGGGGGGAGTAACAGCCCGAATCCAGACGCAGAAGACGGATTCTGTCCAAATGCAATACGCCACATAGATACTCGAAGCCATTGTTGTGTTATCAAAGTATCGAATCGTTGACTTTCAATAATTGATTGCTCTGGTTTGACCTTGCACAGCTTTTCGTTTATGTTATGGACAAGCTTCAAGTCTTCGAATCGTCTGTCGTCGTTCTCCGGTTGCCATTCATATAACGAGTATGGAAGTGATTCGAAGAGACTGATGTGATTTATAAAATCGTGCATGACAACAGGGCAGTTTGAATCAACAATTTGCGGTTTGTTGACAGTACTTCGTAACATAACTGGTCTTCGATGCTGCAAGGCAAAGGTCCTAGCGAGGAAAGTCAATTTCATAAGACGTGAAATGTGATCTGGGATCCCTACCGTTCAGTCACAAATAAAAGCCAGAATACTCGACGTCTTTTTTCTCTCTCCTCGTCAGGTAATCCATGGTAGCCCGCTTCCCGAGTCAAGTCAAGCGCTTGGGCGAGGGTGATGCTTTGATTGAGATAGTACCAAGCATGGCGAGAGTCATTGAGGTTCCCGTAGCTTGCAAAGAGGAAAAACGAGACCAGAATGGAGTCGAGGGTCGCATCGTCAATTACGCTGTATTGCCGAAGTGAGCTTTCGGCAAGACTCACCAGAATGTCTCCGTCTAGCCGTGGTTCGGATGGAATTTCCGCGTTGAGTTCGTTGTCGGAGCCGTCAATTCGTTTGTCCAATCGTAGTTGCATCCTTGTCGCGGCACATATTGCAAGTATGAGGGCGTATCTTGAAGGTGGAAGTTGGTCTAATCTGGAAGCATCGGCGAGAATGTCGTCGTCGACCACGGGCATGATCGGGTAGAGAAATCTCTGGAAGAGCTGTATGTGAGCGATGAGGGACCGAGACATGCGTTTGCAGAGGTCTTCGGTCTCGAAGATAGAGTCATTGGTTAACGTTGGTATCTCTGGTCCATTGTAAAGAGCGGTGTCTTCTATATTCACGTGTTGTGGAGGTGGAAGAGGCTGAAAATCGAGACGCGGCGGTGACGGTTCCTGGGCCTGGGCCTGTGTTTGTGATGATTGTTCATTTTTGGTTTGCTGCGCTGCACTCGATTGATCACCGGGTGTAACGATCCTGAATTGGTATGCATCAAGTGTTTCAAGACCCTGTCGAAGCTGGGCCTGTCGTCTCCCTTGGCCTTGCTTTGGCCCTTTCCTCCGGATGCTGTGACGGTACTGGCAACGAAGGTCTCCGAGATGGCAATTCTTACAGGGTAAGCCGCGATCGCACTTGACCTTGCGGAATCGGCAATTATCGCACACTTGGCTGCGCTTTTCCTGCATAGTAGCCATCGTGGTCCCGCCAAACCGGGGCAATTGTAGACTCAATGGAGATATAGTCGGCTGACCAAGTGCTTATGCAGTGGCCTTGTTTTTCATTTTACCACCTGCTATTCTCAGCCCCGATGAAAGCAGCGAAGGGGGGGTATCCACTGGATTCGTTAGCTCGTTTACGCTACCAATGAGAATAATGTTGCATCAAGCCTAGGGCTAAGCTTTTCTTTGGGAAGGTGAACAAGACTTGACCAAATGGGGTAATTTTCGGATCTTGAACGAGTCAAACCGCTACCACCTCCCCACGGGGCGAACCTGCATACCCCATGGGGGATGACAAGGAGGAAACTGTAAATTGGGAAGTATAGCCGTTGTGGGAACCAAGAGTGTCCAGTATATAACCTCATGGGTGCGGCACTGATTAGGCCAGGATCATCACCAGCATCACCATCTCATCTTCTTGACTCAGACAAAAACCTACAACTTGATCTATCGATCACTATCAAGATGGGTAAGGAAACCCTCGACGCATCGGTTTCACACGCCGAGAGCCACGATGTTGAAGCTCCAGTCCCCAGCAAGGGCATTCACGATACCACTGATCAAGCCCGTCTTGGTGCCGAAGCCGAACACAACCTCCCGCCTCTCCAAGCGGTTCGAAAATACCCATGGACTGTGTTTTGGTGTCTCATCGTCTCTATGTGTGTCGTGATGGAAGGATATGATACCAATCTGCTTTCCAACTTCTACGCTTACCCTGCGTTTGCAAAGAAGTACGGTCACTGGAACGAAGACACAAACAACTACCAGCTTTCTGCTCCCTGGCAGGCTGGCCTTGGTAATGGTGCTGGTATTGGTGCCTTCTTTGGCACACTGCTCAATGGAGTCCTTGTCACCAAGTTCGGTCACATCAAGGTTCTCATTGCTTCATTGATCGCCCTCTCCGCCTTCATCTTCATCACCTTCTTTGCGCCCAATACTACGGTGCTTCTCGTGGGCCAGCTCCTCTGCGGTCTGCCCTGGGGTGTCTTCGCTACCACTGCCCCTGCTTACGCCTCAGAAGTCCTGCCAATGTCTCTTCGCGTCTACATGACTAGTTGGACCAACATGTGCTTCATTATCGGCCAGCTCATCTCAGCTGGAATCCTGTCAGGCCTTGTCAACACACCGGCACCCTGGGCGTATCGAATCCCCTTTGCTCTCCAGTGGTTTTGGCCTGTTGTTCTGATTCCAATCCTCTGCTTCGCTCCCGATACACCTTGGCATCTGGTTCGCATCGGAGACCACGACAAGGCCCTCGAGAACCTACGACGCCTCCGACCTAGTGCCACCGATGAAGAACTCCGAGACGCCCTTGGCCTCATCGTCTATACCAACGAACTCGAAGAGAAGCTCTCAGTCGGTACTTCATACATGGATTGTTTCCGAGGCTTTGAACTTCGACGAACCGAGATTGCAGTCGTTTGTTTTGCCGGCCAGATCGCGTCTGGTCTGTACTTTGCATACAACTCTACATACTTCTTCCAACAAGTTGGACTTGACTCAACTACTACCTACCATCTCAATGTTGGTGGTAACGGAATGGCTTTGTTCGCTACCATCATGTCCTGGATTTGCGTCATGCCATACTTTGGTCGGCGAACAGCCTACCTTTACGGTATGTTTACCATGGGCGTTATTCTCTTCATCATTGGAATCCTCAACACTCGTACCGAGAACGACAAGATTGGAATGGCTCAAGCTGTTTTGACCCTCATCTGGACGTTTGTCTTCCAGCTGTCTGCTGGTCAGCTTGGTTGGGCTCTTCCGGCTGAGATCGGTTCTACTAGACTCCGTCAGAAGACTGTCTGTTTGGCCCGCAACGGTTATGCCATCACGGCTGTTATCGCTGGTGTCCTTCAGCCATACTTTATGAACCCTACCGAGTGGAATCTTAAGGGTTACACTGGCTTTGTCTGGGGAAGTACTGCATTCTTGGTCTTCATCTGGGGTTACTTCCGTCTTCCCGAGACCCGCAACCGAACCTTTGAGGAGCTCGATGTTATGTTTGCCAAGGGTATCTCTGCGCGCAAGTTCAGTTCTTACCAGGTCGATTCGTTTTACGAAGCGCACGATGCTGTACAGCAGACTGAACAAAAGGCGTGATGAAGTATTAATGACAGTGGCAGAGGTGATGGGAATCGTGGCCGATTGGAGACCCGAGTTGACCAAAAGGAAGGATAGTATATATTTTGCAGAAATTGATTCTTTATTATCCTACGCCATGACGCTTGTCTAGATTTGGTCGTCCACAACCTGGTACCTGAAACGCGCGTTGTTTGTCCAAATACACTGACACGAGGACGATTATCTGGTTGACAAGATTACGGCACACGACAATCTTAAGCTCAACTTTGATGGCTTCTATCAAAACACTCCCATGTTGAAATTCACCTTTTTGCCCGCAATCTTCGCCGGTTGATATGCAGCGCGTTAATCAATAGCTACCTAGGCATTAAAAATTATCTGTCTTTGCTACCTACCCTAGAGAAGCAACTGTACAAAACGACTCGCTTTGTGGCGGTCGGCAAATCCCACTTCCCTGAGCAAGCACATGACAATGTAATTTTCCAAGTGGGGCCGGATAAGGTCGATATGAACCTTATCGGTTTGAACTATGGCGTTGCGTCGTATACCTATTTCGCTTAGATGTAAACTATTGAATGTAGCGGCCACTATTAAGACACTTTTCTCCAATTGGGTATTCAAAAACGATTGACTGACTTAGTCTGAGGTTTTAGTTGGTTGAAAATTGCCCCTATTGATTTAATGCCAAGACTATATAAGAAGGGTTCAGTTCTCAAAGCCCAAACTGTCTCGCCAAGCCGTCCGTCTCTCGTTAATTTCTTCCGACCGCTCTCCACTTCAAACATGCGTGTTTTACTATTCGCTGCCGGCCTTTTTGTGGCTAATATCCCTGTCAAAGCCGCCGTGTGCAAACCTGCATGTAAGTATTTGCATTTTTGGTAACTCTTCAAGGCTGACATGTATCGACCTAGACACAACTACCTCTCATTCACTCCCTGTCTCAATCATTGAATCATATGCCACTTTGACTTCTGCTACTGCCACTGAGACTGTCAGCCCCGAGTCGACTGACACCACGGCAGCTGAGAGTACGCTGGCCGCAACAGCCTCGTCCGAAGTTCTTTCGACCTCTGTCACTCAGAAATTATCAAGTGTGACCACCGAAGAGGTTTCAACCACACAAGAGGCTTCAGCCACCGAGCAACCAACAACCACCGAAGAAACTTCAACTACCATTGCCTCATCTGTAGCTCCCGCTGCAACACCTGGGTCCATTGTCGGCACTGGACCGGTCGCTGGCCTCACTCTAAAGGGAGATGGCACACGTTTCATTCCTCTGTCCTTCGCGTCGTCCGGGTCAACTCAAACCCTGATTTTCACCCTTGTCAACGGGAAGCTCTCGACAGGCACCAACAACAACTACCTTTGCTTGAAATATGAGGATACAGGTGTTCTTGGACCCCTTGTTTTGTGTCCATTTGACAACTTTACAAATGCTCCTTTGACCTGCCAGCAGGCATCTGACGGAACACTCGCTTGCACTGCGCCTAATGGCTCTTGTACAGCGTCGGGCTCATGCAGAAGACCTGACAGTGGCATCCCATTCTCTCAATTTTACGTTGACAGTTCTCAAAACGGCTTTTTCGGCCCTGCCTCTGGAGACTTTGCTGGCTATTCTGCACTCAACTTGGTCCTTGCTAAATAAAGGAGGTCATCTTGTACCATCCAAGACTCGATTATCATCCACAGGCAACTCTCATGGCATTGAATTCATCATGTTACAATCTTTCCCTTGACAGTTCATCGAAATGTGTAATTGCCACAACCATACGACTTCTTCTGTATGATATCATATTGTTCCGCTTGTTGCTCCTTTATCTGAAGATCGATAGTTCCTCGCCATATATATAACTTCTGACGTTTATAAGATTGAGTCCTACCCTGGCTGTAAAACCCATACCTGCTGACTTGGCGGAAACCCGGACTATATAGTTCTTCCGCACCGGACTTCCTCCTCGATGCTACATCGCGCATCAGCTGCTTTAATTAACTGAGTAGTTATATACATAAGGCGAAGCTCTGCCAAGGACACTATTTGCTGACCTTCAATTGCTTATCCTGACCCACCCAAGGAAAATTTGATAGAAAATCCCGCATACACTTAGAAAAGGGATAAGTTTTACTCTCTTAGTCTTTCCAAGATAGAGACCCAACCTTTAATGATCTACCCACCTGTCCTAACACCATACCACACACCGATTTTGAAAGCTGCCCGTTTTAGTCTATTATTTAAACAAAAACATCATGTCTTCAACCACGCCCAAAACGGGACACACACCAGAAATACATGGCGGGTCATGTAGCAATGAGCTTCCTGTTACCTTGGACCTGATTAAAATGTTATATAGTCAAGGGTTTCCCCGGACTAGCTCTAATCATATTGATAAAGGCGAGGCCCTGAGATGGGCAGTCAAAAACGACCATGTCCAACTAGCGCGGCAGCTTATTGAACAAGGAGCCGACTTGGCTCAACAAGATGCTGATGGCTTTGATTGTCTTTACCTTGCTGCGATGTGGTCTAGTCCTCAAGAGATGGTTGAGCTACTGATTGACGCTGGCGCGAGCATGGAAGCGCGATGCAGTCAAGAATCTGGTTTCACTGCGCTTCACCGCGCAATCTGTTCCAGTAACTTGGCTGGTGTTCGAACTCTTTTGTCACGGGGAGCAGACCTCGAGTTCCGTGCCACAGACGACCGTAGACCCTTACACCTCGCTGCAAGTGTTGGGTTCATCGAGGCTATCGAAATCCTGCTTGATGCCGGTGCTGATATAGAATCTCGAGCGAATTCTGATTGGACTCCATTGATCTATGCCTCAAGCAAGGGGCACCTGGAAGCGTCACGTTTACTGGTCAACCGTGGTGCCATTCTTCAGACTCGAAATACCGAAGGTGATACTGCATTTCTTATGGCTGCATATAAGGGATACACCGACCTAATGTAAGTGGTAGATCGCTATGAATGTTGCTCCATGCATAAAGCTATAATTGTGAGGCTAACAAAAGAGTCACGTTACAGGAGGGAGCTTATCAACTTGGGAGCAAACATTGAAGATACCGATAAGTTCGGGAGGAACGCTCTTCACTCCGCTGCTTTAAATCATTCTTCTATTTCCACCGCTCAGGTCCTCCTTGATATAGGTCTTGACATTGAAGCTCGAGACATAGCTGGCAAAACCTGTTTAGCTACAGCAGTAATTTTTAATGCTATTGGGATAGCAAAGTTCCTTCTCGAGAACGGTGCCGATCTGGAGACAAAGTCAGATGATGGAGAAACAGCGCTCCATAAAGCTATCTGGTTCAATCATCCACAGATGGTTCAGCTTCTATTAGAGAAGGGTGCTAAAACTGAGACCAGAGATATGAACAATAGAACAGCATTACTAGATGCCGCTCATTCAGGAAAATTCGGAATTGTTCGAGCCCTCGTCGATTATGGAGCAGACGTGCGGGCGACACGCGAAGGTACCAGTGGAATCCACGAAGCAGTATACGCTCAAAGTAAAGTCCTAGTACGATATTTCATTGAGAATGGAGTACCTGTTGATGCTCGGACGCAACCTGAAGGCAACACTGCCCTGATGTAAGCTGCGATTGACGGCAACGCAGAAATAGTATCGCTATTGATTCGGCAGGGCGCCGATACGAACGCACTCAATTCTGACGGATTGGGGCCATTGCACCTTGCCGCCCAACGGGGACATAAGCAAGTTGTTGAAATCCTGCTCGAGAATGCGGCAAATCCAATCGCAGAAACAGCCGCAGGCCTTACCCCCCAGGACATTTCTAAGGAGCACGAACACGAAGACATCACGAAATTACTAATAGAGAGTGCACCAATATCTATTGCCGCGAGGAGGGAATTGGAAACACAGTCTCTTTCTGCATTATTACTTGCCGCAGAGCTTGGTCACCTTGACCGTATCTTGCAGGTTCTCGACGAAGGGACTGACATCAATTCGCTCGATGTCGACGGCTGTAGCGCTCTCTCTGTTTCTGCAGAACATGGCCGCCTTGATGTCGTTGTTGCTCTAACACAAAGAGGTGCTTGCTTGGATACCAAAGATTCAAGTGGAGGGTCTCCTTTGTGGTTGGCTTCACGGTATGGCTTCGAAAACATTGTCGAGCATCTGGCCAGCCAAGGAGCAAACATCAACGACCAGGACGCAGATGGTCAGACGCCAGTTTCTGTCGCTTCACAGTATGGGCATTTGACTACTACCAAGGTGTTACTTGATCATGGTGGTGATCCCAACGTATGTACTTCATATGGAAAGACACCTTTACTTTTTGCTGTAGAGTTTGGTCGAGCGGAGATAGTAGAGCTATTGTTGGACTCTGGGGCCTTTGTGGATTACAAGACCCCTCAGGGCGACACAGCTTTGTCTTTGGCTGAGAAGAACGACCATCCACAGTTAGTGGAAGTCCTGAGAGCTTCTCTTACCCGGGACTCAATAACTCGACCGGGGGATGGTACAAGCAATTGTGAGGGTAAAGGTTGCTCAACCGCACATCCAAAGCAATACGCGATGCTCTTAGAGGCTGCAAGAGATGGGCATGTGGCAATGATTAATCGCTTGATGGAGTCGGGACTCAACCCAAACAGCTATAGCGAGGAAAAGTTACCTCTTCTCGAAGCTTCTTTCCACGGCCAGCTTGAGGCAGTGGAGGCTCTCATGGCCCATGGGGCTGATCTTTATCTTTGCAATCAACATGGAAACAGGCATGTTGACCTAGCATTGCGCGTCTCTGCAGCTCAAGGGCATACCAAGCTTGTCATCTTCTTTCATACCCATGGATCCACCCTCGAAATGAAAGACAAGGAGGGACAAAGTCCCCTCCTAGAAGCCGCACGTGGTGGCCACAGCGAAACCGTACTGTACCTCCTAGAGAAAGGAGCAACCACAGAATCGAGAGATGCAAGGGGAAAAACCCCTCTTTGGCACGCGGCTAGCAATGGACACGGAGCAACTGTTCAGCATCTGTGTGAGTATGGAGCCAACATAGAGTCTGCTGACTCAAGCGGGTGTACACCTCTCATGATGGCTGTAAAGAATCGAGACCGCAAACTCGCGGGCTTCTTCCTCAAGGCAGGGGCTCAAATGCGGCCCGAGTCAGCCCAGAATTACTCGCCATTGTGCTCCGCAGCAGATAATGGCGACGAGGCTATGGTCGACTTACTTCTTGATAACGGAGCAAGTCTAAACTGGTATTCTGACAATAAACGAACAGCATTACATATTGCGGCGCTCCGAGGACACGACATGGTGGTTAAGATGTTGATTGAAGCGGGTGCTACAGTCGATCTGAAAGATGCTGATGGCAGAACAGCTTTTTCACTTGCTAAAGAGAGGTCTTATAACTCTACTGTCAAGATCTTGCGCCACGCTCTCAGTCTGCGTGACGCAAGTCGAAGAGCCTCTACAAAGGCCGAAGAAAAAGGTCTTGGCCATAAGGCTTTATACCGATATCAGCCTCTGACTAAAGAAAACTCAATTAGAGTCCTTGAGCTGTACCCGGGAAAATCTTATGAGATTCTCAGCTTGGATCTACACGAAGTCGACTTGAATGTGAACTTTTCGTTTGAAGCACTTTCCTATGAGTGGAAAGAAAAGACCGGATCAGTTCCTGTCCAATGCGGTTCCGAAAAGATTCTCATAACCCCTAACTGCAAGGCGGCGATGCAAAGGCTTCGGCTAGAATCAGAATCAAGATACTTATGGATTGACGCCATATGCATTAATCAGGAAGACCACCAGGAGAGGACTAAGCAGGTCGCCATGATGGCGGGCATTTTTACTGCTGCCGAAAAGGTTCTCATGTGGCATGGCGAAGAGACAGACTCAACACGAGTTGCTTTCGAAGTAATCCCGAAATTTCTCAAGGCACACCGACTAATGCTCCAAGCGGATGGAGAGGTGCCCGTTGAAAAATCTCATAAGGACGATGACCCTCTAGAACTTATCAATGGTCTATTGCAGGAAGAAAGGGTGCTTAAAAGCTTGAAGGAGTTGGCCAATCACCCATATTGGAATCGTGCATGGATTTTCCAAGAAGTCGTCATTGGTGGCCCCAGAGGTGTCGCCATCTGCGGTAGCCAGTCTTGTCCATCACTATTGCTGATATTTTCCATGGTTGCAGGTTCACTTTATCCTTTCACCCAGGACTTCAATTTCTTTGTCAACCATTTCGAAGAATGGTTCAAAAAGCAGGGCTCCATCCCGCTAGGAGAAGTAGCCGCCTTCGTCAGAGGTCAAGGTGTCACTGACCCGTGAGACAAGATCTTTGCATGCTTGGGACTTGCATCAAGTGATTCCAAGCGTATTCAAAGACCTGTAGCAGATTACACAATGACTGTAGAGCAAGTGTATGTGCATGCGGCTCGTTACATCATTGATACAGGCGACAGCACTCGCATGCTGTGGCGACTTGGTAGTCGACGCAGCACAAAGAAATTCCCCGACCTGCCCTCTTGGGTCCCAGATTTTCAGAATAGAGAAGACGAATTGGAAGATACTCCCTTTCAAGATCACGGGCTGAAGTTCGAGCTGAGTGCCCAGACACCAGTCACGACCGAAAGTTCTCTTCGTGTCAGCGGGAGCATTGTGGACACGATCGTTTTCAAATTGACAATCAAAAAAGACATTTGCCTGTCCAAAATTGTTCTTTCCGCTGCCAAGGCTGTTGAAAAGCAGGGCCGGAGCATATACGATACCTATCTCCCTAAAAGAAGACCTTTTGGTTCTGGTGATGAGCACCTGATACCAAGCACCACCAACGCAGTGGCCATGTTTACTACATTGATGGACTTCGAAGACAACTTTGCTGGTCAAAACGACATGACACAAGAAACGCTTCTCCAACTGTTGATAGGGTATCTCAGCTGGCTATTGTCAAAGGGAAAGGACACTCCAGACCAAGACCCAAGCTATGCAGAAGAAGCCGGCAAAGTCTGGTCCTCCAAGTCCAGCGACACAGCCCATTTCGAGGAATTTTTATTCACCAATTTAAAATTGATGGAGGGCATGTTAAGATACGGCAGAGATTTGGTCTATACTAAGAAAGGATACTTTGGGCTGACAAACGGTGGCGAGGCTAAAGAAGGGATGTTGGTTGCCGCGATCAACCGCGACAATGAGTTTCGCTTACTACGAGAGAAGGAAATGTTTTACGAGTTTGTGGATACTGTATTTTTCAACTTTGACGATGAAGAGTTCAACGAGTTGGAGGATATTTATAGTGGTGTAGAGTTAGAACAACTAGAACTTCGCTAAGCGCGAAAAGAAAAGACGCGAAAGAATCTATCACATCAGACTGAACATAATGCTTCTTCGCCTTCAAGACTATTATCCTTCCAATCATCTTCCTAGCTGTCTTTAATGATGCATTGCTGCATGATATACATTTACCTGCCGTTTTGGGTGACCGACTAAACTCAGGTATCCTACCAATCAGATGCTTCTGAATAACCACGCGCTTATTGGTATTCACAAGCAAAGATGGAAATGCGGCAGACTTCGTGCATACAGCCTCGGAGCACATTCTCAATCAGGACACTCTCAGAAGCGAAGGTATCCAGTCGGCTATCCGGCAAGATTGTCAAAGAAAATAGAGACAAAGATAATAAGTATAAATTTCACAATGAAGGACCTTAATTAGTTCAAGGGCGACTCCGTTCGCACTGGCAGGTTTGAGTTGAAGACTTCAAATTGATTTGGCAACAAGGCGAAAGAATATCAAGATATGATTGCTGGACTATTCTTATTTGCGACCGGCGTTTTAGCCAAGGTCAGCTTCCCGCCTATCCCGTCTGATCTCTCAACCCCAGTTCAACAACGACTGTCGCTCGATGGGCCAAACAGTAAGTTCAACATCAAATTATGAAAGGTGCAGTAGCTGAACTGTATTAGGTGTAACTATCGGCTGGAACACCTACGCCAAGCAAGCTAAGCCTTGCGTGCAATACGGTATTTCAAAAGACAACCTTGATAAGCAAGCATGCTCTGCTATATCGTTGACATATCCCACTTCTCGTACCTGGGCCAACGCTGTGACGCTTGACAATCTGTCTCCAGCAACGAAATATTACTACAAGATTGTGTCTCAAAATTCAGTTATTGATCAGTTCCTCAGCCCTCGTGCGGCTGGAGACAAGACACCATTTGCCGTCAACGCTATCATTGACCTTGGTGTTTACGGAGAGGATGGTTTCACTATCAACATGGATCACACGAAGCGAGATGTTATCCCCAACGTTCAACCTTCTTTGAACCACACAACCATCGGCCGTCTCGCAACAACAGCTGATGATTACGAATTTATCATTCATCCTGGAGATCTCGCATACGCTGATGATTGGTTCCTGAAAACTAAGAATCTGCTTCATGGCGAGGAGGCGTATCAAGCCATTCTCGAGACATTCTACAATCAGTTGGCCCCCATCTCTGGTCGAAAGCCTTACATGGTCAGCCCTGGAAACCATGAAGCAGCATGCGAAGAGATCCCCGTCCTCAACAATCTCTGTCCTGAGGGCCAGAAAAACTTCACCGATTTCATGTACAGATTTGGCCAAGTGATGCCCTTCACCTTTCCTTCAACCTCTTCCGACAACGCGGCGAAAGTGAGCGCAAACAAGGCTAAGCAACTGGCAAACCCACCATTCTGGTTCTCCTTCGAGTACGGTATGGCACATGTCGTCATGATTGATACCGAAACCGACTTTCCCGACGCACCAGATGCACCAGGTGGCTCAGCAAATCTGAACAGTGGACCTTTTGGTAGTCCCAACCAGCAACTCCAATTTCTGGAAGCCGATCTTGCATCAGTCGACCGTACAGTCACACCTTGGCTCATCGTTGCAGGTCACCGCCCTTGGTACACTACTGGCGAGGAAGGTTGCAAGCCTTGCCAAAAGGCATTTGAAGGGTTGCTCTACAAGTATGGCGTTGACTTGGCCGTCTTTGGGCACGTACATAACTCGCAGCGCTTCTACCCCATATACAACGGGACTGTTGATGCTGCGGGAATGAAAGACCCTAAGGCCCCTATGTACATTGTGTCCGGAGGTACAGGAAACATCGAGGGACTGAGTGCTGTGGGGAAGAATGTTACTGGAAATGCATTTGCGTATGCGGAAGACTTTAGTTACGCGACTATTCGGTTCCAGGATGCTCAAAGTCTACAAATCGACTTCTACCAGTCATCGACAGGGAACCTCTTGGATCAATCCAAGCTTTTCAAGTCACACAACAAACAGTTTGTTAGACAGAACTAGAGGAATAGCTGCAATCCTATTGCCCTTGGCTCCATTCTTTCATCTAACATTTCTATGTCAGGATCTTTTGTCTGCTCAAGTACCTCGTGATTTCCCCGACGACACTCCGGCCTCTATTCCGTGTTGACCAACCATAATTAGGCAGTACACATTGAAAGTCCTCCCATGATCCGAAAGTTTCATTCGTATCATTTAATTCACCCCTGGACGATCTGTTCTGATATCTATGCGCTACACCTATCAATGGCGAACCAATGTCCGTCATAAGACCAAGTTCCGTAATGGTATCCACCGCCATTTTGATGGTTGAAGCACTGGTTGATGATGTTCTCATAAGCATCCCAGCACATCTGTTGTGGCATGCCGGGGCCTTGGTACTCAAAGTGGCATTTGTTACTGTTTCGACCATGTTCACATGTGCGCTTCCAGGAGCCCTGTCCGAATAGAGTATTGCAGAAGGTCTCTCGGTCTTGATAGTTGCCAGTCCGGCCAGCACAGGCACCGATGCCCGAGCTTCCCACACCGTAGCCGCCACACTCTGCTGCAGTGGTCGTGGATGCATGGAGGGCTATAGCCAGGATCGACGTGAAGGTGGCGGAAATCTTCATCTTGGAGAATCTATAAGTAGGTGTTAACCGGTCTGATAGGGCAAGGTCAGAACGGAGATAAAATTTGTATGACATACTGTCTTGTGAAATACGTTGAAGTGTAGATTTTGAGTTCAAAGCTGTCGCTGGTGTGTGCTGATGATTTCCCAATGTTGACCAGACGGTCATTTATACTAAGGGGAAGTCTTTAGTGCTTACCTACAGCTGCATTGTCTCAGAACCGAATCAGGCGCCAAGGTAATGGCAACAGGTAGAGGTCGGCAGCGCGGCACCATCCGGCTTTCTTGGCCTTGCTTGGCTTCTCCATAGACAAAGGGACCGTCATAAGCGGCGACCTGAATCTATTCAATTAGCTCTGTAGTAAAAGCAAATGTACTGATATAGGTTAGCTAGTGTCTCATTTACCATATCCTATTACGGCTTAGATTGGCTACTGACTAAGGAAAAGACTGGCTGAGCCTTAGTACAGCCAATAGGATGAATGAGATAGCTGGATCTGCAGCTGTAGGATGACCTAGACTACTATGCAAGGGGCCAGCTGTGCATATACGAGTGCCTATATTTTTTTACAGGCCACAAGGGTGTGTGTACCTTGTAATTCCTGGCATCTTACAGAGTAGAATGCCCTTTCACCAGATATCTTCTAGGTACTATTGGTTAGGGTTATAGGAAAGATTTAATATTAGTAGGAATTACCCATGATAGATCTCCTTGACGATTAGAAACAATTCCATAGAGCAGTCTAAATAAGATACACTTTAACGGCCTATAGCTGGCTTCTCCACCTCGAGGCTGACATTTTCATAGCTTTCAGACAAGTACCTTTATCCACACTGACACACGATACACGTCGCAGTTGTCACTGGGTTCTGATAACAACAACATGGTACTGAATAAAGATTGAATACCAGATGTTATTCCCCCCAATATGCAACAATTATTATCCTTACTGAGATTTGAGTGTCTTTTTTTTTCGCTCGACGAGCGGATGACGTCGCGGATCAGAGCAACATCTAGGGTAAGTTCCACTTCATAGCAACGTGACCAGTAGCTGTTGGGACTTTTTTCTCTCTCTCTCTTTTATGTAGACGGCTGAAAATATACAGCTGAGGTGCGGCCTTCTCGTCGCTTTCTCAGTATAGGAAAGGGTCGAGTGTGCTTTACCGGTTTACTGTGGGGCGAGTTGGACACCTAGAGCCGAAATTTAAACTGGTGCTGCTGCAGTGTTTATTATCATGGCCATATTCATGCTTCGAGCCTTAAAACCTAGTCTAGATTAATGATTATCATGGCCCTTGGAGCATTACGAAATCACTATCTACTTATCTAACTGACTTACTGCTTAATCTTCTAGATAAAAAAAACCAGACCTTTGAATTCCCCTACACTATATTGTTTTTTGGGATATAATTTATTGATAGTATTAACGCAAGTAACTTTATACGATCAAAAACGCCTTTCATAACTCCTACACTCTTGGATCGATCCAAGCTTTTTAAATCACACAACAAACAGTCTATTAGACAGAACTAGAGAAGTATTTGGTTGAGCCTCTGGCACGTTAAACCTACACTACATTTCGTCTGTGCTTAACGTCTTTGTTGCGATCACCCTCTGTTAACAAACAAAACATATGTGTGAAGATCCCTTTGGATTTGCCCATTTCGATTGGATCAAGACCCCTGTCGTGACTGTGGAGGTTTGCGACATTCGAGATAGCTCGCGTCCAGGTTGGGTTAGCCAAATGGAGGAACGAGGGGGGCCCGGCAGTTAGATCTAGATGCCTGACAACACTGAAAATGGTGGCGCTTCTGTCACATCCGAGGTTAGGTTCACTTGGCAATCAATTCGGATTGTTCGTCGACCCGAAACCTCCGACAACTCCTTTATAGGAAAATTCTACGCTTCATTAGCTTTTATGTATCATTTTGACCTTCTCTGGAGACTAATCATCTTTTTCTTATATTGAGACGCATCAAAATCTGAAACATGGCTCCCTCAGCTCACTCGCCAAAGCCGTCAGGCTTCACACTGTCGCCATCCCTCATTACCGCTACCAGGGTGCTCTCAATTGTTCGCATCGCTACAGGCGGGGCCTGTTTCTTCGCACCACAGCTCACATGTTCGTTACATGGTTATCATGTGCCCGCTCCATACGCGC
Source organism: Fusarium armeniacum (assembly GCA_013618295.1). Lineage (NCBI taxonomy): Eukaryota > Fungi > Ascomycota > Sordariomycetes > Hypocreales > Nectriaceae > Fusarium > Fusarium armeniacum. The sequence goes on along the minus strand of JABFER010000030.1, from coordinate 41,733 downwards.
TGCTGGTGCGTATGATGGGTGCTCGTGAAGCTATAAACGGGGCCCTTTTATTCGCTGCACCAGATGCAAAGGAGGGCGATGGAGGGAAAAGGTTAGTACATTTATACAGTTGTGGATAAGAGGATCGAACGCCATCGAGTTAGAGTCTGACATAATGGTTGTAGTAATATTAGGAGGGCCCTATGGGTTGGACTCGCAGCGGATTCAATGGATATCTGCAGTTTACTCTACGGTTTTGCTATGGGAGAGGTTGGAAAGTCTACAGCTGGGATCATAGGTACAGCTGCGGCAGGGGCAATCACTCTGGCCGCGTTTATGCTTCGAACATTAAGACCTAGTCCAGGTCGATAATTATTATAGCCTTTAAAGCACGATATCAATCTCCACTCATCCTCATGACTCACTGCTCCTTCCGTCAGAGAAAAGAAGCCAGACTCTTGAAATTCTTTATGTCATGTCCGTACTTAAGCAGGACAGAATTTATTGGTAGTATCAATGCGACTATCTTTATATTGTCAAAAACGCCTCTCATAACTCCTTGATCCTTATCGTCATGTGGAACCACTAAGCTGTGACAAGCTCTTCTGTGCTGGTGGTGTGAAAATGACTTGTTTGTGGTGCTTTTACCGAGTGATGAGGCCCGAAGCTTTGTGTGGACCGCGATGGATATCCTGTGCTTCTGTCTTTTGACTCCAGATGAATGCCAGCACTGGCACTTGCACCATAATTGGTGGTAAACATGCGAGGAATCGCTATTCTGAGGAACGGCTTGATAGTAGCCATAGAGCCACCGATAATGCTTAGGTTTAACTCTAGGACGCACCACATTAGGGCCATCACAGTGTTGTCTACGATCGTCAGTCTTGTCAGAAATGTCATGATAGAAAAGTCTTCTTACAAGTTAGATCTGGGTCGTGGAGCAAAACACTGAGAGATTGCAGTCGAATAATGCTGACAATGCAAACTCTTGTTCGGTCAGATACAGTGTTGATCGGCGAGAATTTATGGAGTACTTACGATGCGCCCATGGTCAAGAGAACACCAACACCGATCTTTTGCTTCTTGGGTAGCATCAGTGTTTTCAGCCACGGGAGTGGAATCAAGACAGTCAGAATGTCGGCGAAGATTCCCAAGCCGGCCTGCAAAAAGTAAAACACCGGTCTGTTGATGCACTTTGCTGTTGCGATAACGGCTGGGTCCCAAGAGCCTCGGATGGGGTTACATGAGAAAATGTTGACAAGTACAGACGCTGTCGAGTAACCAATGATAAAGGCAAATGCGGTCCAGATAAGGATTCGCGCTGATCTCATGGGAAATATTCGAAGGTAGAAAATCAGAATGCTGCCCTTGGCGAAACCAGTAGCTGCACAAAAAAAGATGGCCGCGAGCAGATTATTCAGAGAGAAATTGGGAAATAAATCTGGTGAAAACGGAACGTTCCAAAGGTGTTTGCCCATTCCATAATTCGTCACTTGGATTGTAAGTAGTGCGAAAGATGGGCTGGACATGAGAACTTACTATTTAATGTAAAGGCAACAAGGAATACATTGCACACCTAAGCGAATTGTTAGAGTGGCTACACTAAGATTATAGAGCTTCACGGTACATACCCAAGAAAGAATCATAAGATCTGTCCCACATTAGCAAGTGACGGCGGCAGAGGAAAGGTAACATACAGTCATCAAAAGAGAGCTTGCACACGATGCACGCTCTTGTGTAGACCCGAATAACCATGCATACTGTGGCCAGCGGGAAAAAGACAGCCGTAATGACCACAAGAGGGGCCGACTGGGCGTCCTGATCGATATCACGGACCATTCCTGGAGGTGGATCCATGGGATACAGAACTCCATTTTCGACAGACATGACTTCGGTACGTTCGGCAATAGAATGATATCTGTCGACGCAGGACACGGTGAAACACAAGAGTCAAACGTGGCTAACACAGTAGTGAAAAATAGTTCCGAACTATCGATGGTATTTATAAAGGATAAACAAGAATTATCTCATGACAGAAGGACTAATACATAACCTAAGCTTCATCTGCTTCTGGCTCTGTTTCCAGTGCTGACTAGTGCTCGCACGAGCTGACTCCAGTTGATGATCAACAGACAGCCTTCCTAAAGTTCTTGTGCGCTTGGACGTTCGAAGATCTTTTGTTTCTGAGCCAAGGAGCAATCCTGGCCATGTCGTGCGCCCAAGTCGATCACCTGATTCAGTCGATACAGTTTCGCTAATGATGGCGTTATTGCGCCAGGTGGCTACAGGGATACAGCCCACGTTTTCTGACAGCCGTCAAGGATAGCAAATCTGTAAACCAGTACCTGAATCAGCCGCCAATCCTCTGTTTTATCTATAAAAATCATTCCAGTGTTATCTCTGTCGATATAGTAAAATTGTAACCTCTTATTTACCTTTTTCACTTCTGTTGTGGCAAAGATATAAAACCGGAGAATTGAACATTTGCCATCCCTGAAGGCTGTAATGAAGAACTGCCGCTTTGACAGGGTGACGTCTTTGAATGACAGGTCAGTTTTCTCTGGGACGTCGCCGAGATACCGAGATCAAACTTCAGGGGTTCCATGTACCTGCAGCAGGGGATGTCGTCGGCTTTATGACTGTGCTGAGTGGAACGGCTCTGTTCTTTGAGGCTGGGGAAACCGACAACGGAACCAGAGAGTTGACAACTTGGTTAGCTCCGTAGATCCAAATATTACAGAGCGTGAACCCATATTTCCCTTGCGGCGATTGATAGAAGATCAAATCAATCCGGGGCGAACTGTAACTATGCTAGCCAATCACTGGCCGGTAACGTTCATTCATCCGACACTTTACCTCGGGAGATTGACATAACACGAGACTGAGAAAATTCCGGATCGACATTTCAGTGTCTGTTTCTGGGACAGATACATCCACATCAGGAACTATACTCCACTATGCGGCTGTGCTAAGCGGATTTATTCCCGCTGTGTCGTCCATGTTTGGGTCCTGAGGCCTGAACTAGCACCTTTTTACTCTAGTTGATGCTCATTAACGAATGGTTTAATTTTAAAAAAATCGGAACTTGTAGACTTTGACCGCCCGTCACAGCTCAAATCAAAGCCTGCAAGCGGACCCATTCTCGTTCTGCAGATGATTATCTCTTACCATCTATAGTTAATAAGCCGATGCAACTTACTCTCGTGCTTATCCAGGTCCGCACTCGAAAGTCGAGCCCGTTTATCACATCTCAGAGAACCTGAGTAAAACTCCCATCGGAGCCGTCAAACTCTAAACAACGCATCCCGGCTCGTCACATCTACTCTGTTCCGCACCAGTCACCATGTTCAGCCGTACTGCCATCAGGCTCTTGTCACTGACAACTCTATGGTCAGAACCTGCAAGTGCCGCAGAGAAATCAGACGCAGGCTGCGAATTACTCCAGCTCACGTTCCCTGACAACACCTTTTCCCCCGGAAATGCAGTCTACGAATATGAGTCTCAGAACTTCTGGTCCAACAACGAAATACTCAGTCCAGCTTGTGTCTTCCGTCCGACATGTCCTACACAAGTGGCTGAAGCCGTGAAGCTCATGAGTCTTGGCCTTACATCATTCGCTGTGCGTGGAGGCGGACATATGGCCATCACAGGTGCGAACAACATCGACGATGGTCCGCTCTTTGTCATGTCCAACCTGACGACTCTCGAATTGACTCAAGACAAAGAGTCTGTTTGGGTAGGACCTGGCCTGGACTGGGGTCAAGTTTATCGCTACCTTGGCCAACACAAGCTTGCAGTGGCTGGAGGTCGCCTCTCGCCAGTTGGTGTACCAGGTCTACTGCTGGCGGGAGGCGTCAACTTCCATGGCAACCAGCGTGGGTGGGCAGCTGATAACGTACTCCAATACGAGCTTGTGCTCGCCGACGGCAAGATTGTCTCAGTCACTGCAGACTCCTACCCTGATCTCTTCTGGGCTCTCAAAGGTGGTTCAAATAACTTTGGCATCGTCACAAAGTTTAGACTCGCCACTTTACCATCCGATCAAATCTACGCTGGCGTTTACAGTGTCACTGATATCCCCGGATTTCTCAAGGTATGTAGTGCCAGAACGAAATGTACTTCCATCCGACTAACAGCACTTCAGGCCGTAGCTAACTTCTCCGCCTTCAACACCGATCCTCTTGCGCACATTGTCCCTCAAGTTATTGCCGTTGACGAGGAGACCACCATTGGTGGCGCAATTCTCTTTTATGATAGCGACTCTGACCCCGAGCCAGAATGTTTCCGCCCATTCTTTGATCTTCCTGCAATTTCCAACACATTCGAAAAGAAGACGCTCGCCCAATTCTCAGACGAGACGGGAGAGTTAGTCACACCAAAGATCAACGACCAGTTCATCGCTGGTACCACCACAGGAAATACATACGAAGAAATCCTTCAGGGTGTTCAGATCGTCAATGATGTCTTCCTTGGTGCTTTGCCCGAGTTGTACAAGGTCCTTCCTGTCGAGGACCGCAAGCTCATCTCGGTTGACTGGCAACCCATTGGCTCGCTGTGGGAAAAGGCATCCAAGAAATACAATCCCGGAGGCAATGCCCTGGGACTAGACACGGAGACCAAAGGAACGTATATTGCCTGGGCCGAGGTTGTAGAATGGAGCGGTGACGAGCATAATGATGCAGTTTTCAAGTGGATTGAGAATACGACATGGGCTATCAGCAACGCTACTCAGAAGGCAGGCCTTTACGATTCCTTCAACTACATGGGAGATGCTGCTGGCTTCCAGAATATTTACGATGGGTATGGTGAGGAGAATAAGCAACGACTTCTTCAGATTTCGCGCAAGTACGATCCTCTACGAGTCTTTCAGAAATATTGGCCGGGCGGTTTCAAGATCGGACAATAGAGATAGCCCTAAGAGGCCGATACCAAAAGAGTACATAATTATAGATATCAAGTTCATCATTCATACGAGGTCCCTCTGGGACAACTGTTACTACATCTATCCATAGTTTCTAATATCGGACAGCGGCAATACCAACATGTTGACCCTCCGTTGAGACAAACAATAACAACCACTTCTCACCGTCGCCTTTCTAATATATCAAGCTTCCAACAGATCACACATTAATGCGATGTCTCCATACCAGCTGTTCTTCACGAGCACTGTAAGTCGAAACGCCCAGGATAGACCTCATCTGCTGCACACTCGTAAACATAATCTGCCTTGCGATGAAAAATCGGATTCCCTCGGTACAAGGTGGACTAGTCAGACTTCCCTCGTAAGTCCAAAATTCATCAAAGTACTGTACACTTTCCAAAAGCAATCTATGATTGAGTGTTGTCTCCTCTGTCAATTCAGTTTCGTTGAAGCCGATCATCTTGGGAAGCTGTGCCAAAAAGCTGTTCTCTTTGTTTCCTGGGTCTAATCGGATAGCGAGCACAGCGCGCTCTTTGCCTTCTTCGTTGACATGAACGAGATGTAGCTCCGCTCTTGAGCGATGTCGTTCAACAGTATGATCGGCAGGAGCGTGGATGTGCCAGCCCTTGAGGTAGACAGTTTCATTGTCAAAGCTAAAGGAAGGATTCTGGGTCCATATGCCGTCATCGTTCTGGACAGTGAAGGCCGGACCATATCCCCAGTTGAAGAAATTGCCTGTGATCTCATTGGGGTAGTTCCATTCTTTGATCAGGTGTTCAAGCGATAGGCCTTGCTTGAGAGCTATGGGAATCGGCGATTGCTGCGTTCCAGTCTGGCAAAGATGATAATCTACAAGCCACAGTGTCAGTAATCATTTACAACGTTAACAGAATCTGTTCGTACCAGGATTGATGCGTCCCCAATCGTAGGATGCATCGTAAGCCCAGTCTTTACTGCCAGATTCGGCTCGAGGGTCAATGTGTCGCTTCTTGTTCTTGAGGGAATAGTGGTTGTTATGCTCAGCGCAGGACAACACGCTGGTGACATAAGTGCCCACGGCTATAAGTTGAGAAATACGCATTTTGAGACAGATTTAGTCACGATAGACAAGGTGTAAAGATTGTGTGGAAGGTATGAATCTTCCAGTTGAGATGGGGGACGAGCTCTTCTTAATGCAATTTAATATTTCATTGAGATGATCATTAATGCTGTTGATGTAGTCTAGCGTCTAGGGCATGTCACCGCCAAGCCAAGCTACTGTGTGGCGCAGACTGTCGTCGTGATTCCAGCGTTTCACGCAGGAAATGATATTGTAAGCGTATCGCATGCGAAATCGGATTTCTTGGTGCATTCATATAGAGCTATGCCAGATATCAAGTGAGGTTACATTGCTAAGAAATAATGCCACCTGTTCAAGTTGGAGCTGTCAAGTGAGGCCAACTACAGAGTCCAAGCCTCAAAATTGCCCATGGGGTAACGCGCTAAACATTTAGGCTTTTACCGTAGTAGTGGTTCTTAGCGTGAGTAGGCCTTCGTTACGGGCAGAGGGTTGAGCCTTGTTCCTGAGCTTAAATAAAGGGGCTGCGTAGAGGAGATTGGAAGATAGAACAGCTTAAGAAGAGCTACTCCGTAGTCTTCAATTGATCGCGTGGGGACCCTGGGCAAACACAGCCTCGTATTTGAGTGGACAGCTATTCTAGTTTGGTGCTATCAGGGCAATGCATTGATGGCTGAAGGGTCTGATCCATGTTCAGAGATTGTAACAATTGCCCCGATTTGATTACTTCACCTATATAGAGTTTGGAATTCGGTAGAGTTAGTACTAACCTGGACTCTGATAATAACTGGCGATATACGCGGCACTTATTGGGAATAAATTGCATTATCTGCAACTGCCTCTATCGATCTAAGACATTCTTGGCATTGTCTCAGCCACATTCCATCCACATTTCGCGCCAAGTCATAATGAGAAGTATGGTGCCAGGGGATATGTCCATACCCTGTAACCAACAAAATCCATGCCACTTTCGCGTTGCATAACGGCAGTGCTTATCTGTAAATCGATTTCTACATGAGGAAGCTCGAGATCAAACTATATTACCTAACGTTTGAGGTAGAGTGTTTGTCCATGTGTTGAAAATTAGCGATGTGCGGTATGGGCTGTAAAAAAAAGGTGGTTAACGCTGTTTGAAAAGTCCAAACCTCATCTCCACAAGTTGAACATAGATTCAAACAAAGCCAATACAGTAGAAAGGAAAAAAGAAGAGATTGTCAAAAGTACTATAGTTACAGATTTCTACTTTGCTCATTCAGTCAGCTAAAACTTACAAGAAAAGACTACAATTGAGAAAGTTCGGAGAGTAGGAAGATACTTAAAAAAGCTTCTGTAGGTTAGGCCGTAGCCAAGACACCTCATTTTCACTGCTCGGGATAGATCGGCCCGTTTTATCTAATCGGCTATCTTATCGACGTGATGCTTATCGCTATCTGTTCCGACAGAGGCCAACTTTCCTGATACCCACTGGCATAGGTTCCTGAGTCTGGTTGGTTGCTCTTCAGTTAGTGGGGTAACGCCCAGTTCCCTGACAGGTAGGGGACACTACGATTGGACTACTGAAGTCAGAATGAATTTCGTTTGGAAGTGGCCTTGGAAAACATTCTCTCTGGCTTCTACGCTATTAATCTGTATCCAGGGTACAACCGCTATAGCGGCGCCTGGAATTTTACTGGACCAATACAAGGCTAAGTTTATAAATCTTCCGTCGCTTAACAAGGATACGATCTTGATGGTGATGCTTATTTGTAGTGAAGGAAGGGTGGCCTTTTCTGATAGTCTAGACGATATTCCGATTCTCGACATTGGCACCAGACTGATAAGTTGAATGGCCTATAGTTTGCCCTGACTGGGAGATGTATTATTGGTGAATCGTGATTCTGAATTCTCGTATGTAGAATGTTTCATGAATGTTTTATTCAATCGGTATGTCTTGATACCACACTGGTATTAGTGTACTTCGTTGTCAATCGTGGCCTTGATGGCACTTCAGGTGAAACAGAAACGGAATAACTCCGCATTGAGATGAGAAATTAATATGTTGAGGAATATTATTGGCTCACATATGCTATCACTATTCCTGTCTGCCTTGTCGCTATAAGGAAGCCTCGTGCGGCTGAACGACACTGCATATCGCTAACCTAGAACATCTTAGCTGAATCCTTTGTGGTATGCCAGGAGCGAACATTGTGACCCTTTTACGCTGATTGTGTCTTTTGTGTGGCTTGCATATGGAACGACGTGTTCGGTCTAGAACTGCTAAAATTGGCTTCCCGCATATGAGTTCACTTTCAGCTTGAGCCAAGCATCCCTACTTATGTCGGCTCTTGGCGCTCTTTTCCTCGCATTTATTTTATCCCCTTCCATAGATAGTCGCCTTGGCATAATCCATCAAGATGCCGTTCGACTTCAAAGCTTACGACCAAAAATGCCAGGGTCTCACGCTGGAGGAGTTGCAGCGTGAGTGGGAGCACTATACACGATTGATTTCTGGCGCTGCCACCTCCACTGCAGTTTCTGGTTGCGCAATTCCACTAACCCTCGGAATTTCCACAATCGGTGTTGCAATGGCAGCACCAGCTATTCACAACGCTCGCAAGAAGCGTGAGATCATTGAAAGACACCTCAATCGGCTTAACGCAACTCATCACACCCGAAAGCGAGATGTTCTCGGTAGCATGGCTGTCAGTGGAACCATCGGCGTGGTCACACTTGGTGTCGGCTCGATGGGCGCTGATGCCGTGGCAACAGCTGGCGCAGAGCATGGGATTCAATCTATCATTGCCAACGAAACAGCGATCAAAATTGTGTCGCATGCTGCCCTTGACGGGGCGGGAATGGCTGTTGAACATGCACATACGGACCATTTGAAGAAAAAGGATGCGCAGAAGGCATTCCAGAAAGCTGGTGTATTTCAAGCTGTTCAAGATGCCAAAGCTGCCGAGGCTGGGTATTCTATTCACCCATACCAGAACAATGGGCAATATCCAGTCTATGCAGCTACTGGTTCATCGCAAGCTTTGCCTTTGCCTCCTCCACCATACAATGCTGCTGTCGGCCAGACACTCTCCCAACCTGCGTACATTCCGAGCCCGAACCTCTTTCCTCAGGACTCTAAGAATCCTACAGTATCTCATGCGACTCCCCAACAGAATGGGTATCTAGTACCAAATATGACAGGGCAACAGCCGCTACAGCAACTGTATGACTACAAGCAATATCAGCAAGTCCCGATATCTGGTGCACCGTCGCCTATGCCTTCGGTTCACACATCAACGTTCTCACCACCTCAGACCCCTGCTACGCAAGGCTCTACCCAGCAGCATGCCACTTACCAACAACAGGGAGGAAATTCCCCTTACATGCCTACACCTCAAGCATTTGACTTGACAGCTTTGCATCAGGCTCTCCCCACGGCTACTGCCTCCCCTGCCACGCATACGCAGATAGCTCAACAGTACACTCCCTTATCACCCCCGCCAGACAACTCGCAAAGCTATCAAATGCAGCCGACCCCACAATACTATCTAACCCAAATTCCCCAAGCCACACAAGCTGGATACTTCCCACCTCCTCCAGTGACCCCATCGGGGTACCCTCCAGCAGTCACTGTCCCTCATCATTCAACACTGCTGCCTGTATCGGCGCCTCAGGTGCCACAGCCGATCGAGCCAAGCAGTGCAATTCAAAGTCCCGTGCAACATTACACTGAGTATCAACCAAATACACTAGCATATCAACCGCAGAATCAAAGATCACCAGGATACCCGACGCTTTACCAAAACCAACCGTATCATCATTCTCAAGCGCACACAGCCGTTGACATGAACAGGAGGGATTCAGTCCTTCAAAGTCCAGTTCCATTCGCTCCGCAGCCGTACAATCCCCAACACTATGGCCCGATCAGTCAGAAGGAGAAGACTGATAGTGCCCTGATTCCATCTTTCAGTAATACACATACCCCGGCTCCGCAGACTGACTGCACATCGATGCATTATCAAATGCCACCAACTCCTCTTCCTACAGGCTCGAACGCGTTTCAATATCAGTACGATAACAAGGCATCTTACTTCCCAACTCAACCTCAGACGCCTCAAGGAACTGGCTACCCATTAGCACCAGCACAAGTGTAAGAGGCCAAGAAATAGTTACTCCAACTAGAGTCAATCAAAATCAACCTTGGATTTCACTTATGGTCTTAGTGATACAGTTCTATAGCAACAATCTATAATATCCCGACCCCTCGTTGCATTGTTGACAAGGCGAAAGTCATTGAAAGTAGATTCTGTACATGGCGGTATAGCTTCAGGTGTCTCAATCTTGCTTCCGTGTGCTCTGGTGGCAGTGCGTGATGAGCAGCCTACGTTTCTGAGATACTGGTCAGAATCTCGCATTTCGTTACATCTAATTGGCTCGCTGGTTGGATATCAATCTGTTTACTGTTGCATGGTGTATAAGTTTAGGTCCTTGTACATGAAAGGCCGTATGAGTTATGCTTAATTTAAGCAGCACAAAATTACAGCCTCGGGCATCGGAGTAACAGGCTTAGTTGTAGAATTTCTCATCAATTGCCCGAATTCAATCAAGTTTTTCTTCCCGCGTGTGCTGTACTCATGATGCGATTTTGTTCTTCAATGCTACCTTTCAGCGGGGGAAGAGGGGCAAGACACAGAGAGCCCATGATATAATTCGACATGGTGCGAGATATGCAGCAATTTCTTGTTGCGATGGAGTTGTTGCGGGGAACCATTCATGTAGATCATGCACATATCCATATTGGCTGTCTTGCGATAGGTGCGCAAACTAACAATGACGATCGTTGGCTTGGCATCGTCGATGGAACACACGTTAAGCCGAGGCCAAGATGAAGTACGAATATATAAAAACCCAAGAAATAATTATGTTATCAATCAACCATAGACTAAGCTATTCGGTTTCAATTGACTCATCATGATGTCTTTGTCGGCTGCTGGGATGTCAGTTGGTGCATTTCCAGGGGTCTTGCCCGACTGGACGAACCTCAACATCCTCCATCGCAATACTCTTCCTCCTAGAGCTCATTTCTACTCTTACCCAGACAAAGAGTCAGCGCTCTCATTCGATAGGGACCAAAGTCTTTTTCATAGCCTTAATGGGACATGGAAATTTCACTACGACCCCAGTCCTTTAGACGCACCAATCTGGGAGACTGCGAATACCACATCATGGGATGATATTGAAGTCCCAGGTATGTGGCAGCTCCAAGGCTACGGGAATCCTCACTACACCAACATCGACTACCCATTTTCGGTGACGCCGCCCAATGTCTCCTACGTCAACCCAACAGGCTCTTACTGGCGTCAGTTTGAGGTCCCTGAAGAATGGGAGGGAGACCAAATCCGATTGAGGTTTGAAGGCGTGGACAGTGCGTTTCATGTACGCGTCAATGGCGAGGATGTAGGCTATGCACAAGGCAGCCGAAATCCTCACGAATTTGACATTACGAACTATCTTTCTTCTGAGAAGGCCAATGAACTGGCCGTGCGCGTCTACCAGTGGTCTGATGGGTCTTACATCGAAGATCAAGATCAGTGGTGGCTCTCTGGTATCTTTCGTGACGTTTATCTTATCCCATTCTCTGAATCCTCTATTGTAGACTACCAAGTCGACTCTGAGCTTAGCGACTCTTTCGATCAAGGTTCCCTCAAGGTCAATGTCACCACACAAGGACAGGAAGGCGATTTAGCCATCAAGCTTTTGTCTCCTAATGGCTCGACAATTGACGAATGGGAAGGGTCTTCATCTGAGATATACAAGAAACACATCTCTGGAGATAACTTTCACCTCTGGTCGGCTGAGACTCCCAACCTCTACACTCTTTTGATCACCTTCAACGGACGAACCATCAGCCCAAAAGCTGGCCTTCGACGCGTTGAGATGAAGGGCCCCAACTTTTACGTCAACGGAAAACCTATCATCATATACGGCGTCAACAGACACGAGCACCATCATCTCACAGGCCGCACAGTCAGTTATGAGAATATGCGAAAAGACCTTATTCTGATGAAGCGTTCTAACATTAACGCCATCCGTGCAGCCCATCAGCCCCACCATCCTGACTTCTTTGACGTGGCAGATGAACTCGGTTTCTACATCATCGGCGAGGCCGATCTCGAGTGTCATGGTTTCAGATCCTTCGAAGATACCGAGGAGAAAGCAGCAGAGTGGCTATCCAACAACCCTGACTGGGAAGACGCATATATCGACAGAGCCCGTCAGCTTGTCGAGCGATACAAAAACCATGCCTCCATCATTATTTGGTCTCTTGGCAATGAGTGTTTCTATGGCCAGAACCATGCTGCCATGAGCAAATGGATCCGACAAAGAGACCCAAGCCGCATAATCCACTATGAGCAGGACCACGAAGCAAAGTCGACGGATATGTACAGTCAGATGTATACTACTCCCGATTATGTGCGACAATTCATCAAAGACCATGGTGATAAGCCAGTTGTACTTTGCGAGTTTGCTCAGTAAGTTAGCTCTCTGGATCGTCGGCTATCAAAACTAATTTCACTCTCCAGTGCTATGGGTAACGGCCCTGGCGGTCTAGTAGAGTACATTGATATGTTCAGGACTGAGCCTCTCTCCCAAGGCGGTCTCGTCTGGGAATGGAGCAATCATGGAATCCTCAAGAAAGAGGGCAACCTCACTTACTATGCATATGGCGGTGACTTTGGCGACGAACCCAATGACGCTGACTTTATCATGGACGGTTTGACCTTGTCTGATCACTCACCTATGCCTTCCCTGAAAGAGTACGCAAAAGTGATCCAGCCAGTGTCGGTTAAGCTGGCAAAAAATGGCAGTGCAATGACTATTACCAACCATTATGACTTTCTGGATCTGAGTCATCTGGATGTTTCCTGGCATTTGGTCGCAGATGGTCTTAAGACAAATCCGCAGAGTTTTTCGCTACCCCAAATTCCAGCAGGTGAAAATCGAACACTAGCGATTCCATCTAGTCAAAACATGACTGCAAGCGAGTCTTGGGTTACCTTTGAATTCAACCTCAAAAATGACACTCCGTGGGCTGCCAAGGGACATATTATCGCATGGGATCAGCTTCACATCAAGCGACCTGCTCCAATGTCCAAGAGAACAGAATCTCTCAATCGCCGCGCTGAGACTACCGAGTTCGAGCGAAAGGGGACAAGCCTGGTATACAAGAGTGGAGACTCGTCCTTTGGCTTCGATCTACTCCAGGGGAATGTCACCTGGGCCAAGAATGGGGCTGATGTCTTCCAACGCGGCCCGGAACTCTCTTTCTACCGCGCTCTCACCCAAAACGATGCTTCTGGGTCAGGAGATGGCCCCATGTGGGAACGAGCTAGAATTCCCATGATTTACCCTCAGGTCAGAGACGTCACTTGGAACACCGATGAAGGCGGCGCTACAATCCACTATAAAATATGGGTTGGTGTCAAGACCCAGGCCTGGGGCATTGACGCGAACATGATCTACAGAATTCCCTCATCCGGTCCAGAACTTCAACTTCAGGTGAGCGGAGAATTTGTTGGCAAGAATTCTTCTCATACAATTCCTCGCATCGGTATCATGGCTGTCCTGCCTGAATCCTTCAACGACGTATCCTGGTTCGGTCGTGGCCCAGGCGAGAGTTACAAAGACTCCAAGCAAGCAGGTCGAATCGGCCAGTACAGCTCTAGTGTGCCAGATTTGTTCACACACTACGACTATCCTCAAGAAAACGGCAATCGCGAAGATCTGCGCTGGCTCAAGATTGGAAACAAGGATACCACGCTTGAGACGAGACGTGCAAAGGGTGAGACATTCAGTTTCACAGCTAGAAGGTATATGCCTTTTGATCTCGATGATGCCAAGCACCCACATGATTTGAAGCCCTTAAACATGACGGTATTGCACCTTGACTACGACAGCAATGGCCTCGGTAGTGCGACAGTTGCTGTGAGGCCTTTCGAACAGCACAGGTGTTACATGAAGCCTTTCAACTTTACGTTTGACTTCAATGTTGTCTAGTTACCAGTCTACAACAGGTGATAGCTATAGGTGTGGGGTCTTGTATTATCGTCCTGCGTCTCTATCAGTCTGAGAATGTTATATAAGTAGTACAGGTAGCTAATCATATTTCCCCTATCTATACTATGGGTTATAGAATAAGACAGGTAAATAAGTGTTATATACCTCTATAAGAGAAACTAAATATCTAGTTTGAGATATTAATAGTTACTGTATGAGAAAGCTAAACTAAAGGATACAGTAAAAGATAATAAAATACTAAGTGTGCGGCATTGCGTTTAGCCAGACAAGGCTTAAATTAGCGTTTGCATGAAAGAAAAACACTTCTATATTGAAACGCAAGCACGCTAACATAGATAGCTTCAAGCCTTTCTCAAAGCCGCCAAGACCTCCTTTGCTGCCCTTTCACCGCTGCGGATTGCACCGTCCATATAGCCTCGCTGGTATGATGATGCCTCCACGCCGGCAAAGTGAATTCCTCGATATGGCTTGGTGAGGAATGGCCCAAATTGCGACAACACACCAGGAGGAAAAGAGACTCCGTATCCACCCCGAGTGTATTCTTCGTTGTCCCATTTGACGATGAACCAGTTAGTCGCAGTCTTTGCCTTAGCACCAAAGTACTTGACAAATTCCTTCGTAACGGCCTTCTTGATCTCCTCTTCTGACTTCCCATACATGCTTCGGGCTCGATTCGCATCGATAAAACCCCCAAGCACGCCAAAGCTCCCATCTTCGGGACTGTTGTCGAATGTGGTGGTCATAAGGCCGCCATCACTAAGGACTTGTCCGTTCAATCCTTCCTCGCGCCAAAATGGGGTGGGATACCGGCCAAGAACTTTAATAACTGATCCCATCGGTAAACGCTGGGTAAGTTGATCTCGGCCAGCAGGCAAAGGAGGAGAGTACTGGATGCGTGAGGCCAAAGGAGGTGACATAGCGATGATGACCTTCTTCGCACGAAAGCCGCCGCTATCGGTGTAAATCTCGTATCCATCTTTGGTCTCTTTGACATGCCTGGTAGCGGAGTTGAGCTTGACGATTTTGGGGCCAAGGCGGGCCGCTACTTTGAGAGCAATCTGCTGGCAGCCACCTTTGCAAATATACTCTTGTGCTCCCCCGGCCCCGTTTCCTATTCTATCAATGCTCCCTGGGACTGTTTCGTTCCCAGATCCGTTGATGTTGACAAGAAGCGAGAAGAATGAGATTGAAGATGTTTCTTCTGTGAAACCAAGTGTGCCCATAAGGGCCAACAGCTCTCGAGCCTCTGTCGAGTTGACTGTAGACTTAATCCATGCTTCCAAAGAAAAACTGTCCCACTCTTTAGCTCTGGGATGGTCCCATGGCGCTTTGACATCAAGGCTGTTAGCGAGCGTGTTGACATTCTCTAAAGCGGCAACCAGCTCTTTGAGTCCAGCTTCGTCAATGGGCAGGGCAGTGGGGTCCAGGGCGGAGCTCGATTTGGTCAAAACGCCGCGGAAGGACAGCAGGCTGCTGCCCTTGTCATCCACCTTGCTGAAGTTGACACCCATCTCTGTACCCAAGGCGATGAGCCGGTCTTGCGCTTCTCCTACAAACTGACCACCAAGTTGGGCGACGTACCCGTCAGGATAATGGGCGTCCCAGATACGCCCGCCGATACGATCTCGGGCCTCGAGAACAACAACAGACTTGTCTGCAGCAACTAAGTCCTTCGCAGCGGCAAGACCGGAAAATCCACCTCCGAGAACCGCAACATCCACAGCGGGAGCGTAGTTGGGATTGCCTATTGGTAATGGAGTGTAAGTCACCGTGTAGTGTAACATGGGAATGAGTGGAGTTGACGAGGTATTGCTTAAAATGTTGGCTACCTTGTGAGCGCAACGAGGAGGGCTGATAATATTGCAGTGCTTTAAAACTTACTCACTACAGCCCATGGTAGAGCCAATGCTGCCAAAAACTTGAACATGTGATGGCAGTTGTAGCTAAGAGATACCGAAAGAGGCATCTTGGGTAGAGGTTCGTGCATCAGAGTGGTGCTTTAGAGGTTATGGATAGAAGCGCGTATGTAGGAAAATAGTAAAGATGGATTGTTGAATGGCAGGAGTAAGTGGGATGGCAACTTGATTTTATAGACAACGCCAAGTATAATGTCATCATAGGATTGTGGCCATGCTCTTCTAGTAAGCCTTATGTTGTTATAGTGAGTTACGAGATCTCAATTGAAGAGTTGGGTACCTGCCTATCTGTTTGTTTCAACTCGATATTAGTGTCGCTGAGCCTCATTTGGTTCCGTTCAGGGATCGCGACAATCATCCTCAATCGGGACAAGTTGCAGATCTAACACGCACTCCGTGGACCCCGTTCGGACGGGCCATGGGCTCTCCACTTGCATTTGTTTCGAGGGTCCTCGGCCCCGAGAGATACGCAAGTGGTCATGACGTCGATTATCCCTATCTCTTCTTTATCGTTCATACAAGCATCGCACGATTTATCCTAGATCGGGATACGAGTCCACCAAACACTCCGTCGCGCCCGATCGTTCCTGTACGCCCCACTTCCACCACGCTCATGCATGTCTCGAGCATTACATTTGACTTCAATATTGTCTAGCGAGGAGTTTGGTAAAGTCGCTCGTTGTTGCAATGTTACTGCCATCTGCCCTTACTCTGTAAGAGACTTACAATTGCTACTTTTATATCTTAGTAAATACTCTGAAAGAGACATAAGTATGTGGCTATTCAATATACAGATGCAGTTATATTCTTAAGACCTGCCTCATACAATGGGATGGCTCATAGTGGTGCCTTGGGTAATCAAACAGATTATTTTACACCCGACTTATACAATCCACTTAGCTTCCGACCTCCCTCTTCGTCCGGTTGGAACATTCCAGCCAATACTCGACTTCTCAAACTTGAATGCAGGTGCCAGGACTTTAAAATTCTCATCCAGTCCATATTCCTCTCCACTCATGTCCCAAAAGTACTCAGGATGCTTGAACATTTCGGGGCGAATCTTTTGCAACGAATGATGCGTTTTTCCAACGAGTGCAGCCATATCGTCGTAATGACGTGGATTAAACTGTAGGTCCCGGATTTTTAGAGTTTTCTGCTGCTCCTCAGAGTACAACCCGAGACGATAATACCAAATATTATATTGCGTGAGGCTGATGTCGATGTCAAAGGTGGCTTCCTCTTTAGTGCGCGCTAATAATGCCTGAAGGGCTGCCGCGGCCCCAACTAACCCGGTCTGGTAGTCAGAGTTGGCTGAGGTCATGTCAGAGATACAAGCTTGTGATAGAACAACAGGGTAAACTTACGGAGCAGTGGAACAACAGCCTCATCCAGACCAAGGAATTTACCTTGCAGATACGACAGACCGACCAAGCAGTCGCTAATCTGCTGCCATCCAGAGCGGTAAGCAAGCGGCCCCTTGAAACCATAACAATTCTCTCTCATATAGATCAAACTTGGGCTTAGCTCACGTAAAGACTTGGAGTCAAAACCCAGCTTCGCCAGAGCGCCAGGGCGGTATCCATCAACCAGAATATCGGCCCCTTTGATAAGCTCAGAAAAGGTTTGCCGTCCTTCCTCTGTCTTGAGATCAATATCAACGTCCCTCTTACCAGTCTGAAGATCTGGCATTGTTGTGGCGTACTCGGGTAACCTGCTGCAGGACACGCGAATAACATCAGCGCCAAGAACACTGAGGATCTTGGATACCGCTGGAGCTGCGATGACGCGGGACAAGTCAATTACTCTGATACCAGTGAGTGGACTATAGCTTTGAGGGTCTCTGACTTCGGGCCAGGACTTCGCAGGTGCTGGCACGCGGGTTGATGTCCACAATGGTTCTTTCGACATGATCTGGCCGTGCTCGCTTGCAAAGAACTCATCAGGCGTATAGCATACTACACCAGCCTGCTTGTACTTCTCATTGGCGACCTTCTCGATCTCACCGGAGTCCCATTCTGCAACCTTTTCTGTATAGATCTTGAGAGCCTCTTCAGTGCTGAGATCCCCATCCTCAACACCCAACATCTCCATCGTAGGCAAAGCATTCATTGATCCATGCAAGTGGTACCATCTTCCGTCCTTAGTACGATAAACGTTCGTCGCATATCGCCTGACGGTCTTGGACATCTGATGGACGTCCATCTTGGCAATTTCTGCCATCATTTTCTCATTCTGCAGATAGTGCTTGCCGCCAATAGTGGGCAGTAACACCGATTCAAGGAACAGGGTTGCAAGGTCTGTATTAATCTC
This sequence comes from Fusarium armeniacum, assembly GCA_013618295.1. Classification (NCBI taxonomy): domain Eukaryota; kingdom Fungi; phylum Ascomycota; class Sordariomycetes; order Hypocreales; family Nectriaceae; genus Fusarium; species Fusarium armeniacum. The sequence continues at coordinate 23,495 of JABFER010000030.1, read as the reverse complement.
AACATTCTGGTAATCGATGTTGTAGCGATCTGCTGCGACAACGTTTGCGGCTGTCGCAACGAGGGCGTTCAGGGCTGCGCTCGACTCTGTGATCTTGAGAGGTGTGAGGACGAAAGGTTGGTCGTCTTCTCCAACGAACTTGACCCTCTCGGCGGCTTTGATGAAAGAGTCCGGAAGTTGAAGCTTAGGGTCCCGAAGGAGAACTTCTTTTAGAATCCGAGAGGCTTCGGTTGAGATGGCGTAGTTTGACATTTTGTTGAGAGAGCAAAGCTGATTCTAGAAAAGGTTGCAATTGTGTTTGATATCACACCGGGCTTGTAAACAAACTTAAGGATGCTACAAGTTAAAGGAACTTAAGTTCTCAATGTGATGTCGAAAATTTTGACGAGGACTATAAGTAATCCCCTGAGCTAACTGAAGAGACCATCGCTTCCGCTGTCTTTCATGTAGATGATGTCTTCACAACACATAGTGGGTCTCTCGGAGTTCTGGGGCTTAACGCACTGTCGGAGTCTTGTGCCGGAGTTCTGGGAGCCGGGCTTCTGGACACGGGTTTTATTTACGGAGACAATGATGTCATCATAATCCAAAGATTTGCCGACTGTATGAAACTGATACTCATTACTGTTTATCGGTTCTCTCGGATATGAGACTTATGAATCGTAACACCCAAAACTGCGGGGTGATATAAAGATGGCTTGTACTTGACTCTCCAGCCTTAAAAGAGGGCTTGGGGGTTTTCCAACTCAGGACGGTACATCTAAGCTCCTTACAAACAGGTCATTGACGCAGATTCGCGATGATTTCCAACAATGGATGGCGGCCCGGGGAATATGGCCTCAGGCCTGTACGAGTGGCTAATTGTTCCGGCTATCACGGTACGAGACATCTTTCGCAACTGAGACACGACTAATCATCAACTTCACAGGTGATCCAGCCATTGAGATGTACAACCAGGCTACCCTGGGTGATGTCGACTTTATCACTGGTGACTACCTCGCTGGTATGCCTTGAACCCTCGAAACTTGCATGGTCCCTGTTGTTTACAAGAATCAGAAGTTAACATGGCCAATAATGCGGAGGCATATGCGAAAGGGTTACACCCAGGCTACGAAGACACTGCGTTGAAAGGATTTGAACTTTCAATTGATGCCATCGCAGAGAAGCGGATCAAAGTCGCCATTAATGGTGGAGCACTGAACCCTGAAGGTCTCGCTGTGAAAGTAGCAGCATTAGTAAGACTCTCACATTAACCCTGCCTTAATCGTGTTAAGCTAACATTTTGCTAGGTTGCCGAGAAAGGTTATGATCTAAGGGTAGCATATGTTTCTGGTGATAACGTGCTACCCAAGCTCAGCAAACACATGCCGCAAGACAAAGATAACGCCTTGCCTCATCTCGATTCTCTGAATGATCACGTTACTCTCACTCCAGAGACTTACCTATTCGCAAAGAACGACGTGGAGCCTCGAGAAATAGTGTCTGCTAATGCTTATCTCGGTGCACACGCCATTTATGAAGCATTTCAAAACGGTGCCGACATCATCATATGTGGCCGAGCTTCCGATGCTAGCCCGGTCATCGCCTGCGCGTGGTACTGGTGGTCCTGGAATAGTACCAACTATGATGAACTCGCGGGTGCCTTAGTAGCAGGGCACTTGATTGAGTGTTCGGCCTATGTCACAGGCGGTAACTTTGCAGGTTTCGACGCTTTCGATATCGAGAACTTTGTTGACCCCGGTTTTCCGATTACTGAAATTGCACAGGATGGTTCTTGTGTCATTACAAAGCATGTGGGTACGGGCGGTATGGTCACCGTTGATACGTGCAAGTCTCAACTCGTGTATGAGTTGCAAGGTAACGTATACATAAACAGTGATGTGAAGGCCTACCTGGACGATATTGAGATGGAACAAGTTGGTCAAGACAGGTATTTAAGATCTCTAGTACGAGGAGCGTTGCTAATAATAACAAAGAGTTCGCATTCACGGAGTTCGTGGTGCACCACCACCCAATACCACTAAGCTTGCAATATTCTACAATGGAGGATACGAAATGCAGGCATTGTTCAACGCGACGGGCCATAATTTTGAGCAAAAGTTTACTCTTCTCGAAAAGCAAGTTCGTTTTCATCTTGGTGAAGAGAAGCTCAGCCATCTAGATTTTCTCGAGTTCCAGAGAATTGGAGTTCCAGCAGTGAACCCTGAAAGCCAAAACAGCGGTACTGTGTATCTCCGAGTTTTCGGTCAATCAACCAAGCAAGACGCTCTTTTGGCAATCATGACTGCTATTGGAAATATATCACTGAAGCATTATTCAGGTCAGTTCGACCGGCGAGCCAAAGGGACATCAAGGTCACTGACTCGTATATAGGGTTCCACAGCTCCTTGGACTTTCGCTCTGCTATGCCTCGTCCATATTTAGCATACTACCCAGCTCTCTGGCAACAGTCTGAACTTGAAGAAAAGTTCCATTTTGTGAATGCGATTGGCACAACAGATTCTTTCACTGCGTCACTTCCTTCTGAGTTTGAAGAATTGGAAAAAAGAGCATCTTACGACACCACATCACCTATTTTTCTCGATGGTAGTGGACTCATCAAAGTGCGTCTAGGCAGAATTGCTCTCGGTCGCTCTGGTGACAAGGGCGCGAATCTGAACTTTGGCCTATATGTTGACACTCAGGCCAAGTGGGATTGGTTGCGCTCATACATGTCTCGAGCCATGGTTCAAAGGCTTCTAGGAGAAGACTGGCGGCCTGGGTTCTCCATTGAGCGTGTTGAGTTCCCCAAGATCTTCGCTGTCCATTTTGTAGTATATGGTATTCTTGGTCGCGGGGTCAGTAGCTCAAAGCGTTTAGATGGGTTTGGAAAAGGGTTTATTGATTATTTTAGAGATAAGGTTGTCGAAGTACCTGTCTCTATCTTGTAGCGCAGCCATCTTTAGAACAACCTAACAATCCACACAATTTTCTTTAAGCTTTTTTTTAATGTTACCAGGATATTGTCCTGTACGTGTATCGGGGATATTCCATTCCGAATAGCCCTTTTCCCATGAGCTCTTTGAGTCTCAGTTAGGAGGAGTTCTCCCATTTACTTCATCTCCTCTTGGGTGTATCGTATCCATTTGTCACGAGGCATTACATGCTGGTACTTCTTTTCCTAGTCTTGTGGGCCTAGCCGGAGTTTTGATACGCTATGACACGGAACCCTCGGAGTTTTGCACAATAGCCTCGGCACAGAACAAGAACTGTCATAATTAAAGTTTACAGTGGTTGTCATGGGTCGCAAACTAGGTATTCCGTCCCATCCATCAAGTTGACTTGCAAACTCCGAAACATGAACAACCGCGGCGATCGTCGACGTCGCCTAGCAAAGGTATCAACCATTCTCCACAGAAAAAATATTATTGATCATTGACCAAGGCCAACGTTTCAGGCTTGCGATCATTGTCGGAAAGGAAAGGTCCGATGCGACGGAACCCGGCCAGTTTGTGAACGTTGTCGGGGTTCTGGAAATGAATGTCACTATGCAGATGTTGACAAGCCCGACTCACGTCGACGCCGGTCTAGAATCTCATCTCGAAACTCGACGAGTCTTCCAATTGGGAAGCAGACTTTTGACGGAGTTACTGGTACATCGGAGTCACTGTCAGACTACACAGTCGTCCAAACAGCCACTCATCCTCACTCCCATCTTCAAGCCCATGATGAGCTTCACAGCTTCACAGAGTCAAGCCCTACTCAGACCTTGGCAGCGACGGACACAAGCTCTCGAGATACGATAGTTGGTGGCATCGGAGATATACGCTACTTTGGTAGGTTTGTACGATCAGACATACGTCCAAAAGCTTGATTCTTATGTCCATAGGCCCACCATCCGGCATATCCCTTGTGTCGACGGCTACTGCACGAAAGCCGGGACAGAATGCAGCAGAATCCTGGTCCAAATGGACACATCCATCTATCGAACCATTGTTCACAAAGCGAGTCATGAAGCCTCTACCATCGTGGACTGAGGCATTCTCCCTTGTCAGCGATTTTTTCACTCACGAACATCAAGTTTTCCCTTGCTTCAATGCGCCGGAATTTATGTGCCTTCTGGGACAACAGTACTCAGGTTCATGTGTTGGGAGTCCCACGTGGTGGGTGTCGCTCAATTCTGTTCTCGCAATTGCACAGCGTCGTCGGGCTGAGTTAGCTGAATCAACGGAAGCAGATGATCTGGCCTGGACCTATGCGTCAAATGCACTTGCCGGGGCGTGGGATATCCTCATGCGCGGTACTCAGTTGTCTTCTGTCCAAGCTCTCCTAGCTATCGCATGGTTCTTCATTGGAACACCAAATCCGCAGCCGAGCTTCATGCTGGTTGGTTGTGCTGTGCGTCTTGCCCACTCAATAGGCATACATGTCGACTCACAAGATCCATCCTTAAGTCCAATCGAAATATCCACAAGAAAGAAGGTTTTTTGGATCGCGATGTGTCTAGACCGTGAACTCTGTCTGCGAACCGGCAGACCCCCCTGTCACGACCTCAATGCCGGCTACGTTGACCCACCAATTGGCTTTCTGGATGAAACCCAAGTCATCAAGACTAGTGAGGGGCTTGAGTTAAACCTCTTTAAAGGGCAGATGCAGCTGGCCGTGATTCAAAGCGCCATTTACCAAGACATTCACTCAAGCAAAGCGCCACCAGATGACATTGTAAACTCAGTGGCGGGCTTATTGCAAAAGCTGGAGGAGTGGCGTGCAGAGTTTGCACCATCTCTTACCCGTTATTCTGCTGGGGGGTGTGAGCATCACGGCTTGATGCGTTTGTACTTTTCCTACTACAATGCCGTTATCGTGGTAAATCGCGCGCATAGTTTAACGTATTGGATGTCACCAAATCATACCGAGATGTTAGCCCTGCCTTCAAAGATGAGAGATTCTGTAGAGAGTTGTCTCAACGCATCCCGATGCATTATTGGATTAAGCAAGCTCATACCAAGCACATGCAAGAGCTTTCACTGGTAAGTTTTATCAGGGTTACACGTACGTATGTCAATCACTGATTTAACCAAAGGGATGTCGTTCCAATACCTATGAGCGCTGCTATTATTCTCTGTATTGAGACGCTTCGGAATCCTATGAACGAGATGGTGAGGAAGGACATGCATCTGGTCCATGACCTTCTGCAGATTTTCAAAGCACTAGATGAGGCTTATGGCAATACTTACCTTACTCAAGTGCGAAAGGTTTGTCAAGAGCTATACAGAAAGGCACAGTACGCCGTGCAATCTTCGAATGGGCAATCAGTTGAGTCTATGCACATAGAAAGTCCAACATTTCGAACTTCCTCGAATGCCAACCCGCTAGAGGGCGACCCAACGCGCCAAGACGCTGATAATAACATGTTTGAGTTTAGTTTGGATCTCTTGGAGCAGACGATGCCTTATCCTGTTCCTATGCTTTGGGACTTGGATATATCACTATGGACTTCTCTTACATAGGCCTAATCGGGAAGGTATTCACTGCTAGTAGTTACGCCATGTTTCAAATGCTTATCGGCCATTGGGAGAGCAGGTCCATCCTATAGATCTATAGCCTAGGACTTTATCCCTGTGAGATACACAGACTAGTGGGTGTCAGAGAACATGACCTCTAAGCTTTAGGATAGAAAATAAATGAACTAAACCTCTAGTCTAAATGCCATAAACTAGTTACCTAATTCCTTCTAGGAACCCATTGCAAAGTATTCCATATTTCGCATTTATTTTATGTGACTATGGAATTGAGGATCGCATGCCCTTTTCCTTCACAGTTCCGTAGAACTTCATCTCTTCTGCAATAGCACGCTCTCCCATCGGGTTGACCTTGGGGTACAAAGCCATCAGGTCTACCTCGGCAACATGAACTTCTGGCTCCTCCTTAGTTCCAATCATCATGATTTCCATGATGTTTCCGTTTCCATACTCAGCTCCTTCAAGTACCTTCATAGATAAGTCGGCCACATGCTCGGCAGTCAATGCAATGTCACCGCTCTCAAGTCTATCACGGCAGTACTCGGGTTCAAAGATAGGCGTCTTTGAAGTTAGTAAGCAGATAGTAAGGGCAAGAGACTGAGCCACTTGCAAAAACAGCTGCAGGGCAGATGGCAGCATTGCGGATTCCGAGTGCCATTTTTAATCCACCTAGAGACTTGACCTTACTCACCAATGCGGCCTTGCTTGCAAAATACAACGGAGTCTGCATGGAATGTACGTAGCCGCCCATGCTAGCAACAAATAGTAGGTTACCCTAGATCTTACTCTGTTGCCAATAATCAATAGCGATTTGGGCTAGTCTGATTGGAGCGACAGTATTGATTGAGATGATTTTGTACTGCCCAATCTTGGCATCCTCAGGGTCCTCAGCAAGGGGCGAGATGCCTGGGGGGTTCCAGAATGAGAGTCCCGGTGCCTCGTAAACTCCAGCGCAATTGACCAGTACATCAACTCGACCGAACTTCTCAAGGGTGGCCTTCCATAGTCCTGAGATTTGGGTCCAGTCAGAGACGTCAGTCTGGTGGAAGAAGACCGAGCCGTTGCTGTCGGAGGATTCGGAGAATTCATTGACGGTAGCTTCGGCTTCAGGGCGAAGCTTTAGATCAGCGATGGCGACGGAACATCCTGCGTTAAGTAGTAATCTAACAAGTGCGTGGCCGATACCTACATTGGTCAGCACGTTGAGGCTGCTGAGGTCGAGATGGACTGACCAGAACCACCACCTGTAACAATCGCGTAACGATCCTTGACTGAATAAGACATTGTGGGCGCAATTGACGAGATAGTGGAGACATCTACAGAAAGGAAAATAAGGAAAGGAGAGAACAACAAAGAGGAACTTCGCCTTGTACTCTCGGGTATTTATCTACGTAGTTTGGCCTCCAAGCCGAACAAGGGCGGTCAGTGTCTGTAAATGGTAGCCGACGTTCCAGTAGGCGTATTGAGTTCACCGTTTAAACAAAGTTTAGCGCTTTGTGAATACATCGCCGCTTTTGCTTTTGGCGGGGAAGCGGTTCAACTGATGGTAAAACTGGGTCTGTCAAGGGTCTTTGACAAACAATCCTTGAGCTGTGCCGCAGAAGGAGACTGTCATACAACAAGAAGAAATGAAGGCGTAAGTTCTGTTGGCCTTTTCATCACATCGTTGAGATAAAGAAAAGCTAAACCGCCATCAGGTTACAAGTAACAAAGTTGTGTCAAAGAAAGTAGAATTAAATGCCAGTGACGGATGGACTGACCTCAAGCTTTATGGAAAGACGGTGTCGTTGGTGGTTGGAGTCAAATTGTTGTGATCTGCTTAGCCAAGTCCTCAGTAATAAAGTACCTCACAGGGGTTTGTTTTACTGGGAGTAGGGTTCGATCCGAGTGGTCAAAGGGTTGCATCACAGTTCAAGACAACCAACAACCTAAATCAAGAGTAACACTACATACTCTGGAAGCAAGTCAACGACACAGAATATGCCGGGGTCCTGGTGTGATCACTCTCCAGGAGATGAACTGTACAGGAACGCATTAAACCATATGATTTCACTCTTTCTGGAATTTTCATTTTCGTTCCCGTCACTAGCACTTTGTCGACCATGGCTACTGATAGCTGGGAACCCGTCCAACCCGAAGGCCTGGCGTTGGCGCTATACATCACGACTGTTGTTCTTTCGGTATTGTGCACCATCGTCGTCGGGCTGCGGACGTACATTCGAACATGGAACGAGTGCATCGGCATAGATGACTATTTGATGTGCACCGGCTTGGTCAGAAAGCTCCACCTCCCATCTACGTCGAGAAATCAGTATTAACTTGGTCATAGGCTGCTTATATAGGCCACAACATTATCGTCAGTATTGGATGCCACAGAGGCATTGGTACTACTCAGAGCACACTCGGTACGCTCCAGATACAGGAAGCAGACAAGGTCTGCCATTGAATCAGGCGAACAACTGATTACAAATGACTAACGGTACTAGTATGTTATTATACGGCAGATCTTCTATGCAATTACTCTAGCCTTTGTGAAGTCGAGGATCTGCCTAACTGTAATTCGAATCGCAATCGAAAAGAAATACGTTCGCATACTACAAACCCTCATCGTCATATCCGTAGCCTTGAGCGCATTCGGTATCATCTTCATCATAGTCCAATGCCGACCGTTTGAGGCACACTGGAAGCCATCCAAGGGAACCTGTTTCAGTAAAATCATTCCTACACTTTTGACGTACGCTTCATCGGTATCGAATGTCGTTACTGATTTTGCTGTTGCTGTTATTCCGATGCGTCTTGTGCGAAGGTTACAGATGCGACGCAAGTTGAAACTTTATGCTCAACTGATTATGGCTCTCGGCATGTTGTAAGTCAATTCCGCAGCTGAATTCTTCTGGGCGTTAGTAACAACTGTAAAGGGCATCAACTGCAAGTCTCGTCCGTATCCCGTATTCGAATGCTTATATGAAACCCAAGAACTTCGTCCGTATGTTATTTGCTCTGTTGACAAATGAAAACAACAGCTAATCACAGGACTGTGGATTCAGTAGTCAATATCATTCTTTGGAAAGTTGTCAAGTGCGGAGTAGGCGTTTTCGCAGGTTCTCTCCCATCGCTCAGAGCATTCTTCAAAAGCCTCGTCAAGGACTGGAGTACCAATGACCAAAGGCCATCTAATAACACGACCGACCTGTTGATTATCGGCCGCATAAGGGGGAGGTCAAGCAGAATAACAGAGACGGAGTTGGGAACACATCAGCGTAGCAGCAACGACTGTGATGATGGTGCTCAAAACGACGACGACAGCCAGCGCTGAATTATTGTTCAAGTTACGAAATCGTTCCGGGTCAACGAGCGCCAAAGCGATGAAGATCAATCATATGGAGAAAGAACGGGGTAAAAGTGAAAAGTAATACCTTGCAAGTACATAGAAATAATTTAATAGAACTATAAACTACATTCTGTTCAAAGTCATACAAACTGCCAATTCTTATTACTGTAGACCTCGGAGATAAAGCTTTTAATATAGCTCCTATCAGAATCGAAGGTCAAGTCTTAATTCCTCCTTTCCTTTGACATGTTAAGCTGATAGTAACCGGCAATGTGATCAGAAATTCAACCAGTGGCCTTTATTCTTGATGGCTTAGTTACACCAAGTCATCCATCAGGTGCCATTTGGAATACCAACGAAAGTCCAGAAGCCAATACCTTGAAATGTCAATAAGTTCATTACTCATCAAGTCAGTGCTAGCTATCTTCCCAATTTTTTTCATCTCTATATATCCCTTTGTTCCGCAGGAAGAGTCATATACTGCAGTGACGTGTCGGCGTTGAATGGGGGGTATGATAAAGACCAGCACGATCTAGAATCAGCGCCTATCGCCGTGATTCCTCCATGCGGCTGTAGTAGTACTCCTCAACAAAAGTGGACGCCATAGGCCACCCGGTATGAGTTTTTATATCAATCCAGGCCGAACTACATCTATCGACAGGCTTTATCGTCTCTAACCTCACTTTATACAAACTTATCGATAGTCTTAGGTCCTAATATTAGGGATCCTTTATTAACTCTATAGAGTCTGGCTAAATACTAAAAATAGCTATCTCTTACTTATTCTATATTAAAATGAAATTAATTATAATACTAAAAGGCACCTAAATAGCTAACTTAAATATAAAGTTTATAATATAGTTCTTAATAAAATTAAAAGTTAATTTTATACTTAATCTTTCTTTTTAACCTATTAAATAAAAGATAAGCTTTATAATCTATAATAAAGTTATATAATAATTAATTTTATATATTACTATACTATTAAAAGGGGCTATAGAATTAAGGTCTACCTTATAGTAGGTTATATAATAGGTTCTATAACTCTATTAGTAAAAGGATTGCTTTTCTAAACCTATCTTCCATTATTTCTCTCTACCTTTCGAAACAAAATGCACTTAGTGTACAAATGGGAATAAGTACAGCAATAAGCCCTCCCACAGAGGTAGCAGTAGCAATGATAGTAGTTCTGTTTCTGTCAAACCAACGGCTGCCGGATCCTCTACCACCTCCGGAGCCTCCACAATTTGTACGGTTATCGCATTCCTGGACATATTCAGGATATGGACTGGACGATCCATCGGAGGTTTCTTCGGAATCGCAAGATTCAGTGCCCCTCTGCAGACTCGACCACTCGAAGCGGCCTGGCACTCGCCAGTGCAGCAGGCGGCCGGGTCAGGATCGTGATCGGCGCCGTTTCGCAGTTGGCATGTATTAGCATTGCAGCACGAGTTTTCTCAACACCTTTGCTCGCCACCACAATCATAGACCTCGCTAGCTTCAATAATTCCGTCATTGTATGTGCTGGCGTTAATATCTGACACTTCACCCTCGCTGACCAGACAGCTCGTATCGATTCTTTCGTTTCTAACTACAGCATCAATCGTTCCGATAGAGCACGGCGAAAAGTTCTGAAGTTCTCGCCTGTTTGACGGGTTTATAACGTACCGACCCCCTATATCGCAAGTAGATACACTAAGCAGGCAACAATTGTCAGCTCAAGATGAAATAACACCGCAAGTTCTCGATGTGCAATCGTGAGCTGCTCTAAAGTTATAGACTAGTTTGTGAGCAAAGACTTGCCACTCGGCAGCAGTACGGATTACCACGTTAGTATCCGCAGCAGAAGTTCCAATGCCTCGGAAGGATCTGCCTCCATTGTTGCACACGGTGGCGACCCAAGCTATTCCAACAATCGAAACACTGTCACAAGCACTTAGTAAAGTCCACGCAGCGTTGTCGTCGCAGGCGATGTTGACTTTGGAGATTATATTTTCTCGGACGTCGTCTGCTGAGTCGAATCCTGCCGTGTAAGAACAGTCCGTCATAAGTTGGAGTAATGCGACGTGTCTCGAGGATGAACAACCACTGGTTGATCCAATATTGTCTGTCGGATCGTACCCGTCTATATCGCCATCTGTGTCCAAACCATATTGGCGGCGAAATGGGCCCCTCCATACCATCATGAAGGGAAAATTGTTGTTGGGGAGAAGGCCCTCTCGTGAGAGTTGTATGTACGTCACGCAACTTTGAACTCAATGAGATATGGTAACTTTTGCCGTCTAGAGTGACTGCGCCCTCAAGTACACGTCGGCCGCCTTTGCTTCGGAGCATAACCCTTGTCCAGCGTACTCTTCGCCACGATTGCGCTTGAACGCCTAGAACGGAAGCCTCTCCCTCGTACGAAAGTGGCGAGCGTAGACTTGCAACTTTATTCTGGTCACCATATTTTCTATCCAGTCCAAACTGTCGAATGTCTGTGCGAATGGAAACCACGTTGCGACTTGGTTGCAAATTTGATCGGACTTTCTGTTGGCCATCGAATACATGAAAGTTGACTTCAAAAGTTGAATTTACATCTATAGTTCCTAGGTCTTGTGGGTATCGCAGATTTTGCAGCATTGAGATCTGGCTGATTGGACTGTATGCGATTGATAATGGTGTCGAAGAAGTAACGTTAACTTTTCGTCATCATTTTCTGCCCAGACCCGTCTTGGCTTGCCTTGCACTTGAAACTCTAGGAAAACGACCGATAGGAGACTGAAGAATAAACTGCTCATAACAATCACTTTAAACCTTTAAGCATGCTCAGTGCAATACCAAATTATCACCCGAATGCATGAGCATAAAGCTCTCTCGTCTATTTCGGCAGCAGTTGGATGCCACCGTTGCACAAATAGGCGGAAGCAACCCAAGTATGTCAAGCAAGGTGGAGAGCTAAGCGTAGACGACATGCTCCGCATCGGTTGTCCTAACTTGTCCTTAAAACAGGAGGTAGCGGTACCTGAAACGTCTGGGCGTAATGGACAATTGATCAATCGTACCCTCGGTAGATACCATGATATTGCCGATGATAGTACTATTGGAGACATAGAGGCGGATCTATCCGCACATGATACTGCGCCCTATTTCGCCATTCGATAATGCACCTTGAAATAACCTGCACTATCTGAGCATCGGAAGTATATATAAATGTTTATCCTGAGTCCTGTAAACGAGGTTCGGACAGAACAAATTGTCAGGAGAATCTATGCTCTCCCTTGAACAGACGCCTATGCTTCGTTCGAGCCGACCAAAAGGGAGACACTCGCGTTCTGACGCCGACGTCATAAGCACCATCTATAACACGGCGTTACCAGATCGCAGGCAGTTGTGGGGCCGTCATATGGCTCAAGACAGCCGGTTCGATTTACAAGGTGGGGTTTCTGGTCTGGATTATGTACTTGCGGATGCTGGCAACCGGCCAATAAAGATAGTAATGACTACATATGTCAGAGCCATGACTATTTTATCATAGATAATTGGTTTCCGACAGCCTTTGTTATCGACGACGAGTATGATGCTAAATTTGCTTGCCAGTCCCATGGCGGAGTTGATATCGAGGAATCGTAATATGTAAACGTCACCGATATCGAGTAGTTCCTATAACCGTAGCCTTAGATAATCATCCAATTCACAAGCAGTATTGGAGGTCTCATACGAAAATGATGACGAAGAGCCGCGCATCATCGCGGTCCTGAAGCACACTGCAAATGGGATCCCAAAGACAAACACCTTCTACGTCCGCGAGTTTTCGCTCATAATCTTGGTTCAGAAATAGCGCCCGTCAGTGCTTCTGCGGAGATGTTGGTCTTGTTTACTGATCTACGACCAAGAGTGCAGATGAAATGTTTCTCTAATTGGTTCAACTATAACAGCGAAACTGGTTTTGAGATGGCTGTTAAGGTAATGGTCAAGGATTCCAAAGCAGATATGGTTACACCCACTGTACTGTCTGAGCCAAACGTTTCCAGCGTCAACAACTCTGCTAGTGGTGGAGAGGAAACTATCTCAATTACGATGATAAGCCAGAAAGTAGAGATTGAAGTGTGTTTATGACTTTCTCCAAGCCCTACGAAATAGTTATCCCTAAGATTTGAGATGTCTCCTTCTCGCCTTCTAAGTGGTCGAGGTAAAAGGTTGAGCGTAGAAAGGTATTACTAGTTGTCTTCAACGGTAATGAAAGTATGTCCTGACTTGGTGTCTTTGATAAAATGCCTCCTTTTTTCCTTAGATATACGGCCCAATGAAGAAGCCACTGAAACTCGGACATGCTTCCATTTCAAGGCTCAGGCTATGTCATCCGTCCGGATGAGAACTGGTAGAAATTGAAGTACCTAAATCAGTCCTGAGCTTAACTCATAAAGGCTTCGCCTTATTTCCCCGTCGTAATCATTCTTCCGTGAAAGGATTGAGATATGATAGAATGTGCCGTTGTACAAGGGGCAATTATGGTGTCTGTTGAGTAACCCAAGCTGCAAGTTTCGACAAAATCGTTACGGATACCAGTACTGTTACTCTATAAGGCAAAATATACGGTATTGGTGTCTTTCGTAGCGATTAATTAGATGTAATAGCTACCTATATAGCCTCTGTCACGAGAACTAATCGTAGCAAGTCCCACATTTGTATAACATAACCTTCTCGAAAAGGTGACCATGTGGAGCGAATGATGGTCAATCACAAAGCCTAGACCAACCTGGACCAACCTGGACCAACTAACCTTTCACTCGGTCCTAGGGAGGATATCGCGTATATAGAAATCCAAATTCAGTTGGTCTAACTACTAGCAGCCTTTCAGCTTTTGATTAAAACCGGATTATTACAACATTCCTAACACGCGCTACCCATTACCATCTAAAGTTATACCTATAAATGTGCAGAGGAGCCAACGCTTACATATCATAATAAACCCTACGGTCAGGTTCACGCAGCAAAAGGCCAAGCTCTTACATTAAAGCGATTCGCCGCTATTGAACATTGGTAAAATCTGAGACTTAGAACAGTAGAGGGGCGCTAGTAATAACATTTGATCTCGGATTATAGAGTAGTCAGTTAAGAACAAGGGAGGTTCGGTGCAGGCAGCTGCTGGTCGCAAATTACCCTCTCGTTTCTTGGCGATGCCGTGCGTTAGGCTGGCGGGAGACCCTCCATCGAATTTAAAGTGGTTGCAGTTGGCGATCTGAAGATTCTAGCTACACGCTTTAAGCTAAAGTCTGGTCCGTCATGGCCTATAGTTGTATCCTAGGATTGCATCTTTGTAAAGTTGCAGCCGTTTCTCGGTTAGCCCATTGTTGTTACCTCATAGAACCCCGTGCTTACAAATATTACCGCCTTAGTATATCATCACGTACATGAGGCATAGGAACATCAGAAGCGACCAGTCGTAGCTGCTCATATTGACGCTGCTGGCTTGGTTACTTCAAGGCGTCGGGTCGCTCACACTCATGCCTTCTGTCGCAAACTTAACATCAATCTGGCCTTCTCCAATAGCCGCAATCAGCCCTTCGGAGTCCTCAATGACCCCTATTCTTGTATACGTGTACGTGGTCGAGTAGTCCTCGTACCACAGCACGAACGTGCGTGATCCGTAAAGCATCAGATCGCCAGCCTTGATAGGGCCGGGATCAGCTGATTCTATTGGAAACACTGTAGGTAAGTCGGCATGTTTTTCATTGCCATTGAGGTCGGACATCCGCAAGTCCAAGGGGAGGAGAGAGCGAAAGGCGGATGCAGTGGGGTTGTCGAGAATCGAAACAGTTAATACAGATGACCCGATCGTCATTTGAAAGTTTCCAGCGGAGCTGTTGTTTGCGGACATCTTGACTCGTTCTTGCTCTTGATTAAGAGCCAGATGACTTCTGAGCTGGGGTAAGCTGCTATGTTCAAAGGATTTTTAGTTCCTAGCAATGTTAAAATCAGAATAACGGAATAATACGCAGTGCTCGTGGTAAGAAAATTGAAGTGGTTCTGGCCCGGAACCCCCAGCGCCATCTCCCCTGTCGAAGAACTAACAAATCGGCTTGCGAGGCTATGTTGCGCCACCCACTAGATCCTCGCTTAGTAGGTAGTTTTGCTCAAGCTTTTTTAGCATAAAAGGAAATGACTAGCTGGCATTCGATTTCTTGGCTGTCACGCCATCAGCCGACGGCTTCCTGGCCCCGACTGCGTGGACTGCGTGGCGCTCCAGGTGACACCTTAAGTGGATGCTGGCCATCCTATCCACTATCAGCAGGTTGCATTAGAAGCCCCAAGCTTGTTTGAGGTGGTCTGTGCAGCTAACTCGACGTTACACCCCACTCAGCCACGTAGCCTCGCTGACTACAGAGATCCTACTGGGTGGTCTGCTAGTGGGTTGCTGACGATATGGGTTTCTACACGCCACTTAAGCCTTAAATCGCTGGCTGGCCCGTACATCTCCGCTAAGCATGGCCCACTTTCAACTTCGTCACTTCGAGATGCTCGCAACTTTAACTTGATCGAAATACCACTAATTGGGGATGATTCTTGCATCAATAATCTGTGACAACTCTAATCATTTACCTCTTGATGCATGTCTCTAGTGTATATTCCTTCTGTCGAGAACTTAACTTAACTCTATTCCCTCACCACCAATAGCCTGGTTTTGATTTGCATGGGATATCGAACAAACTCTCCTCCGAGTTCATTTTATGAATTATTATTGGGAACCCTATCTTGGTTTATCTGGAGTATTGAGTGCGCCCCACAATGCGCAAGGATTGTGGTAATCGGGGCTCGTTCCCGATACGAGTTCCGCTAGAGTAGTCCTTTATCTTCTGAGTTTTCATAAGCCTCCGTCCCATATTTTGCCTACTTAGACCCCATATACCGGAGGATGACGAGAGTCTCGCTTGACTAAGAGTCTAATGGCATGCCACGCTCTATGATGAGTTAACCCTTATCCTGACTAGGAGAGCTGTTTTGCAAATCTACTTCGTTATTACCCTTCCGTCATGGCCTTTTCTCGCTGCCTAATGTACCTACTGGTTATCCTTTTTTTTATTTTATTTTTTAGTCTGACCCCCTTGTTATGACCGCCTTTAGATAGTTAGAGTTTAGTATGCCCGGGGGAACAAATCTTATAGGGTCAGTGGGCACGCTACGTTACTTACGTTTTCTCCACATTTGTGACTGCCTGGGAGGCTCATGACACCTGAGGAGATATCAGTTACCTATTATCCGGACCACTGCTTAGACAATCCCAGGCTAGTCATGCCAGGTTGAGGACGATGTTGCTGTACGGAGATGCTTCCAGCCATCACATGGCTTTCGATCCGCGAGCCACTAATGGAAGCGGGCTTCGCAGCTAACGGATGTTCAGACGCGTCGCTGGAGGTTCATGCCACTTCGAAACCCTTGGTACAGCACGGGGCGAGCTAAGATACCGCTCCTAAACCGCGGTAGGTCATGCAATCGTGCCCCACACCTTCCTGTTGCTGTATGTTGCGAGAAATAAACTTGACAATTTTTCCTCTCGATTACCAACAGGCGGCATTGCCGAGGGGGTTCGTCAATTTATTTGATACTTTGCCAGGCGCTCGATAGTTTCTGCTAGGTCCCTTGCGAAAGCCTAGAGGCCAACAAGGCAGGCGAAGAAGGTGTCCTTCATCTATTTCGGCATAGGATGTAGCTATGGTGACGTCGAGATGCGGCTTGGGACTTCGCGTGGGGCTTGGTAAGTCAACATGGAGGCAGAGTCCTCCGTTTTAGACCTGATGCGCTGGGATGGTACCCCTTTGAGTCTATCGCATAGGCCAAAAAGAAATAAATCTCTTTGCAAAGTCGTCATATCTCACATCTAGCCCTCTCGCTCGATCTCAATTGAAAATCACGTCGCAGAGCAAGCCACCACAAAATTCATCGCAAAAGGCGATTCTAGGGCAATTTTGCTGCATATTTGAAGTATTAATATGGGCATGTCTAATATCCTTCTCCCTGACCCTTTCACGTCTCGGTCTAAACATTCTTTGGTTATTACTTCCCTAGTCCAACACAATTCCTAGATCATGCACCTCCTGTTCATTCTCAGTCGAAACAATATCTACGTCCCGTAACTTAAGTTTTCCGATTATAAGTCAGGCTTAGCTATTGAAGTACGATCAATTGCTTTGTAGGATGCTTTGACTCATTATAGATTCCTCTAGAGCCAGGGCACCCTGTGAATATGTGTTTGGATGCGTCTACCAAATTGACGGTGTAAAAGCCTTTACTGTATGTCGTAAACAGTCTGCAGTAAAGATTTAGCAAGTGAAAGGCGCACGGCTAGTGGGAGGGATAAGAGTTGATTCCTGCTACCCCTATAGTAGGCATATCCCTTCTGGAAGTCGCTCGCCCCGCTTGGCCGCATGTACTGATGCAAAAAGCTTACAAGGCCTTCTTCGCTCGCGGTAGAGCTGACCAGGATATCATCCTCAAGTAACAGCTCGACACTTATCGCAGGTATATCAATCAATAAATTATTGACTATAGGGCTTAATAATACAAAATAAGTATATACAGTAGCAGCTGATTAGTATATTCCTAATTAGCCCCTTCTTGTGACCATTCCCAAGGGTATCTCGACTACAGGGATGTTGTTATAGTTATCCACATTCGGCCCGCGTCCAAATTGGCCACGGGTAAGGCTCATCCGGACCGAAAATGCTTTTGAGTTCATTCTTTACGTAGTGGTGAGTTTAGAATAAAATACTGTTTCAGGTTATTTGATCGAGCTAAAGCTATTTATGTCGAAGGAAGAGGTTGTTTCGTTGCAAGACCTTGCAACTCTACAAGATTAGTATTGCTAGGCTCTGTTTTGCCTCTGCGTAGGTGCACGTTTCGCGAAACGCGGGCGGAAAAGGGATGCTTTACATTTTTTCTTTTTCAACTCATCATCTAGAAGGGTGACCGTCGTAAACCCACATACTCCAGGAGATAGAGCCCTAGGATGCACCTGAGACTATGAACTGGGCCTTCCATCAACCACTACCCACCATGATCCCGGTGTAGGAATGTTATCCCCCATCGTACCATGGCCCAGTTCCGAGTATATGGCTAGAGATCCATTTTATTGCAACGGGTTTCCGTTACCACGTTCCCGGCTCCACCGTTCTGTTATAAGAAATCGCTCTCTCTCCGTCAATATTCCCCGACAAACGTGAATCTGAGGGAGATGAGGTAGGCTATTAGACCTCCCTGGGGCCAATGCACATGATCATCCTGTCCTAGTCGTATCGGCTCTCGACTAGGTTGAGGGATTACAAACGGAGTATACCTGAATTAAGTTAGGAGGATGTCTGTCCGCTATAGGCGATACATAGAAACCATGTAGATATCCTTGCAACTTCCCCTTCCTTGCAATCGTCGAGAAAGGTGCCGACTTGCTATATAAGATGTCGGTTTCCATTATCGAAATTTCTTACTACCACCTCTACACAACATTCACATTCATTTATTTCTCACCATCTGCTTCATTTACCAATTCGCCATGCATTTCGCCAGTGTTCTCACCACCCTCTCCCTTGGCGCTGTTGCCATCGCAGCTCCCGGAGATCGTGGCCATTATAATGTCTCTGGCCTGGGCGCCCGCAAGCAAGCCATTTTGAACGCTGGAGGAAACACCCTGGATCTCGCTATTGCTATGCTTGAGGATGAGCATATGCAGACCGACTACATCTATGGTAAGTGAAATCAGGTGGATACCGAGAGACTGGCATGTGTGGTCCCACTAGGATTCCCCAGTGGAGGGACAAGTCCTGGCTGTATCCCTTTTTCCAGGTCTCCTTTGGTAGTTCGATTAAATTGCTACTTTCACCCTTCTCCTTTCTCTTCACCAAAACCAAAATCTCTCCAAAAGTATAGTACTCTTATCACATACAAGGCCCATCGCCTCCATATTACAATCACTCATCATAATCCGCGTTTTACTGATAATATCTCTAGGCGACGCTAAGACTCGTGATGCCGCCAACTTCGGTGTATTCAAGGTTAATTGGGGCATGCTCCGTGTTTGCGCCTCTCGCGCTGGGTTTAAGGGTCAGAGCGAAGACCAATGGAATAACGGTGCCAAGCTCAAGTAAGTGACAGTCAGCTAACCAGTGCCTTAGATCGACGATCTAATAACTCACAGCTCTGACCTCCATGCCGATATTGCCTCCCGATGGGACTGCCAGGAGCACTACGGCTACGAGAAATGGTTCGCTGGTCACCGTAACGGTGCTTCCGGCTTGAACAATCCTAACACTGAAGATATTAAATACTACCGAGAGTCTGTTGAGTGGATCAAAAGCCAGATCGACTCTGACTCTGAGTATAAGGCTGACGATACTCGCTTCTGGGTTGATGTTACTCCTATCTAAATAGCCCTCAAACTGCTTGACTTCCTCTTATCTCGTTGGATTGTCAATTTGGCTGGCCAACTGAAACAAGTCCGGCTGGGGTAGCAAGCCATGGGTCTCTGAGATTACTGGGCGGAGAGGACCACGAAGTTTATATTCTGGAGGCTCTAGATGAGATGCTCTTATGTTATTGTTTTTTCCACTTTTCTTCGCTTTGGTAGTTTGAGGACCATTCTTGAGTCCTTTAACTCCCGTGTAAACATTAGTGGATGGTATATCAATAAAGTTCGGTACGGTGTTGTTTATATTGCGCAGTATTGCTGAATGAGACAAACATCAATTTGACTTGATTGTTCATTATCGAGATGAGAACTTCCTCCGCCAGTATAGGTGCTGGGTATCAGATGGTAAGTCCTGGCAATATATCCTAGCCTCTTCGCTATCACGATTTTCATAATCTTTCCCATAATGTTTAGCAGGAAGATTGGCCTGTAGGCCTTCGCCGTCGTGTAGTTGTCTTTTCCTGGCTTTTGAGCACTGTGGTTGTAGATTGCCGAAAGCGTTCAAGGTAGTAGCCGAGGGTCAGGGGTTGGTTGGAAATCTTGTTGAGATGTGCTTTGATCCAGGATCAGGCGATTTGCAGTGCTCTGTTTGTGATACCAACTGGCCCCTGAGTTTTTATCGGGGCTGATTACTCGATGGCCTCCTCTATTTCCCTTGCCATTATTCGTGGCATGGTAATCGGAGCAGGACAACTGGCATTTTCTATGTCGCTGAGATCTGTTCGGGAAGGGGGATAAAAAGGTCTTTCTGAGAAGCTTGCCTTTCCTCTAGGAATGATTGCGTGTTGCCGTGTAACTGGATCGACCAGCACTGGCGCACATTCGGCGCCTGACCGTGTCCATTTCAGACCCATTTTATGATCCTCCAGAGAGACTGATTAGTATTTTGTAACTGAATCACGACCCCCCATCACCGACCCTAGAATGCGGTGGGTAACGGAGCCGGGGAAGTGTACCGGAGGCATGAGTCATCCATTCTCAGCCCATCAGCAATCGATTTTGGAGATACCACCTCGTCTCTCAGGGGACTGACCCGAGGCTATACCTGAGACCAGCCGTGTCCACTAGTGCTACCTCAAGGGGAATGGATCCTCTCTTCTTGGTTTCGGTTTCTAACACTCTTCCCAAAAGCCGGAGTAGACTAGAATTGTAGCCGGCTCTTTCGGACTTCTCCTTGACCTTTGCTCATCTCAATTTCCACCACTGGAGAATTCTTCTGACTAATGAATAAGACTGGATAACATCAAGCAGTGGTCGAGTCGTTCCAACTCTCGGTACTTCGCCGGGTGGGAGCTATGATCATCCTCACAGCTCTGGCTGGGCCTGCGACGAGGTACAGTTGGCTTATCAGATTTACGATGTCGCTAAGCTGATCTCCACCAACTAGAACTGCCTTGGCGTATATGTCGCTGAAAGTTGGTCCAAGGGACGACTGAGATTTAAGGGCAGGTGGCGCAGTCTTTAGGGCTCCCGTACATCATTTCCATCGCAGCCAGAACTCAAGCTATATAATGGCACCACCCACGTTATCAGTATCGACGGTTCTGGAACTGGGCGCAGGGATATGTTCGTCTTGTAAAGATCTGCCGTCATGAGAGAGAAAAGTACTATGGCACGAAAAAGATCCCAGGCTGGTCAGGCCTTATTGTTACATTCAGCAAATGGAACGGAGTGGATCTGCTCCCCGAAAGATCCAAACTAATCAGCGCAGACCATCATGTTGAAATGGATTGACGTCAACTGTCATCCCAACTCAACAAGCACCAGGTTTGCCGGTCCACTTCCCTAATTGATTCTACATCTTGGTACAACTTATTAAATTATTCAATACATTTGGGTCAACATAAATGATATTAGGTGATTTGGTCGATGGTTGACATTAATCCATTTCAACATATTGAATGGAGTTTAGTAGTTTTCATCCCTATAGTACAATGTGTCATCTATTCAACCCTTAAGCTCATCGTCAGGCCGCATTCTCTGCTCCAAATGTGATTCCTATGGATTAGTCTTCATCCAGCTCACATATCCAGCTATTCGGGTCCTTGTAGCTCCCAACTCCCTTATAGACATTGCGACGTGGCCACCGACAATGGTGTCGTTTGTAATCGACCCTTTCGCTTTTCAGACCATTTATGTATGCAGTTCCAACTATCACGTCTGGGGCAATATCCTCCTCAACCCATCGGACGATGGCCATCAAGACGTTCTCATCGGGATCTAGGCTCGCTAAAGTTCTGGCATTATTCCCAATAAAGGTTGCACCCGGACCACCGCCGCAATGAGCCATACCCGAGATGGTGAAGTAACGGTAGAAGTTATCCATTTCTTCTGGATATAAGCACATGGTCTTAGACACATGCTCGTAGTACCTTGGTGAGTTTGAACTCGGGATAGTCCCATCCGCCAAGCCATGGTAGTGAAGAATTTTACCGCCTCTGTCTTGAAACGCCGACAGATCGCCTTCCCAGGTTTCAATGTTGAACAAGTTCAAGTTTGCGGATAAGACATAATCTTCAGGTTTGAGGCTGAGAGGGTCCCAAGTCGGGTCATTGAAAATGGCATAGCGGAACCAGTCTGCTGCGCCAAACGGCTGCCCTGTGAAGTACGTCTGTGGCGCGCCTGTCAACTCTGCTCCCGGCTCAAGCCGCGGGTAAACAAGGCTGCCGTCGATACTATGCAGAGGCGAGTAGACCTGTCGCAGAGCCTCTATACGAGGAGCTGTGAGACACCCGGTCGTCTCTCCGTCAGCACAAAGAAGCTTTCCGGGGTCATAGTCACAAAGGTTGGGTGATTCGAGAATGCCATCCTTAGCGCCGTCCAACTCATCACACTGGTCGAGAATATCCTGATGAATAACAGTCCACATTTCCATAGGAATGAAAGTATCAGCGTCCACTGGGCCGGTTAGTGGAAGGAAGTGGCAGCTCCATGAAGTAAGGTTGTTGAAAGAAAACGCTGGGGCTCCGGCGACGACACCATCAAAGTCGTCCGGGAATGATTGAACTGATTTGAAGCCTTGACGCCCGCCGGTCGAGCAGCCTAAATAATAACTTTTCGTATGCGGCTTTCCATAGAACGTCTTGCTGATATCTTTGCCCACAACAACACCAGTATGTAGGGCTCGGTAGGCAAAGTCCTCGATAACATCAGAGTTGTTGAGAAACGACTCCCCTGTCATTCCATCATGACCATTGTTCGTACCGACGGCGGCAAATCCCAAGGATATTGCGTAGTCAATATCTTCGTACTGGATGCAACCACCCAAGCCGCCATTGCCAGTGCTCAGGAAGCGGCCTGACCAGTCCTCGGGAAGCCATGCTTCCATTTTAATTCCTGACCGAGGCGAAGTAGCTATCTGTAGGGCGACTCGACACATGTTAACTGAGACCATCTGAAAGCGACGGCTGCAGTTTGGCTCGACATTTGGGAAATTTAGGGTAGTATTGGCTGCAATAAACTCGGACGACAATGTCGCTGCTCCATTGACGGTCAAGGCTCTAGTAAGGGACGAGCATCGCTGTTTAAAGTCGTTGCCGGTGGCAGCCAGAGCAATCTGGCTTAGGAGTAAAAAAGATATAATCACCATGTTGAATCAAAAGTGCACAAGGGATGAAAGCAGCCGACTGTGTAATATATACATTCGTTTTCGTCTACAAATTATCTGTCGCCGGCTCCCCTGTTTCATTAGACCTCCAACAGCCGGATTACAGCCGAGTTTCTGCCGTTATATTCTTGTCTAGTTGAAGTACAACGGCGACCTATACTTTGATATACTCACCCCATTGTATTCATTCGTATCTAACAGCAACTGCAGGTCGGGTGATCTTGCAGCGAAACACGTAAGCCCTTTGACCCACCACCTAGTGAAAAACTTCGGTTCGGGGCTTGTCTCCGATAAGCGTCGTGATTTTACAACTTTGTTACTAGACTAACTGGCGGGTCGTTGAACTCAGGAGACAACGACCTAAAAGTGTTGAATATGCAATACATTACTTTAGCGAACGATGGGGTAAATTCGATAGATTATAGAGTGTTTCGATCTGACAGAATAGTTTATCCCTACCCTACTTTTTCACTTTTACAGTATCTACTTTTATATTTACTTATAACTAATTAGTGTAAGATTAAAACTTTAATTTATATTCTTTCTAAACTTACTAATATACTTAGCAAGTAGGTAAGATAGATAAGTAGATAATATAAAAATCCCTTACCTTATAAT